>JAVKLA010000026.1:23699814-23725379 GCA_034782735.1 Sagittarius serpentarius
GGGGGGGGCGGTGGGCGGGGGGGGGCGGGGGGGCGGCGCCCCCGGCGGGCTGGGGCGCGAGGCGCCGCTGGTGTCTTCCCGCGCGCGGGTCTGCGGCCCTTGGTGCTGAGGTGAAGTGAAGTGAGGCAAGGGGAGGCGAGGGGCGGTGAGGTGAGGTTGGGGCCGGCCGGCCCCTGCCCGCCGGCTAGAGGGCTGGGAGGCAAGGCTGAGGGGGTGCTGGCAGCTGCCGCTGGCCTCAGCCTGGCTGAAGGCTTTTAGAGTGGTTTCCCTTGTTCTTGGAAACCTCGCTGTGCAAGAGGCAGGTGTGTGGGTTAATTCAGTCTTTTCCTCCCACTCGCTTGCTGGGAGAAAGGCATCTGACAGAGAGCCAGGAGGAGGCAGGTGGTGATTCTTGGGCTTCTCCAGTGGAGGTAATGCTAAAAATAGGCGGTGTTCTCGTGCTGCAGAAGGTGGTAATGTTGGCTTTTATAGCAGGCCCCAAATGGCCTCAGGACGGCCCTGAAAAATAGGCATGGCCTCCTTTAGAATAATTTTTTGTGCCTAGTAACTGAGAAGGGTGAGTCCAGTGTGAGGTAATTGGTGTAAATGCTTCTCGTCCTATTAGGCTGGGGCTGATTTTTTTCATCAGTTTCTACGTGCAGTGCTGTTTTGCAGTTATGTGTTCAGAATAGGTTGTACCTCTCAACCACGAGTGTTTTTCTGGCAGGGAGAGAGAAATAAATGCATGGGCTCTGAGCACACTAATGGTTGTACCATGTGTCCTTTGATGTACCACTTTAGTTTTCATCCTGTGGAAAGAATAAATGTGTTTTGCAGTGCTTTTTCCTGCTTTTCATCCTCTCTATCGCCGGCTGCTGCCGCATTTTTAGGAGTGCCAAAATCCTGGTTTTATGAATGCTAAAACTGAAGCGCTGCTGGCAGCAATTACCACTGTGCTGCAGTTAAATGCACCTTGAAGGAGGGACAAATGCTGAGTATTTCTAGAATCCAGTATTTTTGCCACAAGGTGGCATCAAAGATGACAGTTTGTCAGACCTGGCAAGAATGACTTTTGCCTGATCAAGGTCTGCGCGATGTATTTCTTGCTAGGAGCCAATACACAAATACATTGCTTCCAAGCAACAAATGCAAACCCTTACTTTTAGTTGAAGGTCAGCCTACCATAACAATCAAGTTGCAAAACACAGAATCGTTTCCCTAGGAGGGAGTGAAGTGACAAGCCCTTCCTCATTTCCAGAAAGGTAGGACTATCGAGACATCTGCTTTTAAGAAGTTTGGGGATAAAAGAATATTTGGAAGGCTCATCTTCCAAGAGGATCATTTGGCTATGAGAAACAGGGATGTTTTTAACAGGAGGGGAACAAAACCCCAGCAGCTGAACAGTGATAATGTAAAGGCAGGAAAGGAGACAATGGCAGAGCAGTTAATATTTGGCTTTTACTGTTTGTATGAGATTAGATGTCAAGAAATGTAAGTGAGGCAAGGCAGGAGACATGACTGTGTTAAGTCATTACATAAGTCCCGAAGCACCATCATGAAAACCCTGAATTGAAGCAATTGCTTTTCTCAGCAGTGATGTTTTGTAACTGAAATATGGAAGAAAGAACAGTCATATCCTTTATGTATTTAAGATTTTGGATGAAATTAAGGAATGTCCTGTTAGAAATAAGTATTAGAATAAGAAAGCTGGCTTTTAATACATATACATGCTCTTTTTTTTTTTTCTCTGACCACAGCTTTATGCACTCTGTTTTGAACTAATTGGTGACAATGTACACAATTATGGATGTGGTCAGCAGTAACTTGGAAAAATTATCTTCCATTTTTCTTTCCTACAAGCAGTATCGTAGTTTTTATTAAATACTTGTATTAAAGTGACATCTAGAGACTGGAGTCTCTTTGTCTAGGAGCTCTCTTGCACACACTAAAAGTGAATGTCGGTTCTGAAGAGCTTATGTTCCAAAGAGATAAAGCAGAAAATTGCTGGTAATAGCTTTACGTTTTATTTGGGAATAATTTGGGAATATAGTATTGTGTTACTTCATTTACGTATATAGTTAAGCACAGCCATGTGTGTTGTTCCTATTCTTGCAGGTTGCCAGAGAACATAAAAATTATTCCATCTAATAAGGTGGATATGTCATTTAAGAGTCTGGTCTCAAGGTGGATTACTGAAGTATGGTTTGCAATTGATTGCTTTTTTTTTTTTTTTAAGTATAGTTGCTGCCAGTGACATGAATAAGGGGTCAAACAACCCATAGTTACCTGTACAACCAGCTCCAACTATTTTACCTTACTGGTGTACATATAACTGTATTTTTTGACCACCAGAGGGTAGTGTCATTCCAAACAATTGCTTTTGGTGTGATCCTGTAGCACCTTTTGTGTTTTGCCACTGATAGGTGAGAATATAGATCTACAAACAAGTGCAAGCCCTTAATTTTGTAATTTGTAAAAATGAATGTTCAAGCCTCAAATGTCTCTTATAATCCATTTTACAACATATAGTTTCTTGAAACTGAATAAGTTGGGGTCATCGGTTTCTTTGTGGCACTGCTGGCTCAGTGTCTCATTTTAGGTTGTCCGTGTGTCTGCTCCATGTACCAGTTTCATTCATGCTCTTGCCTGCTCTCTACCAGGACATACATAGTTTCCCTTTCCTCTGATACTCCCCACTTTCATTTCTCCTCATTTCAGGGTCCCTCCACATCCTTTTCTCCCATTTTCCCTTCTGTACATATCAGGGCTTGTATTTTCTTTCCTATTTGTCTGTATTCCTACTTTCCTTCTCAGCCCAAGCCCTCATATTTCCTGCTCTTTCCATACCAGTTATGCAGTTAACTGTTCTTAGGTCTGTGTATGATTTCAGTGCCCTTCCTTCCTAAAATTCCCTGATCTACTCCCATTTCCTATGGGAGGATGAGTCATTCGGAGGGTATCAACATGCCAAGAATTCTTGAATGGGTTTTGCAGGGGTGAAACTGGGCGTTATCATGCAGGAAGATGCTGGCAAATGCTTCCAGCCACTTTAATGTTAATGAACAATTGCAGAGAAGTTGAATCTGTAGTTCAGCTAACTAACTGCATATCAGGGAATTCATGTGCCTCTATTTTCTCTGTTGTGGTTTAGTTGGTTTTCCCCAAAACTGGTAGCTTTCCACTGACATTTAAAACTTCACTGGAAATCGATTAGATACAGAAACTAAAAGTAGTTGTAGTGCCTCCAAACAGAAACAACTTGCTGAGCACAGGCCCTGGCAAGCTCAAGCACAGCTTCAGTACAGCTTTTCTTAGCAAGCGGCTGTGGAGGTTTAGGGCATTACCCCTTTCCAGCTGCTTTTCACAGCAGTCGAAGGACGGTGCCAGACTTTGCACCAGAGGGCGCTCAGAAGCTCCGCTGTACCTACACTGCTACGCAGACAGTAATCCTGGTGCATGGGCAATAGGAAAGAGCCAGGGATGATGATAATAGGAGAATTGCTCAGTACACGAGTGTGAGCTTTTAGCTGATATATCCGAGAGTGCTTGATATTGGGGCAAGAAATGCTGTTGTGTGTGCGGGTTATTGCTGTAAGGACCCGGTGAGGGTATTGGCACAGATCAAACTGTGAAAAATGTGCAGGCTCTTTAAAGCTCTGTCGATACCAGCAAATTAAACAGCATCAGGATGTTCCTGAGCGCTGGAGCTCAGTTGTTTCTACTGATTCTCATTAATCCTTCCATGGTTTTAGCCTAGGCCAATAAGCAGTTTCCTAAAATACTCCAGAGCATGGTTTAGGGGGTACATCCTACCATCCCCAGTAGGCAGATTGTGTGCTTTCACTGCCTTTTTGAGGCTTTAATAGAACAGACATTGGATGTCCTGTGCCAGTTGGCTGCAGGGGTAGAGACTGATCCCAGACTTGTCTTATTTACTAATGTGGGTGTAATCACAGTGACTAGGCCCAGCCACTAGACTGAAAATGGGGATTTGCAAACCCTGTTGGGTTTAGGCAGCAGCAACTGAAGGGGGGTGACCCCCATCTGTTCCCCTGCTCTGCTACCAAAGGTTACTGTCTTGTACCAAAGGGCCAGAAGGTTTAGTTGCTCTTCAGTCATGACTGGTCACCCTGCACAGTAAATGAGTTCTAACACTGATCGTTGTTTTCTGATCATGCTGTTAGCTTTGATGGGAAGCACTTTTTCCCTAAAAATATAACAAACAATGTTATTTGATGAGGTGTGTCATGGAGAAAGGAAGTCTCTAAGCCACCTGGTGTTCATAATCTTTGATGCAACAAGACATACACAAATTAATACAAATAAAATCACTATTCCATAATAATAGACACATCTTTCGATATTATACATAATCAGGTATTTTGCTGTAGGAACTTACCTGTTGTTACTGCAGCAGTCTGTGTAGACTTAGAATTTTAAAGAAAATTTTGAATATGACTGGAGCAAAAATAGATTAGTTTTAAGTAAATGATGATTTGAAGGCAGGCCCTGTTGGCCAAGACCCTTGCATTAACTGATGCTGCCAAAGCTCTTTATTTTCTTATGAGCACTACAGTATTTCTCTTTTCCCTCTAAGACCAAGATCCTGAATTCAAGTGATTATATCTGTCAGTTTTGATTTAAAACCAGAAGGATCTAAGTTTCCTGGTTTTGAAGACAAGCTCACATAATCCAAAAGGCTCAAATCTAAAACAAAAAGCTAAAGGCAGAGAAAAAAGCTTCCCATTTTTTAAAGGCTCTTGTTTTTTAAGCTCCCCCCCAGGTTATGTAATACAAAATCATCTTTAGCGTTGCCGTTCTTAAGTGTTGTCTTTAGCTGCCACAGACCTAGTGTGCAGTCCTTCATCTTCTGTTTGCATCGTTTTGCTTTCCATATGTTTGAAGCTTGCTCCAGAATGAAACTGCTTGCCTTAAAACATGGTTCTGTATTGAACAGGGGGTCCATGAAGTGAATGCTTATTGTCCCAATATATCCGTTGCACCCAACTTTCAAAATAATACTTTTCCAAGTATTCTAGGTCTGCAAAAGTGAGCCAGACCTTTAGGGTAGTGTGTCTCCTCACTGGTGATACACCTTCTAAAGCCCAAATGCTTTCTTCGGGATCATCTGCTGTAACTCTTCATGCTCCTGCGATCACTATTTTACACCTGTCTTAGGCTATATATAAATTTAAAAGTAGGTATCATGCCTACTCATGTGGCCTCAAAAGTCTATTTGCTAATGATATTTCTTCAGGCATGTCTGTAGTAATTCTACAGTGCTCTCTGTATCCCCTCTTAAGTAGCCTTCTACTCTTGCAAGGGCACCATCAGTTTGAAATAATATTTTAGTATTAAAAAATAAGTTATACCTGATAGAAGTGCAAAGATGTCCTGAAGGAGATCAGTGCACATTTTTTTTAGTTGCTTATAAACATACCTTACTTAATTATGTAAGATAACTTACAACTATGTTTCTAAGAATTGTAAATGCTGAAAAACCAGTAGAAGGCCCCGAGGTGAAATGACTAGTTTTCAAGTGTGTTTAGAACAACAGTCTCCAAAACAACAAACTGAATTCTCTGCTTCTGTTTATTATGCATGGTGCCATACATCAACAAAAATTATCATTACTCTCTTATCTTTTTACCTGTGGGCGTTTCTGAGAAAAATAATTGCATAAGAGCAAAATGCAATATTCTGCTGAACTTATAAAGAAAGATACAGTACTGAATTCCAGTTGCTGTCACTGCTAATTAGCTTTCTCTGACTTTCTAACGTGCCATGGAACAAAACCAACAAATAAATTGCCACTGCAGTTTACAGCGGCTCAAATTAGTATTTTTGCACAAATCTCATTTCAAGGCTAGAAAGAATGTTGAGGGACTGTACTGTCTGATGTAGCACTAAAATGTATTTAAATATGTACTTGTGATTTGCTGGGCTGAGTTAGAGACTTGGAGTCCAGCAGTCTTTTAGCATGCTGTCTTGTTTTTAGCAAAACTCTGTGAAAACTCTTAAGCCCGGTTCATACCCATTTTTGTCTTTGTCCTTCACAGATCTGGGTTGTGAGTGGCATTCACTGTACTGTGTGAGCAGAAGCGCTTGTACTAGCAGTGCTTCCTTTCGCACTTGCTACCAAAGCAGTTTTGGCCCAGGCAATGCAGTTCTTGAAGTGTAATTGTAGGTAAACTGTATATTCGAGTATAAATCATCTCACTGATGTCTGCATACACCTGCCAAGTGCCCTTCTGAACCTGCTATCAGATATCACGTTCACTTGACAAGTATGAAAGCATTTATTAAAAAATGTATGTTAGCAAGTGTGCCAGAAAATTCTTTGTGGGAAAGAAGTGAGTTCTTTTGTTCTCCCTCTCTCAATTGTTAGTGTTAATGACTCATGCATTGCTTATAGCCTCAAAAATACAATAGCAGTAGTTCAGAAGCAAATGGGAGCTTTGCTTTTCTTTATGAACAAGTGATAAAAGATTTTAAGAGGAAAAAAAGGAGGCAACTCATCTTAGAAGGGTTTGAATCAGACAGCTGCAGCAGCAAGTCTGACCGAAGGTGAGTGAAGAAACAGATATAAAGGGAATTATCACAACTTTTAGTTGGCTCTGGTGTTGTCTACTTCTGATGCCAGAGGAAAAATTGTTGAACTGTGGAAAAGGAACATGACTGATTTATGCCTGGTTCCCATTGAGCTGTACCATGCTTGTGTCCTTTGCGGTTTCCTTCAGAGAGAGCATTTTGTAAGCTCATCTTTGCTAGAGTCCCTGTTGATAAGGTCCATTTGTTCATTGTCTGCTTCAGCTGCCATGATGCTGAAGCAAAGGAAAACTCCAGTGTTAGACAGCAAGATCAATTTGAGTGAGTGGCTCCCTGTGGCAGAAGTTTATGTTAGTGAAGTTGTTGCTTCTAGCGCTAGGAGACATCTCATGCCTGTTTATCATTGCACTCACATAATTGCTTTGACAGTTTAATAAGATTAAAGCTTTATTAACACAATTGTGTTTCTTCCATTTCACTCAAGAAGACGCAGTATTTTTTCTATGGGGGATTACCACAGCTTTTGTTTGCTTATATTTTATACTTTAATATATATTATTTTTTTTCCAGTGTGAGAAGAGGTGTTGAGTGGTCTACTTCTATATAGTAGTCATAACTTAGTTGTGAGAGAGGAGGTAACCTGGTAGCAAAGCATTGCTATGTTAGTCAAGAGACGTGCAGTCTAATCCTTTTGGCATAATTATTTGTGTTGTGGTCTTGATTTGATTCCTGTTCTGCTTGTCTGCATCCTTCTACTTGTCAATTTACAGCATAAACACTTGGGTGTATGGATCATCATTGCAGTACGGCATGTAATCAGATCTCAGATGGGATCTCTAAGCCTACTGTAATACAAAGAATTAGTAATAACAATGATCTCAGAATGTTACATGAACATTAAAAGTATGTTTCACAGCACTGTTACAAGATACAGCAGAAAATGACTCGTTTTACTGTGTAGTAAATCAACAGACAGTTAAATGTCTTGCCCAAGATGACATGAAGGCTGTGGATTATGTGGAGGAACTAAGCAACATCTAGGCCTCTGGACTCCCGAGTTTGTACCATGACCACAAGATCAAAGTGAAGTATGGACCCCCCCAAGATGCTCCCTCCAGCCACTCCAGTTATTGGTAAACCTGAGAACTGTGAGATCAGAAAGCGTAACCCAGCTCACGTACGGAGAGCACACAGTCTGTGCTCAGGTGGCTGTGTATGATTTTTTTGGTTGTTTTTTACTTTCAACTGCTGCTGCTTGGGTATTCTTGGCCTAAAAAGTGAGCAATGGCTTTGCTATTTGCTGTGGACATGCTGGGCCGAAGCTGAATCAACTGGAGCTTTGAGGGTTTTCATGAGGGTAAGATGAGGGCACTGAGTATCAAGAGATTTTCTTTCCTTAGTAAGATGTTAGGCATCATCCTTCAAGTCAGATAAGAAGAGGTAACTTGAAGGACAACACTGAGAGACCAGATCTTTGAAACAACTTCTGTGTCAAGCCTGCCACTTGTTAATTATTCTGTTTCTACCTCTGTATGAGTTTTAGCCTGTTGAGAGGTGCCATGTTAAAGTCTCTGAAGCTGATCTTCCCTGTCACCTTTAAAGAAAAATTGGTTCGGGGTCAGATTCAGGCAGCACATAACTACAGACAATTACTAATTTTCTCTGATGCCACTAGTTTCCCAGAATTGAAGCTTTTGTTATAAACACCCATTTTCTCTCACCTTCTCCAATTTCTAGCCCTCAGGATTTGAGAAAACAATTCAGTATGGGACTGAAATGAGTTTTCAGAAATCTTAGAGAAAATGGTTCTGAGAAACATGAGCAGATGCCTTTCTTCTCAGTGGGTAACATTTCTGAACTTAACAACTGAGATAATTTCATTTTATTTGCAATATCATTGAGGAATTGGACTAAAGTGCTGTCACAATTTCCCAGTCTGCCTAGTGGCCCAGTAACTCTGAACAATGACAGTTTTGAAATTGATAGCAAATCTTTGATGGAAAAAGTGACAGGATAGTAACAACTGTGGGGCTTAGATAAACACAACATATTGATTAGATCTATGTGGTTATAGGCTTGTCAAGTGTTTATAACGAAGTCAGAGAGCAGTAACACAATGGAAACAAAACTGATGAAAGCAATAAATGAACAATATTTTCAGGGCTAATTTTTAGGCAAGACAGAATCTGCTAATTAAATTTACTGATGACATGAAATTGGAAGGCAATATCAAAACAAAGGAGGGCTGGAAGATCATATAGGAAGCACTGCGTAACTTTGAGGATTGGAGTAAGAGAGATCAGGTGAAGTTTGATAGTACAAGTCACAAAGTCATGTACTAAGGAGGACTAAGGAAAAAAAACCTGATAGAAGAGAGGAGATTTGCAGAAAGAGTAGAGGTAAAACATCTGCATGCAATTGACAGCTGCTAGTGTACTATGGACCAGCACTAAGATGAGCCCAGAGGAAGGCTAATGAAATCTTAAAATGGCTCTGGTTGCTCTTTCAGAATACATAGAGCAAGCTAAAGCTCCGCAGAGAGATGACATGTTTAATGTAAAAGACAACGTTGACACAAGAACAAATAGAAAGACATAGGCGTAAAATGCGAAGTAGGAGAAGATTTCTAAGCAAAAAACCAAACACATTTATCTTAAGCTTTGATTCCCATGCTTCTAGTAGCAAAGAACATGAATTCATGATTCAGGGCTTCCTTTCCAGTCATATTACCAATTACGTTCTTAGAATCACAGCTAAAACGTGCAAACTCATTTACTGTCAGTAATACTTTTCCCTGCTAAAATGTAACAACCTCCAAGAAACCTGGGAAGCAATCTTACAGAAAAGCTGTAGTCAAGTTACCAATTGTATCAGGGTTCACTAGGCTGCCAGAGCAAAACCGTTCCTGCATAATTTGCCTAAACAATAAATATAAATGGGAAGAGTGGATTTTAATTAAACTAAGGATCAAACAGAGGATTTCAGAAATGTAATGTCTCTCCTAGTCTGCTCTTGGCAGAATCTTCAGCCCAACCCCTGAAAAGTAAAATCAGACCCAGCTAGGATCTGGAAAAACTGACTTGCATGTTAGAGCAAAACTGAAACTGAAGGTCAGCAAAGGGAGAAAGATGTATGTTCTCTTCCATAAGTAAATATACTTTAAAAAGACAGAGCCTGAGCTTGTTTTATGAGATAGGGCTTAAAAGAAATCTTGGTTGTGTAGGATTCTGTGTCAGTGTTTGCAAAAGTGCTTGCTCCAGACCAGTTCCACAATCTCAAACTGGTAAACCAACAACAAGGACAATAAATGCTTAAGATTCCAAGACATGGACTTATAATGAACCAAGGAACTAGAGCTGGTAATACTACACGGAAAATTAATCCTGCTGGTTCTGATGAAAAGAGAGTGTGAAGACAAAAAAGTAAAAAAAATGTAGCCTTTTGTATGCTAAAGGATGCAACGCGTTCAAAACATATTCAAAACATAATAATTAGCTGCATGGATCCCCTTGGGTGAGGTATTCAGCAAGCGCACCTGAAAACCTAATTCCCTCTCTTAATGTTTACAATCCGAGGTGAATCTAATGAACTGATATCAAGAGTCAGTAGACCATAACTTTGCAAATTTCTTCAGCAATGTGACTGTTTTCTTACCAGGGTAATCACAGCTCATATAAAGACTGTGAAAAAGCATAATTTGCAATAAAAATAATTATTTTCCTTTAACCAGTTGTAATGGGGCCTCTGTTTGAGGCTACCTATTTAGTTTTAATTAACTCTAATGTTTTTCAGCCAAGGGTCTGTCTTGGGCTGACTCATCCCCACTTCCCCTGAAATCTCAGCCAGACCTGTTCAGTTGTTTCCCAGTATGAAAAGAGAAGAATGGTTATTTTTCAGTTTTAAAACATCTTAGAAGCTCTGATGCTTTTGTGGTTTTTTTCGGTTTGGCGAGAGGATGGACTGTGTGTCAGGGCTGTGCCTCTTGTGCCTGTGAAAATTGACCTAAATTTGGCCAAGTCAGAAACCTTTGAAAAAGAATCTCACTTCTCATGTTCTGGGGAGATGTGCTGAACTTCAACGGTAAAGTAAAATGGTGGGTGGGAGAATGACAGAGGCTGGTGAGAAGATGGTGGGAGAGAGGGGACATGAACAGGAAACTAGGACTGGCCTTATGAAGGTGTTGGATTGGCTGTGGGGGAGTAGACACAGATTTACCTAAACAGTCTGGTGTGCGTGGGGACAAATATATTGGACAAACAAAACAAATGACAGGATGTATGGGAACTGAGAAACTGAGACTGAGCAAGAGCTGTTCCCTATAGGACTGGAGAGGTTACTTCTCCCCCTTCTAGGGTATTATAAAAATAAGAAATAAATGCTGAGGTTCTATTATGATGAAAATAATGGAAAACTATAGAATAAACTAGTATTTTTTGTCTTCAGGTTTGGCCAGCTTACAGTGAATAAGGCACTGGAACTTGCATGAAATAAGGAGGGAAAAAGGAGTTGATCTGCTGTTGCTTTAAAGGGTGGATTACTGCCATATCCCTGAGGTATCTAAATTATGGGTTTGTATGTTCATCATGGTAAGATCTGTATTTCAAAAGGAGATTCAGTTTACTCAGAACTCAGACTACCTAAATTTGGTGCATAAAGACAAATCTCCCCTTGGGTGAATGTTGTTCTTTTTGTGAACTACATGAGGAAACAGGGATCTATGGAAAAAGAGCACCAACTCAGATAATTAAAAACCTTTATAAGGTATATATGCAAAGGACATTAAGGTGGTGCAGCTGACATTCGCTTTGGCATTTCACAGCCTTCAAATGCTTAGATTTGCAAATTTCATTAGTGTTCTTTTAGCATCATTTTTGTGTGCTCAATTAATGTTGTGTATTGTTTGTATAGAGGTAGAGCCTGGAAGCCCTAGGCAGGTATTGTAAGGCTTTGCAGTCACAACACAGAATAGCTGTCAGGAGACCAAAGTTTTCATTTACTACTGACTTGGACTACATTTGAAAAAAACTGAGATGTATGAACTTTGTTTTGGGAACACAAATAGTGTGTAGTCCCTGACTTGTCTATTTAGACTGTGTGCTTTTCAGAACAGGAGACCTGTTACCTTTGTACAATTTCTACTATCCTTTGTACCACCTTAGGACTCTCAATTCTGTGGTGATAAAGATAGTAATAATTTGTAATATAAAATCTTTTAAAATCCTTAAGCTTCACTGGTGCATGTCAGAACTCCCCAGATGGATGTTGCAGGCAGAGTGCTATTAACAGACAATAGAGATTGTCATTTTGTTTCATTGTAAATGCTTGTGGTTTTGAAGACATCCATTCTTCTCCTTCCCACAGAGCTCAGAGTGATTTGGGCATGCAGTAGTGACCGTGGAAGTTTCTGGCTTCTGTGCATTTCTTATAGTATTAGATAAGCTGCTTGGTTTTGTAACACATGAAACAGCTAGAATCGTCTTCCCTGAAAACGCTTGAGTGACCATCACTCATCTCCTCAGACAGGCAGGCGGTCAAGGGCAGTCTGGCTGTCTTGTTCTTCACCCTGCAGTCCCCTCTGACTGAGCTGTGAGAATAGGGCTTTCTCAGGTCAGGAAGCTTGTCTAAGGAGCTCGTTCTCTGTGGGTGCCAGCCATCGTTCTGCTCCAGCTGTCTTCAGGTCTCTGGGTGCAGCTTTTCGAAGTCAGGAAATTTTTTGGCAGCTCTGTCTCCCCCTTCTTCTTTAAAACTGTTTGGTATGTTTAATACCAGGAGGTTGTGATGTCCACTTAAGTTTCTACTGTATCCTAGAAGCCTGGATAAAAGATTTAGTTAACAGAAAAAAAAAGATAACAGGAGGCTAAATTTGCTGTGGTCTCATTGCATTGAAGTCTGTAGTTACACCTGGAATGACTCTGGTCTAATGCGTGTGGCAAACTTGTGACTGACAGGAGAATTTGGCTCAGTTTGCAGGCATGTGGATGAACTGCAGGATCAAAACTTTCCGTTCCAATTGAAATAACAAGAGAAGTCACCTCATGCGCTCAGACAAACTTCGGTCTCATCAGCTGCCTTCTTTTGATCTGCAGTAAGTACCAGTGATCCCACTTTAAATGATTACTTTGTTATATAAGGGAGAAGTGCTAGCGTAGATGTTCCTAATGATGCCCCCACCCCCCCCACCCGCTACAGAAGGTGATGCCACAGCAAACAAAAATAGTGGGCATAGCAATCAAAGTGTAAATAACACTTTGACAGTGTGACTTCACTGCTATATAATGCTTTCTTTGGGATTGCATTGCAAGCAGAAAGGCAAATTACTTCAAAGAAAACCCAAATCTCTGTGGAGCAGAGGTCTCAAGTGTGCTAGTTCTTTGTTGGTCATCCTGCAGAGCAACCAGCAAACTGCAGCTTAGCCCGTAAGCCTCTCAGACCCACTGATCTGGCCTTGATGGAAGTGGGGGCTTTGCAACAAATCTGGAGAATTTAGAGGCAAGTGGAGAGCAGGTAAAAAGTAAAAGGAGTTAACCAAAATAGATAGTATCCAAACAAGGGTATACGTTTATTTTGTAAAATAACTGTTTTTTTACAAGAAAAATGGGATTTCTTGGGACTTCAGTGAAGTAGTTGATGTGTTGCCACAAAGAAAACTGAGTCAAACAGGTGAAAGTGAGGATTATGGCAAGAATGGTGACATAAACAAGTGAGTTAAAATTTCCCTGCTTATTTGGGATTTTTCGTGATTGTGTCCCGTGAGCGCATAAAACTGTTGGTTTTGTGCCACGTTATCTACATCAAACTAACAGGTTGTGAAGGAAAGACTCATGGAAAACATGCAGGTAAAGAGCACAGGAAGTGAACCATATCCTGGGTTTGCCAAGCTCCATCTGGGTTGATGACTAGTAGATGTCAGGATGTCGTCACTGCATGTGTGCAGGTTGTGCATGTTTTTTGAGGTCTGTGTGATTTGGAGATGCTAAATTGTCTATGATTGCATGAAGTGCCTGAGTGCTTGACATGGTCTGCTGGTAAGTCCTCAGCAAGTGCAAATTCCACTCTCTATATAGTGTCTGTAAGTCTATAAAAGGTCAATTTTCTAGTATTATAATGAAGTAGACCAAGACTTGATTAGCTTGTTTGGGAGGTGGTTTGCAGAGTGGACATAAAAGGGAAATCTCTCTGTCAGCCTTGCGTTTATGTATCTGATTTGTATACCAGTATGTAGATGTGCTTGAAAAAATTCTTTGGGAAGGAGGCAGAAAATCTGAGTTCCTCATTTGGACTGGGTGGGCTCCCTCCCAGCCTTTGGAGTTGGTGAAGAATAGGACAGGTAGGCTGGGACAGTCAGAAGAGAAAGGATCGGTCTGGAAAGGGAAGTAAGTTTTGACAGCAGTCCAACACATTTTGTCAGACAAAACAGCAGTCTTTCATTTGACAGTGACTGGCCAGACAGGAGACTTGTTCTGTAGCTGGAATCTGCTAGAAGCATTCCTCACACCATGCAAAGCAGTAATTTCATGTGCATTTCTGCTCACCTTGAACACCTGCAAATAACCGTGGTGTTAAAAAACCTGGAAGGCTGAAGAGGGCGAAACACTTTGGAAATGGAGGACTTCCTATACAGTTTTTGAGGACTGGCGTTGCTTGCTGAGCTGATTTGTATTTTTAAGGAACTTAGGTTTATGCATTTAAATTTATTTTCCCTTACTAAGTGGGCCTTATAACCTGCTGCTGTTTTTGTGATCTTCTTAGTCATCACATTATCTTACAGGGTTTGGGGAAGAAAACAAGGAAAAGATATAGCCGCTGGCAATCTCTGATGTGAATTTGTTTAATAATAGCATCCTGTTTACTTCTTTTTCATGTTTCCCCACAAATATTCTGTTCCACTTTTACTTATTATGCACGAGGACTGTCTGCTGAAGGAATCTTAGCTCCTGTAGTAAGAAGGAACCACATGCAGTTCCTACATATGGTAGCATATACTCTGAAGGTGATTTTTTTTAATAGCTCTAATTTATATGTGTATATATGGTGCAGAACAAAATAGAGGTTAAAAAAAGAAGTGATGAACTCCTGGTATCTTGCTCCCTGTCATAACATAAATGACTGTGAAGGATACTGAGCAGAGGAGAATGAGGCCTGCTTAGCTTATTAGGTCTTTTTCCTGAGTATATTTACGATGCCTGTTTATCACAGAGATTAGTCATACATTTGTAATGCTGGATGGTTTGTCTCCATTTGTACACAAGGATGTGCTGCTCCCAGTGGAAATAAACACAAAACAACTCCTGCTGTCTTCAGAACCAGTGGGCAGTTCGGAAGTGTGTGTGTCATGCTGGAGCTGTGAGTTTGGGCTTGGCAAACTATTACAGAATCATTTAGGTTGGAAATTACTACTCATCATTAGTGTAACGGTTGTGTCTACAAGTCATGGCCTTGCCATTGGGGGTACCAATAAAAACATCAGATGGAAACCTTGATCTTGGTCTGTATAATACATGTAGTTCAGGTATGATTTTCATGTATGCACATTTAACAGAATTTTAATGACTGTATGGCCTAGGCGAGGTGCATGTTTTGTCTGCTTAGTTTTTAAATCAGAAATGCATCAGCCAGAGATTGTGGCATCCCTTGTGACTATGCAGTGCATACACAAGGTAAGAGCAGAAAGGCTGATTCCTGCATTTTTTTGTTCATGAAGAGAGAAAACGCAATTTAAAACGAGGATGATTAGTCAAATAGGCAGCATTTCAAGCATAACAACTGCTTCCTTGTGGCTGAGTGGTATGAAGGCATCATACTTAGCCTAAAGTTTATTATGGTAGGAAGGAGGCTGCAGTGTTATTCTTACAGATTTTGTTAAGTCTTTCCTGTTGAAGGACAGCATGGGAGAAAACATCACGGTGTTTGACGGAGTTCCAGCCTGATGAATGGCAAACGGTGATACCTGGCAGACTGTCTTCCCCCATTGCTCTAGACACACCATTATGCGCTGCCCAAGGGCATTCAGTGAGGGTGCAGAAGCTGCAGCTCCTAGAAGGCAATTTCTTTGATCCACTTGAACAAGAAAATGGGAGCACCAGCCCGCAGAGATTCTCCTTCTGTGACTGTAACTTACGTAATTTGTTTGTTCCAGTGGTGTTCTCTGACAGGATTATCTAAGGATCAAAATACTAAATTTTGAGCATTGTCCTATTTGAGTTTAAGTGTGTAGGTTCGCAAGCATGGTCCTTCAAAATCACCAGCCAAAGTGATTTCTTTCTGGCTGGCGAAGTTTTTTGCACTCTGAGTTTTTTTTCTGCGCATCAGGCTGGATGGTGTCTTGGCAAGCGGTTCAGCTCCTGTATTGTTTTTAACCCTACTCAGGATCCTCAGAGTAGGCATTCCTTTGTCTGCATCCACTGAGGGCTGTGGTCTGGAAGCTGTGCTCCAAGCACACCTGCCTCACAGGGGACAGTGCTGAACTGAACACACATCACAGCACACACAGGCACTTACATCAGGAAACACGTAAATAACCAAGGATGCAGCAGCATTGCAGTTAGTAGTCAAGAGAGCTCGGACCAAGACTAGATCTTCCTTTCCCCTGGGTTGAGCTGTAATTCTTAGGCTCCTTCTTTTTGGCTTAGTAATTCCTAAATGGTTGCACTGTGACAAAAATGTAGTAGCAGTTTTTGTGTCCTTATTTCCTTGGGCACTTTCATGCTTATTTGCAATTCTACTTTTGTCTTAACTTCAGGCACTGATGGATACACTCTGATGAGTATTGCTATGGCAGTTTAAGATGTGACTGCTTGACTGCTTGTTCTGCCCTTCTGGTGTGCTTAACTGCTTGACATCAGAGCTGTCAGAATGAACGTGTGCTGATGACAAAGCTAAGCTAGTAGATAGTTGGTAAAGATGCATCTGAGTTAAGACATTGGATTTTAGAGAGGAGCAAGCAAAATGTAGGCACACATCTGCTGACTTTGCTAGAGGGATGGGAGCTCCAGCCTGAGGTGACAGCTAACAGCTGCAGAATGGAAACATCTTAAACTGGTGCAGCTGTTGCTAAGTGACTGAGCCAAATTTAGCATTTTTAATTTAGCAAATTTAACAAATTAATTTAGCATACAGGTGTTAATTTATTACCTTAACTATAAATATATTTATGTTCCTTTTTTCCTCTTTGCATTTGAGACTGCCTGGCAATAATGGGAGAAAATTAATTTGAATACCTAATGTTGTCTGGTTTCACCATTCTTTCCTAGCTGATACTGTGGTATGATTTGTATCTCGCCATCTGATTCCTTAATTGTAGTTTGCAATGAAGAAAACCATATAATACTTGAACTGCAAGCTAGTCTCTGTTAGAAGCAAATGAAATAATTATTTCGAAAACCAATCAGGAAGCATTCAAATCTTCCCTGGTGACATGCCTACTTTAGTTGTATAGCTTGCTTCCTTCTAGATCGCAAACATCAGCTTTAAGATTAGCCTAGCATTGTGAAAGTGCTTACTCGGCATTTCATCATCAGAATGAGTGCTGCTGGATTTTGTGATACTGCTCCTCTGCCAACGTCAAACGGATTTAGGCGTAGCAACCCTCACATGCTCATGCTGAAACCTGGTCGGTCCTGAAACAGCATGTTAAAACAAGAGCTCACAGTTGGATGCACTTTGCTTCGGGGATAGGCTGAGAATTCAGAGACTGATATGGATACCTTGCAACTGGATACCCATGAGAATAAAAGAGCTGAACGCAAAGAGATTAAGCAGCTCTTTGTACATTCTCCCCTGTGAAGTGTAAAGAACTGAGATCTTCACTGTTTTGTAACCACTTAAAAATTAAAGGGGAAAAACAATTACTTCAGTGAGGTCCTCTTGAAGATAGTTTTATTAAATGTGCTCTTCCCAGAAATTTAGGCATACGTGCAAAAAATAGGAAATCCTCCATACACAGATTTCACAACAAAGCATTGTCTGTCATGGAACTTAAATGTTCCCAACCCCAGTTCCCCGTGAGCAAGTAGCTTTCCCACACTGTTTCAAACACAGTCCGCATACATCAGCAGTTGGCTCACTTTCTGCGCTGTTCTTTGAAAATTATTTACCTTATGCCTCTAGGCCCTTTTTCTCTATACAGCCACTTACATCTTCCTGTCTGGGTGGGATAAGGGCCACCGTCAACAGAGAATAAGTTTCAGTATCATGTTTTTCTGCAAGGCTGCTGTCTGCTAACAGAGGCTGCCAATCTGATGCAAGCAGCAATGTTAAATATTTCTTCCCTGTAGTTCACCTGCCTGCTGAAGAATAGTTCTCTGTATGACTGCATTGGTCAAGTCTGCTCTGCTACGTTTATATTTGCTGCAACTGGAAGCATTCACAGGCAGTTTAAAGGCCTGATCTAGTCTGAGAACAGAACTGGGAGACGGGAACACTTGAATTCAAGAAGCATAATTGCAGTAGTTTTGCTGCACGGCCTGAGGCTACTGGTTGAGCTCTTACCTCATTTTCCCCATCTGTGATACTGCTCATAGGACGGTTTGGTGATTAATTTATGCTGATGAAGTTGATTATTTGGTAAGAATTGAATAATTTGATAAGAATCTCTATGTATCCCAGAAAATGTGGCAAAACCAAAACAGCCAGCCCTAAAACCGTTAATTAACAAACTCAGACAAGATGGTGAGATTCAGGATAGAAACCTCATCAGAGATATTATTGCCAGTTACAGTGGTGCATTTTGTCTAAACTGAAGATGCTAGATGAAGTTATTCTTCCACGACCAGCGCAACTTCATGTTCCTCTGATTCCAGAGGCATATAAAGTTAGAGGATGGCATGTTCCCAAAACTTCAGTATTATCCTGGCAGTTTTGGAAGATCTATGTAGTATGCTAAGACAGCCAGTGAAAAAGCTCAAGGGGCTGTATGTTGTTATTTTGCAGTTCCTCCAGGTATATATGAGGAAGCAATTGGAAAGGATTATGCAATAAAATTAATTTATTAAGATATCCTGTGTCCTGCAGAACAATCCATGACTCATCAGCGATTTGGACAGCACTGAGATGTACATCATATCAAAGGAATTCTGCAGGGCCAGCTCTCTTGGCAGGCTTGAAGTGATCTATATCTCCAGTGTAACTTTGGTTTTAGTGTGACCAACCAGTATAATTAAATTACCAGTGTCACTGTTCTCAGCCAAATTGCCCAAGCTTTTATAGCTCCCTCTGTTGGATTAGCTATCAGAGCTGCTCTTTACCTGGCAAAATGGGTGCTCCATCTCTCCCGCTTTTTTGTCAGTTAATAATTTGGATTATCTTGCTGGTTTTATGCTACTTTATGTTGCACTTTAATAGAATTTAACTGCACTGATGTTCAAAGTTGCCATGAAATATCTCAAATTCCGTGTAGTTTTTCCCAAACATTTGAAGTCAGCTACTCTATAATCTTTGTGTTATGATGCACTTAGTCCATCTTGGACACAATGCATATAGGTAGAAATGAAGGATGGTGGATTTGTGTTTTCACGGCTTGCTTGTGAAGCATCTGAAACGCCCAGAGACTCCATGTCTGTCAGTGCTCTGCAGTTTTTGGTTGCTATTCATGTAACCCAGTGAGGCAGAAGAGCAGAGATAAAGGAAAGAACAGGGGAAGATTTCTGTCTGCAGTTTATTCTCCAGGGTTTTGTTCAGTCCAGTTTTAAATGGCTCAAGCTACTGAAGGGATTCAAGCTATGACATTTTGGCAGAGTGTGAAACAAAACCTGGCAGAGGTGCTATGACTGAAGAGCTGGTTTTGTTCTCTCTGAAATGTGTGGCAAATCTCTCCCTGGCTTCAGTCAGAAGAGGATTGGGTCCTCAGAGTCATTCAGTTCGAATAAACTCAGCAAAACCAGCAAAAGAATCTAATTTTGTTGTACCATTACACTGTTGGGCTCACCCTCCTCTGTTTACAGTGTCTGTTTACAGCCAAGACTTTCTGCGTAGAAAAATGCGCTGCTTTTGTTAGGTTTTGAGTAATAAATAGCCCTGGATTAGTAGTCCCTGTCTGATGTCTCATTCAGACTATCTCTTGCATTACCTAGCTTTTTTCAACCTTGATACTGGAAGTGGAAGCTCTCCAGAGGCATACTTTAAAAAATCAATAAAGAGAGGGGAAGCTAATTGATTTTTAAATTATTTTTATTATTTTTTTTTTTATAAGATAGCCCATTAAACTTGGGCAGTCCCTAATGAAAGGTAAGTTTACTGCAGTCTGTTTTACCACACTTTCAGAGTCGTCTCCCTTGTTGCCTTGACGCTACAGCTTTCTTTTTTATTTCTCCCCACTTACAGGTAAAAGGACATTTTAAAAAATAACATCGTTTAGGATAATTCGGATTAATTTCACTTTCAGAAGTATTATTCTGGATTTCTTACTAGTTCAGCAGTTGTTGAGCTCAAGTTACATGTAAATCTGTTTCTACTATGTTCTTCCACACACTCACAGACAAGGATTTATCTCATCATAGGTCTGCAGTAAAACGGACAGAATAAAATGAATAGAAAAGTGATTCTGAGTATGTGTTATAATACCATCGCAACTCTGTAAGCTGAATGCTGGAAGGAAAACCTGTCACAATCTTGTCTGTTGGATAGACTGTTCTAAGCGGCAAATTTATATTTTGGGCAATGCTGAGTTATTTTTCTCTGAATTCTTTGTATTGAGGAGAGAAGATTAGAGTCATGGTTCTGGGACAGTCCAGAGAATCTGTTCACACCTGAGGCCAGGACAATCACCCAAAGAGTTCTGAGAAGGCTCTGCCACACAACGTTGCAGGCCAGGACCATTTGCTTGTACTGGCAGCTGGGTGAGGGCCAGCAACCATAGCTTGTTCTGTGATTTCTGCAGGTATTTTGCCAGTCTGGAGACATGCTCTCATGTGCTTGAGATGTTTGTCTGCCTTTACCATGCTACTTTCCACACTTCCTGCACTGTCAGCAAGTTCCTTCACGCTCCAAAGGCCCAAGTGAATAAGCAGTATTTACGAGCTCCCGCTTTCCCCACCACATCTCAGTGGTGCCCCTCTAGCTCTCCCTGGGTGCCTCGTTCTTCGTCTGCAGCGCTGCCGTAAAATACTGCCTGTATTTTACAAAGCCGAGTTGCTGTCATGATTTCCAGTCAAGATGGAACACTGATCACTAAAGGAGCGTCTAGACTGTATGCCTGACCTTGCCTTGGGTTGGCTGGTGGGATCAGAAAGGGAAGGGACTTTCGAAAATAAAGTGAATGATTAAGTGAGGCTGTGGGGATGGAGGGAAGGGGAAACGGGAGGAAGTGGGGCTAGATGTTTCAAGACACAGCTGGGGAAGAATAGGGGCAGGGAGGGGTAGGGGCTTTTTGGACTGCAGGCAGGGGGAAGTTCTGATGCAGGGAAGTATAGCTACAACTGTAGTTGGGAGATTAAAAGAGGCAATTCTGACTCTAGTTTCATGCCTGCTTTTGGAGCATGTCAATACTGTTTTTAATAACTGAAAGCAGGCTTTTCTGTTATGGCACTCATCTCCACAGGTTCTTGCACAATGTAGGGTTAAAATGCAAATGGTCAGACCCTGGTGTGAATTCGCATAGCTCCGGTGGCTGAAGCTTAGGCACCACTCCCCCCCCCAAAGTTTATGGCATTTGAATATGTTTTTTACCCAAGATTACCAGTGGCTAGTCATATTTTTTTCAAGAAACAAAACTCTTCAGATCATTGAGAAAACATACAAAATCTAAGTCAAAACTAGGACCCAATACAGCTCCACAGAAACTTACAGTGCACGGTAAAACTCCCCCCATCTTATTAAGCTTGAATTAGCAGCATGCCTCAAAACTGGGATATATGTGCTTAGATTCAGCTGTTAGCTGATGAATCAAAGACTGACCTCATTGTTAAGCCATTACCCATCTGTATTTTATGACTTCCAGAGATACACAAGGCTTCCAGAATCAAATAGTCACTTGTGGCTTCCCTAGTATTCACCCTGACTTGCTGACTGCTCACCAAAGCACTGAGCGCTCTTAGCTGTCTCTGTGCAGTTTCCTGGCTAAAGGAGATCTGGAATGTAAAAATGTATTCATCACCAGAGGTTTTGCCAGATTCCAGGACTTCAATGAAGCGGTAAGAGATGATTTAAAATTGGAATGGCATGAAGATTCCTCTGAGTTTTCAATCAACTATAGGGTAACGTAACCAACAAGAAAGTAACCCTTAAGGAGAACCTGAATGATTTGGGATTTAAGCATCAAAAAATGTACCAGGTTGTAACTACTGTTATACCTGTACCAGACAGATCCTGACTCTTTACTGTGAGCCTCTCAATACAGAAGTGGAGGACGAAGTGGCAAGTGGGAACATGTCCACTATGACGCTCTAAACTTTTATCAAGAATGAAACAACTGGATATAGCCAAATACTGAGAAATGGTAGTGCATAAGCTGGATTTTCAACTTCAGTTGATAAAACTGCAGACAGTGCTAAGATCAAACAAGTGTAATCCAGAGCTAGCTTTGCTAAAATGGTGGCCCTTGTTCTTACTCCTGTATTTGAACTCATTCTAGGCAGAGAAATCTTAGCAAATTTCTTAGGAAATGCATGTCCACGCTAAATATGCAGCAGATGTAATGTGCTACTTGCATACATTTTGCAACTGATGCTAGCTTCCTTAGTGATGGGTATTACACACCCTCTAACATCAGGATATGTAAGACAGGAACCAGGTGCTGCTCTCCACCAGCCAGGTATTCCGGGCCTTTTGTTATTTTGCTACTTTGCTTTTCTGGCACTAGAACACCCTAAAACTTGCTGAGGAAATGAAATATTGTTGCTGACATGCTTTTGTGTGTTTGTTTAGAGAAAACATTTACTCCTGTGCATCACAGATTTGTGTCCGGAAACACATTCCCCACTGCTTTAGTCTGTTGTATTATCTGGACAAAGTAGAATGAGTAGCAGAGCTGTACAAGCTTATATGATATGTAGGGCAGCGATGAATCAGTCTGTCTTCTTCATCGCTTCACACCACTGTAACAACATTATTTTGCTGGATTGACTTCTGATTTACTGGGTGAAAAACCTCCAGGCAGTAGTATGCTGACCCACCATCACCTTCAGTTTTGCTTGCCGCTATTTGCTGTTTCTTCAGCTGAGGAACTTTGTAATTTTGTACTGTATGACTATAGGACTCCTTTTTTTTCTTTTTGTCTTTTTCTAATCCTTGCCTGACTACTAAGACTTAGAGATTTGTAATTAGTTTTCAAGTCATTCATGAACTCTGGTTTCTTCCTTGTAGGCTGAGGCCAATTTGTCTCTAATTGCTAGAGCAGATTAAAGGAGTGGACGGATGATTGCAGGTGACTAAGTTGGTACGTCATAACAAGTTACTGTCCCTCAGCTGAGATTTAGCTTCTGTGATTTCACATGCTCTTGTGTTCCCCCTGCATTGTGTTAGCCAAGATATCTGGGGATTTGATCTGGCTGAAAAACACCTAGGAAAAATCTTAGGTGGACCAGTTCCTCGATCCCTTCCATTACACAACTGTACAAATAGCTGTGCCGGCACAGTGCAGGGAGTAGCTCAGGAGCAGAGATCCACAGCAGGGTAAGAACTGTCGATACTGGTACTGCTGACAAGAAATCATCAGGCTATGCCCTACGGCAGCTGGACTGCTCATTCTGCTGTACGTCTGAAGGGGAGGAAAATGTGGTTCTTACATGATCACTGTAAAATCGATTGTTCAGCAGAGTTGGTCTTTGAGGCTGGGGCCTGGTGCCAGGCTTCTTCCCACAGAACACAAGAGACCCTTTTGAGGTATAAGAAATCCCCTTTTCCCCCCATACTGGAAAGGGACCATCTGACTTTATCCTGAGTACAAGGCAAGATGGATCCTTTTCCTGAAACCCCCCTGAGCACTTTCTCTGCTCTGAGTGCTTAGAACCCAAATAAAATGATCTGCATTTCACTCATTCCTTTCTCAAGTACCAAATTCTGGTTTGCAGCAGTGGCTCTATATCCCAGTCTGATGTTGTTCATGGACATCCCAGATGCTTTTCCCTCCTTTTGTTTGGGAACTCCCTCTGAAATATCCAGGAATAGTTTCAGACAAAGGAGTCTTGAAATTTGGGTAAATCAGAAAACTGTAAGTATTGTAATACCAGGATATCCCTCAGGATTTCTCTTTGGGATTCCCCATTACTACAAAGTAGGATAATAACAAAACATAAGAATACAGTTCTGAATGGTTTGGTGAGATCCCTTGGCAGTGAATATATGAAGATTTAATTGAAACAATTAATGAACTGAGTTAACCTGTATGTACATAGTCTTTTTTTCATCTTGAAGTGTGTTTAAAAGCACCTATAATTAAAGTCCTGGTTATTTCATGCTGCTTTAAGTACCTTTATACAGATAAAAATACAGCTATAGTAGGGGCTGTTCGAGCAATGCACCAGCTGTATATGGACCAGGCCTTAGGTCAACCACTGCAATTACCTTACACAGCCATTCTCCAAGTGGCTGAATGAATGTATTTGATAAAGTATCTTGTCAAACAAGGCATGTTTATGAGTATTTTGTACAGCTCTCTTGCCTGACTTCAAGATTTATTTTTGAAATTATCAGTGTGCATCCATGTTTCTGAAAAGGCTTTGTGATTTTGAGTGTGTATAGGAAGGAAGTTACTCCTCAGGTCTCAGTTCAGGGGTGAAGGGTTAACTGTTCAGTTTTAACTCCAGCTTTGACGGTGCCCCCTTTGTGGATCCAGCACTCAAGTTGAGGGGTGTGATTTTCTCTGCAGTTTCCCCCCAGCAGCAATCACGTAAGCACAGCTCCCTGCAACTGTGGGATTCGTGATACAGGCTGATCAGGGCTGACTTTGAAGTGAAGTGACAGATACATTGCACTGTACTGACATAAACACCTTTATGTTGCAACCAGACAACAGCCTATGGACAGACCGTGCTCTGGGGGAATACATGCATTCTGTCTGTGCGTGTGGGTTTGAAGCCAATTTTAAATGTATCCAACAGAGTGAAGTAATTTTAAGCGTGCAATTCCACAACAGGTTGAGCTCATAGAAATCGGGTCTGTTCCAGTCCCACTCTCCCTACCAGTCCCGGACTCGCATTCTCACTTCCTCCATTTGTTTATTTTTGCGAGGTTGATTTTCTGCTGGTTTAGCTCCTGAACAAATGGGAACTGATAAATGTTGGTACAAGGGGGAAGGGCAAGGCTCTGGCAGCACTCTCTTAATCTGTCATATATGGGCATGTTGTGCCATTATAAAAGGCAGGTCTGGGTTGGTAACCTGTATTATTTGTCTCCCTTTTGTCTGTATTTACCTGCTTCACTTAACGTTTTACTTTTGTGTGCTTAGACAGCATGTTCCAAGTACACAACCTCACCGTGCCCCTGCTCTGTTCTTGAGACCCGTGCCGCCGTACGTCTGTGCAATCAAATCCCTCCTCTTTTTCTCTCTCAGCAGAGCCGAAAACTACCGTTAACCAGGGTGACAAGTTTCCAGCGAGCTTTGGATCACGGGGAGAGCAAACACCCGTATCCCTGCAATATAAGGTATAGATGTCCCGGCTTGTCCAACACAGCAGCAGTACGGAGCCCATTTTATTCTTGCCTTTTTTGGATCTGCACGCACAGAGACCCTAGCACAGCGGAGCCGGCTCTGCCATAGCACAGGGTGATACGAATCACAGAAGTAAAGTCATTACAGTGTTGCATGCCAAGGGTATAATTGCCGGTGATCCACTCCCCGCGTTGTAGCTCCGTTGATGGCGTGATCACGAAAGACTCCTAAGTCCCGGGCCAACGCCGCTCCCTCCCTCTGCCCTGCAAAGGTGCCGGGCTCCGGGCAGCAGCCAGCAGCTGCTGCAAGGCTGTAGCACACCCCACGGATTTCCCGAGGCAGCACAAGAGGCGAAGCGAGCTCCGGGCTCCAAATCTGCTGCACCCGGAAGGTACCGCCCCCGCCCCCCCCCAAACTGTTCACCCTGGGCCACCCCGCTGGGCAGCTGCGCCCC
>JAVKLA010000026.1:23725434-23737040 GCA_034782735.1 Sagittarius serpentarius
CCCGGCTCCTCCCGTGCCGGGCTGCCCACCTTGACGGCAGGGGGGCGGCGGGGCGGGCCCCCCCGGAGCCAATGGCAGCGGCAAGGCGGGGAGGGTGAAGGGAGGCGGTGCCGGGCCGACAATAGGGGCGGCTGGAGGGCGGTGTGGGGAGCGGGCAGGGCGGCCGGGCGGGCGGAGAGCTGGGCAGCACCTTGCGGCGGGCGGAAGGTGAGTCCCGCCGGGCCGGGGAAGGGGATTTCCTCGCTTGTTTCGTAGCCGGGAAGTTTGCAAAGGGGTTGAGCAGCCGAGTTTTTTCTTGTCTTTTTTTTTCTTTTCTTGTCTTTTCTTTTCTTTTAGGAGGGGGTACCGAGCCTGGCTCCCTCTTCCTCCCTCCCCCCTCCTGCTTCCCCGGCTCATTCGTTTAACAAAGGGAGTTGTCTTCAGCCCCTGGGCTTTGCAAGCGGGGAACCGTTTGGGGCCGCGTGCTTGGGGTCCCGGGGCAGAGGCTGGGTGGGTATCGGGGCTCAGCCCAGCAGCCCATCCTGCCTTTGGCTGGAGGGGCGAGTGCTGTGGACAAACACAAAGAATTGAGGAGCTGGACCCTTGCTGGGCGGGCGACGGGGTGATGCAGCCCCGGGCTTTGTGTGGCCGGTGCGCGGGGATGGAGAGGTGGGATCGTGTGTGAGTATACGAAACCGTGGCTTTTTGCTATTAAAGTACTTAAAAGCAAAGCTGAACTTAGGATCGTAGGATAATTCAGATAGGAAGGGACTGTAGGAGGTCTGTAGTCTAGCCTCCTGCTGAAAGCAGGGGCTGCTGCCTGGGGAGTGGGTAGCAGTGAAGGGACATCATGAGATGGATGGCACCTCTGGGTGCTCTTGAATGCTCCTGGGAGCTCGAAGGAGAGGCAGCGCCAGCAGGACGAGCTCTCAGGGGCAGTAGTGCTTCTCTCTTCCACTGTGCAGGGAAATGCCCCAATCCACAGCTCTCCCATGCCTGCAGTCCCTGTTCTGGCTGCTTTTGTTATCCAGAGGGCTTAAAATTCATGATTGTTGGGAATAGCTGGCTCCATCCGTGTGTGTGTCATGGTGCATCTGCTCCTGCTGAGCATTACTTGACCCTTATTCCAACAGTACCTCCAGGAGTTTTTCTTCAGGACCAGATTTATAAATAGATGTCAAAACCTGGCTCTTTGCTGGGGACCTGTTACCGGCTGTAAGGCATGTACTTTATGCGGTGATTAAGTATGAGATAGATAGATACATGTAAGAACAACTGTAAAAGCTATTTAGTTAGCCAAGCCTTTCAAAGTGAAAGTGGGTATTGTAGTTGGGTGAAATGGCTGTGTCGGGCACAGACGGAAGAGTGTTTGTTCTCTTTGCTTGCAATTACTCTTTGTACAGTGACTCATGGATGCCTTTCACTGAACTACCTCCCCCTTCTCCATACCTGGAGCTTCCTGGTGTTGCACACATTACCTGGCAAAGCAGGGAGCATCTTCCCATCTGCTACTCTCTTTCTGTGGGTGTGTTAATCTTGCTCACCTCTTTTTAGGATAAGGCTGCAGAAACTCCTCCTTGTGGAGCAGTTTGTATGTGTGTGTTTGCTGGATGCTTAGAAATTGCTTTTCCCTGTGCATTTTCTGTGGATAAGTCAGAGGAGTGAAGCTCATCTCTGCACAGAGAACAGAAGATACGGTGGAAATTTAAATGCATCTAAATACTGCATCTGTTTAATGATGGATTGCTCCCATCTTGTGCCAAGGGACAGAATTTATTCGTAGCTGTACTGTATAACAAAGCTGGAGTTTAAGACTGGAGACTGATAAGCTGGGTGGGTATTTAGCCTTTCTGAGTGCCGTGGGGAGGGACCAACTTCTTTAAATGGGGTGACTTAACTACCATTCTTTGACTTGGAAATGAAAGACGAAAATAAAATTGAAGAGGAAAATGCTCTTGTAGCATGACAGTGGGAATGCTTTGACTGGTTTTAGGGAATACTATATGCTCTGGATGTTGCTCAGGAAAAAAGAGTAGGGAAATGTAAGGCTTCTGGTTCATGCTTTTCCGTGCATCACAGGGATATTGGAAGAAATGTGTCACAAGTCCAGCATAACTTCCACAAGTGAAAATATATTGCTCGTTTATTGTGTTTCTGACTGCCTTGCTTGCACTAGATTAAAAACTGGTGCTAGCTCTTTTTGCCCAAGAGGTCAAAGGACTGTTCGATTGCTGGTGATTCTTGTGTATCCTTTTTCAGGTCTGTGCAGACCTTTTCTCTCAGCTTTGACTGCAAGTGCATGAATTTCACCTAGTTTCCTAACTAGTGTTTTGGTTTGTTTTTTTTTTTTTTTTTTTTAAATAGGAGTGAGCTGCAGTGTGGCTTCTTTCCTTCTTTCTCCCTTTTGTGCACTTGTCTCGCTTCCTCAGTGTGGGATTTTTTTTTTAATTTCAATAGCTAGTTGTAATGGTCCAGTTCCCTTATATTCTTAAGAGTGTACAAAACCACCTAGAGCTGAAATAGACGTTTCTCAGTAGCAAAATGCAGAAATGATCCAGAGCTCCACCCTTAATGTGGCCTGGGTTTACAGTTCATCCTGTCAGCAGCAGATAACAGAAGCAAGTAGACTTTGTAAAGCATCCGACCCCTCCTTGTGAGCAGGTACAAGAAACAGACTGAAACCAGGCAACTAAAAAAGTTGCATTTCTTTAAAGCCT
This sequence comes from Sagittarius serpentarius, assembly GCA_034782735.1. Classification (NCBI taxonomy): domain Eukaryota; kingdom Metazoa; phylum Chordata; class Aves; order Accipitriformes; family Sagittariidae; genus Sagittarius; species Sagittarius serpentarius. The sequence continues at coordinate 23,728,131 of JAVKLA010000026.1, forward strand.
AGTCAATCGTTAACCCTTTGACAGGTACAAGAATATCTCTTGTTGGATTTTTACCTCTATGGGAAGGCAAAAGAATATTGTGTGCCAGAATCGTATTGTGTGAAAGAGCCTTTTTCTATGCCTGGCAAGGAGCTGAACTTACTTTCTCAGCCTGATGTCTTGGCCTGTATAGGAATTCAGGAGAACGTAGACATGTTCTGCTTCATACTGAGGGCTTGTTCTTACGGAGAAAATAATTTGTCTAGTGTGTGACTCTTCTTGTGCACTTGCACAGCTCTTACCTGGGAGGAACTGCTTTGCAGCCCTGTTTCCAGAGATGGGAATGGCTGGGTCCATTCCCTCTGGTGGCAGCAGGACTGGGACTGTCAGCAGACACTCACTCATGCAGCACATAAGTCGCTGTGATCAGTTCTTCCCTTCTGAGCATAAAGCATGTGATGCTCTTTAGGAATAAATAGCTTAAAAATGTCTGATGCTGCTTATGCTAACCAGGTTTTTACTCAAACGTAAGTCCAAGCTTGAAATTCCTGAACTTGGGTGCAGCTGTGCACAGCACGTGTAAGTGTGGACGTTATGGCTATGAGGGGTAACACTCAACACTGCCACTCGTGATGACTGCTCCTGGATTTGTGCAAGGGAGGAAGCTTACTTTTGTTCTGTCCCTCCTCAGGCACATCCTCAGAGCTGTAGAGGGGAGTCTTTGGGTCCTCCCTCCCACGCTCTCTCTTCTTTTCAGCATGTGGCAGTGGGGTGTGTCACAGTTTCAGGGTCTTTCATGGGATTCACTTGATGAAAACATAGATGGTCAGAGCTGAAAACAGGGATGCTCCGAGCTGAACAAGTCTCCCCAAGCTCCCAGTATGATCAGTAGAGAGGAAAAGGCCCTTTTAGGATGTGGTACATACCGTCTTCCAGTAGGCGTTTTAAAATAGGTCAGAGAGTTGCACTCTAAAAATGCTGATTCCTCTTTGTAGTCACCCTGGTCTTCTCTGTCTCCTATGCATTGTGTTGTACATGGCAGCAGGTAGCTGAGAGGAGTTCCGCTTAACTCCTCTCACTGTGGGGATGCAGGCAGGCAGCATTGCTGACAAATCCACTGGCAAAAGCACTGCAATAGCATAGCTTTCATGAGTTCCCTTCATTTTAGCACTTGCTTGTTGGGGTGGGGGAAGGGAAAACAAAAAAGCCATCTGATTAAATGCATTTCCAGGGGAATTTGAAGAAGAAGTAGAAGTATTCAGTTCTGGTTTATGTAGTAATATACTTCTGGTGAATTGTTTAGGCTCTAGAACAGCTGTTCAGACTGGCAATCTAAGTGTTCCGGCTTCCAGTTGTACAGCTAACGATGGCCTTTCTCTACCTCTTGTGTCTAGTCTGAGATGCAGGTTAAACAACAACTTTCCTTCCATGGTTTCTTTCCTTCTTGCAATCTGTGCTCTTTGGACCTGCTATATAGCTAGTTTATTTCACTCTTAAGCTGATACAACTGTCTTAAAGTCATTTTATTTCCTACTTCCTGTCTAGAATCAGTGAAGTAAAGTGGTGGCAAATCAGGTACCCTTTTATCATCTTAGGTTTAAAAAAAAGAAGAGGAGAAAAAAGAGTTAATGGAATAGAAGAAAGGTCTTATTTTGGGAAAAGCAGGCCAAATCAGAAGACAGCAGAAGTAGTAAGCAAATGTACTTTCTGAAAAGAAATAATTTCTCCTACAGTAGTCCTTTGTGACCCCAATTACCATGTGAGAGGCAATGCGCGTAATATATTGTGACTGCCTTGAAGTGTATGTAACATCTAGCTGCAAACTTCTCCTTGATCTAGGTGGGCCTGTAGCTGGGGGACTACAAGAAAGTCAAGTGGCAAGTACGTGCTGCGTGCGAGTGGGGCATAAAGCCTTGTTTCATGCCTTTTGTTCTCTTCTTTTTCCATAATGTCAGTCTGTACCTGTAATCTAAATGCAGAATGGGGGAGAAAAATAATGACTATTCATATTGTGTGTTTTTTGGGGCGGCGGAGTCGTTCAAGTTTATCTTAAGGCATATCTCATGCTCTTACGAGCTTGACGTGTGTAGTTACAGTGTGTCTGTCCATGGGTTACAGCTGATGGCATTTGATGACTTCACAGATGGCCGCAGAGAGAGAAGGAAAATCAAATACAAAAGGTTAGGACACAGTTTGACAGACTGGCTTGCAAAGGTGTCACAAGCATCACTTTGGGACTTTGAGTTACTTTCTCTAAGCATCAGTAGGGCTTTGAACTATCAGTTCTCTTAATGACTGTAAGTGGCACACAACTATTTTAGATGATGCCTCTCTTGTAAGATGAAGCCTGTTTCTCAGGGCTTATGTCCTATTCATGAAATAGGAGCTGGAGTAAGAAATATCTATATTTGAACTGGTGGCTTACTTCATGTGGTTTTTCTCCTCATTTACATATAGAAAGCTTAATGTAATGTGAAATACCTTATCACTTCTTTAGCATAAAGAATTTCCAATATAGATTATTTTCTGCACCTACATATTCCCAAATGCGCATTCTCTGCTGATCGTAAAATATGAGTGGTTTGGCCACTTAACCCAAACTCCTCTGTAGAAAGAGTAGAGAAGTGATTCCTTTTGTAAAACTTGGATTTAATTTACCCAGCTATCCGTAAGTGAACATTATGCTGTTTCAGCAACAAGATAAACTTAAAGGCTTTCTGCCAGGATGAATCTATCATTTGCCTTTAGTAGGTATTTCAAGAATGTCTTATTTCAGTCGTGCTTTGGAGAGGCTAGAAGTCACAACTGAATGTAGAATTCATGCGCTTCCACAGTTCAGACTTGTTTGGGATGAAGTAAAAGCTGATTTCCTTCAGCAGCAGGAGCGAGGAATATTCTCACTCCCCTTTGCCAATCTTGTCTATACTGCCGAAGGTGTTAGATTCATGTCAGCTCAAGGCCCTGTGTTAACCTCTATGTAAGGTGCAGCATGTGTTTGAGGCCACTACTGAGCTCTGTAACCCCAGCACGTGTTGGGGTAGGGGTGGGGAAATGAGGCCAGACTTTGCTTTTCTGGTTCATTAAACTGCTCACCTGAGTCTGAACCCTGGCGTCCCTTCATAATAGAAGGTAGATTTAACAGTCAGGTAACAGCTGCAAAGACCAGGGAGTGCACAGCACAAAAAGGAATTAGCAGCAAACAGACACATCAGGATTTGAAATGCAATATTGATTAGTTCATTAAAATTAATAAGACACTCAATTATAGAACTCCCATTACATTTTGCAGTTCTTCTGGAAATAGAACAATTGATATGTACTTATCCTTTCAGGAATACCTCACTCGACAAACTTTAATGTCATTTTCCTTTGCAAACCACAGAACGTGTTAACTCTTAGTGGAGTGTGAGTTTGTGTTTTATTTAGTAAAACATTGGTTTTAATAGGTGATTGTTTTTAATAGACTGGAAGATGTAGTCATAGTATGATGTACTAAAAAGTTTCTTTAATTGAGAGTGATCCAAATTAGTGTATAATTGGATTAAAGTCACTGTAGTTAGGGTCAAAAATTAAAAGGCAGATATTCACATACTGTCTAATTTTTAGCAAATCAGACAAATCTGTTTCAAAAGAGCACATACAGGGGAAACCCTCTGATTCAAGCTCAGGAACTCAAGGAACAAGTTTGTGAAAGGGAGCATTGGTTCATAAAAAGAAAAGTGTCACATTTTTCCTAATTCTTCAGAAATATGTGTATGGCCTCCATAATACAGAAATGGGATTTTCAGGCTACAGATCTAATTGCCTTGTGGAACCTTAAATGACTTAAAGCTGGATTTCCAATATGAATCTCTATGCTTTACTAAGTATTGTATTTTGTTAAATAGTATCTTTTATTGAAAGGATTTGCTTGAGAGGGTTTGAGCCACTTGACTCATGGCACTTCTTGCTGAAATGAGAAATTGCTCTAGGAATACTCAGTTTCCATGCAAGAGGGAGGCTGGAGGAAGATACAGATGTAAAACGAAGAACCTGGAATGATTGTTAAGTGGATGGCACTCCTCATGGATGTGGTCACTGCCACTTCTTTTTTCCAGAGAAGCTTGATTGAATTTTCTTGCCACGCTGCCCAGGAGAGCTAACTCTCCTGTTTAACCACAAAACATTAACCACAAGCTTATAGTTCACATCCCTGTTTTGCCCTGCCATTTTGCTCATCTGCAGTCCCGCTTTGGAATGAGATGCAAGTTCAATTTCAGTGTTGCTTCTCTGGCATTACGATCGCAGCAGATTGCAGATGATAACGGAAAAGTTTTGGGAGCTGAACTCAAAGCAGTGGACTAGAAATTAATGTTGATAATGCCCTATAGCCCTTTGTCAAAACCATCCGCTTTCTGATAATCAAAGTAATTGGTAAGGTTCTTTGGTAAAATGTATGTATGTTGTGGGTGTGTGTTAAGGTGTTTGATGCTTTCTGTTAAGCTCCAGGATTCTGGAGATGTGAAAGCTATGCAAAAATCTGTGTCATATAAAAGAGACTTCTCCCACTCCTTACTGTAGAGAGAAATGACAGAATTTGATCCAAGTGTGCCTTGAAGACTTGAATAATGGTATTTAAGCATATAGAGGCTTTGGTTAGAGCGTCTAGTTCCTAATTTGGGGGGGCTGGGAAGTGAGGCTATCTACTGCATCTTAAGTTATAATGTTAATAACTTACTGTTAATTCTCCAAAATCCCTGAAATCTTCACTGAGTAGCCTTACAGAAAGCCAGAGCAGTTGTGAGGGGAGGAAGGAGAAGGAACTGCTGCAGCAGTGACAAGTACTGTATCACAGTTATGTTGTTCTAATTAAAAAATCTGTCTTTTAATTTCTGGCTGATGAAATTTCTTGTTGCATCAGCCTGTATGTCTTGCTAATAAGGTGTCTGGTAAAAATTGCAGTCTCTTACATTTGCGTGTCTTACAAATTCTTCTACGCAATTTTGACTCCCTTGGTAGCAGAGAGAATGATTAAAAAAAGTTGTACCAAATTCACAAAAAGCAGCAGGAATCTCATCCACTACCAGGCCAGTGCCAAAGAATCTGAAAGAGTGGGACTAGAACTACTTTTCCAGGCCTGCTTTAATTCCTTGCTTATGTTCCTAAACTAGATTTTGAAGAGTATGAACAAAATTAAACTGACACTTTATCTTGATGAAGCTGTAACCTCCAATGTCAGACTAGCATCTCTCTTTCCATATCTGGGAGCCCTGACAATCATACTAAACTTAACTTGCAGTATGTATGTGGGAACTAACTTTTGTATTCTTCCTGTTTGTTTGGTTTCTTTTCTCTGTCTCCATTCCTTACTTACACCTCTTAAAGCCTTGTTTGTTTGTTTTTCTTTTGCCTCTCTACAGAAACATTGTTCATCTCCTGCCTATCTTTACTTTCCCTGGCCACCCCTAAGACTGATGAGAAACAGAGTCCTCATACATCTGTGATCCTGAGGATACCAGGCAAATGCAGATGAGCAGTGGGGAAGTAGAATATTTTGTCCTCCACCCCAGTAAGAAGCACCCTCTTCAGGGCTTGGGTGGAAGATGAGGGCTTGATAGGGGAAGAAACCCTAGACTCATTGCCTTCCTCTATAAAGCAGGCAGTTTTGCCGATGAGGTATCTGTAAATATTTAAATGTGTAGATTTCATTTAGAAAGGCTGAGGAGGTGAGGGTAGGGCTGGGAATGGCAAAAGCAGGACTTTCTTAAGAAGAAAAAGCAAAAAAAAAAAAAAAAATTCCTTCAGGGTTCTCCTGAAAGCCAGAAAGTAGAACACCAGCAGTATATCTTTGTGTGTAGGCTGTCTTTAAATGGAGGCAGACGGTCATAGGCGGTGTTTGAATTCTAGGCTCAATAAAGGCACATCCTTCAGTTAGACAAAGCAAAACAGTGTCATTTGTTAGAATTCAAAACCAGTATCTAAATGCCTCAATGACTTGTCATCAAGTGACTCACTACACTGTCATAGCAGGACTTCTGGCTCTCACATGAAAGTTATACTTGCTGAAACAGCGTCCTGCCAGCTCGTATTAACAGTCCCCCCTCCCAAACTTGTCTCCAATTTACTCATGGTGAAGAGGGGATTTGGAGGGACAGGGCAGGAAAAGGCAGCAAGGGCAGGTTAAATGATCAGAAATCTCATTACCTCTTCCTTGTAGAATTCCGAGTGCCAGCTTTTTCATTTGTTCCATGTCTCTCTGAAACAAGTCCTTGAGTTGCAGAAAAAAAAAACATTCAGAAGTGATGAGCTGGCCATATTTGTAAGAATTTAGTCATTTACAACCAAAAATGTCTTGTCTTGTGTGCAATGTCTTCTTTTAAAAGTTACTGGCTACTTTAAAAAAATGCCAATGTTGAAATGATCTCAGCTTGATTTCCTTTACCTTCTGCAGCTCATTAGGGGTTCATCAGGACCATGTTGGGTTTTTTTTTTCTTTGTTTAATTCACATCATCAATTTTATTTTAGATGCCCTTTGCTTGTTTAAAAAGCCAGTCCTTTCTAATACTAGGTACATCCTGCAAGAGCTCTTCCTGCCTTTTGATCCAATACTTATTCATCCTGGGACCTAGTCCAAATGCCAACAACAGTGCTTATGTAGGGGTTTTTTTTGTTTGTTTCAAAAACATTTCATCACATGCTGACATGCGGCAGCATTAAATGCATAAGCGTGCATTTTGGGAGGTAATGGTCATGGAGATTAAAAGAATCTCACCTGAGCAGCAAGTGGCTTTCTGCTCTTAAAATCATACCGGTTTCTGTCATTAAGCTTTAAGTTTAGTATTACAGTGGATGCCTTGTGTGTCTGATGATGTTCGGTTGCTCTTTGAATCCCATCCTGTTATTTTGGCTCAGTACTGAGCAGCCGTGACTTCAACAAGGTGATCTTATCCCATGTGTGGTATAGTTGTGTTTGGTTTTGAAGTCTTGAGATTCTGTTCCATCTGCAATTCCTGTAGCTATAGGTAAACCATCTGAAATCCAATAGGATGGGCATGTGTCATCTCTGCGGTCTGTCATCCTCCTTTCTCATGAATTCATGCGCTTCCCTTCTGTGGTGGGGCTCTTGTTAGAGTCATTTTTCTTTACACTGGGATGTGAATGGGGTGAGCAGTGAAAGGCTTCTGTATAAAGCATAACCTGTGCTAGTTTCAGCATAAAGACCGTTTGACCTCTGTGTGAGGGCACCGATCCTAAATTCCTAATGAACTAATGACAAATTTGGAAGCAAAGAGTCCGTGGTTGACTTTGCATTCTTCTTGACTAACAGATGAGAAGCTTGTATTTGCTTTTTTTCCAAAAATCAGCCCTCCCCTCTGATCACAAAACTATAAAGCAAGGATGTGGCTGTTGGCTGCTGTTTTCCTTTTGATGTGGTCAACTCAAAATTAATATTAAAAGTATGGTTCTGAACTTGCATTTTCTTGGAGACCAAATGCGTGATGAAAGGACAGGAGGGTTCTTTCTCCACCAGCTGGGAGCATGCTCCTCACTTGAGTGTTTTTGGAGGCTGCGATCAGGGGGTGAAGCTTGACGCAGCTGAGCTCATCATGGCACGCAGCCATCCGAAGGCAAGGGTGCTTTTCCCTTTCAGCGCTTGGTGTGATCTGACCTGGCAGAAAACTGAACAGAGCAGTATGAGTGAATGTAGCTGCGGTGTAGTATTAAAGATCCTGGAGCTGTCTGTAGGTTTGAAACATGGATGTAAGGACTGTAAGACACATGGGTACATCTCGTGGCTTCTCAGGACTAGTTCACAAGTAAGTGCCTTTTTACTCTTGAAAGATGTCTGTCATTGTGGTACCTGCTGTATACAGCTTTTTATTTTGGTTATTGTATTCTTACCTTCCCCTGTCTGCAAGCTCTCTGAACCTCTAGCACCTGCCCGGTCAGCTCCTGCTGGACCTGCTTACACTCTGTATTTAAAGTCCTTGGTACAAAATGGATTTTGACTCCTCTCTGACTGGTTTTCTGTCTATAATAACTGTATTTGGGAGAAAGAGCCTGACAGAAAATCACATCTGGATCACGTATTTCTCCCCACTCCTGCTGTTGCGTTGTTCTGGATCGTCCTTTCATTCAGTGTGGAAGCATAATGCTTGTAATCCCTCCCATGCTGTAGAGAGTTCTGCGCTTCGCCTAGTGGGCTCATTTGTTAGTGGAGCAGAGCGCTTTTGGGATTTTCCCATCACCTACCTGCATAGTGTCTTGCTTCTTCTAAGTGTTACGTATATTCCTGTAATCTTGAAAAGATGATTCAGAATGGAAAGGACATTTTCCCCAGAAGGCTATAAGCTAGGCCTAAACTTCTTGGTGGTGTCCAGCTGGAACTGTAGTTTTAATCCAAGGCAGAATTAAGTCACTAATGCTGCTGCCAGTCACACAAACATTACTAAATAATCCTACTGTTTTGCTGTTCCCCTTCTACCTTGCAGTCCCTCAGTTCATAGTCAAAGTGCTCTAGTGCAGAAGTCATCTCTTGTACAAATGCTTGGTGACTTATTCATGGAGGTGCTGAGATTCCTTGTCACCTTCTATGTAAACACTGGCCGTAAAGGCTTACAGTGAGCATAAAACACGACTATGCTGGAGAAGTAATGTGCTTTCTTCTGTCATGCAGATGTAAAGGGCAAACACAGAAGCAGTAGGCACAGGGACGAACAGGAAAACACGGTTCTGGCATAGCATAATGTCACTTTATCTCTGAATACCCTGAAATATGTACAGAAAGACTTCAGCAACGTTTGTATCTCAGAATTCACAGCCAAGATGAAAACAAGATGAGAAACTTTTCATGTTGTCAGGAACTATGCAGCAGGTAGTTGGTAAGATCTGCTAGGCATGAAGGAACAAAAAAAAGCTGCGGGTTTTTTTTCTTGGGGGGGGGGGGGGGG
>JAVKLA010000026.1:23744518-23784385 GCA_034782735.1 Sagittarius serpentarius
GTATGTAGGTGCCTGGGGTTGTTCCTGCCCAGGTGCAGGACTTTACACTTCTCCTTGTTGAACTTCATGAGGTTCCTATAGGCCCACCTGTACTTTCCTGGGTCCTCCTTCTTGATGATTAGGAGTGACATTTGCTTTCCTCCAGTCTACGGGCACTTCTGCCAGTCGCCATGACTGATCAAAAACTATCGAGACTGGCCTTACAATGATACCTGCCAGCTCCCTCAGCACTTGTGAGTGCATCCCATCAGGGCCCATGGATTTATTTTGAGTCCCCATATGTAGGTGTGAACAGAAAATTCTGGAGAAGGACTAAGGCCTTGAGAACTCAGCCTGTTCCTCAGTCCTCCCTTCTTCCCTTCTCTTCCTCCCTCCGTTGCTTGCTGACCTGAGCACTCAATTACTGCAAGAGGCACTACACTTGCATGACAAGGCTACTGTGGGTTTGGCTGTAGATTAAAGCCTACAGGTGATGTGGCTTTAAATCCAGGAGACCTTTTTTGCAAAGGTTCTCCTGCTCTGTGTAGCTTCTCCCAAGGTGGTGGTGTCGTGCACATGTGCAATTTGGTGCGTGTAGCCTGTGCAATGGGTTTTCTGTTACGCCTGGCTGAGGATGCGAGTCTGCCGCGAGGACCGACTGTGTGACTTCAGCTCTGACTGCCTTAACTCACGCTGTTTGCTTTGGAAATTACAGTTTCAATTGCTGCTGATAACCCAGCTGATTGTTACGTTATACATTTAGCACTCTTTTTTTAGTTCTTTCCTTAATTACTTATGTAAATAATTTTAGAAGACTTAGCATTAATTTTGGAGAAGTTGGCATATCAAAGACTGTGAGGCTAGCAGCAGGTGCTGTAAGTAATCACTGTTCTAAATTAAGCAACACTTTCCAAGGCAGTAGGTTAATTTCTGGGTAAGCAGCCTGCATAAAGATTCTTAGAATCAGCTGGATCGTGACCCAGCAAGTGACTCAAGGCTTTGTGTAGCTTTAATCGCACGAATTGTCTCACTGAAGCCTTTCGTTTTTAGAGGAAACAGGGCCTGTGCTCGAGCTTCTTGAAATAGTGCTATCGCGTTCAGATCTCTGTCACCTGGCTCTGTGCTTGTCTTCGTAGCTCAGTCTGCACTGCAATCGGAGGTATATTTGGGGCATGGGCAGCCATGTCAAGCTGCCTGGAGCCCAGGGTATGTACATGAGTGGCTAATGTTTATGCTGAAGTCTGTGCTGCTGTGGATTTCTGTAACTACTACAAGAGCAAGCAAAGTAGTGTTTGAGAGCTTTGTGCCATTTCCTTCACCTTTGTGTGCACGAGTGGATTTCTGGAAAAATAGTTCCTCTAATATGACTGGTGAAGTTCTCTTGGGATCAATAAGCGGTAACTGTTGTCCTGCGGGACAGATTCTGCTCAAGGGATGCTATCGCTAGCCTGTCGCTTATGCACTGTCACAGCTCTGGCCAACAGTATTCTTGCTCAAGGCTAGGAGATCACCTGCAAAAGTGTGGCCTACTCTTCAGAAACCACTCTGAGCCCATGAGGTTGATGGGGTCAGTGGTGTTTGTGACTTGATAACTGCATGATTTTTGTAGACTCTGCAGGGTCACAACTCCTGCCAGCAAACCTGCTCCAGCCTGGGCTTCTCTCTCCACGGGGCCACAGGTCCTGCCAGGGGCCTGCTCCAGTGTAGGCTTCGCACGGGGTCACAGCCTCCTTCGGACACCCACCTGCTCCAGCGTGGCGTCCTCCCTGGGCTGCAACTGGAGATCTGCTCCAGCGTGGATGGCCCTCCCTGGGCTGCAGGGGCACAGCCTGCCTCACCATGGTCTTCCCCATGGGCTGCAGGGGAATCTCTGCTCGGGTGCCTGGAGCACCTCCTGCCCCTCCTTCTGCACTGACCTGGGGGTCTGCAGGGTTGTTGCTCTCACATGTTCTTACTCCTCTCTCCGGCTGCAGTTTTTGTGCCCCAGCAACTTTTTGTTTCCCTTCTTAAATCTGTTATCACTGAGGAGCTACCACCGTTGCTGACAGGCTTGGCCTTGGCCAGCGGCGAGTCTGACTTGGAGCCAGCTGGCGTTGGCTCTGTTGGACATAGGGGAAGCTTCCCGCGGCTTTTCACAGAAGCCACTCCTGTTGGCCCCCCCGGCTACCAAAACCTTGCCACACAAACCCAACACAAATCTTTATTTTGGTCACTACACAAAGTGTTACTTTGGAGCACTTTGTCTCACTTGTGGAGTCGGAAGGTGCAGTTCTTAAAAACTCAAGCTCTCGTTAAAATTTATCTTCCTGCATGAAGATCGTGCCAAGAAGTAAGGGGAAAGGGAGAATTTCTACTTACAGGGAATCCCATGCAAAGTGGAATACAGCAGAAATAATGCCCTTATTCCAGGGATACAGGAAGGGAGAAAACTTCAGCGAGTTGGAGAAAAAAATGGATTTTCGGTGCCTCCATGTGACTGTAGACTGGGATGTGTCCCTCCTCTGACTTACGGTTGCTGCCTCCTGTGTTTGTGGGTGCTCAACCTAGTTATCAAAGCTGGTGCTTGGAATCATACACCTGCTAAATAGATCTGAAGCCACTTTTCACACTCCTTAGCTTCATTTTTGCTATGGTCAATCATCTTCAGGCAAAAGTGCTCTCAGGCTTGAAGCGCAGTGTTAGGATATAGCCCTTTCATGTTTAAAAAAATAATAATCCAGATGACAGGCTTCTGAAGGTTGAGCTCAATTCTCAGGAACAGTGTTATGGAAGGACATGGCTCTTGTAGTTGGTTTAGGGCTCTGTAATCTCTTTAAATAAATCTCACTTTCTAGATTAAAAATTTACTGATTTCTTTGCTCTGAAATCTTGAAGAGGCACAGTTCACGTGCTAGTGCAGAGTCTTAACAAACTCAATATGCTACTAAAACAGATTCTTACACTATAAGCAAAAATATTATTTCAGTCTTTGTTCCTAGAGGTGGCTGCTTTGATTTGAACAAACACCTTGAACAAATTAAGAGTAGGGGTTGATTCCCCAGTCATGTCTGTCAAGTAGTGGCAGAGTGTAACCCTACGTTCAGGAAGGCTTGTCGGGTGGAGAAGGCGCTGTCCTCCAGCTTGAAGAGCCTGATTGACTTCCCTGCTCTGTAATGGAAACAGGACAGATAAGCAACTTGGTTTTTTTGATAGCTCAGCTTTACTCTGAAACCTGAAACCTCATGTGGTCCTGTGAGCAAAAAGTCCCCTTTAAGTGACATTCCAATTCTGTGGGAATTGGGACCAAAATATCTTTTAAAAGAAACAGTGACGAGGAAATCATACTTGCTGCTTAACGCTGACTCCCCACTCTTTATGGATCTTCTGACAGTGGATGCCTCGTGGGTTTAACAGATGGTCCAAATGCATATTGATGCACTCACATCATCTGAGTGTATTCTCTATGATGCTGTGGGATGCCTGCAAGGCTTGGAAACGGAGAGTTGCGCTGGGCAAGAGCTGGGCAGACAGTGGTTTGGTGACAGGAGCATAGAAATGTGCAAATCTTGTGCGCGTTTTCTGGGCAGCCTTTTCAAAAGGGGTCAGAATTTGACCTCTCTTCAATACTGTGGGGTTGGAGGCAGGGAAATCTTGTTTCCCAGATGATTCGGCTCTGCATGGGCTGCAAGAATTGAAAGCATCAGGTAATGCAGCGACCAGATGCTCAGCTGATGTCTTGCAGGCTGGCTTTCTGAATGGACTCCTGAAAGAGAAAGTGGAGGACCAAACATCCTCTGCTCTGAATTTGTGGATTTGGGGAGGGAGTAGGTCATTTTAAAAATACTGCTTTGCATGTTTCTCACTGACTGTCATAAACTCAGTCTATCTAAAACCTTTTTCTAGGCTGCATGATTAATGTGTAATGCTTTCTGTTATCAAAAGTAGAACTTGACGAAGAAGGAATCCTGTCCCTTACCAAAGATATGAATGCTGCGTTGGGGGACTTGGACACGTTAGTAACAACAAAGTATTACTCCACCAGTCTGTCCTCTGAAATAAAACGGGTCAAGCAAATTCCTGTTATATTAGACTGAAACTTGGCAATTATGTTTGCATGGCAATTTGATTCTGTTCTCCTAAAATACCCCTGGAGAACATCCAACTGTAGCTCTGCTCTGATCCCAAGACTACCCTGCAAATGCCCTGAATGCTCATGTTAAGCAGCAAGCTCTGACGGTGTAGTCTGCGTAGTTGTTAGAAAGCTTTGAAATCTGGTTTGCTCTCAGAGGGCTTTCCATTTGGGAGAGAGGAACTGATACCATCCCATTTTTAACTCTGGAAGAGGAAGGGAAAATAAAAAGCTTTAGGAGAACCAAGCTTTTGTCTAGGTTGTGGAGCCAGCTGGGTGTCTTGTTCAGGCTTGCCAGCCTGCCTTCGTATTTGGGGCCTTTTCTGCGTTGTTGACAACTGCATTCCCTCTGTGAAAATAAAACCACTTTCGGTGTGGCCTATGAACCCTGGTCTCCCATGACCATTCTCAGTCTCAGTTATCGCAATGAGTGCCTTACTGACCAGTATAAATGCACAATCTCCTCTCTTTGTCCTTGCACAGTGATCATTTGGAAAGCTTTCTGCTGCTTTTGCCTTAAAAATTACTTTTGAAGTTAAGGATCCCTTTTGTTTTATTGACTGTAAAGCGTGAATGATAATTATGGGACAATTGCTGTGTTAGCTGAGATACTGCAGTCTTTCTGGAGGACAAACCCCTGCTTTCACTCAAACTCCAGGGGCCAGGGATGAGGAATTTCCTAGGTTTTCCGCTCAGCGGTGACAGTGGTATCTGTGTGGCTGCTGTTTATTACGCTGTAAGTAATAGTTTAATGGACTTGCATGCAATAAATTGCTATTTCGTGTTGGTGTGTGGTTTTCAATACCATGTCAGAGAATTACTTATGCCTTTTAATTTGCATCACTCAAGAAGGCAATATTTTAAAAATGTGATTATGATATCAAGTGTTTGTGAAGTGGGCAGACAGGCTTTTGCTTGCTCCAAAGATTTCCTATCTAGAGAATGTAAGTCATAAACATGAAAACTATAGGATTTTTTTGGCTGCTTTTTTTCTTTTTTTTTCTTTGAGTCAGGCTTCTTTCCTTCTGCATTTGGATCATCTTAAAAAAATCACTAGTTTCAGGGTAAAATGCAAGCATACCAACTAATCTGTGGAAGTCTTCTTGTCATTTGATAACTAAGTATTGCTTTTAAACTGGAACCTGTCTTGTCTCTTCAGCAGCGTGTGTGCTTAGTTTGACTCTTACTCTAAAATGAGTCATGTTTCAATCCCTGAAAGACGCACTGTCCTTGGCTATCTTTTAAACTTTTTTTGTTTTGTCTGGGCTTTTTTTCTGTTGGTGGTTGTCAGGGAGCTGCTGTGATAGCTGAAGAGGCTGCACCAGTTTCTTACATATTGTGTCCCAGTTGCTGCATTGATTATTTACAGGGATACAATCTCACTTGCACCATAGGTGTTGATCCTGTCATATGCAAGCCCCTGCTACTTCCAAGGATCCAAATAGAGGATCTGTTTAAGAACTGGATGCTGCAGACCCTATGCAGTTGTCAGTGAAATCAGTGACTTCAGTCTGGGCAGGATCCAGGCCCTCCGTTCAGAGCAGCAATACTATATGAAGCCCTTGGCTTATGGAATATGTGAACTGGCTGTTGCTTGGCTCCCTACAGGATAAAGGTCAGATTGGGTTGAACAGGACTTACAGCCTTGTTTTCCTCCGGGGAAATGTTCAACTCTGGCATATACTTAACTAAGCAAATATTGACCAGATAAGAGTGTGGAACAGGGATGGGAAAGACCATCAACCAGTAGCAGACTGGTTTCCTGAGGATCCATGCTGTTAGATCTGGGTGCAAAGGCACCATGTGGGCAGCAGTTGGCTCTCAGACCTTGATGCTTCCTGGCTGTAAACCCATCCACCTTGTTTCAGGTTGCGCTGGGGGTGGCATTAGTTATTTTAGGGCTGTTCTGGAGGTATCTGTGGGAGAAGATGACAATTTGGGAGGTGGTGATGGAAAGAGGTTCTAGAAGAGTATCTGTCTGGTTTTGGTATTACTTGCCTAATCACTAATAAGAGCAGGGAACCAAACGTGGGGGATTATTGCACAAGTTAAGTGATGCCCTGGATGCAACTGCTTTGTGGGCTTTTTTGCTTTTAAAAGTCTCATTTGTTTGGCACTGAGTAGCTTTTGGAGATGTGTTTTTAGCCCCTGTGCTTTTAAAATCAGCATGCTAAAAAACCCTGTTTATGTGGAATTATGAGAATATGTGCATATGCAGACACGTATTGGTTGAATTCAATTGACACAAAATAAGTCCTTGGAAACCTCATCTCGGATGTTGTTGACACGTCCTTCACATTTTGCCAGTTTTCAGAAGCTGTCAGGTAGTACTGTGTGGGAAGTGTTATTGGGCATTATGGGATAAATCCTGAAATCCTAATTTGGGCCAAACTCCCACTGTTTTCAGTGGGTGGCTTGCTGGCATTAAGGCCAAGTACCCCTTAGCTATCACAGATGACCTCTCTATCTTTTTAAAGTCAAGGATACTGAGAATTGGTGCCTGTATCTTGTATTACAGATCAAACTGCAGGATTGCAGCCCTTAAAATTTATACATGTGCTTGGATTTGTGAACAAGAAGTTGGTTAAATAAAAACATTTCCAGTAACTGTTCTTTAGATTCTCAGTAATGTTGGTGAAATGCCAGAGATCTGGAAACAGAAATTAGCTGGTGATTTAGAGCAGTGCGTAAAGAGGACTTTAATTCTGTAGGGGAAGTGCTGATGTTCTGAAAACTACTTTTCATAAATGCAGACAATATAAGCACTTCTATTTTAAAATGAAAACTTTAAGTTCTTTCAAAATATCAGCACGAATTTATTGAAAACGTGTTCAGATAATTGATTTTTATTTTTTTAGGAAAATGTTTCTATGAAATCCCACAACTTTTGTCAGAATATTGCTTTCCAGTAAGAGGTACAGAATTGCATATATTTTAGAAGTCAATAGTTTGGAAGTAGGTACCTGAAGTTTCTGATTGTCACCAAATAGTTGAGATCATATGTTGTTCTGGCCTCTTCTGTCTGTGCAAAAAAGAGGAAAATGTTGTGTTTGTGTTGGCAACACTCAAAAAACCAAAACAATATCCCAACAGTAAAAAAAGAAAAAGGCCCCAAACCCTTTAAAAACCGTTGCTATGCAAACCTTGTCTGGCAGGAAGTCTTCCCAGCCAAAGTAAGAGCTCCTTTCCTTCACTTCAGTGGAGCATCATCATTAAAGTCTGCCTGAACCCATTTTGGTGTCACCCGTCAGGTGGTTGAATGTTGTGCAAGGGCAGCCGAAGAACTTGCTCAGCTGCAGTTGAGGCTCTGAAGTCCACACTGTATTTTCTTCCTGACTTCCCCTTAGGTGGTCTCTGCCTATTCAAACTTCAAGCTAGGGAGGGCTCTTCCATCCCATCATCTGGGCACCAAGGGGGAGGAAGGGGTTTTCCCATCTCTCCATGCCCTGCTTTACCCTCTGCCACTGAGTTTTCCATCAGGATTTCTTACACAGTTCTCTTTTTCTTGTTTTTTAACTGAGAATGTGTTTCTTGTGGTAACTGAAGTTGCAGAAGCACCTCGAAGGGATATTTTTCATGCTGTGTGCTCTGTAACTACCTGAATTGCCTTTCCTTTAAAGAAGTGATTGACTGATTGGAGGAGGGCAGAGCAAACAAGAAGTACTCGCACTTTCCTCCCCCCTCCTTGTGCCTCCGTGATCACACATGAGGTCTGTGAGAGAACTGGGACAAGAGTGTGAGTCTCTAAGTACCAGGACTGTACTTCACACGTTAAAACTCAAAATGAGGGTGTTATAGTACTGATCCCAACTCTTCCACTGATTTTCTGCTCAAGGTTGTCCCTTATCACTTCTTCTAATTTGTCTTCATCACTAAACTGGGGCTTTGGATGCTGTTGACTAAAACCGCTTCTTTCAGATCAGTAGTTTGAATGGTGTGGTATATCCTTCTCCTTTATAGTCTTCTGCCGCTTTTTATGGCTTGTAATTACAGAATTGGTGAAGTTGGCAGGAACCTCTGTGGATAGCCTAGTCCAGCCCCCAACTTAAAGAGGTGGCAGCTGGAACAGTTTGCTCAGGGGCATGCCTATTGCGGTTTTGAGCAACCCCAAGGATGGAAACCCCATGATTTTTCTGGGCAACCTGTTCTGTGGTTTGGTCACCCCCCCAGGGAAAAAGTTTTTGTTTTTTGTTGTTGTTGTTTGTTTTGTTGTGTTTTGTTTCCCCTCCCTTCTTACGCTTAAATGGAATTTCCTGTATTTCAGTTTCTGCCTATTGCCTCTTGTCCTGTTGCTGGATACCACCAAGAGGAGCCTGGTTCCATCTTCTTTACACCTCCGTCAGGTATTTACGCACATTGATAAGATCCCCCTGAGCTTTTCCTTCTGCAGGCTGAACAGTCCCAGCTCTCTCAGCCTCTACTCATATGTCAGATGCTTCAGTCCCTTAATCATCTTTGTGGACCTTTGCTGGACTCTCTCCAGTATGTCCATGTCTCTATTGTACTGGGGAGTCAAGCACTTGACCCAGCTCTCCAGATGTGTCTCACCAGCCCTGAGCAGAGGGGAAGGACCTGCTGGCAGCGTCTTCCCTAATGCGGCCCGGGTGCTGTTGACCTTCTTTGCTGCAGAGGTGCTTTGGAGGCTCATGGTCAACTCGATGTCCACCAGGATTCCCAGGCCTTTCTTTGCACAGCTGCTTTTCTGCCAGTTGGCTCCCAGTCTGTGCTGGTGCCTGGAGTTACTCCTCCTGAGCGGCAGGGCTTTGCATTTTGCTTTGTTGAACTTCACAGGCTTGGTGTTGGCCCATTTCTCCAGCCTGTCCATATCCCTCCAAGTGGCAGCACACCCATCTGGTCTGTCAGCCACCCCTCCCAATACTGTATCATCTTAAAGCTTCCTGAAAGCGTACTCCGTGCCGTCACCCATGATCTTTCCTTTATGAAGAATCCAGAGCCCTGGGTGAAGTGTTTAATGAATCAAATCTCTCGGCAGTTCTTGAAAGTACATTGCTGTTCACTGGGGAAAATCAGACAGAGATGAGGTAGCTTCCCTAGCACTTAAAGAACATTAAATATTGTGCCTTGTAGTGAAGGACTTCATCATTATTATTTAAGACTTTAATTCCTTGAATCTCTGATACTTCTTGCAATACCAGCTCATACCTTATGCTAACACCATAGCAACCTGCTATAAGTGTCACTATATAATGTTGCTTGTTGGCCAAAAGCTGGACAAGGAATGCATTCTAGGGTAGGAAATCCGTGGGGTTGATAGGAAAAGTGCAGTAGAATGAGAGAAAAATCCTATTGTAATGAAATAGTATTGCAAAGTGATTTTTTTTTTTTCTCCCCTCAACTGTGCCCCAGAGGAAACAGGGGCATCAACTGAAATTTTCTCAATGCTTTTTTATATCCCCCTCCCCCAAAACCTACACCCTAGCCACAGTCTAAACCTCTGGGCTAACAGATGGTGTTGAGAGGGGGGAGGGAGGGAGGGGGAACAATTTGCATCTAAATAGCTGAAATAAAAAAGGGTCATGTCCCACAGACCAGCCCCACTCACCTGCTGTTTAAATCCCCCTGAGAAACAGGCAAATGCGCTTAGTTTTTTAATGTCTGCGTCAGCTGTACTTACTCTCTGAAGCATTCTGCCCTAGAAAAGCTGCAAGCCCATGTATTTTGCTGGATGGATTGTGTTTGGGCCCCAAAATGATGAACTCTTAAGGATTTGGTTCTTTGAATGCGGTTGACAGCTGTGTCACTTTTGTTCAGCCCTCCCATCAGAGTGACTGCTGCTGTTGGCTATCGTAATTAGTGCAAGCACTAATGGTATAGAAAAGGTTCAAACCAAATATTACCTCTTTCGTCAGCTTCATGCTCGCATGGCTGCATGAGTCAGTCTTCAGAGGTGCTTTTGCCATATGGTCCTGTGGCCTTATGCCACAATATTCTGTGCTGGATTTTTGTGGGTGAGTGAGATGGGGTTTGGTCCTAGCGACCACCGAGCAGCAGCGCAGCGGTGATCCTGATCCTGCAGGACTGTGGCACAGTTCGGTGTTGGATGGCTGTACTTAATCCTGCACGTGCGTGATGCCAAGTTGCTCTGGCTTTCTGACTCTACTGTAAAAATTTGCTGGGTTAAACTAAAACCTTGCTGCTCTGTAATTATTTTCTTCTCGAATGTAAAGGTCTAAAAGTTGTTCTAACTGTGGTTCTTTTTGGGGGGTGGGGGTGGGGGGTGGAAGAAACTCACCCACCACTTTTACATATTCACGGAGGCTGCTCTGGGTCTACTCCCTGTGCTGGCAGCAAGGAATGAGCTTTTGTCTCTTCAGGCAGACTTTCTCAAAGTTTAAGGCTGTGGAAAGCCTGTAATAAGGAAAATCTTCCCACTTCATCATAATCACGTGCACTATTGATGCACGCTGAAACCATTCTACCTATTTCCCAACGGTATTTCAATGATGCAGGCAGTGGAGGAGGCAAGAGAGCTTCACAGCTGAAATTTAGTCTTACTACTAAATACCAGGATGAGCAAAACCTGTTTCTACCCACCAGTTCCTTGGACTTCTACACTCAAATGCTAAAAATAAATAATGTGAAGATAGTCCAAGTGGTTCAGGAACTTATTAGTTTTATCTGTTGGCATCTTCTCCACCTCCCAGTAAGCCAGAGGCGTTTGGAGTTTGAGTTTGGCAGACTTGAGGGCTCAGCAGGATAAGGAGTCGTGAAGAAGATGGCTGGGGACCCACCGCTGTCTTCTGTGTGTTGACCTGATAGAATAAAACTTTGCAGAGGAGGATTTCTGTTTCTGGAATTGGAAGACCTTGAATCTCTTCTTTCTTCTGCGCAAGCCTGAAGGGAAATTGTGAGGTTAACCTTTTCTGAGCTGCCCAGCCCTCCCTCCCACAAGTGTCTTGAAAGAGGAAATAGGCTCAAGTGTCTTTGTTTTCTTTTCTCGTTTAATTCCTAAGTGTATTTCAATATAGTGAGTGGTAGTGGCTGAATAACCTGTATGCATGATGTCAGCGTGGATTTGGGCAATAACCTTGTTTATATGCCTCTGGGGAGTTGGTTTATTTATTTTTTAAATTAGTATGGATTCCAGTTAGTAGAAACAAGATCCAGTGCATGCATACTTACAGAAGTAACTAGGCGATGCATAATACCAAATTATATGAATTCAGAGCTGTCTATTGTGCTTTATAACCTTTTACAGCTTTCTTTTTTTATACTTTATATCACTTGAGGATAATTATGTTTTATAAATGGTCATATGATGCATACTCACTGTCCAGGAGTAAACAAAATAAGTGAGTTACTTGGGTGGTGCAAGTTATATACACACATGCGCACATACACACGTGTGTATATGTATGTATATGTGTGTATATACATATGTTTATACATGCATACTCTCTACTGCACTACATACTCTACCTCTGCCCTGCTCCTTCTGTCCTGCCATCTTCCCTTGGACCCCAGTTCAGTGATACATGCAGGTAACTGGCTCTGGCGGCTGTGCTGGCTTGTGCTGCTGCTGTCTCCTATGGATAAAATGATTGTTATGCAGCAGGGCCCCACAGAGCATGTGAGAGCAAATCCAGATATGAGAGATGATTTTTTAAATACTTATTTTCCCTTTTTTTTTTTAAATAAAAGCATATAAACTGTGCAGCTGTAGAAGAGGCGCATATTACTTTTTGAGAAAGGAGGCAAAGGGTGGAAATACGAGGAAATAAGACACTCTTTGAGGTGATGTTTGCAGGTAGTGGGGTGAAGAACAGGAAAATTGGATTAGTTGGCCTGAGTTGTATGCTTATTTATTGTTTTTATTTCTGTTTTTTAAGCAACTTGCTTAGCAAATGACTGACTGACATTGGAACATTTATTTCTCTGTCTTCTTGGGCTCTCCAACTGGGAGAGGAACTTGCACAGAAAGGACCATTCTGGTAGTTTACAGTGTTTTTTTCAATCACTTTCTGGGTGTGGAACTAAAAGATTAAAGAAAGATGTGCTGGACTGGAACCACGCCTAAAGCAATCCTTGGGATAATAGGATTATTTGACTGATTTTTAATTAAAGTAGAATTCTAACTAGATTATTTGGAGCATACATTCAGCTCTGGTTTGTTGTCATTTGTCTAACTGCCTCCTAAATTAGAGATACCAATATTATAATTCACCCTCTCCCTCTGAGAACACTGATGTCAAGAGAGTGTGAAACGATACGTAAATTATATACAGGCATGCAAGTTAGAAAACGGTCTTTAAAGGCATTAGCCAAAACTTAGGTCTTCTCTCTACCTGCAATGTCCTGACAGTGATGAATTGTTATTTTTCTGTATTTATTTCTCTGTCCTGACAGGTCTTTCAAACACTTAGAAATGCAGTCTGAGAAAAATGCCAATAATATCAACCTTTGAGGAAGGAACAGTTAATGAGTCTCTAAGGAAATACCTAGAATACAGATGCCCTGTGGGGGAGAAAAGGTTAGGAGCCAGTGGAACTGGGGCTGGAGACAGTACATCATCTCAGAGCTAAGATAGAAGCCGTCTGCTAATAATGTAAGATATTAAAATGACAGACTTGTGGGCTGATTTGCCAAGGGCTGCTTTTTGAGATCCCATTTCTAAAAGTTGTGATTTGGGATTTGACCACTTCTACTTGAGATATCTTGGTTCAGCTTTGTCAGAATGAAAGCATTATGTTTTTGCAGATTTTTAATTTTATTAAGGATTGAAACCCTCAGGGGCAGTTTCACCTATGGGAATGTAAATTCAAATCATGTTAGAAATTTAAAGAATATACAGTAGGCTCAAATCCAACTTCTGTTTTTAAAGCTAAAAGGGACCTAGCACAATGGCAGGCCACAAATTTGGATGTCTTTTGTAATATTTTAATAGAGCAACAGAGACCGATAAAACTTTGAGGCTTTTGTTAAAGTAGAATATTTAAGTTCCTCAGATAAAACTAGATATATATTGAAGAGTGTTCACAGAAAAACAAGTTATTTCTAGCTTGAAGTGACTTTTCTTAAAAATAAAAGCAGCCAAACATGCATATCTTGGGAGGCTGTGAATCGGCACCTGCAAATACTAGCAGTGCAAGAATAACCAGAAATGGAGGAAAACTCAACTCAAAACAACTGGAAAGGAAGAGTAGAAGGAACAAGCTCATGCTTGCAAAGGAGAGGGTTTACTTAAGCCATCGGGTCTTGCTCTGTTCTGGATTGATTTCCAGGATCTCCTTTCCCACAGCTAGCATTTTTCATTTCACCGCATCCCTCTGTGAGGAGTGTAAGAACAGGAAAGTGGGAGTTAGTGCAGGTGGTGCCACAGTGGGTGTACGAATGTGAACTTCAATAAAGAGGGAGGCAGCACTTACATGAGGCAGGGTGTAAATGCCATAAAGTGAATGGGGCAAAATTGGTTTGGGAAGTGCAGCCCTGCACCCAGCATTCCTGCTGGATATGCTCAGCGACCAACGCTGAGATTTCTTGCGGGCTGTGAAATGGCTGTTTCCAAAACTGACTGCCCTGTTTGTATCTGAGTTTTATAGCGAACAGAGCTGTTACTGTAAAGGTGAGAGGTGAAATTGTAGTGTAGTAGCTACGGAACTTAAAATATCGTTTTACGTTCTCTTGCCTTGGATTTACAATAGAAGAGAGAGGGAGTGCGGGCAGGTAACCTGGAGTGGATGCTGAAATGAGAATTGATTTGAGCGCCTGAACACTGAGGAAGCTTTAGGATTATGGCTAGGTAGCAGGAACCTCTACAAGAGTGTGTTGGTAGTTAACGTCCTTGAATCTTCATTATTAGAATTAAGGAAGGATGATCAGAAAACTCTGCATCTTGATCATCTGCATGCTGCACTCTCTTGCGGATGCTAATTCACATGCTGATGACCTTAGTGGGAAGTAGCCATGGGACTTCAGCAAGGTGACTTACAGCGATGGGAGGGAATACTATAGTGAACAAAATGCCTTGACTCATGGTTTTCTAGAACGTCAGGATTTGGTTGTTGTCTTAATTTTGGAAATCTAGTGAGTTTTGGCTGGTGCTTAGAAAAGGTACAACACTGTCTATAGAGCTTCTTGGCTGCTCAGTAGTGACCATAAAATGATATTTAGCATTTTAAATACAGAGGAGAGATGCAACCAACCTGACAAAGCAGTCTTGAGATGAATAAAACATGCATACTGGCAGTCCATCCATCAGTGAAATCCAAATTCTGCTGAATTTGCAGTTCATATTGTTGCTAATTTTATGATGTAGATGCTTGTCCACTGGGAATTGGATTGAAAGAAGCAAGGCACTTGCTGCAGATGCTGACAGGGCTGTGCATAGGAGCTCGATCAGTCTCAGCTGGATTGGGTTTTGTGGCTGCAGCCCATGTTGCTGCTTTGTGAGAAAGAATGAGTTTTAAATAGGTAGCAGTGAAGATCCATGCGTCCTACATAAAGCTGCTTAGGCAATTGTAGCAAAAACACAGGATAAGAAGACCCATGCCCCAGAAAGACTTGCAAGAGGATGTTGAGGAAAACCTTGCCTACTATTTCTGGTCCTGTTATTAACTCCTGTTCGTAATTACATAGTGTCTTAAAATGGGCCTGCTACTGTAACAAGTGATGTTCTTATATTTCCTTCTATTCAATGGAATAAAACCAGTTCACTTGGCTCATGGGCTTTATTTAACTGAGTGCTAATGCAGAGTTCTGTCATAATATATTGCAGAAACAGCAGTTCCTTTGTACCGGTTCTGTGGAGCTTTCTTTTCTCTACTGACATACAGTAAGTATGATTGGGTAAATGATGTGATAAAAGGTCTGATGGCACCTCCTAAAAACAAGCTGCCACTCATTAAATTAAACGATGAAGATTCTTAATAGACTAGTGAATGCTCTGCAGTCCACTAGGTACAAGTGAGGAAGTTCAGGAATGCAAGACCTTGCCACAGTATACTTGCTATGCTTACTTCAATACGTACTGGGATTATAAAGTAGGTACAATAGGGCATTTTGCTAGATGGCATATGATTATAAACACAGAGCTGATGCTCTACCAGCAGAGAAGGCTCTACTGTGAAAGCTCAATTAGATGGAAACCCTAAGCTACCTTCGGCTTTTTCATTTTGCCTTTTATATGAACTGCTTTTAGGCATTACATGTATCATAACTGAAGGAGTAATCATTGCAAACTTGAGGCAGATTTATGTGCAGTTCTCAAATTGTTTGTCTTTACTGATGCTAAATTAGCTCTTTCAGTTCTGGGTATTTGACTGTGCTTTCCATGTAGACAAAATGAATTAAGAGACAAAAAGCTCATGTTTGATGCAGAGCTCATTCTGTCTTGGGAGAATTATTCATTCTTCCTCTTTCCCCAGCTTTGAAGAAGAACCAAAACTTTAACGAAGCAATGTGAAACTGAAGCAATCTTTGCAATTTCCTTTAATTGAAAACTACTGCCAGTATGAAAATCCTGGCTAGCAATTAAGGGAATGTGACAGCTTTGCCAGTTGTTACATAAATACTACGGAGCACAGGGCTTCCTACTGTCATTAGCTGCAGTGAACACAATGGAGCTATACACAGGAGCAGTGCTACTCTGATGATAAATGTTTGCATTTCCAATTAGCGCTGAACTGTTGTGGCATTTCCCCCTCAGTTTATCTATTGAGGCTCTTGGATGGCTTCATCCGCTAACGATGGTTGTGTTGTCTTCTTGCTATTTAGTGTCCCAGCAAGAAAGGAGTTGAATGAGTTTCACTCTTAACATCGCTTTCCTCTTTGCAGGTCTCTGTCTTGGTGTCTCTTCTCCTCAGAAAAACTCACCTTTTACAGGTTAATGCAAACTTTCTTCTATTTACATACTGTGGCTTTTTGCTGACCACGGCATTACAGTGTCCTCTGTGCGTGTGGGATGTTGTTGACTTGACTTGACAATGTTCTAGTTTTCTGACATATGTCTTACCCCCACCCCTGTTGCTAAATGGCCAATATCTGCAAGTAACAAGGTGCAGTTTTTGCAGCTACCTATGTGTATTTAAAACGTGAATACATTGTACTAGGTATTATTCTACATTAGGGCATAGCAGGGCTTAATTCTGAGCCCTGTGCTCTGTGTTCATCTTATGGATTGGAAACTTTTGAATGGAAAAATGATTCATGGTTCGGCTGCTTTTAGTTGCTGTTGCTGCTAATATGCAGTTTGGACTCTAGAGCCAAGTAACTTAGGTGGAGAATAGCGGGGGTGTGTTTAACTATGCGTGTTAATATTTCTTTATGTTGCATCTAGTCATTTCCTCTGGAACACAGATTTCCTCTAGGAAAACTGCTTACGTGGGCTTTGGGTATGCTTTAACATAAGAGGCCTTTATTTTTCCCACCCTGCTTAGCAAGCTCCGACTCTAGTCACTACTTTGACTTGTGTGGTTGAAGCCCTGCCTTCCTGTGAGCAAAAGTGGAACTGGAGCCAAGGCTGCTGCCTACCAAGGTGGAAAAGGGAGCCTGTCCTGACATCTGCAACAGCAAACTTGCTTGTTCAGGCATGTAGCTGGGGGAGGGGAGACAGCAAGTCTGGAGATGAGGAAACAAGGAGGATGATTTGTGGGCTGAGAACTTTTAAAAATTATGCTCTTGGTTCCTTCTGTCTCAGTTTGGATTTTCTCTCTCTCTCATTTGTTTCTTTAAACATGGATACAATTTATTTCTTGTGGGCTGCTTAAAAGTGCTGTTAGAATGGGGTAAGTGCTTGGTCAAAATGAACAGGCTGCTGCCCAGGGGTGGGAACAGCTGGAGCTGGTCTCTGCAGGTCTCAAAGCTTGAGCTACCTGACTGCAGCACAAATAAGGTGAGTTCATCGTGTACTCCAGGTAGTCTGGCATAGCTGGCATTGACTGCGAAAGGGTTATTGTTTGACACTGCCAGTTATTTGTGAAACAACCGAAACTAAGTTGAAACATGGCAATTTAAACTGGCATTGCCTCTCTGTAGTTTTGGATTCAAGTCTTATCTGGTGGAAAGGGCTTGACCTGCCCCACTGCTACTGAAACCCCCTGTGTGTCTGGGTTACTGTCACAGCAGTCATGCACGGGCCCACGCTGTGGAAGCTAGTGAAAGCTGGGCCTTGATTATTTAAAACAAAACAAAGAATTATCCTTAACTTGAGTGAAAGGAGAACTCTGCTGTGTTGCTAGGAATCGAGTGGTTATAATTAGTCTGTTCTTCTTTAGAAGCATATCTGTGTGGTATGATGGGTTAGCACGCATGTCTGCCCAGGAAGAGATTTTGCATCTCTCCTGCCCAGAAGTAGCACCTGCTGTGGTGGTGTCCATGTCCTCCTGCAAAATATGGGCTAGGGAGTCCCAGCTGGCAGTTCTCGCATTTGGCCCAGACAGTTGGGGTTGAATTAAAGCCTTTTTTTTAAAAGGACCCTCCAGTCTTTTGGCTTTTCAGATTCCAAGCCATGGAGTCCTCCAGCATTCCCGTTGAGTCGTAACTGGTCAGTCATCCTTTGTGTCCAGCAGTATGGAAATAGTGCTGGCAGTGGAGCAAGACTGCAACCAGTAGCTGGCCGTCTGCCATGAGAGTGTGTCTCCCTTCCCCCTCCTCACACCCACCCACTCTGACTGTAGCAGCGGATATATTCTCTTCTAAATGTGTACTTTCAGTGATTATTGTTTCATTTAATTTAGTGATTTCATCTGCATCTCTAGGTGTTGGCAGCACCTGCAGGGGGTCTAACAGGTAAGTTCTAAAGATAGATGAGGACACACTGCTGTTTTGTAATTCTTTATTTATTAGAACTTTATGAAAATCTGGAGTTTTTTTAATTCACATGTAAATGTTGGGTCTGGGCTGATGTATTGATGGCCCTTGACCTTTTTTTGTTCAACTGGCGCACTTGCACAGCATTCAGGTGTGCAGTAACTGGCTGGTGAGACAGCTAGGTGCTACAATTTCTGTTTTGTTTTTTTTAATCACCTCTAAATGTGACAGTCTGTCTGTCCTCCCTCAGGGTGTGTGTACTGCTGCTGCTGCCCTTTTCTGTCACAGCACATGTCCCAGATCCCATAAGGACACTCTTTTTCAGGTGGAACATGTACAGGGTGCCTTTCCTTCAGTGTGAGACTGTGTTTGAGACTTAGCCCCATGTAAAGTAATAAAGAAAAAAACGAATGAGTGTCTTTTCATTCTGTATCAAAACCCAAAACTCTGCTGTTAATTTTCTGCTGGGATTTGGATGAAAGCGTGACACACAGGGAGGGAATCTGCTGCTTGCAATGTGTCTGAACAGAGCAGGGGATGGCCCCTGCTCCTTCCTTTCCAATCGGGCAGTGCGAGGAGGAAGGAGGAGATTTTAACTGTGTGTGTGCGCAAGCAATCTCTAGCCATGGGGTGGAACGGTGCAGGGATACTGGTGCAGGGATACTGGTGCAGGGGTAAAACACTCGTTCTGACCGGGATCAACTCAATTAAAGGTGAAGACTCCTTCTGCCTTTTTTTGTAGGCAAGACACCCTTTCCTCACCCTGGCAACAATGGAAAAATAGCATCTTGGGAAAATGTGAGATTTCCTTCTGGTAGCAGGCCGAGAGGGAAAAACAGTTGCTCTTGTTTAATATAGTTTATTCATCTGTAAGTTGTAGTGAGTAACTTACAGCTACTGTCTTGCCAGACTGCATGAATTATAGATGGCTCTTTTATGAGTTTTCGTGTTGACTCCAGCAATTAGTATGCATTGGACATAGTTATCTTTATGGCATCTACTGTAGCGTAGGTTTCAGCTCCTCTGACTTTTAATTGCTTTCTGTTTTAGCAATCAGTCATCTGCCTGTCTTGCTAAGGAATGCAAAGAAAACAGAACCAGCTGGATAGAAACTTACAGTTCAGTGTGGAGCATCAGGTTTGCAATGATGTGGTTTACCAGAAGGAAAAATGACATAAATAGAGGATCTTTGTTCTTTTTTTTCTTTTTTTTCCTTTCGTGTGTGTATGTGTATGTGTTACAGTAATGCCAGAAGGCTCCACATATGTTGGGGTCCCATTCTGCTAGATGAACAGCTCAGGAACCTGTGCCTGTATTCCGGGAAAACTACAGGCATAAACTTCATGATTTTGAGCTGTATCTGCTTAATGCATATCAGCAGACCTGAACGCATCTTTGCACATCTGTGTACTCTGAACTCTTGGATGCTGCTGTTGGCACCTGTGGGTGCCACCTTCTTCTGTTCAGCACCTCCGCTTGCTCTGTCTTGAACTGCCAAGTGGTTTCCTGAGTCTCTGGTCCCCTTGTGTGTGGTTGTCTGTCACTCCTTCCTGTCTGCAGAAGTATTTTGTAGGTGTGAAAGCACAGTTTGTCAGGTCTGCTGTTCGACTCTGTTGAGGCTGGGGTAATCTAATTTAGCTAATGGGCTCCAAGAGTTGGTGGGGAGGGGCAGTGAGCATTTGAAGGCCACCATAACTTGACTTATGGCAGTCACAGGTTGCAGTACGTAATAAAACTTTTCATAAGTACTGTGTGCTGAAACAACTTGAACTTTCAATATTCCCAAATGGCTGTAGAAACAATAGTCCTGCATCACAACTATGCCTTCCTAGTGGTGTCTGTGGGGTTTGGTTTGAGTGCTGGTATTTTAATATATATATAGTAGTTGAGCATAATTGTGTCTGCAGCTAAAAAGTATTCCCTCATCTGACTGCAGTTGAAAAGTTCATGTACTGTTTCATTGCTTCCACTGTTCACTTAATCATACCGTGGAAACATGAGATGAATTTCTCAAAGCACAATCATGCCGGCATGAAGAAGGAAGTAACTCGGTCCGGTGACGCTTTGCATTCCTGATTGTGCCGAGCAGAGTGACTCACTTCAGTGGCATAGCGCTGATGTTATGACGGCTGGTGAAGCAATTGCCTGGTGCTCTGAATTTGAGCAGGGCCTACACAAGGGGAGTTGTTTAAAGCCTGCTTACGTGTGAATTGGCAGGAGATTATTTTAGGAAGACGAGAATTTGCATAGTCAACAAGGCTATGGTGAGGGAGACAGCCGCCTCTGTAACGACTCAGTATGGCTCCAGGCTCAGCTGTAAAGCCTTGGAGAGGTAGGTGTAATTCTGTCAGGACAGGGTTTCATCCCCATACTTTGAAGCCAACAGAAGTTTAAAGTGTAACGATGCTGAGTTTGGGGGTAGGCTGTGTCTCTGTATTGCAGTGGGAGGACTCATGTAAGCAGGTTTTTGGTTTTCCCTTTAAATATGTAGTGGGAAAAGGCTTTTGGGAACCCTCTAGGATAGTGCTGCTATTACAGCGTATAACTTCTGTAGAACCAGTCTCTCAGTTTTGTGGTTTGAAGGATTTCTCTCACCCACCATCTCCAAACAGATTAAATATCTCTTGTAACTCCAAACGTAAGACTTTGATGAGGAGGAAGGTCTGGGGGCTTGAGCAATGAAGAAGAAAGGGGAGGGTGTACTGTAGGCTTTGCCCGCATGAAAGTTGCCATTATCAAATAGGTGTAAAACAATATTGTTTGTTAAACTACCTAACTTCTCAGCAGTTACTTGCTCATTCAGGGAGTGATGTAA
The DNA here is from genome assembly GCA_034782735.1 of Sagittarius serpentarius. Lineage (NCBI taxonomy): Eukaryota > Metazoa > Chordata > Aves > Accipitriformes > Sagittariidae > Sagittarius > Sagittarius serpentarius. The sequence continues at coordinate 23,765,188 of JAVKLA010000026.1, forward strand.
GGTAAACAACAGCTTGTACTGCCAGTGTTTCTAGCCCTGTGGTAAAACAGTAATTCACTTGTGCTCTATCCTTGCCGACTGTGGGATTTTGAAAAAACCTTTTATATTGAAGAAACTGTGAGCAGATAGAAACTGTGAGCAGATGTCCCTGGAGTTTTGCACCGGTGGAACTGAGAGTGAGGATGCTTGACATCCAGAGGGTTTCATGGTGGCTTTTTTTTTTTTTCTTTTTCTGCTTATGTTCTTTTTCCTTTCCCCAGCACTAGGCCAGTCTCTGCCTGTCATCTGGGGGGGCGGGCTCTTCCTTTTCTCACTTCTTTTTCTCCAGCCTGGAGCCACATGCTGCTCTGTTCTCTTCCTTGTACCACTCTTCGGTCTGATGTTGCATCCATTCCCCAATACAGTAAACTTTACTCTGTCCCCTGCTTAGTCCTGTGCCTCTGACAGCAGGTAGCAAGCACGGATTCTCACCTGCTCACCTCTCTGCTTGGTGGGAGAGGGACAAAGCAATGAGGCAGTCTCCCTTGCCATCTCAGCCATGCCTGCAGCTCCAGGAAGTCTGGCTGGTGGGGGAATCTTTGGATGCACCTTTATTCAAACCCCTGTGGGATAAACCAGGGTGTTGCAGCAGCACATGTAGTGCCTGCTCCTGGGGAGGACTGCTAACATTCCTTTTCCTTCTGCTCCCCTGTTTGCAGCGTATTCCTAGCACCCTCCCAGCAATTTGTTTTCTCATGGTTAAATAACTGTCAATGCAGCTCCTATATGGCACTTCTGCTTATGTCGTTTCAAATACTTTAGTTGTGCCAGTTCAGTCCCAGCCACTGACACTGCGATGTGTAAAGCCCATCATTGAGGCCTCAATATCCTCATCTTGCACAAGATACGTGCGCAGCAGTGGCTGGCAAATTTACCAGCTGGGTTTTAATTCAGACTTTTTTCCACTGCTTACAGGGAGAGTAGTCATTTGCGCCACTTCATGGCTGGCACTCCAGCTGTCACTTAGTTCTGCTCTGTTTTATACTGGAGAGAAGGGCACGAGGCTGAAGCATAAGTGATGGGAGATGCACAGGGCACATGCCAGAACACACCCAGACAAATGTACAGCTAATTTTCCCCCACCCCTCCCAAACGCCAAAATTATCCCACCATTAAAATCAATACCCCAAATGCTGTCATTTAAAATTCCATTGCACCGTTGTGTTGGGAGGAAGCAGGGCTGGGGTCAAACCTCTTACAAGCTTCCTGTGTGTGAAGGCTTGTCCAAAGCCTTATGGGCTGCGCAGTACTGCCAGGCTTCCCATTTAAGAGCAAGTGTGAAGAAACCGAGAACCAAAGAAGTGGAGGAGAAGGTGGAGCTGCAGACCAGCCACAGCTTGGCAGGCAACAGCTAGGGAACCACTGCTTTCAGCAAAGTCTAGCATACTGCTGCTAAGTGCGCTCTGCAGGCAGCATTTGCCTTTCTTGGCTCCCCGCACCTGTGAGAGCAGTGTGCCGTGGCTCCGAATCTTGCCAGTTACGCTGAGCATCTGTAGCTTGGCCAGAGATGACTTTGAAGGCTGGCAGGGTCATGTGTGGTCATAGGACTGTGGTATGGTTGTGAGATCTGCTTGGAGTGTGACCCAGTGTGGTTCCCCTGAGTCCATCCTATGGAAAAGCAGCTCCCTGGAAGTCAGCAGTGATCTCAGCTTCATAAGTGGACGTCTCTCTTGCGGAGAGTGAACTGCTTTTCACTTTCTGCCACCCAGTTATTCACCCTGAGCAATACATCTTCCCTTACTGCTTGTGAAATTCGTAAAGCTGTTGAGCTGTTTTTTCTACCCAAACAGAAACTGTTCCTGCTTTGGTCTTTGTTCTGCAGTTAACTCCCAGCTTTCTTTGGAGAACATAAGGCAGACAAACTCCAGTTTCCAGAAGGATCTCGCTGCAGCCAGGCTGTGTCTGGAGTAGTGCTGATCTCATTTGGGTGGAACAAGCTAGTTGTTGCAGAGTAATCTGTTACCCTGTTCCGAAGCTTCCGTCTTTAAGTCCGCCCAGCAGGGATTATTTACTTAAGGATTTATGTGTGTTGCGGATCTAGTTTTGTTTGACCCTTCCAACAAAACAAAATGCAGTCAACTTTCTTGTGGTTTGAATTGTGCCTGAAGTGTGCCACTACTGCGGAAAGGCCAGGGCCAACTTGGGACCCGCAAGGGCCATGGTCCTGCATCTGAGATGACGTGGGTACAGTTCTGCGGCTTCCTGGCCATCTCTGCCTCTGAACCAGTTTAGCAGCTTTTTAGCAAAGGAGCCTGAGCGGCTGCATCGACACTCTTTGAGTGCAAACTTCAGTCTCTCTGTGTTATGCTTTGCTGGAGACTGATGCAAACCTCTTGATGTATTTTTTAGTGGAACTAGCATGGATCTGAGAGGTCTTGCAAGCTCAGCAACTTGTTGCCTCTTCTTGGGTGTCCCTGCTCTTTGCTATTTCATATTTGTCGCTCTGCCTCCCCCCACCTGCACTTCTGCTCCATGCTTTGCTTGAGAATTGTCTGTATCATGAAACAGGCTTTTCTTCATGATCAATAACTCAAACGCTTGAATATAGTCTTGTTAACAGAAAAAATTTGGAGCCTGAGTAGAATTTGTTGTGCTGACACTGGGTCTGTGTTGATACGAGGTTACAGACTAGTCTGCAAATACCTGCTTGCAGTTTATTTGACAGTGTGTGATTCTAGTTTACAAAAAATAAATAAATAAGGCTTCTTATTTCTTTTCTTTTTCCTATTCCTAGTAACGGCTTCCCCAATTGAAGATGTCTAACAATGGAGTTGAAACAGAAGACAAACCACCTGCTCCTCCAATGAGAAATACCAGCACTATGATTGGATCAGGAAGCAAAGATACTGGGACTTTAAACCATGGCTCAAAACCTTTGCCTCCCAACCCAGAAGAAAAGAAAAGGAAGGACCGATTTTACCGATCTATTTTACCAGGAGATAAAAGTACAGTATTTTGTCTCTTCTTATAAACCTCCTGTCTGAATGTTGCTCTGAATGACCTTAGTTGAGCACCTGATGCTTAGTGACGGTTTAGGTTTTAGAAAATGTTGTGTTTGTTTCCTGCACAACTGTCTTGGTCATTTTGGGGTACATAAGGTGCTGGCTGTAGATCTGTTTTTCTAATGATTAATCCTGCTGCATTTGATCCATCCCGCTTACTCTGTTTTGTGCTTTTTTTTCCCCTTTTTTTAAATTCCCTTTAAATTACGAGAACAGTCCCTGAAAACTGGGACTAGCTCTGCCACCTCCCAGCCTGACTTATCCTTAATGGTCTTGAAAATCATAAATTTTTGTACCAATTACAAGATGGCCATTTAAAGCTGGCATTGACAATTCCTTTGTTGGGGAGCAGGGAGAGGTCTTTTGTTTGTTTGTTCTTTTAAGCAGCAAATAATTTGAGTTAAGCATGACTAACAGGCCATCTCGTGCCAGACCTGTCATATGTTACTGCATGGTCACTTAGTCTGTTCTAGTGTTTGGGTCAGGCACTGTCTACTTGCTGTTAAGAATAATCCATTACTGCAAATTCCTGCATATTTCTTGTGAACTGAAGGAATTTTCTCCTGGTATAGGGACTGTAACAGATGGAAATGGAGATAGGAACTGTGAATTGTACATGAAATTCTAATTTTTAAGATCAGGATATTTAAAAATCCTCTCTCATGAATCTTCTGAAGTGATGTAAGGAAAAAATCTCCCTCCCCTAATGTGTGCTGGTTTCTTTTTATATCTGACCTATTTTTTTGGAGTTCCTCTTTCTAATAGAACAGCTTTTTGTAGAGTCTGCATTGCAATGGTATCTGAACACTGGATAACTAAAGTCAAGCCTCGGTATCTTCAACATCCTGGGCTTCAGGAGGGAGGCTGCCTCCTTAATTTTTGTTTGCAAAAAGACTAATTGGAGTCATAGTTTCACTACTTTAAATAAGCAAAGTGTAGGTTCATTTTCTACAAAATATTGCAGCATTCATTATTGTTACTATTATCCGGTACCTTTGGCAACCCTGAGTTGTTTTACAGACGTGGATTTTTGAATCTGCAATCTGGAAACCCGTGAACTGAATGTTAAGTTTGCCAGATCTTGGTTAGAACTTGTCATTTTGACTATTAATCCTGAAAAGCTGCAGGATTTTTGTGTTGGCTTACTTAAGCGAGTGGGGGTTTTAAATCTCTAGGCTCAACAGTTGCAGAAAACAAAGAAATCACCTGAAATTTATAAGAGAGTAAAAGAAATACAACCTGAAATGCTAGTTTGAACTGGATTTTAAAGGAGAGCTGCAAAGGTGCACAGTTCAGGTAAAATCAGCAGACAGGCTGCCACTGATTTGAAGATGCCTGCACTTACTGAAGATTGGCCAATGTGGCAGATGCTTCGAGACATGAGAGATTTTTGTTTAGCCAAGCCCAGCAGAGCCTTCTGTTGCAATACACCTGCCTGAATGAGAATGATTGCTTCTGTCCTCTAATTCCTGTTGAGCAAAAAATACCTTTAACACTGTCACCTTCGCTTCAGATTGGTTGATTTTCTTCTTATGAAAACTTCTTCTAATCTCATGATGATGACTAAATTGCCAGTGCCTCCTGCTGCTTAAACGTTAATGAAATTCCCAGGTGTTCAGACAGTCTCTTTGGTTTGTGCCTGAAATAATTTGGGTGTCATTTGTTAGTTTGGCTGGACTAAAAGGGGAGTTGGTTTCTGTTCAGTTAGAGGAATGTAATTTTGGGCAAATCTATGACCTTTGGATCTTTACCCAGGGAAGCCAGTGATTTGTGTTTAACCTTTGCTGGGGTTGCAAAGAGCCTGCGAAGATATGAAATGCTCAGCAGTTAATTTTGTTAGCAAATATGGACGTGGGCTTTTATGCTGTATCCTTAGAGATGCTGAAGTTGATGCTGTCAGTCCCTTCAGAGAAGTGATTGCTCTTTACTCTGGGCAGGGAACAGTACTGGAGCATGCACTTTACGAAGGATGGGTGGAAAAGATGGTGAAGGGGTTGTGCTTTATGCAAAGGTGCAGCTCAAACACGTGGAGTCCTGCTGTGGAGCAGGCGACAGACCTGTTGAGAGCTTGTGGGCCCAGATCAGAGGGGAGGCCAACAAGGGGGGGACATCTTGAGGACATGTTTTACAGGTCGCTGCGTCAAGATGGGCAGTTCTAGCTGAAGGCGCTTTGGAAAGTGTCTTTTCCATTGCGCTACCCCTGTGCATGAACAGCGCCATGGTGTAAAGGACACATGGGGCTTAAATCCTGGGCCTCATACATGTCTGCACACTTCCCATTGAGCTATGTCCCCTTGCCAGGCTGTGCTGGAGGTGTCATGCTCTGCCTGCAAAATTTAGGATGTAATTTATAGTCATGATTTCCTCTGTCTCAGCCTAAACCCCAAACCTGGTATTTAAAAAAACTGTCAGCTTAATACTGGGTGGGTCCTATCCAAATGGATGCAGAGCTTGTGTGACTTGTTGCTTTCAACAAGTTGTGAACATCTGAAGTTTCTTGGGCTCAGGGCTTATCAGTGTCCTGGTTGAGGGTATGAATTTGGCTTGAACGTGGCACATTTAGCTCCTCAGAGCTTTGCTGAGCTCAGCTGCAGCTTTGCACAGAGGCAGGGGTTTACCCACAAGGTGACAGTTTGCAGTACCCGGGAGCCCTTTCTGTGGTGACGGGGGGCCCACTTTAACTTAACATTACCAGTGGAGAAGATCTTTCTCATCTCAGTATGCTTCAGGGTGGGCTCACAGGCTTACTTCACAGCGGGATGTCGTGTTTCCTAGTTGCAGCTCAAGCTGCCAGAGCATCATAAGGAAGCTTTTCATTGGTGGCTCTTGTAACAAGGTCAAACGTGTGAGGTTTTGAATGCTACAAAAAGCAGTTATGTTATTAATGGTTTAATATGTTTAGGCTTTTAGACCTGTCAGATTTTGGATCGAAAGCTTCTGAATTTCATTGTCCTTTGAGACTGCTGGAGGAAAATCTCTGAATTCATGTGCCAGCTTCATTTGTGTTCACATGATGGTGAATTCAGTCTGGGTGCTATAAACCCCTGAGTGTGGCAAGCAGGCAAATTAAAAAAAGTGTACAGAGCAATTATGGTTTTACGCGCTGTAACATTATCGCTAAGGCAAAGTGATTTTAGCATGAGTTTGTGGTAGCTGGCCCAAAGAGTTGTTGAGTGTCAGGGAAAATGCAAAAGGTTGAGATGCTGTAGGAAATGGTTGTAGGAAACTAAGATAATTGGGAGAACATCAACTGCTTCAGGGGTATGAAAACAACATGTCATAGATGCAGAAAAATCTCTTCCTGTTTCTATATTGCAGTGTAGCCATACTGAAACTCTCTACTTATGTGTTGAACATGAACAGAGAGCTGGAATGTTGATGTGACAGAGACCATTATATTATTTAATCAGTCCCTCCAGAACTGTTTTTATTGCTTTGTATAGCTGAGACTCAGTCAGGCCACCATCTCCTGCTTTGGATAAGTTAGCAGTCAGCAGTCATCTCAATTTGCTGGTTGAATGGATACTGGAGCAGCTGGTCGCAGAGAATTTTGTTGGGGTTTGGGTGTGCGGCAGGAAGCTCAGGCTGTCTGAATGTAGAACAAAAAAACCCACCTAGGTGTATTGACTTCTGGATAGCAACTTAATGCCCTTAAGCTTTTTTAGGGTTCAGATCTACTATGGCAGTTGTCCTGGACCATGCGTGTGTGTGCATCACCCGTGCCGCACTGCTGCATAGTGGTGCTAGTACAGGTGCCCTCTTCTTCCTCACCTGGGTGATGGGCTTCTAGGCTGAGCTAACACCTTACTCTTTGGCTTGGAGGAATGGACTGATCCTGCAGACAGGCCTATAGAATATGGTGCCTCTGCCTCTCTGCATCTCTTTTCCTCGTGCTTTCCATCCACCGCTACTGCCTGCAGCTTTCTCTGTATACCTGCTGGATGCAGCTGCTTGTTCCTTTTTTGGCAGACCTCTGTGCTGCAGATGCTCACCATCTGCTAACCAGCAGCTGCTTCTGTCTCTTTCTAGCTTCCCCCTCTGTGATGGCTCCTCCAGCATTGCAGCTTTCTCTCCTTCTTCCCCTTGGCAACTCTGTCACTCTTCTATGATTCAGCTTCCCCCATCCCCTTTGTTTGAAAGAGGGATCGAAAACAATCTGTTCCATCTTCGTGTCCCAAACGGAGCATCTGATTCTTTTCTTCCTCCACAATTACTCTGTGCAACAGTAAATCTGTAATGACGCAGAGAACAGTGCCAGAGTTGACCCTGAAGAATTTGGTCCTTTGGGGCAAGCCCTGACCATCTCTACACAACTAACCACCAGCAGCATCTTAAATAGTTGCAATATTGAGCATTAGCCTCACAGATTTCTGAAATACCTGGCGTTTGTCATTCATATTGCCAAAAAGGCACTGGGGAATGTCAGCCACGAAACAAACTCTGGCTTCTAGATAAAAAGGTAGCAGCTGGGAAACGTTAAGTGGTTTAGCCACCTTCTCCTGGCTCTGCTTATTTTATAACTTCAGGCAGCAGAAAATCTGAGTAGAACATCATTCTTCCTTAAACTGATCTCAGTTTCTTGAATACAGTAAATATTAAAAGGAAGGTGGAGTCCTTAATATGTCATGAATATGGATGAATCCGTAATCCAAGGCATAATGATAAACTTGTTTGAAGACCTGACTTTAAAATTTACAGGGTGCGTCTGCTTTATTTCCTTTCCTGTTTCTTCATGACTTCTGCTTCTCACCTGCCAGATTCTGCCCTCTCGCTCTCTGTCTTCAAAGCTCCTTATTGAAACCACATTTAGTTCATTTTGTGAGCGATATATATAAATGGTTTTGCTCATATAAGATTTTGTAGCAAAAGTACACGTTATATTTGGTTTTCTTTGTAAACTCTGTTTTGAGGAAGTAGGATGAAAGAAGCAATTTATAAGCAGTATTTGTAGTTAGTTTTGTCCCTCTTTTAATATGAGAGGCAAACGTACATTTAACAGCACACAATATTTTTTTTTGAAAGTTGCTGTCGTGGTTTAACCCCAGCCAGCAACTAAGCAGCGCATAGCTGCTCACTCACTTCCCCTCCACCCAGTGGGATGGGGGAGAGAATTGGGGAAAAAAGTAAAACTTGTGGGTTGAGGTAAGAACAGTTTAACAGAACATAAAGGAAGAAACTAACAATGACACTAATAACAACACGAAAGTGACAATAATAATAAAATGATTGGAACACACAAAACAAGTGATACACAATGCAGTTGCTCACCACTTGCCGACTGATGCCTGAGCAGCGTTCCTCCCGCGGCCAGCTCCCCCCAGTTTATATACTGGGATGACATCCCATGGTACGGAATACCCCTTTGGCCAGTTTGGGTCAGCTGTCCTGGCTGTGTCCCCTCCCAACTTTCTTGTGCCCCTCCAGCCTTCTTGCTGGCTGGACCTGAGAAGCTGAAAAGTCCTTGAGTTAGTCTAAAGACGACTTAGCAACAACTGAAACCGTCAGGGTGTTATCAACATTCTTTTCATCCTAAACCCAAAACACAGCACTGTACCAGCTGCTAGGAAGACAATTAACTCTATCCCAGCTGAAACCAGGACAGTTGCTTAAAACAACGAATAAAAAAATGTGTTCAATAACTGCACTTACTACCACTGTAGTGCTTTTGACTCTGACCTGATTAAGTTTGAGTGAATACTTCCGGTAAATAGTTCTTGTGCTGTTGAGTCTAGCCCTACTGGTTGATACTTGACATACCCAAAATGCCGATTTCCTTGTCTTACGCTTGTCCTGTGTTACAGGACTTTGATTTTTTGTTGTCCGCTCACTGTGGCTGCTCTTAAGTGAGGTAACAAAGTTTTTAAACTTGCGGTTTGTCTTCCCCAGATCGAAATCCTGTGACCAGCAAAAGGGGGTTGTGGTTGGGTAGGTAAATTGGAAGCTATTTGGGAGATTTTAATTCTTGATGGATTTATGGATTGTTGTTGTTGTTGTTGTCTCTTCCAGCCAATAAAAAGAAAGAGAAAGAGCGGCCGGAGATCTCCCTCCCTTCTGACTTTGAACACACGATTCATGTGGGGTTTGATGCAGTCACGGGGGAATTCACAGTAAGTGAATCTGGAGGAAGAGAGAACTATGTGGTTTGGCTTATTGCTGGGAGGAGCCAGGACCCATTAATCTTTTATATAGTAATGCTGGAAAGGCTATTACCATCAGCTAGTTTGATCTCTTTTGAAACAGATCTGCAGAGGTTACCCACTAATTCCTGCTGAGAGACTGTTTGTCAAACTTGGCACATCCCAGGAGCCCAGGCTGCCGGCAGACTTTTCCTTTCCTGTTTTTTTGGCTGATGTGGACAGCAAAACATGGTGTATCTCTCCTCCCTTCCCCCACCTCCCCTTCTAGAGCTGGATTAGATCTACAGCATGGTCTGTGCCTACCAAGTGGGGCTCTGAGAAGACAAACAGCTGTGCCTAACTACTTAGGACAAAATATGTATATGCTGTCCTAAGGCTAAATGTCAGATGCTTTTAATGTTTTTTTTTAATTGACATGCATATATATGAAGACAGAGTTGTGTTTCATCATATTATTCTTCTTAATTTGATTACAAGGTCATATTTAACAGCAGCAGCAGTTGTTCAGGAGCAAGCTGTTTTTACCTGTCTTTAATAAGCTTCTTTTTCAGGGACTTTGCTTTCCTAACCTTTGAATTATGTGTACAATTGTGGTTTTGCATGTCGGTCTCTAGACTTGCCCAAGTTAACCTAGACGTACCAGTGGGTCAATACCTGAGTGGTGTATCCAGCCACCCTTTTGAATAGAGAGGGTAGCTTTATTGATAAAGGATCCCAGTCACTTGCCACTTTGTACAAACTGTTATTCTTGCTGGTAATGAAAGGTACAAGTCTGGTTGTACTCCAGATGTATTTATTTTCTGGCTGAAAAGATGCCCCTGTAATAAAATTGAGAGCTTCATACGCGAAGTTAACATCTCTGCTTTCCCAGCTCTGGTTACAATAGGCACCAAACTGCTATTATCAAAGAGCTCTAGTGCTACAAGAAGACCCAAATGAATGTTGCATGTCCCTTGTGCTAGATGCTATACGCTGTATGTTACTGCTGTAGTCTTTCTTGGATATATGTAAATATGTGTATACCTGTGCATAAAGGGTTGTTGGGGTTTTTTTTGGTTTTTGTTTTTGTTTTTTTTTTTGCTCGAGGCTTTTCCTGAACCTGCAGCATTTGGATCTACTCCTTTCTGGTTTTTGAGTTTTGGTCTTCAAAGCACCTGGGTCTCACTCAGAGCCCTGTGAGCAGAGTGGCATTTGCACGTCCGTGTAAGGAACGCGTGACTTGTAACACAGGCGGTGGCTAGGAAGGTATTGATCCACTGCCTCTTTCCCTTTCCTCTCCTCTTTGCTTTTCTCCTTATTTCCTTCACAGCACGGCATAACTCCAGAAACTGTGGCAGAACTGCGGCGGCGGGTGTGTGCGCTGTGAACCACGTCAAGCTAACTGTGAGCTAACGAGGTACATCTCCCCACAGGGAATGCCGGAGCAATGGGCACGTTTACTGCAGACTTCCAACATCACCAAGTCGGAGCAGAAGAAGAACCCCCAGGCAGTGCTGGACGTGTTGGAGTTCTACAACTCCAAGAAGATCTCCAACAGCCAGAAGTACATGAGTTTCACAGGTACGTGGTGATTGTCTTACATGGTTGCTTTGTCCAGCATTCCATTAGTCACTGCATGTGAGTTTTCTTTCGTTTAACCAACAAGTAGATCTATCTTTTCAAGGAAAATGTGAAGGAGATTCTCTGGCTGCTCAAGCACCCCTCTTCCTTTAAAATGCTGTTCTGTTAATCCTGATGCCCAGCATAGCTGCAAAAGAGGAGGTCAGTCAACTGGCTAAATGCCCAAAACACATAGGTTTTCTGAAGCTTATAGCCAGCATCTGGAAGGCAGATCCCAGAGTGTTGGTGCTGGGTTCTCAGTGAGGAAAATCCCTGGAGAAAACGGGCAGCTAAATTTTGCACCAGTTTCAGTTTCCAGCGAGGGTGTGGATGTTGCTTTGTGCATGCTTGGGCTGAGGGTCTCTCTGCTCCCGTGTGCTGTGATTGAGGAAAACGCCTCAGCTGCTAGGTGCTTGATAACTGCTGGCTGGATTCCTCTAAAAATCAAAGCTACTAAGGTTTTATGCCTTCTTTGTATGGACTACCTGCCCAGTGGAGGAGTACTGCAACCACTGCTCCTTTTCCCTTTCAACTCTTAACTCCTTCCCTTTCTAAATACTAATCCCTGCTTTGGTTCTTTTTAAGAGGATAGAGCCATGTCACCAGAACTGGTATTAATTAGGAAGGCTCCAGGCAGGGATAAAAGCACAAATCTTACCCATATGTGCTTGGATAGTCAAACAGGAAGCCCATGGGGCTTCACGGGGTCCTCTGTTGCTATTCCAGGAAGTTTAGGTGCATGAGACTGAACATCTTGCAGGTCTTGGGCTAGCTGCAGTGCCTCTGCTGGTGATTTAGCCCGTCGAAAATATTTTGTGTATATGGATGGAGGAGAGTATTCATTCAGGTGTTGTTCTGGGAAATTCCACCCTCCTGCAGCAGGGATTTGGGGCCCCTGCATTTATTGCAGATTTTTTTACCCTCTGTTCCCATATCTGCCAGGTGTTAGCTTGTTCTGGGGAGCTGAAGGGAATGCCGAGGTTTGGGAGCAGCCTTTCTTCCTGCCCATTCTGAAGGGAGCTTGTCCCTTTCTCCTCTCCCTGCTGCTGCTGTGTTTACAATTCATTTATAGTGGCATTACTATCTGTCTCTTTCAGATAAATCAGCAGAGGATTACAATTCATCAAATACATTGGTAAGCCTTATATTCACGTGCTGTCTCGAGTTTGGGGTTTTAAAAACTTGCATAAAGTTAACTACATGTAAACTTTTAGTTTGCTTAGTTTTAAAATCTGAACTATGTATATTTGTATAGTGAATACATGTTTACAAAAACAGGCCTGCACCTTTCACTTTTTTTTCAACTGGGGGAGAATCAAGTAGGCAGAAGTAGTTTTTATTAGTGAATAGTGAATTAGTGAATAGAAATTAGTGAATTAATGAATAGAAATGGTTCTGTTTTCACAGAAGTCGATCTGTTCCTGTACCTAGAGTTTGATAACTGCTCTGCTTTCAGGTTTTATGTCTCTCTAAACTCTGTGATATAACAAAGTTTAATTACTAACCTACAGGGTCTGATTGACTAAAACTAATGTTGATTAGTGTTGATTAACCGAACTAATCTGCAGCAGAAAAGGAAGTAAAAGGTTCTCCTCCTCTCTGCTTCACCTTTACTCTGTCCTTACCAGGGCAGGCACCACTCCTGTTTGCACTGTTAGGAGACATGATACGTTTCTGTGTGTGCGTGTGAGATGGAAAAAACAAAACTTTCAATTGAAGGTGATTCATAAAACCCCACAATTCCTTCATCTCTTGTTTTCTCACTGCCATGCCATTATCTAGAGTTGGCTTGTTCTGCTCCGTTCCGGAGGCAGCATATTCAGATCTGACCGTTTAGGACTCCCCTGCGAAAAGGAGAACATTTCTGCCGTTGTTCATTATTACATGTCATTGTACGTCAGTCCTCAGGAGTTCAGAATATCTGAGGCTGTTGGATTTTAAAGTAAATCCTGAAAAAAACAGTAGTTACCAGTCTACTGAGATAGCCTGATGTTTTTGGAAGACACTAGGTAGCCTTTAATTTTGTGGCTATTCAGGAAATTCCCAGTATATAGGTGTTTCTTCTTGTTGCTTTTAACAGGCTAAGCTTTTGTGTTATGTCAAGTGCACTTTAGCAATTATATGTCAGGATGCTGGTGACTTCAAGTATTTTAGGTTCAGTGAAATAGGATGTTGTTTTCCTCCTCTTTCAGAGAGAACTTTCTTTTAATACATTTTCCCCTTCCACTCTTAGGGAACTGATGATGCACAAGCGGGTTGAGGATCTCACCAAATTTATTTTGAAATGTTTATGGTATAAAAGATACCATGAACTTCAAATCCAGTTTGAAATTTAAAAAGTTAAAACTGACTTTGGTTTCTAATTGCAGTATTGCAAAAAATTCCAGATTTTTTTTTAACCACGTCTAAAACTTTTTTTAAAAAAATAATTGTTCATATTTTTCATAAAATCTTCTTTTAGAAAGCAGTTTTAAAAGGGATTTGAAAAGATTTTACCAGATTCTGCTACCAAACATCTTTCATTACTTAGTTCTCAGTCACAGTACCAAAGCTGATGTTAACTTGACCTCCCAGCTGTTAGAGAAAACATTAAGATTTTGTTTCAAATTAAAACATTTAAAGACTGAAATCTCCAATCTGCATGATCAGGGTTTGAAGCAAGCAGCAAAACAAAAAAGGTGACATAAATAGGGTCAGATATTTCCAAACGCAGATGTTGTTCCCAGAATTGCTGGGTCTGCCATGTGGATGTTGGGAAGGCAGTGAAAGAACCCAGGTGAGTCTCAGGTCCTTGGGAAGGGGATTGCCATCACGCAGGCAGATGACAAGCTCTGTCTGAACAGTTGCATCAGACAGTGCTGGACTGTCCCTCCATTTCCCACGAAGGCTCAGGATATTTGGGGTTTGAATTTTTCAGATATTGTAACTTGCTAGCCTGTTCTGGTTATTTTTCTGCACTAGCTTCAATGCAGTGTCTGTGGGGAGCTTAATCCAATGTTTGTGATTTTGTTTATAACAAGCGATTGGGTTTTTATTTTTGCTATTTGTGTAACCACATGGAGAACGTGAAGGCTGTCTCTGAGACCCCTGCAGTGCCCTCAGTGTCTGAAGATGAAGATGATGAAGATGATGCAGCTCCACCCCCCGTGATAGCTCCGCGACCTGAACACACAAAATCTGTGAGCAGAAGTATTTCCTTCAGCCCCCACCGCTGCAGTCACAGTCGGGTCTTGACTGTGGCTCCTCATCCATGCTGCATGGCATGGTTATGAGCCCTTCTTAGGAGCAGGAGGGAGGAGATGGGAGCCATTTCTTCTGGCAGAGCACCTTCGTATTACCACCTGCCTAGTTGTGGAGAGGACAAGAGAGTCCTTGCTTAGTGACATTAGTTGTTAACAAAGTAGCTATAGAAATGCATGCCTGACAGGAACAAGAACATTAACAAGATGAACAGAAGTGTTTAAGTCTTCATCTGACTTGTATTAATATATATGTTTTTCTCAACAAAATTAGATATACACCCGCTCTGTGATAGACCCTCTTCCTCCTCCTACCAGAGATGCGGCCACCTCTCCTATTTCTTCTCCCTCGGAAAACAGCACAACGACACCAGACATGCTGGTCAGGAACACGGAGAAACAAAAGAAAAAGCCAAAAATGTCAGATGAAGAGATCTTGGAAAAATTAAGTATGTCCTTTTTTTGTTTGTATTTTGTTGTTGTTTTGGTTTTTTTTTTGTTTTTTTTTAAATTAAATTCCAGGTCCTGCTGTGTTGATTTCTCAAAATCTTAATAAGCTGAAATGTTTTGACATTCCCATGTTGAGATCCCTTACTGAAGACCTTGTGTTGTGACTGTGTGCCAAAATTGGGGGCAGATGTAAGGAGGGAGCATAAATGTAAGCTGAGCACCTGTGATGCCAACTGAAGTCCCTGGGGAGTTACAGATCCTCAGGCGCTGCAAAACAAGCACTGAATAAGTAACATCTACTTAACGATGAAGTCTGAAATTGTCCCACATCTTGATAGTCTGTAGCTCTGGAGCATGGATGATTGTATTGCAGTGTTAAACATAAGGTATCTAAAAGATGGAGAGAAAATAAATGCATTCCCAAGTTCACCTTCCACAATACCATGGTGTAAAGTGAGATGGTTATTTTTAAGTGCCTTAACATTGTGTGAGTATCCATATCAGTGGTGGTTTCTGAGAAAAATTCATCATGTCTCTCTGTTGTGTCCTAGTTTCTTTAACAGTCCCTACCTTCAGTTCAAGTGCTTCTCTGCTGCTTGGTATTTTTGGGTTATGCTGTGGCACGTCCAGTAGCTGAACCAGCTTTTCTGTGCAACTGAATGCTGTCCACAGCCTGGGCCAGTTTTTATTAGGGTAGAACATTTCTTAATCTTTGAACTACTAATCGTGTATTAATGACATATGTGCCTTGCTTGTGAGTTGATGTAAATTGTGTTAGCTCCCCTGTGGTCAGGCTGATCCCCTCGGTTGAGGGTATACCCCTAAAGGTCAATATTTTATGAAGCAAAGACAAGTAGCTAGATGAGGGAAAACTTAATCTGAGGGTATAACTTAAAAAAAAATTTCAAACGGCATCTGTGTGCCTCATTCCTCTAAATAAAGCCTAAACTGAATTGATGGCATGTTAACTGGAACTGCTTGCTATTGGAAAACTCATACCCATTGTTTCAAAACAGCAGCTTCACTCTCTTAATTAGCAGGACCTTTGTACTATTAAGAATTCAAGCCATTTTTGTGACCAGGTAGGGGAAGCAGGGACTGTGGCAGGAAAAGGGTGTTATTCTGATACAAATACACTCACTTCTGTAATGAAGAGAAATGCAAGTGCCACTCTTAGGAGTGTCAGCTGGCAGATGTGCCTTCCGACACCTTGCTTGCCCCAGCAAGTGGTGTTCAGTGCTGAACTGATTCTTTAGCATTGAGGGGTTTCATTATAAATATATGGGGGGGTGTGAAGTTCAGTGGCCGCTGTTAGGTGTCAGCTTCTAGATGTGGGCTAGTCAGAAATACACAATGAAGTTTAATCCTGTTGTAAACTAATGTTTTTCCACTGAGGGCGTTGGAGCTGTATCTGTGCAAAGACATGCAGCCCTTTCATATTTTTGTTTGACATGTGAATAAAATGACTAAAATCTTAAAGCATATACATATGTATATATATACACACACACATACTGAAGATGTGCTAAGGTTAAAGGAAAACCGATAAATCTTCACCTCTTAGCATTAACACTGCATTGGGGCAAACATTAATGAATCCTTACCTGACTTTTTGGGAGGTAAGAAACATTACGCCGTTTTACAGATGAAAGCATTAAACACCGCAAGACTGGCAACTGCCTCTTGTCACTGCAGCACTGTCTGGTCACTGCCATGGGGAAACGTTTGCCTGTCTCACAGTCTGAACTTGTAGCCTGTGTTAGGCTTTGAGGGAAAGTTTACGAACATTTGTTCAGAAATGCTTGTCCTCAGGGCAGACAGCACTGCTTCCATAATTGTACAGTGGCGTTTATATAGTCAAATTTCTCTCCCCGCCCTCCTCTCCAAACATGGACCTTATTCCGTTGCTTTACCTCTGTCTGCCCTAAACCCTGGGAGCCTGGCTGCTCTCCAGCAGTGTCTGAAAATAGCCTGCTCTTTCTCTGCTTACTACTGGATTTCTTGGCCTAATGACCATGAGCAGTTTCTTTGCCAATATACATCTGTTTAGGCTCAGCCCTAGACCCCTGTAAAATCAGCACCATATGTTGGCAGCTTGAGTGACTTTCATACACCAACTCAGATGCTGCCCTGCATCCCTTGATCCTGTTAGCCACCCTGGTGCTGTTAGAGAGGAGACTTGCTCTCCGCTAAGCTCTAGGAATTGTTGGCTCTGATTTCTTCAGCCTAAAAAGGGTGTGATTCCTGCCTGCCGTAGGGGTATTATGAATATCAGTAAATGTTTGCAGGGAGCGTTGAGTTTCAGTGATGCTCCTTTTGTGAGTTTGTCTGGTTTACCCTTTGGCAACCCGCGATACAATTCGCAGGACTCCAGCGCATCTGTGCAGGCTGCCCGCTGCCTGCCCTTGTGCTGAGAGCTCCCTCCCTTTATACAGAAAACACTGTGTTCCTTGTGGATACCAAATCCACCTTGAGCCTGAGTGGCCTCTCACTGCCCTGTGTTGCAGAATACCAGGCAAAGTGCTTTTCCCTCTGAGGGATGCAGTAATATACTTTCTTCTGGCTGAACAGCCACATGATGGGGGAAATGAGCTGAGATTACCTCGGGTTGCTCTCCAAAACCAGAGCAGTGCCACAGTCACGTGGCAACTGCTGCTAAAACCTGCACTGACTGTTGGGTTCCTAGAAGAGCAGCTGAGCATTGCCCAGGCCAGGGGAGATGTGGCTCTGAAGGGTCTCTCCAGCTTCCCCTGAGTCTTGCAGCCCAGTCATTGGGTCAGTAATGGCTGTGGTTGTGCTGGTACGGAAATATCGTAAATACTTTTTTTCTGCCAGAAATTGTCATGATGTAGGGAAATCTTTGTCTAGGTTTGCAACACACTGTTGGCTGTAAGATAAATGAGGCCCTGGCCTCTAAATTCAGAGGACGTTGCAGCGCAGGGGCATCTTACGTCATCCAGTTGTTGAAGCTGGGGGGTGACTTCAGGTTGCGGGTTTCCAGCAGATAATTGTATTTACGTGTGTGAGGGCCACGTATGCCCATCCTGGGCCTAGCAGTGCGCAGTCACCGACTGTTAGTGAAGGTGAAATGTGTTTAATGTCTGTGTTCCACCATTTCTGCAGGGAAATACCTGTGAGAGGGAAATGCCGCAGCTGGTATGTGGGTAGATAACTGAGGACTTCTTTGGTGTTTGCGTGCCTCTGGATTTCTGGCAAGTGGTTTGCGAGGCTCAGCAGAGCCTACTGTGGCCATTGGGCTGTTCTTCAAGTACAGTTGGTCCTTATAGCTGTACAAAAAAGTACTTATAATATCCTCTTGGGTTTTTTTTGTAGGAAGTATTGTGAGTGTGGGCGATCCAAAAAAGAAGTACACGTGTTTTGAGAAGATTGGACAAGGGTTAGTATACCCTCCTTCTCTGTCCTATACCTTTCCTTATGCTAAGAAGGAAGCACTGACACCAGGCTAAGTTAGTTTGCTGGAAGACCTGTTGGTGGTGCTTTGGAGAGGTTATTTTGTTTGGCTGGGTTTTTGTTTTCTTTTTCTTTTGGTTTATTGTTTTCTTTGGTTTGGCTGTTTTAGTGGGTTCGACTCCCCAAGCTCTCCTCCTTTTCCTGGCAAAGTCCTGAGTCACAGGGACAAGGTTTTTTGTGTGATTGTGTTTTAATATAAGAGAATATGTCATTACATGATCAGATTGCTAAATATAGCTGCAAGCAGGGAAGGAACTGCTTATTTTCAGTATGCAAGACAATCTTCAAATTACAGATTTGCTTTCTGAATTAACTCTCTTCGACGTGGGTGTAGTGCCCCTCTTAGCAGGGTAGGAGCAAAGTAAGGATTGTGGGAGAGGCTGTAGTGAGTCAAATCAGTGCAAATCACTGAGAGATCTGCTGTCAACTCCATGTACTGAAGCTCAAACTCGAGTTTTCCTCGCTACGAATGCCACATTTGTTTACTTTAGCTGATCCTATCTGCTCTGTAATCATGTTGGGCAGTCTGCACGCCAGGACAGTGCAGTCATGCCAGTTTATACGGGATCAACTCACGGTCCTATAAGCTGAGCCCAAGTTGCTGGTTTAGCAGCAAGGGTTTGGATAAGCATGGTGTCCCTTATTAGGAGCTTTGTTCCCCATAAATTCTCTGGCTTCTGCTCCAACAGCAGTCTTGGCTCAGAAATATTTCAGATGATATTTACCACTGGAATTATTGCATGAGAAGGAATGGGACTGAGAGCGCTTCAAACAGACAAGTGGGAAGGGGCATGTGTTAAGCTCTCAGTCTTGCTATGAGGCACTAAAAAGTGGGGTTTTTTGTCTTTTGTTTAGAGCCTCAGGTACAGTTTACACAGCAATGGATGTAGCTACAGGACAGGAGGTAAGTGCTACCAGAATACCACAGCAGTGGCTTTTGGATTGTGTCCTAAAAGTTCAAGTTGATGCTACAAAATAAAGATGGTCTTTCAGGGGTTCATGACATCTTATTTTTAATGAGGCATGGTTGAGTGGTCTGAGCAGAGAACTG
Organism: Sagittarius serpentarius; assembly: GCA_034782735.1. NCBI lineage: Eukaryota > Metazoa > Chordata > Aves > Accipitriformes > Sagittariidae > Sagittarius > Sagittarius serpentarius. The sequence continues at coordinate 23,784,176 of JAVKLA010000026.1, forward strand.
GAAAAAGTGATTTCCCAAGTTTTGATTCCTGAATAATTTCATGTTTGTAAAGACTGTTTCTGTGACCACAAAGGCTGGAAGCAAATGTTCAGACTGGATAGTTTCTCATAGAAGTTTATTTCTCTGTCCCCTTATTGAGTGCACCCTCAGCAAGTTTGCTGATGACACCAAGCTGTGTGGTGCAGTCAACACGCTGGAGGGAAGGGATGC
>JAVKLA010000026.1:23785149-23873284 GCA_034782735.1 Sagittarius serpentarius
CAACATTCTTCTCATACTGAACTGAAAACACAGCGCTGTACCAGCTACTAGGAAGACAATTAACTCTACCCCAGCCAAAACCAGGACAAACTCTTTTATATGCTTTCTGCTCCTTTGCTTCCTACACTTATACTAGTTGACTTGCATAGAAATAGTTCCTCTCCCACCCTTTGCCCACTTGCTTTCTGCCCTTGAATTGAGAGACAAAGAATGTCTATCTTTTTTTTTTTTTTTCCCCTCCCGAATATTGAAAAGTGCCTTGCGTATTGCATGCATAATAAACTAGTAGTGACAGATATGCAGCGTCTGTGGAAACCATTATTGCTAGATGGAGGATTTTTAAAGAGGAAAGTGTATGCATTATTCTAAATATATTTATGGAAGTCTGCAGCAATGTGTGTCTACTTTGCATTCGTACAGTGTCAGGGTTATCTACCAGTAAATTTCATAACTGTGCTTTTTGCTGAAACTGCTTCACCCCCTTTTCCAGTTTCTGAGTCGTAGAACGATTTGGGTTGGAAGGGACCTTAAACACCATCTAGTTCCAAATCCCTGCCCTGGGCAGGGACACCTTCCACTAGACCATGTTGCTCAAAGCCTCATCCAGCCTGGCCTTAGACACTGCTAGGGATGGGGCACCCACAGCCTCTCTGGGCAGCCTGTGCCAGCGCCTCACCGCCCTCACAGTACAGAATTACCTCGTATATGGACTGGCTGCAGGAACTCGTAGAGTTACTAAATGGCTGAGCAACCCGTGATGAAAAAGTGTTTTCCTGCTTCACGTGAATGTGGGACTTGACACTGGTACTGGTGGGTTTCTAGGGTACTCCTGTAATAATAAGGCTTTACTTGGTCTTTCTTCACTGCAGGTTGCAATCAAACAGATGAATTTGCAGCAACAGCCCAAAAAGGAACTGATTATTAATGAAATCCTTGTGATGAGGGAAAACAAAAACCCCAACATTGTCAACTACTTGGACAGGTATGTCATGATTTGAAGAGTTCAGAAAGGGACTCTGGAAAACACTTCCTTGTCACTGTCTTAAGTGATCCTGTCACAGCTTAATGCAGGTATAGGACAACCTTGCATCATTTAATGCATGTAGCAATGTTGGGATGTGGGTGGCTTGATCGTCTCTCTCCATATCCTAGGAGAAACAGGTGTCCGAGTCGGTATTAGTGGGGTAGCTAGGCTGTCTTTAGAGATGCTGGCAGCAAAGGCGGTAGCAGTATGCTGTCAGGACTCTGTTTTTCAGATCTCTCCTTTGCCAAATTTGACATAACAAGCCATTTCCTTCCTGCTACTAGAGAAGAAATAGAAATAGTTTGAACTGTTATTTGTATTCGCTCTCCTCTTCCTCTTCTTTCCTCTTCCACTGAGCAATGCTGACATTCTGCTTGCGGAGGAGCAAACTCCTTCCAGGGTTAGATCGTAATCTTGTCCCTGTGGTTGTCCACTGATGTTTTCTGCACAGTAGCATAACAGTGATGAGCGTGAATGACAAGCAGCACATAAGCAAGCAAAGCTGCTTTCTTGCAGGTGTGAAAAAGGGAGAAAAGGAGACCAGGTACAGACATAAGAACTCTTTGGAAGACAGAGGGAACGGTGTTATTCCTTGCTTGCAGCTGGGCTTGCTGTGGCATGCTGTGGCATACACATGCTGTGGCCCTCCTGCTCAGCTTTGGGTATGTTATGTCCCTATGGGACAGCTCCTCCTTGAATCCCTGCTTCTGCTTACTGCAAGAGCTGCACCTAATAGCTTATACACTTACAGACCTGCTCTGCTTGTTCTTGAGCTGATGTCCCTTGGACTATGACAATAACAGAGCAGAAGCAAGCAGCACAGTGGCTGCTGTGCTGAGTGTAAACTGTTTTTTAAAATAAACGTGTAGCCGTGAAAATTCTGGTCACTATAGCTCAAGGCAGTAAAACGCCTGAGTCTGCAAACAAACATGGCTGTAAGAGGTCTTCCCCACAGGATGGCAATGCTGTAGGTAAGAGTTACAGTAGCGGTGCTGCCATCATCAGCTGTTTGGAGGTTGACTGCTTCGGAAAGAGCAACTGGTAGATGTGCTGCTTTGGGGGTAGGGAGCTGCCTTTGAAAGTGCAAGAAATTCTTGCATCTCCCCTGTTGGGATTCCAGGAAATAGTCACAAACTGTCAGCATTGAAATCTGGGGTGGACTGAAAGCCCAAGAGGCAAAAGCGTTGCATGGTGGCTTGAATTCACCATCAACATAACCTTGGTGCGTTGTGTCTAGACTGTGTCATTCACATTAATGTTAAAGATATAGCTAGTTCTGGTCGAGCTGCAGCAGGATTTTCAGTCTGCTGCACTCAATGTCAGAATCTAGTGGTCCTGATGAACTACAGGTTTGGCTTATTGTAGGGTAAAGACTGCCTAGATAGGGTGAGCTGCAGGCTTTAATCGTGGCAGCTCATTTTTTTTTTGAAGGTGCAATGGAGGGATGTGACCTAGAATGTCTTTTGGAAATCTGAGAGAGTATTTGCACACTTGTTTGCTCTGCATGTGTATCAAAATCTTATCAGCTGTTTCTTTAACAGGCTTTTAATGTCTTAGCCAAACAAAGTACTACTTGTATACTGCAGCATCAGTTGTGATGCTGAATTCATATGGTGCTGTGTCCTGTGCATGGCTGTAAAGAGCTACTTTGTTGAAGAAAGTCTGCTCCTGGAATTTTGTGGAAGGGGTGTGGGCACAGGGAAGTGAAGCTGGGCAGATGCTCTCTTCTTGCAAAGAGCAGAAGGGTATCACCTGTGTAAAATGAAACAAGTGGTAAAGAAGAGTTAAGAATTGAATCTGGCCTGAAACTCTTTATTTCTTCTGGCTGATTGGAGGCTTTGTTTTTGTAAAACTGTTTGAGAGACGTTCTTCCCATTAGAGAGAGCATTGCTGAGTACGTGCACTTGCCTTGTCTTGCCAGTACATCCCAGGTGTAGGGTAGCTGCATGTCCTGCTCTCTTGTTCAAACTTCCAGCAAGAAAAGCTGCTGCTTTTGTCCTCCGCTTTCTCTCACTAATCTTTTTCAGAGGGATTAGCTTTTGTTTGAGTACTGCAAATGCACAGAGCGGCAGCTAAGATGAAGATGGGGGTTCTTATGGCTATTATGCCACTTCAGCTTTGCAACTGCAGGATCCTGTTGCCGGGCGCTGTGTCCCCCCTGCCTGGCCTAATGTGCCTGCTTGCTTCCTGAGTGCTGAATTAAGCTGATATTTGAATGCCACGTGCTGGGTCCTGCCTACTGCTGTTGCAGAATGAAATACGAGGAAGGATGTGCTTGCCACTGTGGGACCTGGTTTCTTTTTTGCGGTTCTGTTTTTGACAGTGCCTCCCCTTCTGAGTCCTTAATGGGAGCTGCAAGATAATTATTGGTATAAACCAACTCTCTTGCTTCTCTTTGCCTCAGCTCCTGCCCTGGTGCAAGAGTTTCTTGTGCTTTATCCTCTCTTACCTGCACGGCATACTTGCTCATGGTTAAGAGTTCTGAGTGGTTTACTGTCTCCCCAGACATCACTGTGCAAATAGTGCATTTATGCTTCAGACAGCTTTGCTGCTACAGTGTAAGCGACCAGTGTTGCACGAAGGTGTGCTGTGACGTTTAAGATAATGACATGGCCTAATTCAGCTGTACTTAGGAGCTGAATTTAGAAGCATCCAGCTCTGAAGATGGTGACACTAGTTTTCCTGTGCAGAGAAGCAGCCACTTGTGCTGAGTTGCCTTCTGAAGGTGCCAGTTTCTTTCTGCTGTGTGAAAGAGACCCTGACAGCCCTGCTCCTAAACTCGGGTATCTAAACACAGGCATCAGATGCCCAGTGTTAGGCAAAGCAAACTCCTGCCCTTTGGTTTCCTTTCTTTCTGAATGTCAACCCCAGCCAGCAACTAAGCACCACGCAGCCTCTCACTCACTTCCCCTCCACCCAGTGGGATGGGGGAGAGAATTGGAAAAAAAGTAAAATTCAGGGGCTGAGATAAGAATAGTTTAATAGAACAGAAAGGAAGAAACTAACAATGACAATAATAACAACTATCAAATGACAATAATAATAAAAGGATTGGAATACACAAAACAAGTGATGCACAACGCAGTCGCTCACCACTTGTTGACTGATGCCCAAGCAGTGCTCCTCCCCCAGCCAACTCCCCCCAGTTTATATACAGGGCATGACATTCCATGGTATGGAATACCCCTTTGGCCGGTTTGGGTCAGCTGTCCTGGCTGTGTCGCCTCCCAACTTTCTTGTGCCCCTCCAGCCTTCTTGCTGGCTGGGCCTGAGAAGCTGAAAAGTCCTTGACTTAGTCTAAAGACGACTTCGCAACAACTGAAACCATCAGGGTGTTATCAACATTCTTCTCATGCTAAACCCAAAACACAGCACTGTACCAGCCACTAGGAAGACAATTAACTCTATCCCAGCTGAAACCAGGACACTGAAGAACTCTCCTTAACCTAATAAATGCCACAAATCCTCACTTTAAGTAGTAGCCACTGTTACCCCCACCCCAACCCCAAACTCAACTAGGGCTGGAGGGTCAATGAATAAAGCTGAAGGTGTATCACAGTCATGCTACAAGAAAACACTGATTTCTTTCCAGACTAACTTAATGTTTACTTGTTGGAGGCATGTTACTGATGCAGAAATCTGTAATGAACAATCTTGCTCATCTAGGCAAAGCCAAATTTTATAAAGTCTATCAATAAAAAAGGACTATGACTGACTGGGGTGTGTTTGTGATAGGAAGGGCTTGGACAGCTTCCTAAGGTATCTTAAGTGGAAGCTGAGGAACACCTTACAGGAGCAGACATTACCTACTCTTGCAGATGGATGAAGAGAAGGCTGTAGACCACTTCCTTCTCCCTCAAAGACTTTTATCAGCTTGTTTTCACTGCCAGCCTTGTTTTAGAAGGTGACTGTGGATGACAAGTGTGACACCATGCTATGCTTGACATGTGGAGAGCAGCACGTAGGTGTATGGACTTCTGGTGGTGTCTCCAGAACTGCTGAGAGACTGGTTTTGAGTCATGGCTATAACAGGCAGCTCAGTGACTAAAACAGGCCTTTTCTATGGCAAGAGACTGAAAAGATCCCTGAGATGATACTACCCAGTCTTCTGAAATGACATCCATTTGGTGGCAGCTAGCAGGGAGCCCCCATTAATTCCACTTCCCTGCTTGTTATGTCAGATCTATCAATTATTGAAGTGCCTGGGTTTTGGCACGTGCCCCTTGGCTGCTCATGGCACAGCTTTGGTTCACAGTATGGTTCTTGGCTCGCTCCATCCCTTTTGGCTGCGGAGAGATACCAGCTTGTTCCCAGCACGTGCAACCTGAGATTGTCACGCAGGAGCGGTGGAGCTCATTCTGCCCCTATCCTTACAGTCAAGTGGATTTGGATTTGGGCTGCAGAGGGTGCTAGTGGCAACGAAGGGAAGTGTTGTGATGTCCAGGGTGACACTGATTTGTTGAGAGGGTGCTGATAAAATCTGGAGAGAGCCTGGTTTGGCAGAAGTGGTGAAGAAGTAGCAACAGCATAGGGGCAGGAAGGAAGGGTGTAGATGGAGTGGCTTTCAGAGCCGATTAGAAGGTAGATGACCCACAGAGTTGGCAAGAGTGCTTCTGAAAGGAATTCTGCTGCTCTTCTCTCACTTTGAGGGGTTGCTGTGCAAGTGATACTGCTTCTGCTGGAGTCTCTGCTGCTGGAGGAGAAACTGCCAGTGCATCAGCTTCTGTTCCATAGTGGAGTTGGAGACCTGTCTGCTCCGGGAGCAAAGCCCTATGTCCTTGGGCTCTGTATCCTGAAAGAAACTCCAGACTCTGCCTCCCTGCATAGTCTTCAGCATCACCAAACCACGATACCGTCTTTGTCTCCAATATTAAAAGCTCTTCATAACTGTAACACTTCTGTCACACAGCTCAGACTACAGTTCTTATTTTGGGGGAGCTTTTTCATCAGCTCAGGTGTTGGCAGTGTGTCCTTTTGGGGTCAGAGTGCATCTCCTGCCCATTCCTGTGATGTCTCACTCATCTCTATCTACTTCCCATGCCAGGTTGGGCTTAATAACTTCTTTCTCCTTCACTGTTGCTTTCTAGCTAATTGTTCCCTAGAACCTGTCCTGCTTTTTGCCTTTGGCCCCTAGCAAATTCACTATTCACTCTTCAGTAGGATCAGTGTTTCAGAGCAAAGCAAATGTCTGCTTGATGAACTCTAATGCCAGCAGAAGCTTTTAACTAGATTCTCTGCCCTCTCTTGAGTCATCTGTCCCCTCACTTTAAAAATGGGAAGAAGGCTGAGAAGGTGGGTTTTTAAACTGATGATTCCTTCCTTCAGGAATGTGTCATCCTGGTGTATCAGTCACAGAAGATTGTGTTAATGTTTTTCTAGATGGGCCCAAAAAGGCAGAAGTGGTTGGTGGTTTGTTTTGGTTTTTTTTTTGTTTGGGTTTTTTTGTGGGTTTTTGTTTTTGTTTTTTTTTTTTTTTTAATGAATTAATACTGAAGTCTTCATCTCAAGTCTTCTACTTTTAGACATGAGTGCACACACTCCCAGCAGAGAAGTATATCCCAAATGGCTGAGAAAACTCACCCTAACCTCAGCTTTCTCATCTTCCTACAAGGAAGGTCTTGGACAAGACCTGTCCTTTTGAGCTTTCCTTTTTTATTTTAAGTCTTTAGAATTGCTATTGCATCCAGTAAGATGTTCTCAGTTGCCCTTATGAATGGTTCTGAATTTTTCAGACAAAATCCCCAACTAGTTTGGCAGCATAAAAAAGTACGAGGTGATTTTCAAATGCATGATACTTTTAAAAAAAAAAGTGTTCTTTCTCTGTTGTTTGTGGGCAGCCACCCATTGTGTCACCCAGGATTGTCCCTGGGTCTAGGCAAAATGGGAAGTTGCTTAGAACAGCAGGATGCCAGCAGTAACGAAGCAGACCCCAGCTGCCTCTTCTGATGCACGAGCATTCAAAAGCTATGCTGTGTGCCAGATGTCTGGACTGCACATTTGGACCCTGTCCTTGACTAGTAGTTCTTCCCCTTCCCTCCCAGCAGCAGCAGGAGTTGTAAGGTCAGGTCTCCATCTTAGTCTGGGCCCTTTCCCTGGCAGAAAAAGTCAGCCTTGCTTTTATGGGCAGGGAACTTGTAGCCTGCTCTCCCATTACCTCTCTCCTTGACTTTCTGCCCTCACCCTTCTCTCTGCTCATTCAGGTTGTGATCAGATCCTCCCATGTACAGAAAGTACCATGAGTACCTGGTGCCCCAGTACTGTTAAATACACTGCTCAAGCCTCATGGTTTCTCTGCGCTCCTAAGACAGACTTAACACCCAGTCCATTCTGGCTAGGTAAACAGTGGTGTGCTCATACCTGCTGATTTTAAAATCTGGTTTTGGCTCTTCAGTTACCTTGTAGGAGAAGAGCTCTGGGTTGTCATGGAGTACTTGGCAGGAGGCTCCCTAACAGATGTTGTGACAGAGACCTGCATGGACGAAGGACAAATCGCAGCTGTGTGCCGAGAGGTAAAGTGGCACTCGTGCTCAGCGGGAGCTGGGATTGGGAAGGGGGCATGGGCTTTCCATGACCTGTCACTGGCTCCACTGTTTCCAGCTTCTGTAATGCAACAGTCATTCTTTCCGAGGATGGATTTCATCTGGGAGGTTGCAGCATACAGTCTGACTGCAAGTCTAATATGTTTCACCCTAGAGGGAGGACTGGAGTGCAAAATGGGGTTAGAATCCCCTTGGTTATGCCTGTTTTCCAGGTCTTTTGGAACTAACTTGTCGTCTTAGGACCTGCTGATCCCAGTGGGATATCTCTCTGTAGCCCTGCACGTGCTGAATATATGAAAAGATTCTAAGATACTAAGCGCTTGCTACTCAAAATGCACGTTGTTAGAGTCCATTAGTTGGCTAATCGTGACTGGTGAATAATTTCATGCACAGTAAGAATATCTCAAAATTTTTTTTTTTTTCCCCAGTGTCTCCAAGCTCTGGAATTCCTCCATTCAAACCAAGTTATTCACAGAGACATCAAGAGTGACAACATCCTGCTGGGAATGGATGGCTCTGTCAAACTAAGTATGCGGGGAACATTGCTGGTGATGACTTGAGTTATCAGCGCAGGCCTGTTATCTGCTCTGGGCCAGGCCTATTAGGGAGATGAGTATTTGAGATGCTTGATGCTGTGGTGATGAAGAGGCTGTAGAAATGCTCCTATAGGTATTTTTGTGGCATTGGTTTAATGGATATTGACAAGCATGAGTCCTTGTTAACTGATACCAGACTCAAAGTGAGGTTTGGGGTTCATTTAGCTTTGGGCCATCTGTTTTTGTGGACTAAAATAACAGTATTTTAATGCTACTCCAGTATAGAAAACAGAGTTTGAAGGTGTAAGGCCAGAAGTCTTTATTTGTGAGCGATCTCTTCAGTGTGGAAAATACTGCAGGTACTTGGGGGGCAGGGGGAGTAGAGGGAGAATTGAAAACTGTAACTAGAAAACATTCAGTCTTAAAACACCAACCCAGACTGGACTCTAAATGTTGTTTCCTCCTGGTGTTATCACCAGTAATGAAGACCTTGAGATTGTTCTGCCCCTCTGGTACTAAAGTAGCTGTTGTGCTTGTCATTGTCCATGCAGAGATAAGTCTGGAAACTACTGACTGATTATCTTCCGCCTATAGCTTTAACAGAATTGTGCTTCCTTTCTCTCCCTCTCCATTCTGTTGGCTAGCACCCAACAGGCATAAATAAATCTATTTTCGTCGGCAGTGACAGCAGATATGACTCAAAATTCACACAGTGCAGATATGCTGAGTAAGAAGGTGGGGGTTTTTTGCACATAATTGCTTTTTAGACTAAAGCTGTACTTTGGTGCAGTCAGATGGTACGGTGTTAGCGATGAATAGCTGATCAGGGCCAAAGTGCTCTGTTCTTAGGGAATAACTTGTTTGAGCACATTATGCAGGTACTGGACTGTAGTTTAAAGTTATAAAAGTCCCTGTGGATATGATGCAGTAACCTTCTGGACCTGAGCTGCTTACTGGCTCTGCTGGAAATTTGCTCTGCTTGTGAACCATATGTACCTTTCCTGGTTTACCCTTGATGAAAACTCAGCTAGGGATCAGTTTAATTTTCATCATTCTGCCTAAAATTAGACCCATGATGCCATAGGGGGTCAGGATGGGCAGTGTGTCCTGCTGTGTTGATGCTGCTGGGCTCACAAAAACAGAGTTAGTTTTCTTTTGCTAAGTCAAATACAAATAAGACATAGGACCCAGCAATCTTTGTGTGAAGGCTCTCCATCTTTCTGTCTATTTGAAGAAAATAATCAATATAAATTTATTCTGAACTCTGTTTACTCTGTAGAGCAAATCTTGTTTGAGGGATGATGTATCTACTGGGGAAGTAATATCTCTGGGACTGAAAATACCACCAGACAGTACAGTATGTGGGTTCGGGGGTATATCTAGGTCAGATTGTCCATTAATTTCTATTTTCACATACTTGGGAACAGTCTTTAGACCTTATATTATATAGTGTATTACAGCTGCATAATGCTGCAAACACAGTCAAGTGTCTTAACATCCATATATGGTTATTTACTAATCCCCATCGTTCACATAGACAAGTCAGCAGCTCTGTAACCCTCGTGGCCTCAGTGAGTCAGTTTTAGAAACTTACCTCTCAACACCATCTTCTGTATTAGCCACAAAACCACCCCTCCTTTCACAATTGCAGCAGCCATGCACCAGACAATGCGGCAGGGTAATGTGTACTAGTCTGGCATCAGTAAGCGTTGTTTTTGGAGAAACGTGCTGATTTCTGTGTCTCTTTCTTCCCTCCCCCCGCCTTTAATTTTCCAGCTGACTTTGGCTTCTGTGCCCAGATCACTCCTGAGCAGAGCAAACGCAGCACCATGGTGGGGACCCCGTACTGGATGGCACCTGAAGTGGTGACGCGGAAGGCGTATGGGCCCAAAGTGGATATCTGGTCGCTGGGGATAATGGCCATCGAGATGATTGAAGGAGAGCCTCCCTACCTCAATGAGAACCCCCTGAGAGTAAGCGAGTATCTTTTGCCCTCAGGTCTTCACTAAGCCTGCTGGTGAAACTAGGCTCTAAAGGAGGCAGGTGAATCCTGCAGTGCGGTTTCACCACCTGCAGCCCCGTATCTCCTTAGATGTTGTAGTGAGAAGACTGAGATAGTTTTAGCTAAAAGCCATAGTTTGCTCTGTGTAGCAGAGGTGTGGGTTCTTCCTGTGCAGATGCTCTGGTCAGCTCTGATAAGTTAGGTCATGCACACTCATAATTTCCCACTTTCTGGAGATGTCGATACAGGCAGAAGAGTACCTGATGGCACCAAAGCAGCTGACTTCTTGAATCCTTGTGCCCTGTGAGTGGAGAATAGTTCTCCTTAGAGTTCAAAAATATAACATGTTACTGTTCTATAAACAGAGCTTTTTTTCTACTGGTGGATTGTTCCTCCTTGCATGCTCCAAATAAAGCTACAAGCTTAATAAGCCTTTAGACAGGGCTTAAGCCTCCTGATATCTTTCCATTGTTTAGTTTTTAATGAACGGAGAGATGCTGTCAGTTTGTAGGGTCGTAACTAGTCTTAAGCCAGGTTTATAGCTTCTTCCTCAGCTGCACAGGATGAGGAGATCTAGAAAACTTCTGTTTAACTTTTGTCTCCATCTCTTGCTCTGGAAGTGATTTTTGGGAGAGAAGAGCAGTAGCAAAGAAGAATGAAAGGAAAGAAACTGGGTGTTGAGTTAAACAAGGGTGGCTAAGTGACAATACTTTGGCCTCATTTAACTCGGCTTGTGCCAATTCCCAAGCTATCAGACTGCTCCCATGGGATGTGCTGAGTGATGTGCTCAAAGGGCCTGCATATTAACAAGTCTCTAGCAGATTTCCGTTTCCTTTGAAAATCCATCCAGGAAATTTCTTGCACGAAATCCTGAAATGGATGAATTCTGAGTCCCTTGATTCTCAGGGGAGAGTGTGTATGAATGCTTCATCCCCAAGCAGTAGCAAAACTGCATGTTTCTATAGGCTGTTAAAAGCTGCTTGAGGGTCTACTGGACATTTTTTGTAAGGAGCCAACTGCGTCTTTATAGTATTGACTTTTTAGGCCTTGTGCACTCAGGCAAAGTACCAACAGAACAAAATCTCCCATTTATTCAGGGGTACCTTCCCATGAGGATATAGTTATTCCAGGAGTCTAGCACTGGTAGAGTCATGCCAGTTAACTTCCCTATGTAAACACAGTCTGGAATGTTGTTTTTGTCCTCCTAATCCCTTGAGAGGGCTGCAGGATCCCAAATGCAGATTACAAGGGTAAAACAATAAAGGATTGGATCCCATCCACATAAAAATAGGGCTGGCAGCTATTCTGTTTGCTGAAACTTAAGCATTGATTGGTCACCCTGATAAAGTGGGTTTTTTTCCTCCCCATTGAACTGGGGAGAGGGAGAGGAGAAATGGGTGTCTCTGTAATCCAGAGATGGAATCTAACCTTCATAACTTCCTGGGGTTTTTTGGTGCTTGTTTTTACTTTAGGCCCTGTATCTCATTGCAACTAACGGGACTCCAGAACTCCAGAATCCAGAAAAGCTTTCACCCATATTCCGAGACTTCTTAAATCGCTGTCTTGAAATGGACGTGGAAAAGAGAGGTTCTGCAAAAGAGCTGCTACAGGTAGGTTATGGGGAACAGAGCTGAATCAATGTAGTCATGCAATCCCAAGTGAAGCCAGGATTATGGCGAGATCTTGTTTGGGGACTTAAATACTGCTTCAGCTGAAGGCACAAACACAGCTATGGTAACCTGCCAGAAAAAAAAAAAAAACAAAACAAAACACGCAACTCCAAAACCTAAATCTATAATAAAGTGTTAACAGACTACTCCCTTATTATGCTGTACTTGCTACTAGCAGCAGCTGTGCAGCATGTTCTGTCACCGACCTCAAATAATAGCTGTGCCCCAGGCCTGCCAAATGCTGAGCCCCTTAATTCCTGTGACTTCTTCACACAGCTGGCCATGACATCTGTATGTGTTGTCATGGTCTTGCCATGCTTGTTCAGATTTGGACAGCAAGAGGGCTTCTAGCCATCGGGTGTTGACCAGTTGTCTCCTTTCTGGTGGAGGGATCACAAAGCTCTGTGGAATATGCATGGCTTGCATTAACTGGAGCAGTTTAGCGTTACCACATTTCGCCAGATACTACTCCTTACAGAGGTGTTGGAACAAAGCTTGTGAGATATCTTAATCGTAGAATGGTTTGGATCGGAAGGGACCTTTAAAGATTGTCTAGTCCAACCCCCCTGCCCTGGGCAGGGACACCTTACACTAGCCCAGGTTGCTCAAAGCCCCATCCAACCTGACCTTGAGCACTGCCAGGGATGGGGCATCCACAGCCTCTCTAGGCAACCTGTGCCAGTGTCTCATCATCCTGTCATCAGTTATTTCACTGTGAAAACCTGGTGTTTTAGTCTAAACTCCTGGTGAAAGGGGAGGGCCAAGCTGCCAGGCTTTTTACAGACATGGATGAGAGGAGTGGTTTGTGTGTTCCTTCTGTGAGATTTGCCTTGGGGGTGGAAAATGTAGGTCTCTGTAAAATAAATATGTGATCAGAGGCACTCAGACCTCAGCTGTGAGAAAGTTCCCTTTCTTTCCACGAGTTTATCTAGTAGATTCAGTTTTGGATGTGTTGCTGCCTTCTGAGACTGTAATGAAGCATTAATCACTGGCAGAATGGCAGTAGTTGAAAGATTACTTTTTCTCTTGGACTTTCCAGCCCCAAAATATCAGAGAGCAGTAATGTTCTGTTCCTTGGAGCAGGAGAACATTTCGACTGTAACATTTCTGCCTGTTTTTAAGTACCTTTCAGCCTCTGATTCCACCCCCACCCCCCCATCTCTGAAGCATGTTGCCTTGGGTGATTGATCCATTCTAGATGCTCAGAAGCCCTGTGGGATATAGTTGCTTTTTGTTTTCAGAACAGCTTGTGGACTTACCCTACATGCCTTCACTCTCATCTGAGTGCTGTTTTGATAATCAATATTGTTTTACTTAGCAGAGCACCTTGTATAGGAGACTGACTGAATGGTTCTGTGTTGCAAGCTCTGTGCTGCTCTTCTCAATTCCAGCTGCTTTGCAGATTTATAGTATCTGTAGAAAGCCAAAGCAATGCTCTCTCGAAACCTGTGATAACAGGGAAGAGAGAAATGACAGGATTCCTACAGGAAGCCCTGTGCCTTGTGTTTGAACCACACAGGTTGTTTTTAGTACACCTTCCTTCCACACAGAATTTCACTATAGATTTTGCAAGACTTTATAGTTCCCCAGGGGAATGCGCTGAGTTTTGCTTGGTCTTGAACATGTACAAACATTGGAGGGTTCAGTGTGTGTTGGGTGCAACTCTGTTGATCTCTTCAGGCAAGCCGCAAAAGCTTGTGCGGTAACAGACCTTTTGGTTTCACCTGTTCAGAGATTCAAGTAGGTTGTTAGACTTCATATGGGGTGCCAATATTTTGAGTAGACACCAGACTTGTGGGGCATGTTCTGAAAAATATAACCCTCTTTCTTTTTTCTTCTTCCTAGCACCAGTTCCTGAAAATTGCAAAACCTCTATCCAGTCTCACTCCTCTGATTATTGCAGCTAAAGAGGCAGCCAAGAACAACCATTAAAGTGGTGGAGTCAACACAGTCGTCATGTCAAGACTTTTAGATGTTCATTTCAGAGACTGAATTACCTGCCCCTCTCCCCTTCTGCTCCTTCTTTGCAGAGGTGTTCTGAAAACTTCGATCTGCCCTGACGGGTGTTGTTCACCGAATGTGGAAGGGCACGCAACAGGGACGTTGGTGATCTTGCATAGCGAACTGTCTTTCCACCCTCGTGACGGGGGTGAGAGGGGAAAAGTATTTTCTATGGTTGAGAAGATCTTTCTGAGAACGCCTGAACCTGACCTACACGTAGCAAAGCCAGTTTGTTTTCATATTTCTTACTGTGTTTATTTTTAAAAATAATGTGGAGCCTTAGACCATGTTTATCTTAATAAATTAAACCTTTTGCTGGCTGGACTTTTCCTGCTTCTGGCAAGCTGCTATTACACCACTGAGGCTGCTCTGTGCTTTGGATGCCTTGAGGAGGGAGGGAAGCAGGCAGCAGAAATGTGAACAGCTGTAACAACTGAACGGGGAGTAAGGGCATGAATGCGCATCCCTCCTTCAGCACTGCTGGATGCTTCAGGGCAGCATGGAGAAAGCCTGTGTGTGCTTCCTGCAGCCGTCGGAGAACTTAATTAATGGATGATCTTTTTGCCAGATTGTGTGAATTGGGGGCCCCCCTCCCCTTTTAGTTTCAACTCAACTAGTTAAACAAATCTCAAAAATTTCTGATGTTGTAGAAGGTAAATCACAAGACAAACTGACAGCTCTTTTAGGGTTACTTTATCAGTGCTGTGAAGCTTCTTAGAGACCCTTGCCCTGTATGATAGAGCAAACAGAGCAATTACTGTTATAAAGATAAGATTTGCCTGCAAAATTATGTTGAAAACTCTTGTTTCTTAGAGCAAGTCCAATGGAAAACAAACTGATCATGGATGCTGCTTTCTTGGAGACATGGGGACATTAATTTTTTGAAATGATAATGGTTTTGTTATGCTACTGATTCCTTTGGTTGCTCATAGTCTGTAACACAACACGAACCCTGGAACTACTAGAGGGATTGGTTTTAAACACTGGGCTTATGTTCAACTGTATACTGATTTTTAATAAAGTGACTGCTGCATTTCTTAACTTGGGGCTGAGGGAGGATTGGAGAATTCACTGCCACCAGAGAAGTCTGTTGGATGGGATTATTGTTCGTATCGTCACCGGGTGCTTGAATATGTTGGAGAAAGTGATAGAACGTTGTCTCTTACCCCTTCTTCTGTAGCCCTTTGGGATAGCAAGTGGCTCTCAAGGGATAATTCCCTTCAAAAAGGACTTTGTTTATATTTCCTCTGGAAGACTCAAGATGGCATACGTGGGAAGAAAGGAATTAGGGGCTAGATCTCACTTGATCTAAAATCTCATATGGCTCTGGTCTTACAGATTTGGCAATTGACTTTTTTTGACAGCACAGGATTAAATCCGATCCACAAACGTGTCTCTGACTTCTCTTTTAACTCCCTTCCCCACTCCATCCTCTGCATCCCATCGAGTTGAGAACCTTAATGCATATTCGCCCTATCTGCGAGCACGCGTGTGAGCTTATTTTTCTGCAACAGGATTTCTGCTGAAGTTCCCCAAAGAAGGTAGAAAAGGTTATTTGTATGTGTTTAAGTAACTCTTCTACGTGATTCTCTATTGCATAATGGAAAGGAATCGACACAAATGACTGTTTATCCCTCTTCTTATGCTGGTGATGTACTACTGTCTCACTGACTTCTGCATTGAATCAGTGCTGCGTGGTTTGTCTTAGCTGCTTGAGAGGGGGCTTTGCCAAAAGCCTCTCGTTCTCCTCTGGGAAGCTGCAAGACTGTGACCGTAGATGTGTGTCATCTTGTCCCAGGCTTTTTTTTTTCCCCACCTGTGATGGGTGGGAAAAGGAGGTGACTGCTACAGTGTGTCTGGACCTAGTTTCAAGTTACCAGGCATGTCATATTTTTATGTTCTCAGAAAATCTTCAAAAATTTTGTAACTACCTTAAGCTTAGGAGAATAGAGGTTTTTTATTGTTGTTGTTCTGAGACACGTCCTTTCCTCCATTCTCTCTTCATATGTGCATTGCCTGGCATCAGCAGCTGTGTTAGCTTTTGTGTAGCCATTTATGGCACCTTCCTGTCTGAAGAGAGCTCTTAAATAGTGATTCTCTGATTTAAAAATTAACCTCTGGGTCTTATTTTTCTAAGAACATCTTGACTCTGCTGCGATTTGAAAGCAACTCCAACTAGAGAGCTTCTTTGGTGGCTTTTTTTTTTTTTTTTTTTTTACATACTGTATGAACTGATTGGCCTGAGTTGAAACCATTTTTAATCACAGCCCTTAATTATTTATTTGCCTATTAATATTGAAGTCTCTCATCTATATCAGAACATAAAATATTCAATTGTTTGAGTATCCTTTCAGAAAATTGGCTTCCTTTTTGAGGGATCTCAAATAATCCTATACCAGAAATGATATAATATCATATATTAATATAATATATGGTATACAGCTTACAAAGGCTTGGTAGAGAGGCTAAACTCATCTCTTCTTTTCCAAAACACAGAAGATTGTCTTATTTAAGAAGCAACTAGTACCCTCGACAAGACACTTCCTACATTTCAAGAGTGGACATTGATTTGTATTACCTTAGCTCTAGGTTTTCTTTAAACAAACGTTTGATTTAGAGTTTGTGTGTGAGAGGGGTACACAGACCCCGTGTGCCTTGAAGAAGGCAAGTTTGTGATGGTGAGAGTGAAGAGCCGGGGCACGGATGGAGGGGACGGCAGAACTTGCTTGTTTAGTTGCAGCAGAGGTAGCACACCTTTAGCCATCCCTGAAATGTCTTAATTGAATGGACATGTTTTTAAAGGACATAAACCTGGCTGGTGACTCATTGCAGGCTTTTCTCTAGACGGGCATTATGCTCCTACCAAACTGCCTTCCCCTTTTAAACAAAAAGGGTGCACGGTTTTCTCCAGCAAGGAGGCTCCTTGAGAAAGGAGGTTTCCATGGAGACACTTACTTGACTTAAACGATCTGGTTAGGGCTTGAGAAGAGGCTTGGGGGGTAAACGCCACATCGACACAAAAGCCACTATTTTGCAAAGCAACTGGGGTTGCTGCAGTGTTTTGTTTCCAACTTGACGCCCCTTTTCAGGGGCCTGGTTTTGAAGAAGTGCCAAAAATGTTGCCTGGTCAGAAACGTGAGGTGTGTAAAAGGCTGCTGCTTCTTAGCCGAGATCTCTGTCAGTATCCTAATCTATCTGTCTCTCAAAATGCCGCAGGTCGGTGTAAGTAGGGCGCATTTGCAGCAGAGTACTGTGCAAGAACGGATTGCAATGGCCTGTAAGTAGGTACTTGCTTCCTTAAAGTCTACCACCCTTGGCTGACAGTAAAACTGGTCCAGACCAAAGTCCAAGAATAGTATTTGTTTGAACCTCATTCCTAGTTAAGAGTATGCATAATCCATTTGTCCAGTGGATGACCACATTTTCAATGTTAAAATTGTTAAAGGTGAAGTCGGAGTCTCCATCTTCCCACCATAAAATAATGAGGCTTTTTAATGGCTTCTTATTTCAACAGTAATGGAGAGCCTGTAGGTGTATTTTGGGGTTGTGAGCCCAATTGGATCAAGCGTATAGATAATTAATGCTCTAGGATCTCCTAGTTTGTTGCTAATGACAGCTCACAGTGTCAAAGATGGGATCTTAGAGAAGCAGCTGCCAAATTGAACAGGGAATAGCCGACAGTAATGAAACTGCAATAGAGATGGGAGCGGGATGGAAACTCGCTGCCAAAATGGATGCCTGCAGAGAAGTGGTGGGAAGAGCTGCAGAAGAAGATGGAGTTGGTCCAAGGGGTGCTGGGGTAGGATGAAGCAAAGGTTAAAACTGCAATTACACGATTGCTGAGGAAATTCGGGGAGTGCCACAGCAGCCTGCTGCATCTCAAGGCAGGAGGAGTCTGAAGGAGGAGAGCAGAAAGGAGCCGGGGAAAGGAAGAGGTGCTGGAAGCGGAGACGGGAGCAGTAATATGGCTTTGAGTCACAGCCTACGCTAAGAGAGCTGGAGCTAATCCAGGAGGTTTGCAAAAATGGCAAACTTCAGCTGAAAAGGGAAAGTGGGAGCTAGAATGGAGGAGATGGCCTTGATGTGCCAAGGAGCTGAAGAGAGAGGCCAGATTTCATGGGCATGTGAAACGGCAAAAGCAAATTTAACACGAGCTTCTGTGGATGACAAACAGCTTGTTCCCTGTTCCCTTGCAGCTTCTGTACAGTGTCTTTTCGTGATCAGCACTGCTCTGGGATTGTGTTGGCAGCCGCCGGGCTTTGGTCTCATGTTTGTAAAGACTTTTTGCTCTGCATCTACTGATTCCGACTGCAGCTTTCATCTGTTGGCAGATGTCTTTGTGTCGTGTCCCACCTGGAAATACAGCGGCTGCTGCCATTTTAAAATCAGCTAGATAATGTGTTTCTCTTCATACTCCCTTGGCATAACTCTCCTGTAGTGCCAGGTTTGTTTAATGTGTGAGGTCAGCTCAGCCATTTTAAGAATAAAACTGAAACCTTAAATAAAACCTGAATGAATTATTTGGTTCTCCTTCACTTGCTGTTTCAATGACCCTTGCAGTGACAGTAGAACTGAGCGGGGGTGCTTAAAGGAGGGGTTGTGTTTCTCTGGTCTTTTTTAGATCAATCAGTTCTTACTTGATTGAGCAGAGTGACTATGCTAAAAGTTGTTGCAGCAAGTGTGATTTTTACAGATGTAGTTAATGCTCTGACAAACATCAGTCTAGAAGCAGGATCTAGACCACGGCTTGAGGAGGACCACGGCTGGCAAGGGAAGTTGTTGCCTCCTGGTTGCTTGTTTTCTCCTCAGGTAGAACTTGGTGTCTGAGGCTCCTGGTATGGCGGAAGAAATCAGTGGAGGGTTCGGGATAGGTACGTACAACCACCTTCCCCAGCGTTCTTTTGGAATCTGTAGGATGAGGCTGATGACAAGAGCAGGAGTTTATCATCCTACGTACTTGTTTGCACAAGTGCCTTCCTGCAGCGGGGAGCAGGAACGTTGCGATTTGGGGAGGACGCGTGTGCTGCCACAACCCTCCTTCTGCAGTTCATCTCCTGTGTGTCGAACGTCTGACCTGGATGTTTGAGAAACCCAACCCAGCACTAAGAGGACTTTCTGAGCTCAGCCTCTGAGGAGCATGGGGGTAAGTGGTAGTGGGAAGCTCTGCCAAGCTCTTGTGAGTCAGCTGGATGCTGAGAGGCCACTGGAAGAAAAGGGAACAGCTTGAACAGGGGAATTAACATAACCAACTAGAATAAGGCAATTGATGTTACTTCATAAAATCCCCTCTGCCCAGAACAGATGCTCTAGCTGAAGACTGCTTTCCAACAGCTCTTTTTCAGGAAAGCCAGAGGAAAGACCTGTTTCTCTTTTTGGTTTTTTTTTGTGAAGATGAGGGGCCCCATCACTTGAGCGAGAGGAACATTGCAGCCCAACTGGCTGAGATTGTGATTGATTCTCTTTGCTGTGATGTGGTAGCATCCCATGTTGAATGCTCTTGTCCGATTAGAGACCACATCCTCTGAACTTTCACAAAGCAGGGTACCAGGCAAACTTATGATCCTGGTAACTCTCCCCAGAAAGTGTCCCTAAAAATGCCGCTAGGTTGGTGTTTGGTGGCTTTACCTCCTGGTCCATGGAGAATGCACAGTCTATCTCTAGCTAACTACCTTTTCCCATGATTTCTGGGGGGACTTCCTGTCTTGGAGGCCTCTTCCCTTGAGATAAACTTGGTTGAATTGCCCAGCAGTTGCTGTGGATGGGAGATGTTGGACAATGAATGATTTCAAGGCTTTAAGAAATGGTCGATGTTGATTTCAGTGAAGTATAACTCATCTGAAGGCTCTTCAGAACCCTGGGGATCTCTCCTCAAAGGTAAATTCCTAACCAAACTTACATAATTAGTGGGTTGGGGTGTTTTTTAATGGCTGAATCAGTTTTGGAGAGTCAGATAAATAATTCTGAAGATTTCAGCATTTAACCAAACATGTCTGTAAAACTGAGGTCTCAACACATCTCCACTTAGGAACCCCTAATGAAATTGGCTCAGGCATGGGTCACCCTTTCAAACCTTGGTGCCTGTCCATTGTGGCTCCAAAACAGCAGTATATGATGTTCAACATTGCTCTCATCAACTGCTCATCTGTGTGCAGCAGGTCTGTGGTTGCATCTTTTAAACAGAGAAAAGGAAGGACCCGCTCAGCTGCGTGTGGGAAGGCAGACCCATGGCAAAGGAGACGAGCTTCTGCAGTGGTCCTGGTCAGTACGTCCTGGCTGCAAAATACATCCCAGCCCCGGTTCTCTATTCCCAATGCCTCATTTTCTTCCGTCTGCACAGGAGGGAAACCCGTGTGTGATGATCTGAGAGGGGTGACCTGAAGCTACAGGTACAATTATTGCTACTTCTGTGGCACCTCCCCCAGATCTTTAAAGTTCAACTTTTTCATCCCTAAATTTAGTGCCTTGTCCTCTTAGCTCCTGGTTTACAGGGAGAGGTGTCGCCTTGTGTTAGACCAGCTGATCTACGGAGGGGGAGCAGGAGAGGAAAGACAAGGAGAAGCTTTGGGGAAGACAGAGCTTCAGGTCTGAGCCAGACACAGCGAACTGGCCGCTAAATCCTAGTGGGAGCAGTTATTCTATGTGTAACTGCAGGGTATTAGTGTATTTGGGAGTGAAATGGGGGAATTAGCGGTAAGAAGCAATATACTGGTAGGTACAATAGAGAGGAGGTGTTCTTCATCACACGCTGCAGGGGAAACTGCAGCACCCCATGCAGATGATGCTTTGACTGGGTGCCTCGTTTTTAGCAGCACCCAGAAGACTTCCAAGTTTGGGTTCCCAAGCTCATCTTTTAGTAGGATCTGAAACTTGAACACGGTGAGCAGGGAGCTCGCTGGGCTTCCCTGGCGGGTCCTTCCCCATTCCTGGGGCTGTAATGCCCTCTCCCGGCAGCTGCGCTGGGGATGCATTGCCTTTTATGTCGCTCAGTTTCCACCAGCAATGTAAAAAGCAGCTTTTTATGTTTCTTTTGGAGGCTGCATGCTGAAGGTAGCCCGCATGCACCAGCAGGGATAAGGGGATAAGGAGATGGTCGTGACACGGGATCTGGCGTCCCGAGATGTCCGTTCCCCTGCGATCACCCCATCTCCAGCTTTGCTCTTGTCTCATTTTTAACTTATTATTTACATTTAGGAATTGCGGCAGCCTCCTAAGGCAAACTTGTCCCTCCCAGGCCAATGGTTACATGTGAGCCATCGAGGACAGGCCCTCTACTCCCATCACGGCACAGGTCCCTGATGCTGGGTCCTCTGTGTACATCAATAGGGTGGGTGTTCGCAGACACCCCCATGCTTCCTCTGGGTCTGGTGGGGCTTTCTGGTGGGCCAGGTCCATGCTGACATACTGATTAAGACCGATAAGGCAGAAGGTGCATGTCCGCGCTGTGCTATGACAGCTGGTGGGTTTGAGAGAGGCTGCGAGGCACTGCTGAGCGGAGGCTTGTCCCCTCCGAATGCAGCCATGGGTGAAGTGAACCAGGATCCATCTCTCATCCCACATCTTGTGCCCCAAAACCTACTAACCTGCTTAAATTTGGGGCTAGTAGCTCTGCTCCCACCACGGTCAAGGTCAGGGTGCCGCTGGCCACGTATGCAGCTGTAATGGTGTCCAGGCCTCAAGCGCTCCTGGATCATGCCATGAAGGGCAGTGGGCAAGTAACAGCCCTCTGGTTTCTCACCGGTGGTGAGCTGAAATGCTCAAAGGCTGCTCCTGGGGGGCTGGACTGGTGCAGGAGGGCAGTGAGCTGGGGCGAAAAATACGCTCTGCCAGCCCCACTCCTCCTTTTCATTCCCCAAGCTCATGGCTGCATGGATGATGGTCCCCAGGTGGAAATCATCTGCCACTTTCTTCTATTCCCTGTTTCCCAAACATGTCAGGCTGTATCCCCACTTCTCACCCAAGGTCTTTGTGTTTTGTAGGCACCCCAGAGCACCCCAGGCTTTGGGAATGGCCCAACCCAGGGATGCTATAAGTTGTCGCCTCTCCTTTGCCACCACGAAGAAGCCGTCAGGAAGGTCCCAGCCCAGGGAGGACAAGCGCAAGGTCAGTGGCAATGCTAAGGCAGGGAGAGATGGTGGTGTCCCTGCACCGGGCACCATCCGTCTCTGCTTTCCCCCTGCACCAGGGAGGGTGGGCTGGGTGCGCCCAGGTGGGTACGAGGGCTTTAGGCCATGCCACCTCCTGTGCTGGCATGCTGGGGAAGGGACATCTCATTGCTGGCAGCTCCCTCTGACCCCCCTGGCTCTGCTCACCTGGGCCACCCACCCGTATGAAGGGTGAGAAGTGGCTCGTGAGGTCTCTGGGCTCATCCTGGTGATGACAAGTGCCACCTGAGAGCCTCCCTGGTGACAAAGCATCATGGCCTGGGGTGGGAGAGATGGGGTGCAGCACGGGTTTAAGAGCCTGAGTGATGGGAAACACCTTTACAGACCCAAAACAGAGCATCAGATCTGAGCCCCCACAAAACTCGTTGGGGCTCAGGAGCATCACACAGTGCATGGTTCCCTGTAGGGTGACCTGTGCAGTTTATAAGTCCGGGAAAGGGGGGACCTCGCTGTGACACCTCTGCTGAGAAGCAGTAGGGTCTCCCCACCACCCAGGGGGGGACCATCAGGGAAGGGGGTAATGTGGTCCTCCAGATTTACCCACCAAAGAGGAGGGTAAGGCAGGAGGAGGCAGCACAGAGCAGCTGCCCGTGTGCTCATGAAACAAAATCCTGACGTGCTTCACTCCTGACATCCATCACGGTCCCTCCGCACAGTTTGCCACGTTATATTGCTTGGGTGCAGAAATATTTGGCCAAGAGATGGTTTATTGGACCCTCTCCTTCCTCACCGGTCCTTGCAGCTGCTTTTCCCCTCTGAGACTCCCTTGGCCCTTTCAGGGTAACTCAAGTTGCATCTTCCTGGGTGTATTGCAACCCCCTGATTTCTGCTGGGAAAGAACAAAACGATGCCATTGCATAAAGGACAGCCATAAAATATAGCAGAAGGGCGAGGACCGTCTCTCCCCCTCTTTTCACAATGCTGTCCGTGACGCCAGCAGCAGCCAGCCTGACCGTGGGAGAGCGGGCAGTGGAGTTGCTGCAGCAACGGCTGTGAGAGGCAGAGTTTGTCGCTGCTGGCCACTTTGAAGGGTGGTGTGAAAGCTCCTGCGGCCGCCCTCCATCCACACAACACGGCTTGTGTTTGTGCTGGCGGGCCGGTTCCCCACGGTTGGGCTGGATGGTGAATCTGTCTAGTCCCTCCCAGCTGCCTGCCGGGGGGGTGCGGCTCACTCAGAAACGATGCTCAGAGCCCCTTTCTGAGTCCCAGGACTCAGAAGGAATTGCTTGGCAATTTTGCCTGCGCGAGCTGATTTTTTTGAGTTTAAATTCCAGCACTTGGGATAAGTTTTGCACCTTCTGGGTTGCACGATCCAAAAGAAACTGCCAGGTCCTTGGCACATCTCGGCGGGCTTCGCACCATTTTTCACAGCCACTATCGTCACTTGGGAAGGGACAGCAGCATTTCTTGGGAGTAAGGGGGCTTAAAAATAACTCTGATCAATCCAAGCAGCCTGAGAAATGACGATGAAGGAGATATCCCAAGATGTAGGAGCAGGGTCGGGCCCTGGCTTCCCTGGAAGGTTGCCAGCACCGTGCAAAAGCTGCTTCTCCCCATCTGCATGGTTCCTCTGCTTTGCCCTGAGTTTTCCTGTACCGATGCTTCAGGGGGCTGGTGCTCGCCCTGATTTTTGGTGTTTCAGAGCCATACGTCAAAGGGTTCAGGCTGGGAGATGGGGAGAGAGACCCCACTGCAGCCTCATCCCCTGGGGCTCCGCGCGAAGCTGGCTGTCAGCATCTTTATACTCGGACATGCCACACGTTGCAGGTCTGGCGGCATCTCTGCTCTCTTATGATGGGGCTTGGAGCCACCCAAGGTCCCTTTCTCCCCCCAGCCCATCCTCTGTGCCTCTACCGACCCATGCTTCTGCTTTTTGGTGGGATCCCGCTCACTGCAAAAAGCAGATGCTGCTCGCCCCGTGGCCACAGGGTCTGTGCCAGCACGCTGCCGTTCCCTGGGAGAGCGAGGGCTGAAGTTTGGATCAGTTTGGGTCACCTCCTCCTTCTCCCCCCCACCTCCCTTATCATTCCTGGAAATGCCAACACCATAGATGGTGCCGTTTCTGTAATTAATCTCGTGCGGACGTCGTTACCTGCGTGAGTCACCTGCTCTCCAGGCTCTGCAACCGTTGTGCAAGCGCAGGGTGGCGGGGGGACACCCAAGCACAGCCCGGGGAGGGACACACACCCCGGCCCCTTCGTGCTGCCAAGGCAGGGCATGGTCAGAGGGCAAATGTCCCAAGCTGGGTAGGACTTAGGGTGGGAAGACATGAACGTGTGTATTTCCCAACAAAATACCCCACGTTGCGGCCGGCAGCTGCGCAGGGAGACCATCCCCACTCCCTGTTTGTGCCGTTCCCCCTGGTTTTATCTTCTCCTGACACAAACAAAGGCAAAACTCAGCGGGGTTCAAGGCTGACCTGCCACGCTGATATCCTCAGGGCGGGTTTGTACGGCACCAGTCCCTTGCAGGCATTTTCTTTATGGGCTCATAAACTCCAAGGCTGGGCTCGCAGGTGGCAGGGCTCCAGTAGATCCTCACTTGCCTTCATTGCCAGCTGCTGGCAGGGCTAGGGCACTGACTGGGACACCGGGCGAGGATTTTGTGGTTGAGATAAGCTGGTGAACTCTGAGCTGAAGATACTGAAGCCAGAGCAGCCTCTCCCTGGTCGGTGAATCCTTTGCCAGGTGTTTCCAGAGCAAACTGCGGAGCTGAAGGCTTTGCATCTCTATACCCAGAAGAAAGCAAAACCACAGCGTTACTTTATGGCAGAGAACAGGGATATTTGGGGTTTTCTTTGCCGGGCGGGGGGGGGGGGGCGGCTATGGTTGTGTTTTAAATGACCTTTTTCATTTTTCAGGGCTCTTCCCTCCACTGCAGGGAGCTTTTTTGCCCTGAAGATGTTGCTCAGCCCTGTCC
Organism: Sagittarius serpentarius; assembly: GCA_034782735.1. Lineage (NCBI taxonomy): Eukaryota > Metazoa > Chordata > Aves > Accipitriformes > Sagittariidae > Sagittarius > Sagittarius serpentarius. The sequence goes on from JAVKLA010000026.1 coordinate 23,810,003, forward strand.
CCTTATCCCCCTCATGCCCCTTGGAGTCCATCCATGCCATGAGGATGCAGCAGCTGGAAGAAAGGCAGCCCGGTCAAGCATGATGGTGAAGCCCCTTCAGAAGTTATTTCGGGGAGCACCGACCTCGCTGCTGGCTTCAAAGGCAGAGCAAAGCTCTTGGGCTCTCTGGGCTCTCCACTACTCCTGAAACCTGCCAGGCCACCCCCATGCCATGCATCCCCTTGGCATGGACCTTCAGGACCTTAGCGTGGCCCTGTGATGAAGCTGGGCTCAACACAGCCACAAATATATAAGAAGAAAAATTCAGTGGATCAGCTTGGGAGATTAAAACTGCAAGGTACCTGGAAAAGCTGCTGTTGCTGCTCCCTACATCTCATCAGTGCCATCAGCTTTCTTAATCTCACCCTTTCCTGCCCTATTTATCAGGTTTCCAGGAATCAGACCGTAAAGCAAGTAATATTTCTAGGGGCTTACACACAATCCCATGCCTCTTTACTCCAGCCAGCTGAGCGTTAGCTGGAAGATGATCAGCAATAAAAACAGCTGCTTCTACCTTCATACCTTGCGGTTCCCTCGTTTATTTAATATTCCGGTTCCAAAGGGAGATGATGCTATTCTAGGACCTAGTGCTAAGTAAGGATTAGCAATACTGCTTTTAAAGCAGAACTCTTATATGCCTTCTGCTTGTCATTAGGTTTCAGAGTGAACTAGGCTGTCATGTCTGTAGCTCATCTTAAAAGTTTCTCTTTGTAATGTGAGCTGCCTGAAAACTGCTGGGCCATCATTTCTGCCCTGTTCTTCCCCTCTCTGTTTGCCCGGGCAGTTTGCTGATTTTGCTTTTCAGGGACCCTCTGATCCGTCTTTTCATCCAACAAGAAAAATCCCAATGTGAGAAACCACAGGGATGAAAAAACTGCACCAGTGCTGTTTCAGAGAGCCCTCCGGGGCTGGAGGGGAAGTTTCTTTAGCCTCTCATGCAGCAAGGAGCTTTTTAGGAGCAGGAGAAGCTGTGTGAGGTTGTGCAGCTTCCTAGCCCGAGAAACTTTAGGGTGGGATTTTGCCTCTCTGAAAGTCCAGGGTGCATTGGAGGTTACAAAATACAACTGCACAAACTGTTTTTGTTGTGCTGACCTGCCCCCTCTCCCCCTTCAAAGGAAGTTAGGTCTCTAATAGGATTTAGATATTAAAGCCCAAAGCCATGCAAAAAATAAGAAAAATAAGCAGTTTTTCCATCCAGGGTTGCTCAGAAATCTGGTGCAGTGGATTCCTGCCTGGGGCTCACAGCTGTGGGAAACATTTTGACGGAGGAGGTATTGGAGTTTTAATTCTGAGGGTCAGCGACGACACGTCTTGCCCAAATCTCCTTTGGGTTACTTCCTCGGACCCCATCCTTTGGACTCCTAATTCTGCCAATACCAGCCTCTCCTGGTCTGGGTGGGGCGAGGGATGAATCAAACCCAGGTTCACTCGCAAGTCCCCGGCATCTCCCAGAGCCGTGCAGTGAGCAGCTGCCCGCGTCCCATGATGAGATTTTAATTTTTCCAGCCTTGGGGACTGAATTTATAAAGCCCGGCGTGGCCCCTCCTACCGTGGGAGGGACGGCTCCAGCAGCCTCTATAATACTGGGTGTCACACAGCGGTGCCACCATTCGGGTCCCGGAGTGTCACAAGCAAAGGACACAGCAACCTGAGTGCAGCAGAAAGCAAAAATACCCTCTCCATGCGTGTCCCATCGAGGTAAGTTACCTCCTCTCGCCTAACTCCTAAAGATGCTCCTGCCTGGTGAAATGCATCTCTGCCTGCTCTTTCCTGCCTGCCCTAAAAGTTAGCACCGTGGGGAGGGGTGGAGGCGGGGGGAGGAGGAGGATTTCTTTGACTTTTCCTTTTTTTCCTTTGGACTTTTGAGTGTGTTGGTTGGGATGTGACAGCGAGCGACTGGCCCGTCTCCTGCCTGGATTGCAGCGAGAAACAAAGCCCAAAGTGCCAGAAAATGGGGAGAACCGGTAACAAATGGGGAGCGAAGGGGGTGATTTGTGAGCAGGGGGGTTTCCGATGGCTGGTTGGGGAGGAGAAGGTGCTCAGCAGTCCGGCTTTGCTCTTGGGGTCTGTGCTGGATGAGTTGGCTGTGACCTGTTGAGGGGAGAAACGGGAGCGGTGGGTGGCTGGTGGGGTTGCTGTAGCCGGGGCGGTGGTGGGAGGGAATCGCACAGCCGAGCATTTGCAATTCTTGGGATAAAGGGCTGTTTCCATAGTAAAAGGGAGAAAGGAGCCTCTCTCTTCCTTCCCCTGAGTTCGCCTAGCGTGTGAACGAGGAGGTCGACTCAGGAGCAAATAACCCGTGGAAGGGTAACATCTGGGAACAGCTGTAAATAATCAGGACCTGGTTGGAAAGGCTGGAAGCAACCCTCCGGTCCAATGTTTGTCCTGCTGCTGCACGTCACCCTGGGAGTTCTGATGGGCACCTGTTTGGAGAGCAGCTTGGTTTGCGGCTGAAAGCAGTATTTGGCCCCGGCTTTAGTCTGCTGTTGTTGTCCGAGCACTTCCACATTATTTGTAGGCATAACCATAACTGGCAGTGAAATGGGGGAATTTTCACTTCTAGGAAAGTCTGAACTTTAATTCAGGGTCAGGCACTCAGCAGAAACGAACCTGGGGACCAGCACGGGGCCAACATGGGACTGGGTGGTGCAAACTTTGATTAGCTGGAGGTCCGGCCCGTGGTGTACATCACGTCCTCTTCACTTCTACGCTTTCTCTGGGAATCCTGATCTCACGGTATAGCACCTCTCAGGACTTATCCTCCTGCACATGGCACCAGGTGGAAGGGCAAGAGGGAACAGAAATAATTTCCTACAGCTGCTCAAAGCTTTTCAGCTGCATTTAACAAAAAAAAAAAAAAAGTATAATGTACTGTGAGATCAGCTGGATTTTAATTAAAAAAATGTTCTGAATGTGAAGGGAGCCAAAGCTATTGCTTCCTTTCCAACTTTGCTATTGAAATGTTTAAAAGGTGTGCAAGATTTCCAGGGCAATTTGAAATCTTTGCAGAGAAATACAAAGCTGGGTTTCACGACCAGCCCTGTGACTTTCTTACGCCGTGACATTGGACCGAGAACGTGACTGGATGGTGTCTTTTGAGCTTTATGTGTCATTTCTGGCGATGAAAATGCAGTTCTTTAAATCTGGTGGTGATTGCTTGTTGTAAGACTACCTACAGCTTAGAAAGTGCCTCTGCACAAGTTGTCACCATACAGTGGTGTTTAGAGTGATAAAATACCAGCCAAAATTTAAGAGAAAACTTTTTTTTTTAAGTTTGTGGCCCTTTGACAATGTGCACTTAGTTTCCTTGCTGTGTGAGAGACCAGAAGCCCTCCTTCAGGCTCGTTGTGTGCAAATGGCTTCGCAGGTTATCGCCCATCAGCTGAGACACGTGTCGTCCTGCCTCCTCGCAGCATGGAGCAGATCCTGCCCAGCGGCAAAGTCCCGGCTGGGTGTCTTTGCGTGGGGGACAGGCTGGAGGGAGCTCTGCCATGGTTGCTCCTGGCAGGCTGCAACACCGTGCGTGCAGCAATAGCCTGACTTTGGTCCAAACCTGACTCCAGGTCTTGGGATGTTTTGAAGGAGGAGGTCTGTAGCTCGTCTTGGAGTGACCACCTATGATTTGGCTTGTAGGACTGCCCCAGAGACCTCTGTGGTGTGTGATAAATGAGGGTCTTGGACTATTTTTAAAAAGAGCAGATTGGATAAGAAGCTGGGAAGATCCTCTGGGCTCCGGATCTTACTGGAAGGAAAGAAAGGGAGCCGGCGTGGGTAGAGCAGCTTGGAGACATGACCTGTGGTGCACCCTGGACCATGCCTTCATGGCAAGATGAGGCATGGGCTTGGCTCCATGTTGCAACCTCTGCTCCAGGTCCAGATACCTTGTGCAAGAGAGCTGAGCAGGCTGCTTGCGGGTGCTCATCTCTTCAGCATCTTGTCCTCATCCTGTTCTTCATGTGCTGGACACTGCTCTCCCAGCGGTGTTCGAGGAAGGAGCCCCGGCTGGCTGCTTTTTGGTGGCATTTGATAAGATTCCAGTAAATGGAGGGTGGCATTGGCTCATGTTCCCTGTGACTCTCCCCAACAGCAGGACATTGGCATCTGCTGCATTTCAACTCTCCCTTGTCCTCTCCAGGGAAAAGGAGGGAAGAAGAAAGAGTGATACTTTAGAGGGCTGAACAGATTGAACATGCCCATGTCCTGGTTTCATACTGGTCTTATTCTCCCATCATTGTTTGCCTTGCAAGTCTTTGGGGTGTCCCCAGGGAAGATGCTGTGTTAAGCACGATGAGGTCCTGCTGTCAGGATCAGGATGGACTCTTCATCCTCCTGGCCCCGGTCCTTTCTGGTGGTCGGGCAGTTGTAGTCTATGTGAGTGCACATGATGCTGTAGCAAGAGAGACGAGGAAGCCTGTCCTGGGACTTCTCCTCTGCAGGTCTGGTGCCAAGGGAAGTCTCTTGGGGCCATCACAGCGTACCAGCGCGTTTCTTTAGTCACCGCTTGCATGGAAAGGTGACAAGGGCAAGAAGTTAACCGTGATGGGCGGTGCACTATAAGAGCAGCAGGCAGGGACATAGGGCAGGAGTGGGTGGGGAGAATGTGTATGTGTGTGAATGAGGTTGTGGCTCCTGCCCATGGGGGCACTTTTGATGCCAACTCCACTGTTGGGTGCAAGAAGAAGGAAGAACATATCAAGCAGAGCACAGCACGGCAGCAGCTCGAAGCATGACCCTATGCCTGCACACTCAGGCTGGAGTCTTCTTGCTTGTGTAGAAATGCTTTGGAGTCGGTCCCTTCCTTACTCTCCCGCCTCATTTCCTCTGTTCTCCAATGCAGCTGTGAGCAATTCCTTGTTTCTCCAGCCTTCATCTGCTCTAATTAGGCTGGAAGCCCCTGGAAGGTTTTCAGACTTTTGTACAGCACTGAGCCTCTGTGACAATTACGGGTCCAGTCCCCTCTGCTCCCCTGGCCCCGGCTGCTGTCACTGATTCAGCCTGGTCCTTTCGGCAGCTGCTCTTAATCACTGAACTTATTTTGGAAGGTCTCCAGAGCTGGAGGAATAAAAGACACTTTAGAAAAAGGGGGGAGGGGGGAAATTGGCAAGAGCAACCGCTTTTTAAAAGACTACTTATTTCTTAAGATGTGCTTGCTACTGATTATCCTTTGCTCTGTGATTCCTTTAATTGATTCATGCCCTAAAGCAGTCAGAAAGGTTCTGTGGGGTCATGGTGGCTCTCTCCTAAGTGCTTTCTCTCTCTGCAACGCTTTTAAGAGTTTTTGGTTGAGCAAAACCCAGTTCTTGCAAGAAAAGCAGGTGAATGACACCGACCCTTTTACCTTCTCCATCCCCCAGATTATCCAGCCCCCATCTTGGTGCTTTACTGCTGTGACCTTCTCCTTCCCTCCCTGTTGCCAGCTGGCAACCTGCTACCAAGCTGAGCCTGTCCCATATTCCTCTGCACTTCATGGTGAATACTCTTTTGGGGGATGATTCTTTGGCCCTTCTGTGAGAACGAGGCACCATAGGGTTGGGAACTCCTGCCCTCAATAAGCCATGTGATCCTGCCCATGGGACCATCTGTGGTCCCCGTGACTGCTTCATGTAACCTCGCACGGAGAATTTCTGTGGTTGCCCTTTGTACGGCAGCAGGGACAGACCCACAGCCAAGGGGGAGTCAGCCCCCCGGCAGTGGCGGCCTTGGCCTCTCCATGCTGCTGGCTGGGTGACAACAAGCGGCCCTGCCCGCCTCTGTCCCTGCGGACTGCGGGGTGGGGGGGTGAGATGCGCCTGGCAGAAACTGCTTTTTGGAAAGAGGTACTTGTTGGGCTGGAAGGAAGTGAAACAGGATCTATAGGTGAGAAGGGCTTTAACAAAGATCCAGAAAACATTGTCATCTGGAAGTGCCACCAGGGCTGGTGTCAGGAGAGCCTGTATGGGATGTCAGAGGCTGGCCTGCTGGCTCCTGGCACCGAGGTGGTGCACGTTTGTGGCTGCCAGCTGTAACCACAGAGCCCTTGTGCCTTGACCCACGCACAGACATCCAGGGCTGGCGCCCAGCACCGCAGGAGCTAAACCAAACAGGGCAAAACTGAGCAGGGAAAGGTCCATCACGTGCTTGGCAGTGCCTGGCTCTCCCTAATCTTGGGAAATACTTTCCTCATCCCATTAGCTGACGTCTGCCTGGTCTGAGCTTTTCTATGGGGGTGTTTTCCAGGTACCCATGGGCTTTGGTGCCCATACCAAGGCAGCTTGAGAAGCCCAGGGTGCAGAAGTTCCTTGGAGATGAGCTGGTAGGGTCACAGGGCTGAGCTGGACTCACTGGGTTTGAGTGATGCACGCCCCTCCGTCTTGGGCTGGGTTCATGCCCTGGCACGATGGACACGTGCGGGACCATTCATCTGCCCTTGGATGAGTTGAGTTCTGCCCATTTCTTTTTGCTGGCTGTACCGGGAGCTCCGAGTGACTGCTCAAACACAGAGGAGATGAGTCCAACCGCTCTTACGGGAAGACCAAGGGAGGAATGGAAACACCCACCCCAAGCTCTGTAACTAAATAAATTGCTCCCTTCCTCCAGGCTTCTGGGAAGTGAGTGCTGCTGGGGGCTGACCCAGCAGAGCTGACTATGCTGGGTGTTCTGGGCCCTAAGGAGGTCCATCGAGGTTCTGCCCATGGGTTGTCTGCATTGATCTTCCTTCCTTGCTAAGAAGACTCCGTGGCTCACACTAGCAGATAGATGAAAATCAAATGAGCTGTGCAGTCCTCATCTGCTGCTCTTGTTGCACTGTTGGCACAACCCTAAGTTGGGAAACTGGGGCTCTGGGTGATGGCTCCACTGTGTCCCTAAGTTGGTGTTAGATCAGGGGATTTGAGCATGGATCTTGTGTGTCAGACTATCCTTTTGCTCTGAAGTGAGTTCAAAAATTTTCTGAGATGGCTTATGAAGAAAGGTGGTAGTGTTTAATTACCTAGAAAGGATTTTCCTCTGGGAACAGGGGAACCACATTCTTACGGTGCAAAAATGGGCCAGCCCTGGTGCATTTGAATGCCGTGCATAACTAAACAGACAAACCTCTGGCCGGTGGCACGGAAAGCATCCTTTCTTCCCTTTTCCTCCCCTCTTTGCAGAGATGTTTTGCTCCAAGGTCTGAACTTTAACACTCGCAGCTTGGGGGAGGGCCAGTGCTGGGGGCTTCAGTGCGGTGGCCGTCTAGGGCCCCCGTCCTTTGTCCGGGCTGAATAGCGCTCCGCAGAGCTGCCGGGCAGAGGTATGCGATCTGCAAACCTCTTTTCTTCCCCCCTCTTGGCTGACGGACAAAGTCTTCCCTTAGAGACGATGCTTGCGGCTGTGCACTGCCCTCGGTGGGGCTGTGGGGCCGGAGAGGGTCCCCCACGCTGCGTCCCAATCTCCTCGTCTCCCCTTAACAGCAGGGCACAAAGAGCCGCTTAGGCATTCACAGGAGCAGAGAGGGACCCAAGCCAGGGCACGCTGAATTGCACAAAGTAGGATTTATCTTCAAAGAAATATTTTCCCCCTTTCTGAGCTCTTTTTTTTTTTTTTTCTTGCAAGGGATTTATTCCTCCTCCTCCTCCCCCACCCAAGGCAGGCTTTGAGCCGTGGAAGCACTTTTTGCCTCCCCATGGTGGCTTTTCAATGGTGGGAGAGCGACTTCTTAGGAAGCCATGGGCCACCCAGGGGCAAAGCCCAGGGCTGTTCCCCGTGTGCTGCACGGGGCTGAGCTGAGCACAGCTGCACACATCGCTGCTGGTGATGTTGCACGGCCACAAGCACAGTGAGGACAAAACTCTTCCCTTCTCCTGTTGACCATGCTGAAGTGTGGGGAGCAGCGTTTCACCCCAGTTTGGTCATGCTGAGCCTCCATTTTCAGGCTTGACCCAGAGGCATGAGCTCACCGATGCTCCCAATTCCCTCTTCGGGTGAACAAAATGACACCTAGACATGGACATCTTGTTGCTGGCAGCTGGGACCAACATCTGGCTGGGTGGTGGAAGGTCTCCACGTGGTCACAGCTGGAAGATTGCTGTTCCTGACCACTTCTGGGGTTAATTTTTGCCTGTTCCCACCTGTACTGCCCAAAGGAAGAACGCCAGCTTCCCCAAAGGGCTGGCTGTCCTTATACAGGGGACCCCAAGACTGAGAAAAGGGGGGGCTATAACAAGTTTATGGGTTATATAGTAGCTACATGAAAGCGCTCAGGGGCCAAGAGGGAAGGCACTGCTGATGAGTCTGGCATCAACAGGGCCAAAGCTACTTGTGCATTGTGCCCATTTCTGTGATGCTGGGAAAGTGCCCGAAGACCCTGTTCTTGGATCAGAGCTTTCTTACACCGCAAGCCACGTGAATACATCCTAGGAAAGCAACTCCTGAAAAACACATCATCCAAGCCATTTCATAGAGGTGAATATCTACTTTTTTTAATGAGATTTCTGACGTTCCAGAGTTTTTCAGGCCCTTCTGTGGCTAAACTGGGCCCTATCCCCATTTCAGTACAGGGGAAAATACGGAAAACACACATGAAAACACAAAATTCTGCTGTGTTTGGGTCAGCATTTGATGCTGGATTTTGTGGTTTCTTTGTTATCCTTATCCAGAGCCTCCTCTCCCCCATTACCATCAATAGAGCCCACAGCAATCGCTGCCACCTGGGGCTGGGAGAGCACCTTGGGTTGGGCACGGGTCACCCTTTCCTGCCCTTGGGACTGGAGCATCCCCTCCCTGGAGAAGCGAGGGCTGGTGAGCCGCCTGCCCGCTCATCACCTGGACCCACCATGATGGAGCAGCTGCAGCTTTAGTCCTCAGGACCATGGAGACCCAGGGCTGGCATGGCCTAGTGGCTACCAAGTATGCTGGGCTGGTGGCTGTGGGTGGCCACCTTTGCTTGAGTGGTGCAGTGGAAGTATCTAGAAGGACAGTTGGGGCTGTTGGGACTTTCTAGAAGGAAGAGGGGGAGGTACAACATTCTGCAAGGAGGGTTGGTGTGGGCAAGACCTTCCAGAAGAAAAGCAGCGTGGGCTGGGAGGACCTCTTTAGAAGGTAGGTGGGGTGGACCAGTGTAGAAAGAAGCTGTCAGTCAAAAATAATTTAAACCTAGACCCCACTGAACAGCTGTGCTGGGAATAACCTCCCATTCCCCCTCAAAGGAAAGTTTCCCTAACCGAAATCGTCCCTGTCTGTGCCAGACCCATGCTTTTGCTCTTTGCAATGGCAGAAGGCTGGTGGCACGCAAACCTTTGCAGAACTGAAACCACCTGGCCCTTTGGGGACATTTATGGGTAATAATAATAGATGGGAATATGCTTGAATCCAGCCAAAGACGTGGCATTTGTGAAAAGTCTTTCTCCACCCCTTCTTTTTCTTTCTTTTTTTTTTTTAAGCTACTGTTCATCAGCTTTATTGGAAACACTCATTTTGCTCCTAGCAGGCGAGAGGGAAAAATCTATTGTAGCGCCGTGAGACCCTTTTACAAACACGATGATTTCCCCTTGCCTGTTTCCACACGAAGTTGAAAGCATTTGTATAAAATCCATTGTAAATGCTCAGAGGTTTGGCCAATAATTTCCTGGGCACACATTTCTTAATGTAGCCCACAAAGTGCTTCGAAGATGAGGAAAACCAGCTGTTATTTCTAATGACGATGATTATGATTAAACGAGGTTTCTGCAAGTGATTGTGGGTAATGAATCGTCCCTGAGGACCGGACACTGGGGACAAACCTGCTCCAAGCATGAGAGGTTATTGAGAGAGATACCTTGAAGGAGTAGAGAGACATCAAACAGTTTGGGGGGAAGACTGAGGAAGAGGAAAAATCGAGCTGTGCAAAATGTGGTTCAACTTTGGAACTTTATTTCCTATGATGGTCACTCTGGAATAAAGCCAAGGATTAAGGTGCCTTTTCCACCCTAAATTCTCATGGCCAATATGTGGCTTTGTTTTAAGGTGAACAGATCCCACCTTGGAGCGAGGCTTGCTTCACCATGCAGCGTTACCAGACCTGTATCACTCATCCACAGCCACAGGGGTTCCTCGAGGCCTTGTCAGATTGACCCCACAAAATTGACTGGTTGCCTCAGAAGAACTTGCCTTAAAGCATTTGCATGTGACCGCAGATGAACCTTGGTCTCAGCAGACACTGGGACTGAAAATGGAGCAGGCGACGCCAGCCATCTCCAGCACAGCTCCTGCTGGGTGTCTGACCTTTAGACCGTACTGCAGAGAGTCCTCTCTGATGGGGATAAGTCCCTCTGCAATCCTGATTGACAGATGCAGGGTTTCGGCTGTATTTGTAGGTTAATTTGGGAGAAATGCTTTTGATTATTTGTGTCTGTTCAAAGTGTGGTGGCATATTACAAAATACAGTGCATTAACCTTGGTGGAGACCTCCCCATAGCTTTGAAAACCACAGCCGTTGCATGTTGGAGCTGTACTACGACGAACGAAATGGATAAATATTGTCCCTGCAATCACAGGAGCAGTTAATCCTTGTTAACCCCTTCTACTTCCACATTCGTTCGTTATTTCTTGTGTTAAGCCCTATTGTTTCTTTGCTCTAATGACACCTCAAAGCCAACAGCTAATCAATTCATGAAATGTACTTCGCATGTGCGTGTCTCAAGCTGCACGTACTCCCTGGGATCCCCCACAGAAGTAAGGTATAATTAGGGCTTATAAAGAAACTGTTGAAAGTCTTAGTGATAAATTATAATTATCATCTGCCAGAGAAAGGAAAGGACGTAGAGTATATCCCACATCACAGGGAGATTATGACTAGCTTTATTTTATTTGATCCTTTCTCCTTTCCTGTGTTAAACCTCATTAACTCCCTGAAAAGAAACGAAAAGCAGATGATGGTGAAATAAAAGAGACCCTAGGCTGTGATCCAGAGCCTTGGGCAGAAATGCAGGTTTAAGGGATGCTCTTTGCTGAGCTTTTCTGGCTGGTGGCAAGGTCTGTGTGCAGCTCGTGGTGACGGTGACCAACCAGCAGCTTGCCAGGCGGTTGATTTTACTCCTTGGCGTCTGTTGATGCGATGCTGTGGAAGACTCCCAGGTGGAAGGGCAGGAAAGGGTGCCCCAGAGAGTGGCGGGATGGCACCAGAAATCCCCACGCAGGGAGCTGCAGGTGCTGCGGAGGCTCAGCTCAGGCAAAAGGCACCTCCCTCCCCTAGCATGGGGTTCGTTTTCTCTCCAGATCCCTTGGAAATGGTGGTACGGGCGAAGTGGGCATCACTCCTGCCTTCCTATGCCACCAAGGTGCTCAGGGCAAGCTGGCCATGCTCAGGTGCTGAGAAACGACCATCTCCATGTCCCTTACATGGCTGCTGGTACCCATGTAATTGTTTTTTTCTGATTTTCTTCTTGCAGCTGACCGGGAAGTGTGTTTGTAATATCTGAAAAGAGGCCTGCACCCACCTGCCCACGTGTTGCAGGATATTGTGTTGGAGAAAGCTGGTCAGATGTAGGAGAAAGGAAAAAGAGAAAGACTTAAAAGGCCCAGGGAAAAAGCTACAGGGCAATGCCAAATTTGGCTGCCATACCTGTTTATCCCTCAAAAGATGGATGCCCTAGCTCTACAGCACCAAAAAAGACAAGGATACTCTCTCTTTGCTTGTGCAGTGACCTCTCAAGCAAGCTCGGCGTGCAGTACCTTCTGCATTCAGGCCATGTGGCTGCATACGTTTCCTGCTTTTTCCCCCTGCTCCTTCCTCCGTCATCCCCCTGGGCTGTTTCTCATGCTTTTTCTCACTCTCTGTCAAGCAGTGGGAAGCAAGCAGCCCTGTTCAACTGCCTGCGATTATGGGATTCTTATCTGTGAACAAACAAAGTCTCTGTTTGCAAGGGAAAACCTGAGATCTCTTGGGTTTATGGAGCTGAAAAACATATGTTACCGCTTTCACGGCTCGCTTGCTAAGGAGTGCTAAACTTTGCTCTCGTACTGATGCATGTTTTCCTACTTGCTCTTTGTTCCCTTGGCTTTCCCAGAGAATGGATTCAGGTTTGCTCTTCCCCTCGTCTATCCATTCACCTTTGCCCGGCAGAGATGAGCAGGGATTGCAGACAACCTCTAAATTTTAGGAGCACGCTGCTGCAAATCAAGGTGCAAGCAAGCACTGTCAGGCCTTTTGCTGCGTCCTGGCAATGACTGAACTGCTCCAAATCCTAGCACAGATCTCCTGTCTTTTGGCCTCTGCATCCACCATATGTTGTGCTATTGTTTGCCCTGTAGGTGGTTGCTGGGGCCGGATGCTGGGGTATTATCTTTGTTAGGGTCAGATGTTTGTGAATTCCAACGCTTCAACATTTGACGTCACCTGAGGCATTGCAGACTCAGCTGGACCTTGGGAGAGATGTTGTTATGGCTTCTGAATGCCTCACCGTGGCTGTAACAGCAGGCTGATGATTTGTGAGTAAGGATGAGACTGTGGGATGGAGGATCATGGAGAACCTGAGGGGTGGTTGAGGGGTAAGGAAGGAGCTTGCATTAGATTAAACACAGTATCTGAGCACGTGGAAGCGCACCTGAGGGCAGGAACCTGGGAGAAGTTGTGGAGCTAAAAGGGAAGGAGTGATGCCTGTGTGGAAGGTCACAGGGAAAGAGAAGCAAGGTGTGCCTGGAGATCTGAGTACAGTTTGAGCCGAGAAGGACCTTTCTGGTTGCCCTTGTGTTTGTCTTTGTCTTCCTCATCCTGACACAGGACTTGTCACCGCTAAGAGGGGTTTCTCCTGGACTTCTGGAGTCGACAAGTGATTGTTTGCCGATACCAGCAAGAGCACAATGTAAATGCATCACAGATACTTGCATCCCCCAGAGCTGCAGAGGGAGATGAGCTATTCCTAGGAGTCACTGCTTCCAGAGTGAAGTAGCCTAAGGTTTTCCTTGCCCTTGTCAAGTCTTTCCTTTGCACCTACACTCAAGTATTGCCTTTTGTCCGGCATCTCAAGCATCTCCTGTGCTTTGTTCCTCAGTGGAGACCCATCAGTCCCCTATGGCTGTGGGGCAGAGTGGCTCAAAGGCTCCCATTTGTTTTTTCTTATGTGAGTCCCATATGCCCAGAGAGAGCAGGAGCAGCCTTGTGTCAAATCATGACCTGGGGCTTGTCAGTGCGTTTCTGCTTTGGATGAGAGCTTGCTGATCCCACTAGATGCGGTACAATGGGTTTACTGGCTTCCCTGTTCTCTAGCCTCTTTTGGTCTCTGGTTGTATTTCTGGATGGGTCTGGTAGGTGACGGCAAGGTCTTCTGTGCATAGCCATTTCTCTTTTGCGCAGAGGAGGATTTCAGCCACAGTAGCTCTCATCCCCTAGTCAGCTCAGGTCAGAGATGAAGAACAGATCCTGGCAAAGGATGGGAGAGAGTGATGGGCTCCTTCTTACAAACAGCTCCAAAGAACCGTTTTCTTGGGGGCAGAATTTGTGAACTCAGATGCCTAAACTTAAGCCTCGTAAGTGCTGCTTCCCACAGTTTGGAAAGGGCTGGGTGCCACCATGCCCTGAGGACTTTGTTCGGGGTCAGCTCTTGGACAGCGTGTCCCCTTTGAGCACCGAGGGCTCTGAGATCTGAGCCCGTGATAGATACCTAGCCCTGGACTGGCATCCCAAAGAAAAGGAAAGGGGTTGCACCATGTTCATAGTGGTTTCCTTGTGCAGTTTATGCTGTTTTGCTGTGCAGTCCCCTGTACGTTCAGACGCTGCATTGCATCAAAGAGCTCCTGTACCCCAACTATACCTTCTCCTCCTGGTGAAAACAGCCTTCAAAACCCCAAGCTCCTGCAATGCTCCTGAAGTAACACCACTTTGTAACTTCAGCCTAGCATCACTGAGCTAGCTAAGAGTAATTGGCCTGTGCGGACCACATATCTCCTTAGCAGGCCAGATTGTCTCGTGTATGGTGATATATCTCCATTTACTTGAGTGGACATATGTCAGAAAGCATCTATGTCCAACAAGATGAACGTTCAGTCTAGGTTTGTTGCCTTTGTGGGATGATTTGGCCCTTTGCAGGCTGCAGAGGAGCAGCTGGGCAAGGTAGCTCTGTCTGTCGGGGCCTGGGAGAGGAGGGACAAGGTCTCTGGGCAGAGAAAGAGAAGAGGCAGGACAAGGATGAGGGATGGATTGATGCTGCACCAGCAGAAGCCAGAGCCTAAAGCAGGGGACAGGATATGCTCTTTGTTTCTTGATATGAAAGGTTTTACAAAGGTGCTTATTGCTGTGGTACCCTAAACATCTTGGGCGACGTGGTCAGTGGGGATTCAGGGGATGTGAGACATGAAGGTTTTCGCTCGTCTTTGGCCAGCCTGATGTTTTTGGGAGGGCCAGGGGTTGGTGGAGGTGGTTGTGGAAAGGAGGCTGTGTTCCCCTCTTCCTCCTTCCCCAGCCTCCCCTGCAATGAAGGATCCCTTCCCCAGCAACCCCTGGGCTTGGAGGGGTGACCTGGGTGGGAAGACTAAGGCAGGAGTTCATTAAACTCTTAATTATAGAGATGTTCTTAAGTGCTTTGGTGCGTAAAGATGAAAATACCTTTCCCTTGCCACTGGGGGCGAGTCCAGTGTCAATTATTTAAGCATGCAGATGACCAAGGCCAGACGATGTGTTTGATACATGAGAGAAACTGGATGCTGCAAGTGTCGAGTCGCCTGTGCTATGGATGAACAGGTCTGCCCTGGAGGGGCTGTGGGTTGTTCACCACGTCCTCTTATGGTTGCCATGTGCCAAAAAACATGGGAAATGAAAGGAAAACCCCAAATAGCAGGTGACTGTGGACTCCATACAAGGATGCTCTGAGGAGGAGAAAACGTGAACTACAAGCAAAGACTAGAAAAACTGGGGTTGTTCAGTCTAAAGAGGGCTTAGGGGAAGACATCCAAACCGTTGTGAAATATGTAACAGAGGAAAGGCTTAAGCTGTTCTTTATATCCACCGTGAACAGGGCTTGAAGTAGTGGGCTTAAATTGGACCACAGGAGACTACACGTTGGGAAAAAACTTTAAATGTTAAAGCTAGTTTGGACTGGATTAACCTGTCTTGGGAGCTGGTGGGATCTCCATCACTGGCAGTTTTTATGAGGGGGAAGGCTAACCCCTAGATTTAACACCTGACATGCTGCTGTAACCAGCCAGATGGAGCGAACAGTGTTTTGAGATCTCTGTTATCTCTGTTATCCCGTCAAATCCTATGTGCCAATAGGTAAATATTGATGCGTGAGCCTCATGCCCACACCAGGACTGCGAGTAACAAACCTCATGGCCCTCTGCCAGCAAAACTGATGTGTCCTGAATTCCTGTTGCTGAAGGAAAAGGCAAGAACAGATGCTGTGGTCCATTGACAGGGGAACTCATGGTTTAGGGATCCTTGCAGGAGGTAACAAATACTGCAACCCCATGGCACATGACACCCTTCTGGTAAGAGCTCTGAAGGTTCAAATATATTCAGAAGATGCGGCTGGGGTAACTTGGTAATTGCTGGGTTTATGCCAGGTGTACTTGAGGCCGGCTGATGAAGACAGCAGGATCAGCTGTCGTCTGCACCACTCGCCGGTGGCATGACGCCCGCACCCCCCATCTGCGCTCTGGGTAATTCAAGAGCAGGATCACCGTCTTGCCACATGAAATTGGCATCAATTTTTTACTATGCGGTGGCCTGCCGGTGGCCAGATCCGATACTGGTGAGCTTCTAGGGATGGCTTGACCCCACCGTATCCAGGAGTGTGTGATTCCCTGTGATTGTCCTGAATGGACAGACACGTCTGTCTCAGGAAAGCATTCAGGGCATGGCACGCTTGGGCACTGCTTAATTAGTAGCAGTCCGAACTGAACCCTCTTTTGTTTCATTTCCATCCTCTTTCCTTGCACCCCAGCTGCCAATAGGCTGGGACATTTGGAAAGGGTACGAAGGACGCATCATTTCAGTTTTAACTGGTGTCTTATGTCTCTGTTTTATTTGTGCTTTCTGCAAACTGATCAGTTTTTTGGAAGTGTCAATTTGCAAGTATTCATCCACTGATTTCTGCAAAGGCACACTAGGCTGTGAGTTATTTGCAAACAATTTATGTGTGCATTTAATCCATGTGTATAGTGCAGCAAATTGTTCATTCTTGTTCCTGAATGACTGTTATTACATCACATAAATCAGGGAAACTGGAGTCCTAAGCTGAGACTCTGCAGCAGACATGCCTGGATTTGAACACGGTTGGTATGGACTCAAGGATACGGTGGCACTTTTCAATGCGACAGAAAAACATCCCTGGCTGTCTCTGTGCTCTGAAGAAGTGCTGGATAATGGTGCTTCTTTCTATGCCTACACAAGACTTTTTTTCCTAAATCTTTCCTTGCGGTCCTGATGGTGCCCTGCTGGGCAAACCGCTCTTTGCTGGCACAAACCCCTGTGCTATTTGTTTCCCTGTTAACTACATCGGTTGCAATTTACCACCAAGTTCTTTGTTTAAAATCTTGGTTACGAAGAGATCTCCTCTGTGTGCATCTTTACAGCTACTCTTTCTACCCTTGAAAAACCGTGCCGAGTAAACCTATTTCAGTCAGGAAATAATGTTTTCTGAAGGGGTCAGTCTCTGCAGTGCTGTTGTTTTGCCAGGATAAGAGGGATGTTTACCTGGAGAGTTTTAGTCCCTTTCCTACACGAACTAGTTAAAAGGGTAACAGGTTGCAGACAGGTCACAGCGATGTCGAATTAATTCTCATGGCTAAGCCTAGGCTCAGGTTCATCTGACATAATTTGGGAATCTGCATGGAGTGCTTAAGTTAGTGATTTCGTTTTCCAGAGCTCCCTGTATAGCCAAAAGGAGGCAGACGTTCCTGCAGAGGTGATTCAGAGCACCTCAGTTACAACCAGGAGCACCACTGACTGCTGACGGGGACATGCAATGACGATGTTTTTCTGTTAGACATCTCACTTAGGTATATAAAATTAGGTGGGGGTGTCCTCAGCACCCTTTCCTGCTGGCTGCAGCATCCTCTTGAGAAAACGTCCTCTCTTTTTTTCTGGTATGAAAAGCTTACCCAGAAGGAAAGGAGGGTTACAGTCTCCCCATAAAGCTTGCAGTCTTCTTTCAGCAGGAAGATGAGATAAAGCCACTCAGATGGAGACCAATTCCACCAGCCTCAAGAGGCTGAAGTTTGGAAAGCTGAAGGTGGTACGTCGGCGCTTGCTGCAGAGGTACGAGCACCAGCCCTTCATCTCCTGCCTGGCTGGTTTCTACAGCTGCCGGTGGAAGCGGTACCAGCGCAGAAGGACCGAGCCTGGGAAATGCTGCTGCAAGACGGTAAATTAGCTCAAAATCAGCACAGACATTGATTTCTGTGTAGGGACAGGTCAGTCCAAGCTGACAAGTGGCTGATGTGGTGGACCAAAGGCATCCCTGCCCGACATCATTTGGAGCCGACTGAGATCCGTTGAGTTGTTAGATTTTTGCTCTAGGCACTTGATGTATTGCTGTGTCTGTGTGGCAAGCTCAGTTTGTCCGTGCCATTGCACAATTAACAAATACGTGGTGGCAGGAAAGGGCTTTGCACCAAACCCTCCTGGCCAGTGAAACATCTCAAAGCCATAGGATCAAATTAAAGAAATTTGGGATGGGTGTGCAGCAAGAATTGCAAAGAGGGCTGCTGCATAGTGCAGTTCCCTCTCATGTGAGGTGGTTAAAATCCTGTTCATTTGTGAAGCCAGGAGACCTGTTTTACCTCAAAATAAATACTGCAGAGTACGCTTTTGAGGACATTCCAGTGGTCACAGGGGACAGGGCGGGAAGTCCTCTCCATATTTACTGCAGGAGGTCCAACACGAAGCGACGTGTTTTAGGGACAGGCTAAAAGTATCTGCTATTTACTCTAATTGCTTTGGGATAGACAAGGCTCTGACCACTTGTCCTTCCTCTTCCTCTCCAGCGGGAATGTGTGTTTTTCCCATTGCTTGTTGGAGCTTTCTGCTTTTCTCTGGTCTTTCTGTACATGTGGGGTGAAGCGAAAAATGACTACAATAACTTCGACTGGTAAGTACCATCTTTTCCTCCTCTCCCACGCCTTGGGCAGGTCACCAGGGTGGCTGGGAAGAGACGAGCAGCCTCCCCAGCAGCTGTGCTGCAGCAGGGCGCTTCAGCCATGAGCCAAAGATTTGGCTCCTTAAGCTCTTGGTCACAGCATCCAAACTCAATGTCCAGGGACTTCAGAGGTGCTGAGGCTCTGCCCTTTGCTTGACTACAATTTTTAGGTGTAAGTGTGAATTTGAGAGAAAAGGGAGAATTATCATCATCACAAAAATTGTGAGTGAAGGGGACTAAATAGCTCTTTCCTTTCCTTCTCCGAGTCTTTTCCCCCGCCTCCCTGTTATCTCTGAAGAAACGTAGTGGCTGGCATCAGAGGCATTGTACCAGCTATCTCACTGAAAGAGAATTGCATGTTCCCAGGCTGAAAAATAAGAAATAACCAGCAGTGATTTATGCAAATCCTTTTCTTCTGCAGTACGCAGGTTATGCAAATCTGCCCCCTAAAATTAAATTAAAACAGCTCAAATACTGTGGGAAGGAAAGGTGTAATAATGTTATTCATACTTATTGAGCCTTTGGGTAAAAAGTAAAGCTTCCCTCTCTCTCCCCTTGGGCAATCCCTCTGCAGCTCCTCCAGCTTTCTGGCGTTTTTTGCCTCAAAACCTGACTCAAACCTCCTTTCTGCTGCGGTGCCCTACGTGACCGCAAGCAGACGAGGTGGGCTGTTGGCCTGAGTCGTGTCATCTTACTGTTTCGCCAGGCTGCCTTGCCTGAAGCAAGGTGCTGTCTCTTATAGTCAGTCCGGGAGCTGTCTGGAGCAAGGCCATCCATTTGGTCCTGTATTTTACCACCCCAGCACAGTGGGATATTAGTCTGGTGGTTAATGCAATCATAGATTTAAGGAAGGCGGCTCTTAACGACTTTTGCATGTTACAGGGTAGGTTATTCCTCCCTCCTTCTTTGTTTTATTTCTTTGAAAATTTCAAAATTTCAAGGGACGGGGCTGTTGTTCCCCTCCAGTCCATGTGCTAAACACAAACACTGTTATAATGTTTTATTGCTTTTTAGGTATAACTATGGGAACCTGGGCTTCTGGTTTCTCTGGTCTCTTGTTCTCCTGATTGTGGCTGCAATCTTGTTCGTGTACATCACGCTGTTACTGGTAAGTAATGCTCCTTGTAAGCTGACCATGATGTATCGTCCCAAAAAGTAAACATAGGGATGGCTTTAATGTGTCAGACCAAAGCTCAGCCTAGCCCCGCATATGATCTTTAGACAGTGGATACCCGGGGAAGATTGGGAACACAACCAGTGTTTACGGTACTTTCTCCCCATGAGCACCTGTGGATGACCAAATTCAGCTTGGGGAGTCTCTGAGCCAGATGTAGTTTCTGTGATTTCTGTCAGTGATTTCCCTTCAATGATTGTGTCCAGTCTCTTCTCGAACCCAAGGAAAGCTGAGCCAGCAGGTGGCTGGATTTAGATTTAGGGGAAGATAAAGGTTGTTGCTTTGACAGCAGGGAAGGATGGGGCTGTGAGTCACGTAGCAGAGGTGATAACATCATCAAAGCTGAGTTATTCCTCTAATCCTGAATAAAAAGGCTCATTAGAAGAAGGGGAACATTATCACTGAAGCTGCCTTGACTCACTCTGCTTTGCTGGAGGGTTTCTCTCCAGGTAGAGACTACAGAGGTTGTCACAAAACACTGCTGAAGTTTATGTCCAAAAAGGCAATGTTCCTGAAATCTTCACTTTTCCAAACCCTGTGAAATTTTCTCTAGACTTCTGGTCTTCTGTCTGCTTGGTTACTGGAAACATACAAAAACCACGCATTTCCTAAAATTTCTACCTGTTCATCCTTTTTCTCTGTCCTTTCCCTCATAGGGAACCCCCCAAAGAAAGACAGATCTGCACCTGTGTTTCCACCTTCTGTATCCAGAGCTATAGGCTAAGAAATCACTTTAACTCCAGGGACTGCAGTCCACTTTCAGTCTCACGCCTGCTCCAGCTTTCATTTTGACATGTCAGGTGCTGAGGGTGAGGTTATGGCTTTGACTCACCTCTGTGACCAAGACAACCAGCTTTTATCATCAATTCCTGCTGTTCTTACCCATTCCCTGATGTGTCATCTTATAGTCATTCTGTAAATTGCTCACAGCAGGAAATCTCTTTTTGCTTTGTTCATGCAGTGCCCAACGCAACAGGTTTCTGGGGTCTTTTGTCCCTGCTGAAGTACAAATAAATAGTGATTTTATCCTAGTGCTAGCAATAAAAAACCAAAGTGATAAATAGGACAGCTGCTTGGCCATGCCCATAGCCATCAACAGCATCATAAAAGCTGTGGACTAACTGAGCTCTGAGTAGGGCAAATAACAATATTTAATTACAAGGATTTTTGTGACACCCTGGTGGCTCTAGGGCTCAATGTCTATTATTCAGCAAAGCCTACCTGGCTTTCCCAGTGGCCATGGAGTAGTTTGGTGGTTACAATGCTATTTGGGCAACTCAGAGCTTTGCCAGAGATGCCCATGTGACATGGATACCTCGGAGATCGTACCTCAGCAGGCTGTGGATCTGGAGTCAACCTCAGGATCAGACTAACCCATCATAGCACATGCTAGAAATGGGCTTTAGAGGATGTAGTGGGCTTGAGGAGCCTGTAGACCCCTGGGGCTGGTGTGTCAGCTTGGTCATGCTCTGTCTGGATCCAAACATCAGCCAGTGTCCAAGCAGTGGACTTTCTTAGAGGAGTTTCATGTCTTTGGCAGCGTGAATGTGATGACCACAAGTTATCAGGGCAGGTGATGGGCAAAGTAAAGCCAGAAAGGAAGACGGAAAATATGAGGTGAAATTGGTGACCTACATAGTTCAGTTCAGTCTTTGTCCCACTCTTCATTGTGTAGACACATCCTCCTCCTCCTCCTCCTCTCAGCAGCTCAGCTCTGTCTAATGAAGCTAACAGCATTTGCCCTCCTCAGGAGGGTGAGCATGGATAAACCTGAAAGAATAAAAGTAGTCTGGATGCCATCAGACATGTCCTACAGGAGAAACAGTTCAGAGGTTCCTCTGCTCTGGGGACAGCCCCTGCAGTGAGGGACCATTTGCTCCTTGCTTTCATGAAGCTGTTAAGTGACCCACCCAAAGCTGTCGGGTATTTCTAAGGGCACTTGCCCTGCTTGATAGCATCACCATGTCACTGCGTCTCATTTGGCAAGATTGCTGCATGCATCTATGGTGAGCCGTGAGCGTTGAGAGCCATGAGGCCCCATGCCATCAGAGCTGTTACCTAACTAGGATTAGGTCTTGAAGGAAAGGGGGGCAACGAAAGTAGTCACCACCACCATTCGTGCTCCCGCTATCTCAAAACATGCAGGGTCATACCATGGTCACATGCCTGCATGCAGGGTCTTGTGATGACAACTGTGGCTTGGCAATGCTCATCCCAGCAGGGCTCCTTTCAGAGAAGGACTCTACCAGCAATCACCCCTCCATCACTGTTTGCAGAGTTACCTTGTCACGGCGTCTGGCCTTTCACTCTAGCCCTCGATGAACCACCCAGCAAAACACAAGGAGCCTCACAGGTCAGTAAGTGCAACTCAGCCCTTCCACCTCTAAATAGTTCTATCAGTGCGGGTACTGTACGATAGCTGGATCGCTCTAATATGTTTCAGACAGCTGATGGCCAAACAGGTTGCTCCCATGGCAAATTACATCCCATGTTCTGGTTGAACTGTGTTGGATGGAGAGTATCCCCCCCGCACGTGCGGCAGGAAGGACTGGAGATCTTTACCCAGGCAACGCTTCCTTGTGAGGTTTTGCACCAGCAGCCCATCACATCAGAAAACCGAGCACCCTGATGCCCTTGTTGGAGCAGAAAGATTTTATAGCAACCAGTGGCTAGTCTGGTCTTGTTTGTGAGCACCGTACCCTCTTCCTTAACGATGGCACCCAACTGGAGCCTGCAAGCCTGCTTCCATGACCTGGTTGTGAACCACTGAAGCAAACGCTTTTCTGCTCACCAGCCACCAGCAGCTGAACAAAACGCTGCGCAACAGAGCACTTGCTGTCTGTACAAAGACGCTCTCCAGCCGCATGCATCATTGTAATTTTTTCAGACAGTTTCAATTAATTCAATTGTTATCACTCTCCAAGACAATTTTCTCATCCCCATTAGAGCTAAAAGGTTAAGCTGAGGGGTTTAATTGCAGGACCGTTCATGCTCAGTGAAGAAGAAAAACCTTTTCTTGTTCATTCTTTCAAACACCAACAGATAATCTTTTCCTCTCTGTAGTTCAAACATGTTTGTTCTAAGGGTTTTGTGGAGGTGACTAATGACTGTACGAAGTAAAGAGGTTCTGATGTGTTGTGGTCTCTCCATTCGTAGGCTAACAGACAACTCAAAATAGTACATTGGCACTGAAGTCCAAAAAGTGGTCTCAAACCTCCACCCCTAAGAGACTAGGGTACCAGACATGTTCCGAGTTGCTGCATTTTTGCCAGAAAGTGAATGTAAGGACCTGAATTCTGCTGTTGTGAACATCTTAGTGAGCAGAAGTTTCAAGTGAGCTGAGCGTCTAAGTGCCTGCCTCCGTGTCCTTGTAGTGGCAGTTTCAGAGCCTGCCTAAGCCTCAGCAGCAGGACTGAAATAAGAACAAAGTCATTCCCATGCTGAAGTAGAGTGGGGTTAAATGTCTACTGTCCATCCTTTTGCAGCATAACCGTGTGGTCAGTGCACCCACGCAGAAAGAGGGAGACAGAGGTGCAATCCTCCTTGCAGCGAATCCATTTCTCTTGCCACTGGGAAGCATTCCTTAATTACCACTTTGCAGGTACATGGTGGAGGGGAGACACTTCCATACTAAAGAAGAGAACAATGCAAGTGTTGGAGGCTGTAAGGTTCGGGGAGATGATGGAGCTGGCAAGAAGGACCTTGGCTCTAGCCTCAGCTGGTCACCTAAGCCCACATGTCTTTGTACTTGTGTTAGACAGTCCCAGGATTTGTGTGGAAGCAGTTTGGAGGAGACAGACCTGCTGGTGCTGGTTGTCCCTTTGCCTGAGGAAGTCCTGTTCTAGGTGCAAGCCCGTGGGACATTGCTGAAAGCAGCTGCTCTCTATGGAGGACCATGTTGGAGAGGTCCTGAGGCAGCTTTGGAGGAGAAGGATGAAGCTAGGTGATTGTAGCTTGAGATGTTAAGCTTCAGGGGTGTGCATCGCATCAGCTCACTGGTCCATCAAGATGTGTTCTCCTGCACTGACCAGCGGTGCAACTGCAGGACTTCCTTCTTCACCCTCTGAGGATGAAACCTGGTGATTATTCTTCTTGTAAACTGATAGTGAGATGTTGTTTCCATCCATAAAAATGAGCTCACTCTCCGATGGCATTCCCAGACGTGATGCATCATTCATACAGAAGTTGTAATGCAGTAGCAGGGGAGAGTCCGGTTGAGCGTGGCCTGTGAAATAAGTGTTTGGCTACACCTTAGGCAAGGACCAGGTCTTTGTATAACATTGCTTGCAGAAAAGGGGCAAAGTGTCTTTTTTCTTCCTTTTTCTGAAATACTTATTTAAATGGGGCTGGCTTAAGATCTTTAGCAGTAATTCAATTCTCTCTGAACTGCTCCCATGGTTACTCATCATGTGCTGGGTGTCGGATTCATTTAAAGGAGGCTAACATGTCAAGAAGCACTTAAAAGCTGATCTGTATTCTCTGCTGAGCTTATACCTTGCTTCAAATCAGCATGATCCTGAAAAGAGAGTGTGTTTGCAGCTGGATGGGAAACAGCTTACATTCCTTTGTAGTTGTGTTTCAGGAGAGAAAACCCTCTTCCCCTAAATCTGTATGTCCTGTTTTCATACGATCCCACTGTACTACAGTCTGGAGGGACCTGCGTCATACATGATCCTTCTCAGTGCAGCGCTGATGTCTACTGACAGATACGTTTCTCCGAACCCTGATATCTGGTGATACTGGTCCACAAATTGTCCCTTACAGTGGTCGGGAAGCTTCCCCAGGCACTCAGGAGTCCTGAGCATAGACCCGTGCGTTTTCACAGCAGCAAGGTACTTCTCCTGGTGAAATTCATCACCGGGTTCATTGGTTTCTTAGGTCCGGGACAACTTGAAGAAACTCTCCATCAGAGCTGTGGACTGGCTTTCCTCATCCTTTGCTTCTTGGGGTTCAAGACTTCTCAGGTTGTCCCCTGCCCTGGCTGGGGTTTGTGCCATGCCTCACAGGAACCCTCACCAAGGGCTTCAACGTGTCTTCGGAGGGAAGGAATGTGTCAGCCACCAAAACCTAGCGTCTTTTAATCTCCAAGGCAGGTTTCCCTCTTCTGAGATGTGCCTGTCTCTTGCGGTTCCTGCAATCACTGTGGAAGCATTGTCTCCTTTGCTGTCTGCTCTGTATTTTTGTGGTGCTGTGGAGGCATTTTTTATTCCCTGATGTCTCTCCCATGGTTGAAATGCCTCTAACCATAGAAAATAGGCAAGGTTAGTGCTGTGTTGGTTCATACCATAGCAGTCGACCCTGGCCATCATTCCTCTTTCGGAGTTTGCAGTCTCAAAGAAAAGTCATTGAAAGTGTGTACTCCAAAGTGCCCCATTCTCTGTTACCCATGGAAGGGTGTTGATCCTGCAGGGTAGCCTTGACATGCGTTTGGCCATTTCAGAAGCATTTTTACTGTAGCAATAAATATTTCTCTCCATACACTTGTCCTGCAAACAGCCTTGACATTGTGCTGGAAGACCTAGCGTAAAGCGACTTCCCAATGCAAAAATAATTCCAGAAGTACCTCACTGAACACACTTCATCATCTTCTACCAGGATGCAAACAATCTCTTCTTGATTTCCTAGGTCTTAGCGATGTGTTTGCTTGCAGAAGGTCAGCAGCTGTACCTACACTGGAGTCACAAGGTGGGGAGAACCCGGGCTTTCTGGTAACTCTAATCTATGCTTTAAATCACTTGAGTCTGTGGTGTTTCTCTTCATGAAAAGAGTCTTAGATTATGGGAGAGAAGGAGGAGAGGGAAAAGGTTAATCTTAGGAGACTTTAGATACCCATAAGAATGATATCTCCACCTGAGCTGATCACCTAAACTCCCTTTGTAGTCAGTGGAGGGAAATGAATCCTCTGAGGATGCAATTCATCCAGCTGGTCATAGATATCTAAATTAAGATGAAATGAATCACACTTATAGTACCTTTTTTCCACACTAACTCTAAAAGGAGCCTGCAGAGACTCATTCAGGTGAAGATGTCTATATTTGACACATCTACATGTGGTAACATGAAGACAAAAGCAAAGTTTTCATGAGGACCACAGCATAATTTTCTGTAGCAGACTCCAGCAGCAGTGAAAAAAGTGCAGAAGAGGAAGCTGGCTTTTCCAAGGCATCCCAGTGCCTTATGCCTTTTGGTTTGGGAAATGCTACCTGGAGTTTTGAAGGTGCAGAAACAAATCCCCAGCGAGTTGTTGCTGCAAAATGATGCATTAGAATCACCTTCCTTTAGAAATTATTGAGGCTGTGTGAGGCATTTAAAAAAATGAGCCTCTAGCCATGCAGTTTAGGGGAGAATGTAATATGATTGCAAATCTTGCAGCGGAAGGGAATAGCTGAACATGCGGATACTTGATCCTGTGTTTCTTCTTTTAAGTAATGGAAACACAGTCATCTTTACTATTGAAAACTGGCTTCCAGAAGAACGAGAAAAATGTAGAACAATTTGTAAAAAAAACTGAGACTGCATCCTTGGGTGGAAGAGATCAGGGGCAGATTATTAAAGCGTTGATCTGTAGGATCTCCCTGAAAAATGGTTAGAGCCTTGGTCCAATTTCTACTTGCACTTAGTTCTCAGCAGATAGAAGATGTACCACTAAGAGCCTGCCATCACCACTGTGCTGGTACCAAACTAAGCAAGAATCCAAAGAATAAACTGAGCCTTTTTGGTTAAAAAGTGAACTCTCATCTCTTAATTATGGGAGCGTTTGCTGTTGCCAAAGCCTGTTGCAAAGCGGCTCATAGCGTAAGGAAGCTGTGTTCCTGTCTCTTTTGGGTGGAATTCAACACTTCTGAATTTAGCCATCTGCAGGTTAGGGATTTAATGT
Organism: Sagittarius serpentarius; assembly: GCA_034782735.1. NCBI lineage: Eukaryota > Metazoa > Chordata > Aves > Accipitriformes > Sagittariidae > Sagittarius > Sagittarius serpentarius. Next base: position 23,836,158 of record JAVKLA010000026.1, read on the forward strand.
AAACTGATTATCTAGGCTCCATCTACAGCAACAGAGAGAGAGAGGCATCTTCTATCATAAAGCAAGCAGGAATGGATCACCTCTGGAAATTCCTCTCTTTCTCCAGTGATTATAGAGGGAGCCCTGAGGGCTGACTTAGTCGGGTACCCAACTCCTAAGATCAGCCTTGCTGTACAGAAAAGCAATCGATAGCACTGTAGGTCTGGTTTTAGTCCCTTTGGATATCTCTGTCTCTGAACTGGCATAGTCAAGCTCATGCATCCTAAATTTATCAAGTTCAAGCTGCTTAAACAAGTCAGTAAGTCAAATGGATGGCGTACCCTGTGCAGAAATGCTGATGCTGATTTATGTCTTCTTTGTCTCTCCAGATTGGGACTTTTCTTGTCCTGGGCTTCTCTGTAACAGCCCTCTTCATATTATCGGTACTCTGGGGCGATCAATGGAAAACTGTCCGGCTGTCGTTCCAGGTAAGAGGGGCTGGGAGGTCTGTTCGAAAGAACAACTTGCTTAGAGAACAAGTTTCTGGCAATTGGTAGAAAACATTCCACATGGTGGATGTTTTTCACGTGGTTTTTCCTGCCAGGGTAGGTGGTTTTGAGTAAACTTTTATTATGACTTAACATTTCCTGTTGGGAGAAAGGAAGCCAAGACCTGAGGTTGAGTTTCAAGCTATCTGAAGTAACATGTCTCAGTTTGGGAAGTCACTTTTTTTTTTTTTTTTTTTTGGCAAAAATATTGTAGGTGTACTGTTAATTTGCAGGTGCCCAGGGCAGGTAAATCAGACCCCTTCGGCTGGGTTGCTGGAGCAAGAACTTTCTCCCTAATCAGCTCCTGCCAGTTCAGCAGCTTTAGCATTAGCACAATTTCAGTCTTCTGTGACTCAGAAGAGCTTCATCTCCTGAGGGCAGGAGAGCACTGAGTTTTTGGGGAGCAGGTGGGGAACGCTGGTGTCAGGCGGGGCAGCCTGCGGGATGCGGGAGGTCAGAGTGCACGGTCTGCTGGCCTCCTCAACCCTCTCCAGATCTGAAGATGGAGGCAAGAGCTGCCCAGTGCTGTTCAGTGTCTGAGCATCCAGGTCCCCACATGTATTGGGAAGGAAGGTGTAGCCTTTGATTACACAGCTGCCTTGCAGATGTTATTTGGGCCTGTTATCTCTCTCCCGTGTGGCTTATGGCTTGTGAATGTTGGGAGAGCAGTGCACATGGACTGGAAGAGGAATCACGGATACGGTGTTTGTAGGCTGCGGTTAATTGCACATTCCTGCTCTACAGGGTTTGGTAACCACTGGGCTATGCACTGGCAAAGGTAATGAGAAACCGTCAGCTTCTCCTCTCCCTTACAGATTCCAGGGGAGGTGGATGAGGAGAAGGAGACACAAGAGCCTTTGGGTCTCCCGCAGTCACTGTTTATTTCAGGTGTTCATGCCCTTTAAGGTGCTTCACACGGCCTCGCACTGCTGTTCCCGAAGGACATGAATCTCTTGTAGATCCGATGTCATGTCCTTTAGCCCTGCAAAGCTATCTCAGATATCCTGGACATCTCAGATGGCACCTCTGTTTACGCAACTGAATCCTGCTTCTCATCGAAAGATGTTAGTATCAAGTGTCAGGGGCAGACAGTACCACATGCAGTAACATCTCTCGGTGACTGCCGCTTTCTTCAACCCTTCCAGCTTAGAGAATCAGGCATGGACTAAGCAATAGGAAAGGCTTGCACCTGGATAGCTTTTTTTCCCCTAGCACATACCTTAATAACTTTCAGTTCTAGCTGGAACAGAAACCACAGTGCTCTGACGAACATGAGAAAATGATGGACTGCTTTCTTTGACAGATTTGCCTAGTTTTATGAAAAGTGTGTCATACCAACATCCATTCAGTGTATGTACAAGTGACAAACTATTTTTGCTTGGTTTCCAGCTCTGCTCGTGCATTCACAGCAAGCACAGAAGTGATTCTTAGCTTCTGATCTTCTTGTGTAATCTTTAGGATGAAAGAAATCTAGTCCAATTGCTGCATCTGTCCAGCAATAGGTATCATCTAATATACCATAAGCATTAAATGAATATATTGTTTTGTGTTAGTAAACAAGAAAAATATCTACACATTGAGTTAGAAGTTTAAAAAAAGAGAAAAAATGCAATTAGCCCTAATGCAAGTGAACTAAATGCTTTGAAATTAATGAAAATGAACTGTTTTTCTGGAATATATTGATAATATGTGAAACTAAGTACCGCAGGGTGTATATGAGTCTAATAAGGTCCATGATCAGACATATACCAGATTAACTACTTCTCTTATACCACAATAGTTAGTTCCATACAGGTGTAAATACCACATTTTATCATTCAGGTTTGTTGACATCAGTTTAATGATTTAGCTGCAGTGTGGTATGGAGATGACTATCACCTGGATGGGATTGGATTGGGTTGGATTGGGTTAGATTGGGTTAAACTGGCTGCTGCCTGGAAGAAGCTCACAGATTATGGCATAGCAGTAACGGCAACCGCAGCGTCCACGTGGATGAGGACAGCCGTGTCCCCTTCAGCTGACTTAGGAGAAAGGAGAGCTGTGCAGTGCAGTGAGGAGCACTCCTCAGCCTGGGTGGCTGGGGACACATCTCTCTCCTCCAACTCCAGAGGTGTTTGGTGGATCCAACACAGGTCTGGGAGAGAGGTTGAACTGCTGGTATCTGCAGCAGGAGCCCATCCAGGTGGAAGGCTGTAGCCCCGTTGGGGTTTGTTTCCATCTGCCTCCACACCTCATCCTTTGGCTAAAATCCTCTTCTTTCCTTGCCAGATCACAGCTCCCTATCTCCACATAGGGGCAATAACCATCATGGTCCTCCTGTCCTGGCCCGTGGCTGTTCATGCCATCCGAGCGGATAAGAAAGGTACAGTATCTCTGCTTCCTGCTCCCTATATGACCAAAGACGTATATCAGTATGGGAAAACAGGCGTGCAGGAGCCCTTTCCTCCCACACCTGCACTCCAGCTGAAGGGACTTTTAACTTCTGTGTATCCCAGGGAAATTAGCGGGGCTGGGGCTTGGGCTGTGCACTGACCTGTGGTTGTCCAGGTGTGTTACTGGTCTGTGCGTTCCCTTGTGCAGTTTTGGCAGCGACCTGCCTTGAGGTGGAGGTGATTAGCAGAAGTGCCCATGTTCTCAGTCACGCATGGAGATTTGTTCAGCCCTCTGTGGGAGAAAGCAGCCAGTGGCAGCTCTCTTGGCTGACCTTTGCTTGCTATACTCAGTTTTAATGTCTCAGAAGGGATCTCCAGTCTAGTCAAGCCATGTCAGACTAGTGCATCTCAGGAGAAGCCAGCTGAGATAGGAGAAAGAGCTTGTTGATCAGTTTCTAGTGTTATCTCATGGGCAGTTCCTGCCCACCTCTGGGAAGAGCGACCAAGTAGCGTAAAGACGAGGCCAGATGCCAGCAACAACTGCAGAAGAGCCTGGCTCTGGGACTGGCTGTTTTTCTCCGACTTAGTCTCTCCATATATAGCCAGCATTATCTACATGACACCCATTTGCAGATGTTGATTTGTAACAAAAATCACAGCCAGAACGGGCTGGTGAAAGCATTTTTTTCCCTGCCCAGGATTTTTCTTATTGAACTACAGCTGGGGAGGTTGGGAGGGAATATTCTGGGACCCTAGACATTACAGTCCACCATGCCTAATGGACGCTCAGCTCAATATATCAGCTCGGAGTAAGCCCAAGTTCCTTCAGGGCCACTGGCACAATGTGCAGAGGGGTGCTGGTACCCATGCAAGAAAGAAATGTCGGTGCATAGGTGCTCATTTCTCAGAGGAACTGTTTTGTCCCCTGAGGTGAAGGCTCTTTGGGGCTCTTGGGTGATGTGTTAACAGACTCCAGAGAAGACCGTAGGTAATGAGTTGGCAGGTTTCTGAGATGCAATACCCGTGCAGTCAGAGTCTGTAGGATTCTGTAGGTCACACACAGAAGGTGACTGACAGCAATCTGAATGAACCAAGGAAGTGTTCACCCTAAGGGGATGTAACATAGTTGAAGGAGAAAGGTTCCTCCGCTTCTTCACTATGAATGAAAGCTCAAAATGTTGCTTGTTCTTATCTGAGTAAGAAAAAAATTAGTACCCAGTTTGTTTTCCTGGGTTGCCTTGTTTGGAGAGAAAGTGTAAATTAGGGGAAGAAGGGATGGAAAAAGGGATGGGACAAAGTCCAACAGCTACTTTAGCTGGAGGGCTATATTAAAAGTCAAGCCGCAAGGCAAACCCGTATGTTACCACATGGATTAACTCTAGCCTTCCTCCTTCAAATTCTTTCAGTTGTTCAGGTGATAATTGTTGGTCCATACCTGGCTATCCTTCTCTTTCTTTTCTTGATACCTCTGGGGATGTATTCTCCTTGCATCAGAGAGATGGGAACACTTGGACCAAAGCCAGCCCTCATTGGACACCGTGGAGCACCAATGGTAGGTCTGGAGAAGTTATTTTACATCATTTCTTCATCCTGTGTCTTGCTACCTTCATCATCATCTTCTGGCTTTTTTCCATGAAATCTGTAGAGGGTGGAAGGGGAGACATTTCCGTTTAGAACTGCATGCCGAAAGCATTACTGCATGGGTTTGGTAACAAAGATAACACTGTCCCTGAGGGACAAGATGGGTTTGGTGGCTAAAGTGGAAGAAAACAAAGAGTAGACTTTAACAAGATAATGGTGTTCCCTTAACAAAACCCAGAGGTGTTACAAAGAGACAGAAAGTACTTACAGGGTCCTCCAGAGTGTGTTTGAAAATGATCTGCTCATGCGCTTTTTCTTTTCAGCTGGCGCCAGAAAACACTGAGATGTCATTTCAGAAGACAATTGAACATGGTGGGGATGGTCTTGAAACAGATGTCACCATTAGGTAAGGGGAAAACATCGCATCTCACAGAATAGGCGCTGCTTCTTCTAAGAGTTGCCTTTGGAGATGTGCAACTCCAGGCAGTTAGGTTTTGCTGACAGCTGGGACAGGGTCCCTCAGTTGGCGCGTGATGATAAGGGCTGTAGGGCATGGTTGTTCTCAGGCAAGTCAGTAAGCTGTAGCTATTGATTTAACAATCATTATTTCTACAGCATATTTTAAATGCTTTGCAGAGTATAAAGACAAGTCCCTACCCTGGACTTCCAGGCCACAGTGAGGGTTGTATCAGGCCTACAAACCAACAGAAAATTGTGTTCAGACTTGTGACAGCATTGTCCTAATTATTAGATCTTTAATTGCCTTTGTTTGTGGAACCCATTGCCATGAATTGCTAACATGCTGTGCTGTGCAGGGTGAGCAGTTTCCAGGCGCTGAATGAGAAAAACACTAACGCTTAGGTGTTCTACTGATGTAGACCCTTCCATAAGAGAAAATTTTGCCTTTCCATCGCTGTCCATTTAGACTTCAGCCCTCTGAAAATGATAGAAACACTTTGGCGTCAGCAAAAAGAGATTTCAACCATAAGTTACTATCCATTTCTTGGGGGGGGCTGGCAGGCATAAATGCCACCGTCTCCACTTTGCCCTTGAGGAAACCGAGGCACAGACAAGCATGACTTCTCCAAGGTCACCCAGCAGTATTTAAGCTGGAAATAACCCAGTGTCTTGAACCTCAGCCTTCCTCCCTATCCGACCCTCTGCACTGAGGGAGGCTGTACTGCTGCATTCACGGTGGCCCACATATTCTTCTGACCTGGCATGAGTCTGCTCATGCCATGAACAAACCTGCACCCCAGGTGACTTGAACTCTTGCTTTCCAACAGCTATGATGGGGTTCCTTTCCTCATGCATGACAGCACCTTGAGGAGGACAACTAACATCAAGGAGGTCTACCCCAATGACACTGCTCAAAATGCTGCATTGTTCTCCTGGGATACCCTGCAGGAGTTGAATGCTGGAACATGGTTCCTTAAGGTAAGTGCCATGAAGGACTATCATCAACTGGATGTAGAAGAGACACCGGCTGGCTACTACTTAATAGCGTGAACGTTAGGAGAGGAACTACTGGTTGAGCCAAAACTCAAAGAAGTCAGTAGAAATCCTTCAGTTGGTGGCTCCTTGCTTTGTCCAGCCAGCCTTTAGGCTTAGGAGACCTATAACAACTGGCTAGCGGGTGTTCTTGTGGCTCCTTATCACGGCAGCAGCAGAACACATGGGCTGGGGGAAGAAGACAAGAGCTACTTGTGCAAGGTACTGTGTACAATAGTCAGAGCTAACATGGTGAGATAGAGAAGCGCAGCAGAGCTAGCTGTAAACTATGCAGTTTAGGTCCCAGAAGCAGTGTCATCTCAGCCTGGGTTAATTTCCTCTGTTTCTCAGGTAGAAGAGCTAAGCAAAATAAAATATCCTCACCTGCTGAGGGCTAATATCAAACTTTTTCCTCTTAGAGATATGAGGCTTTGCATGCAGCTGACTTCCAGAGGTGACTGCCTGATTGATTTCCTTTTTTATATCTGTTTATTTCTAGGACAAACCATTTTCATGCATGGGCTCACTGTCAAGGGCAGATCAAAACCAGGCAATGAATCAGTCAATTTACAAGCTAAGTAATTTCTTGCACCTCGCAGAGAGTCAGAATAAACTTGTGATATTTGATCTCTACCGCCCTCCAGAGAAACATCCTTACAGGAACTCGTGGATCAACAGAACCCTGGAAGTCATCCTCAATGAGTCGGGGATAAGACCTCATCTGGTAGGGTGGCCTCACTCCTCCCTGTCCCTTTTTCTTGCTCTCTGAATTGGGACTTTGGGGTCATACCCTGTGTGATTTCACCTGCATAAAGTCCATCCCCTTGCATTTCACTTGTTTTAAGAGGCATCATTTGGAATACGTTACTACTATTGGTTCCTCAGCAAGTACAACATGGTGTAACCCTATAGCAGCACAGGGAAATAAGCCAGTGTATAGACCAGTGAACGCCTTAGCCCCCAAATAGCATCGTCTCATCATTGTAATAACTGGCAGCCTACCCCCTGCCACCCGTGCCTATTTTACATATTGAATAGAAACTCCTAGCTTAAATTACAATACATGATGTTGGCAGCCTTCACCGCCTTCCCGCTTCCCCTGGCAATGGATGAATGCTAAACTCATGTGGATCAGGTTATGTAGCCATCGATGTCCGGGGAGTTACGCTGATCTGTGTCTGCTGAAGATCTCTTCTCCCATGCTGGGAGAATGGGAGAACAGAGCACTTTCTGTTTCTTTTCCCACGAACCAAAGCTGTCTTTTCATTCATTTCAAACACTGCATATTTTGTTGGGCTGTGTGAAACACTCACTGATTTCAAGTTGATAAGCAAGGAACAATGTATACTTATATCTTGATGAAAGTGACTTGCAAGTTTTAACTCTAAATCCAAATGTTCTTTGATCATTGAAAGAAACATGTCATTTGACTCGCTGGGTTAAGTCCCTCAAGACATTATCTTTACTGGGTTTGTGTGAAGGGCAGGGCGTATCAGTACGTCTGCTGTGAATTCAGTGGGTCCTCTTGTTGCCTGCAGGTCCTATGGCTGGAGAACGACATGAGGTCCTTTGTTCAATCTGTTGCTCCTGGGTTTCAGCAGACAATGGGCAGTAAGGCCCCAGTTGAAGACCTATTGATGGACAATATTGTCAAACTCAATCTGGCCTACACTGAAATGTCCAGTGAAGATATCCGGTAGGTTGCAGTTTCAGCCCCAAGTATCGTTGGTGGACTGCATCTAGACCATGTTTGCCTCATGTGTGTGGCAATGTCTCCCTCCAGTGACCAGCTCCAGGATCTGTAGCATTTTCGGAAGAGCTCCTTTAGCTCAAGCAGCCATCCCCGTTGCGTTTTGGGAGTGAAGGACTGTAGTTCACTCCTACAGTTGACACAGTGTGTGGCCAAGAGGTGGCATATGTAATTGCACCCCCTCCTGCCCACAAGTCCATATTTACTTGCCCAGGATCTGAGGATCTTCTGGGTAGAACACCACATTTGTATCCTGATTTCTTGTCTTTATATTCATGCCATCCTCAGTCCCACCAACACTGAATCATGGAGAATGAACAGCTAGTTCACCTCCTGTGGCTCTTCCACAAACATCTGTGTGAGTGCATCATGCTGTGGTGAGAGATTATCACCTTCTTGTAGCTGGTGTTTTGGAGACTTCATTTCTTGTCTCTGTTACTACCAGTAGTCTGTTGCTTGTGAGACCGAATATATCATCTCTCCAATGGAAGGCTCCACATTCATTGCAGGAGTTACCAAAATGGTTCCCTCATATGAAAAAAAAAAAAAAAAAAAGAAAAACCAGTCTTACCTGTCCAGCTCTCCTTTTGTAAATAGGATTTTTTGCTCTTTCCAGTGCACAAAACCACTGAAATCTAATTTTAAAAAAAGAAGAAAAGAAAAAGCTTAATTCATCGGATGAGGGTAATGTGCATGTTTTCTCAATGATAATTTTCACAGGATGTAAAATCCTACGTAGATCCATTTGGGTAAACCCTGGATAGATCCTAGGTAGATTTACAAATGCTGTTATTGTTGATACATTCCTTTACCATTGTACAGAATATGATCTTACGTCATATTAAGTTTCAATAGCTTATAAGTATTTGAAAAATGATGAGCTGATGCAGCAAACATAACAAACATGAGTAGCCAGCTTCGAGGTGGTTTTGAACACACTATGGGGAGGTTACAACCACATCATCACATTGATTTATATGGCAGACGGGTAAGCAAAGTTTTGACCTTTTGGACATTTTAACTGCATTTGCTTCTAGCGGATCAGCTATTCTGTATTGAGCAATTGTGAACAATTAATGATTGGCTGGTTGGCTTTCCTTTCTATTCTTTATCTAGGTTCTAAAGCAAGCTTTCCTACGGAAAATTGCTGTCTCTCCTTGATTCAGCCCGAAGGAAGTGCTAACCTCCTTGCTTAACAAAAGCTATTGCTATTTGGTCTTTTAAAGGAAATACGCTGAGGCAAACATTACCACCAACCTCTATGTGGTCAATGAGCCATGGCTTTTCTCCCTGGCGTGGTGCTCTGGGGCACACTCTGTGACCACCAATGCTGTCCACACGCTGAAGAATCTCAGCCAGCCACTCTTCCTCCTGGTAAGTGAAAATCCTCCCCCTCCCAGGGGTAGGAAGTAGGGGTGGGATGTTCATGGTTACTTTTGGAGACCATGGGTCAGTTCATGCATGGGTAAAGGACCTGAGTTGAGACCTGGCTTATCTGGAACCTCTGAGCCACTGCAGGTATCACCGTACCCTTCTCCTCTCTTCTCTTGGCTCAGGTAGAAGCCCCCTGCTTGTTAGGATGTGCAACTCAGGCCTTGCGATGAGGGGAAAGAAGTCATATTGAGACTTGTGTGGGGAGAAAGGAAGGGTCTTTGAGGGCACAAGCTGATGCATGAGGATTTCCATTTCTAAGCTTTTGAAGCACCTTATTGATGTCAGAAGTTCCTCATTTCCCAGGGCTTCCCACTGCCCTTCTCGAACTTGGTCTTGTTCCACAAGCCCAAGGCAAACAACCATAGAAATAACCCTTCCTTGCTGGGAGGAATTTTTTTCACATAATTTGTCTATTCCCTATTCTGCCTTGGACACCTTGTAGAGCTAAGGAGCACCTGGGGCACTACTCCCACCAAAGTCCCTGCAGCCTAAAGGTCACTAATTTGAGTAACTGGCTTCACACGCTTGAAGTAGATTCCAGACAACTGCAGTTGTTTCAGTCGATTCTGGGAGTGGGTGGAGGTCTGGTCTAAGGATGAATCTTCAGATGCTCTTAGACTTAAAAGCAGGAGCCACCCCAGACCCTCTGTGGTGTTCACTAAAGAACAATTTTGCCAGAGAAAATGAGACGCCACCAGTTGATGTTAATGTTGGAGGGAAGCAGAGAGAACTACAGGGTCTGCCTGTACAAACGAAAGGTCCCCGTTATATTCACTGTGATGTGGTATGGTTTTCTTGGCCACACAACAGACCTGTTTTTATGAAGGATGGTGATTTGGCACCAGCACCCACTGGTGAGTGGCCACTTTGAAATGCCACCAAATGCTTTAAACACCTTGAGGGATGTTACTGCACATGCAAACCAGGCAGCTGATGGCCATATTCAAGCAGCAAGAAAGAGCTTGAACAACCTTTTTGCATATCGTGGGGTCCTTGGTGGTGGACACATCCTCTGTTGTTCTCTTCCAGACTCCGCAGCAGTACAACATCATGTGGATCCTGACAGATCTGACCTCTGTGCTCCTCATCTCACTCATCTTTGCTCTGCACTGGTAACTACCAAGTTGCTAATGACCATCCTAACCTGATCTTTTGTGCCAGGTGGAGGGAAGAAGGGTTAAAACTACTCTTGAGAACATTACCTTTCCCTTCAGGAACTAGAAGACAGCCCTGAAAGTCTGCAAAAAACTCTCTGCTTCTCCTGCTTGCTCTCATTTTCCCTTTCCATTTTGACAGCTCAGGAATCATATCTACCAGCAGGTTTCAGTGGAGACCTGGTGGATTTACAGCAGCAACAAACCAGTTATCAAACTGTGTCTTTCTGTCTGCATAGGCCAGAGCCCCTGAGGAAATCCACCCTCCAAGCTGAAAATGTCTGTGTGTCGCAGACACCACATTTTGTTTCCTCCCATGCTGTCAAAACCATTGCCTCCGTTTAATAATTGGGAAATCTGGGGTTCATAGGACAGGCTCACTCCAGCAAGTTGGGTTGGGCTGTGGGTGGCAGCTCTAATTTTGCTCTGGGCTGCTGGAGAAATCAATTAATAGCAGTATGGCCAGACGATGAACTAGCAGCTGTACAGACGTGTTTGCTGGGCATCCAGGCTTTTCTCTTCCCCAGGCAAAGTGGCTCTTTCCCATCTCACACTGCCCTGTTCTCCTCAGGACCTGCTTTGGCAGCTTTCACCTTGCTTTCAGGGCTGCAGTTTGCAGGGTGGTTAGGAACCAGCAGCTGCAAACATTTCTGGGGCTTTTGAGCTCCTAAATATTTCTTAGCAAGCAGGACTTTTAGTCACAAAGTTGCCTTCAAGATGCCGTTGCACACTTGAAGTGTGGCTGCTTAGACATCAGCCTCGCACTGAAGTCCCTTCTTGGTAAGGACCTGAGCAAATCCCAAAATATCAGGGCAGTGCTTGCCCTGACAAAGTAGAAGAAAGGTGTCCAGCGCACCAGGGAGCTGCGAGGGGAACCACAGCAAGCGGTGGCCTGACCCAGGTGCTTTGCCCCATGCAGGTGGCGAGAGCGGAGTTTCTCCTGCTGCGCCCATGACGGTGGCCCGATGCTGGAGAGCGGCACCTACAACAAGTTCAGGACAGGTGAGGGGGCCAAGGAGGGCCGGGAGCCACATCCTGCTCAGGGCTGTCCCCGTGGGGGCACGGGGGTCCTGATGGGTGGCTTGGTGACGGGTGCCCATGCTGTGGTGAAGGATGGCTGCATCCTGGGTTGTCTCAGCCTCAGGTGCAGGTGGGCAGTGATTCCTCCCCTCTGTTCAGCACTGGTGAGGCCACGTCTAGGCACTGGGTCCAGTTCAGGCTCCACAGCACCAAGCAGGTCGTGACACATGGGAGCAAACTCAGCGGGGCCGCTAAGCTGGAGGACGGGGCATTTGAGATCTGGGTTTGCACAGCGGGAGTGAGGGTCAAGGGGCTTCTTATCGCTGTCTGCAACCATCTAATGGGAGGGTGTAGAGAAGATGGAGCAAGATGTTTCTTGAATGTGCAGTGACAACAGCACAAGCTGCAACCTTGGAAATTTTTACTACGTATCAAGAGAAAAAGAGAAATCTTCCCCATGAGGGTGGTCAGATACTGGAACAGGGGCCCAGACAGGTGGGGAATATCCACTCTCAGAGGTGCTCAAAGCTCTGAGCAGCCCGATCTAATTGGCCCTGCTTCAAGCAGAGGTTGGGGCAGAGACCTCCAGATGTCCCCTCCAATATGCATTATTCTGCCATGCTGTGAAAAGAGAGCCCGGCGGCGCTGAGCACTCTTGGGTCTGCAAGGCAGGGTGGGACTGGCTGGGCACCCTCCCACGCACCAGGTTTCTCCACCCACGGAGCTACCATCCGGGCAAAATGACCCAACCTGGCCGTCACGCGTTTTCAGCCACGTTCTGTTTGCTCATGACGGCTGGCAAAACAGCTCCAGATGCTTTGGTAGCTCACTGTGTGTCCCCTTTTCCAGAGCTCAGCGACATGCCTGCCGTCATGGCTTGACACGGGCAGGGAGCGGACACGGATCTGCCATCTCGATGAGGACTGGCGAGCAGACCTTCTCCTGCTGCCCCTTCCTGCAATGCAAACACCAACCTGCCAAGGGGCTCAGATCCGCCTGGTGAGGAGAAGCCATTGGCCTCTGTGACCCTGCCGGAGATGAGCACCGAGCTTCCTCTCCTACAGTTTTTGTCGCAATCCCATACCTGGCAGGGATCCCTGGGGTGTAGGGGAGCACAGGTGGAGTTGCAGCCATGAAGAATCTGTGCACCATGATGAGATGCATCAGCCACATGGGAGCCTCCACGAGACCACTGGCATCCCACAGGGCAAGCATCCTGTAATCCCTCCTGCCATGTGTAAGCTCTCTGTTTCCACAGCTGTGTTTTACAGATGCTGCAAACACCTGAGCATCCTCCAGTCCTCCTCGTTCTCAGCTGCCCACGTTTCTCCTGTCAGACCAGCCTCTTCTCCACACACTCCCTCCCTCCTTCCTCACAGGTCTCCTCCATCCCTGAGAGCACACTAGCCCCACCACGATGGTCAAGTGCTGCGGGTTGGGTCACTACGGTCCATACCTTTCTATAACACAGGCAGGGGCAGCTTAGGTTTTCCTTTTCCCCACTCTTGCCCTGCCATAGACCCTGACAGGACAGTCTGTTCCCCTTGGCTGTGAGCAAGGGCGTATCTTCCCATGGGTGCTGAAGGACTTTTTGGTGCCTTGGCCGTGTAGCTACTGAGACTATGACCAGGAGCACACCTCTTTCCTTCAGAAGGACTGAGCTGCATGTGAATCAGTCCCACCAAGTGTCCTGTTTGCTTTTCCCTTGGCAAGGTCTGTATACCTGCGCTGCACCCTGCGATTTATTCCGATTTTCATTTCTCCCAGTGGCTGCTGGCACACAGCGGGGGGTGGGGGTGGGGGGTGTCTGTGCCCCACACTGCAAGGGAGATGTGAGCATCTCCCAGGTTTAAGCCATAAATTTCTACTTGAACAGATGATAAGAACACATTTTTTGTAAATTGTCAGTGCAGTTTAAATACATTTAGCTCTCCTATCCTGTTTTGTTCTTATTTTTGACAAACTGCGAAAGGGGAAGAACATAGTAGTCTTTACCTGAATCAGGCTATAGACATTTTTTCATAGATGAGCCTCATGCAGCTTGGAGTTTTTGCTAAATAAAACTATATCACAAGGGAATTGTGACAGGGAAGCATTAGGTTTCAGAGTTAGCTGTGCTGGGAAGTGCTCAAACCTTACCAAGTTGCAGTTTTGGAGTATTTTGGAGGCTAGAAATGAAAAAAAAAAAGGCAGTATCCTCCTTTGGAAAAGGGCTAAAGGGCTGGTGGATTGGTGTAGAGCAGCTCCAGATCTATGAAGCACGGGGAGAAGATGCTACTGATGGTGTTAAACCCCCTCCCCATGCCCTGCGTCCGTGGCTGATTCATAATTTTATGGGTACCACTCACATGGAGGTATGTGAGCAGCAAAAACAGGAGGTGGAGAGTGTGGGGGTTGAGCGGTGGTGTGCACCATGGGGACCTCAGCCGGTCCTCTGGTGTCCAGGTGAGGGACTTGGCTGTGGTCCCCCAACTGCTGCTTTTAAAAGGAGAAGCCACCTCAATGTGCCTTCATCCACGTATCTAGCTGCTGGCTGGCCATTACGCAGTGGTATCTCCCTGTACTCACCTTCCTCATCCTCAGCAGCCTTGTCCAGGCAGAGCCTGGCCAGTTAGACCTGTGGTCTCCTGCAATGCCTTACACCCTGTCACATCGCAGCTACTATTTTTTGTTGCACCACAGCTAGCAGGGTCTGGCAACACCGTAAATCTTGTGGCTGGTAGTCTGACTCCCACACACAAATTTTTCACCCAGTACTTCCTGCTGAAGTACTGGCTGAATCCAGTGATTCAGCTCAAAACTGGCCTTTGTGGAAGAACCAGCCCTTAGAGGACGAGCAATGGCGACTCCCCGGGCTCCAGTGTTTGTTTTTTACCCCGAAAGAAAAGATTGCACTTAGTTGCCAGTCCAGGCACGCTGACGATTTGCTCCCCATTGCTGGATACTCTCACCGGGAGTCCCACTCTGCAAGAAGTCTTGTCCCCAACAAGGACCTGAGAGCCCTGAACCCACCTTTTCCCGTGGAGACATCATCACAGCCGCGCAGCGCAGAACAGCCTCCCACAAGCCACTTGATGCTTTTTAATTAGAGTAGTCCGCTTGGACATATGTTTTTCATGTTACATCGCTTGGTGTAAATACAAAGAGGCCAGCAGACGCTAATACATATGACACACAGGCACACGCACACAGAGTCCCAGCACCCCCCAAAATGGTGGGGTGCATGGGAGGCTAAAAGAGCTGTAAGTGGAGGGATGAGGGTGGTGGCAGGGGAAAGCTGGCCCAGGACAGCACTGGAAAACATTGCTGTGCTGCACCGTCTACCGAGTGCGCTGTGGGAGGCAGGCATGGCTGGAGGCTCACAAAAAGCAGTGGTGGTGATGGGGATGATGGGCACATGTCTAAGGACAGGTGGGATCCCTGGGACAGCTGGATCATGGCAGCTGGGAAAGGGAGAGAAGCATCAGAGATAGATGGTGAAAAGGCAGCTTGGCTCCCAGTGTAGCCTTGGCTGGCGTAACCATGCTCCCATCACCAGAGTGCCTTGGGTAGGGGGACGGTGGAGGAGGGGGATTTCCTAGCAGCCCTGTCTGGCTGCTGGATGTCTCCGTGCAGCATCTCATTCACTTTGGTGGAGCAACCGAGGTCCAAAGTCACTGCTGCATCCCAGCCAGATGTCATGGTCCTTGAAGTCGGGTAGGCAGTGCTGCCGACTCTGCCTGGCACACCGTGGTGGTGGTGGACTGAGCCCAGCTGAGCTTAACAGAACAACACACGACACAACATGGATTTTTATGAAAGCAGCCAAACTTAGCTCAGTGCACAGGACCAAGAGACATCTCCCACATCTACTGAGATCCACTCAGTGTTAGTGACGCCAGCACCAGATCTTGGTGGGCAATTGTCAACCCTCCTGATGCCCTATACCCAGGCACGTGCTCCTTTGAAGTCTGGATTTTGGAAAGGCACCCCAGGCTCCTTCCCCTGCATCCCCCCGGACACAACATGGCTTCAGCCTCCTCTCTGCTGGCAGGTCCCATCTCTGCTCCAAAGCAGGCTGGGCCGCACTGCATGGTGTCAGGCGGAAGACAGGACAACCAGCCAGCAGTCTAGTACAGCCAACCAAAGATGGAGAAAAGCCCACTGAAACCAAGAGCCTGCCCTCGCTGTGAGTGGTTCAGGTCCAGCGGGGACTTGTAAAGAGCCATTTTATACAGCAACACACACAAAAGCAAAATAAAATCATTAGCTGTTTCCAACCCTGATGGCCAAGTCCATGTTGGAATTACAGCTCGACACAGGCTTGGCCTCAGTCTTCCAATCACGGGGGCTTCCAAACCCCTACATCCATATTGAGGCTTGCAGTAAAGATCCTCCCAGGGTTAATTTGTGTGGGCACAGGGGGCAAAAGGAGATAATTTGTCTTCCAAGCTTCACTTCCAGCTGAGCTTATAAGTTGGGAAAGATGTGCCTTACTCAGCCTCTGGCAATCACAGCTCTGGGGGAATCCCTGGGCGAGGGATCGTCCTGCAGGTCGCCTTCAGCCCCGAGTCAGCGTCCAGATACTGGCACGAAATGCAGGATTATTTTTTCCTTTTTAATATTTTAAAAAATAAATAGAAGAAGAAACAAAACTTTAAAATTTGTTCTTTAAATATTTCCAGCATTGCACGGACAGCACTTTAGTACTCTAGCCTGTTGGATCAGTAGTTTGTTTATTCTGATTCCTAGTTAAAATGTGCTCCTCCCAGCCTGCTTTTTCTTTCTGTTCTTCTTAAGAACACAACATATTCTTTTGTAATGTCAAAAAACAGTTCATTGGACTGGGTCAGGGCTCTGTTATTCCTCTTCAAACCTGAAATGCCCATAACGTCACCAAAAAGCTGTTAGCATCCCGATAGCTCTTTCTTAAGAAAAAAGACAAACCAAAGCAAAACAAGCCACGCACACACATACACACACACACACAAATCCTCTTCCAAGAGCCTTTGCGATGCCAACCATTGGGTTCAGGCAAAACTCCTGCCAGAGTGCCTTTGCTCAGTCACTGTCTGAGAGCGGTGGCATCCCCTGGAAATCTTTGAGGTGTAAGATGGAGTTGGGGTGCAGGGTGGGGAAGGAGAACGGGAGGTCAGAGATAGTCGTCTTCGCTGGAAGGGGAGGTGGGATTTGAACCCTCAAGGTCAGAGTCCAGTGAACTCCCTGATGGTGTTCGGCTCATCTTCCACATCTGGGAGGCAAAGGTTCTCCCCCAGCTGCACGGGTATCCCACAGGTCTCAGCTGGTGAATTAGCCCCATGGCCACCTGCCAGTGGCTTCTTGCAGTTCACTTGCTACCCTTTGCGCTCCTCTGTTTGCTCATGGCTGTTAGCATCTGGCTGATGTACGAGGTCAAAAGGTCATCCATCTTGTACCCCTGAGGAGGAGAGAGAACATGTTACCTGCCTTCAGAGCATAGTTTCCAGTCTCTGGCTCGTGCCTCCTGAACACATTGGCTACCAGTTTTTGACTTTCAACTTTTCAGGTACATTTTGACCTGTTCCACCATTCTCCTTCGGTAAAATGACATCGCCACAAAGAACACAATCCAAACATAATTTGCAGTGTTGAGACAGAGGAACTCATCATCCCAGGATGCTGCTGAGGCTAAGGACATAGGGAGCTTTGGATGAGACCTGGATTTTCAAATGGCCAACAAAATACTGAATGCCTCAGATAAATAAGAATTAATCCAGCAGGAATTTTTATCCTTCATGCTTTGGGTTTAAGACAGTCTAGGAGGAGGTTTGCTTCTGTGAATGTTACTAGGGACAAGCTGGGCAAAGGATCTTGGTAAAAGGGCTCAAGAGGATCCCCTGAACACACAATGGCTTTAATGTGCTTTTCAGGCCAGTGACAGGGGGCAGTGCCCCCTACTCCTGAGATGGCAACGTCCCAAGCACCTCAGGCTTGCTTGTAAGTTGGATGATGGACCAAGTGAGAGCCCTGATCCGTTCAGCAGAGCCATGGGCAATCCAGAAGAAGAAAACTCACTGGGGGCTCTTCTAAGCGACCACTTTCAGCCCAGAGAATCCCTGAGACACAATTTGCTGGAAGCATTTAATTTTGCCTGCTAAAGTCAGGATCTGGTCTAATTGCGTCCAATAATCTTTAACGCTCCTTACCAGGGAGGTCTCGCAGAGCAGCTTGCTTCCTCTCACCAGGTTGCCAATGGTTATATGGAAGTATGTGTTGCCACTGCTCCAGTTGGAGATCTTGGTGAAGGGGTGAGTGATGAGAATATCCTGGTGGGAACACAAGACTGACACTCAACACATGAGAGCCTCACCTCTCATGTCCTCGTTCACTTTCCATCAAAGCAGACCAAGGATGTCTGCTGTGATGGGACTGTACCATGGCCTCATGGGAAAGGCACTGAGATGCAAGACTCTGGATCCTCCAGTGCTTGTGGAGGACTGCCGTACTAGAATGACCATGCAGCTGGTAGAAGTAACGAGCAGGAGCATATTTACTCCAGCTCCTGTCCTAACGTGTGTGAAAATTAAGGAAGGAGTGTGTGTCTCCTCCAGTTACAGGGCCCTAACAGTTGATGCTCCCAATTAATCTCCTGTTGAAAAAGGCTGGGTTGGCTCTGCGCAACAGTGAATTTCTGCCTCCAGAAACTTTTCTGGCTACCCAGCCTTTCTAACTAGGCTTACTTAGAACTCCTGAAGTTCTGACCAACAGGCTCTTTGGGATAACCCCTGTGAGGTGTTGGGGAGCGGGCTCAGGAGCATCTGGTGAAGATCTCAGTTTTGCTTACCTTAGTTTTGGGATCGATGAGGCTGACTCCATGCTTATTGATGGCAATTAGAAGGATTTCTGGATAATTTGGCTCTGTAGTTTGCTGTTGGAAATGAGATGAACTGGTTAGGGGATGTGTCATGCAAAATCAGACCCCTTCCTATTTCCTCTCTCCCTGTCTTCTGCCAGCATTTGGTGGCCCATTAACTGCTATCCAGTTTATCCTTTAACGATAAACATAGAGGTCATTAAAGTATCAGCAATTGTCAGGGCTGTCTAGTGAAGTACAGATCTCCTAAATGCATAATAACCAGTGGATGAGTTGCTGACAGCATTAAGTTCCTTGCTTACTTTGGTAGCCTCCCAAAAGTGAAGCCTTCTTGCCACTGGCAAGGAAGAACTGGGACAGGGTGGCAAACTCCAGACGTCTCCTCTTCCAGTCTCTGTTTGGTGCTCTGCTCCTCCTCATGCCTGCTACTGTGGACCTCCAGGCCAAGACTACACTGCTCTGTCCCCTTCTGATCTTTACATTCAGTTTTGTTCCTGCTGGTAAACCCCTCTCCAAGCCCTGTGTCATGAGAACCTCCAATTTGTTTGACTGATGAGACAGAGCACAGGGAATGGGGGCTCAGCTCCTGGTGCCACCACAGATTTCTTGGCTACCAAGTCACTTTTGGTGGAAAAATCACAGGATATATTCAGAACCCTCATGATGTCCAAGATGGACACAAGAGAAAATGGGGTGCTCAAGTTCAAGGAACTGATGAGTAATTTCAGCAACTTGTTTCCAGCCCAAGCTCACTATGTGGTCATTGAGAAGAGGGAGTTGCAATAAGGCATCCAGAGTACTTGGACAGACTTCATGACTACTGGCCTCTACTGTCTTTGATGGGAGTCTGGTGCCATGGTGGATGGTCTGGATTTGGTTTGTGGTGGGTACAGACACGTCCCTTGGAAAACCACACATTTGCCTTGGCAAAACAGAGAATGGCTCTTGGCTCCTCAGCAGCACAGCTATGAGTATAGACCCGATGACTGAGAGATGCTGAAGCTCTACAATGCCTCTGTCTGTGTAAAGAGGCAGGGCAGCAATAAAAGAGCCTATCAGCCCTTTACTGATGGAGAGTCTCACACTCTTTCCCTGCTTCATCAGGGTTGTCCCAGTCTGGCCTAGATGCTGGGACAACCTTGCATGCTTTGAACCTTTCTGTTTTATGGGGCTCCTGACCTTGGCTAAAAGCTGCCAGGGAACCCCCAAGCAGGGAAGGTACCTTCACTTCAAAAAATGCGGATCCAAACGTAGGCCACTTGAAGATAATCTTTAGGAAGGCAAGCTTGGCTTCTTCTCTTGTTTTGCCCGCGTGCTTATTGTAGTATGCCACGATAGACTGCAACAGAGAACACAACAGAGCTGGAGGGTTTGCACTGCCTAGCGCTGGGGATGTTTGCAGGGGAACATCATCAGTCCCACAGAGATGGTTGGTTCTAGTTTCTGCTCCAATGAACACTTCACAGAAGTGCTGGCTGGTCACTGGAGCAGGGCCCGGAACCAAGGCAGGTCTGTCCTGAGATGAGCTGTGCTGGTGACTCCATTAAAGGGATTATAAGTTTTGATCCTCCAATTTATGGAGCAGAGGAAACTAAGAGCCCTTCAACCCAGAGAAGATGATAGCTTGCTGTTTAGGAACACGGCTCAGTTCAAGACACAGGAAACAGAAAGGACTTATAAGACTATTTCTTGGCAGTGAGACACCTATGTTATTTTATGTCTCTAGACTTGTCTGTACCTGTGCCACAACTCTCCCTGTGTAAAGCAGGGAGAATTACCCCTCTACTCAGTAGTCTGCCTTAAACAACAGACCTTTACATGAGACTGTCCCCCAGCACGTGTCCGTATGATGTTGCATCCACCCACTACAGCCACAGCCACATGCAGCACAAAGAAAACCCACTACAAGGCATGTGTGTACGAGCACGCATGTACAATTCCTCCTCTTCGTGATGCTGGCGAGGCTTCAGCTCTGCTAAGGCTCAAAAGGGACCACGGGTCACTCATTCTGGCAGCCCCACTTCAGTGTTGAACGTCAGACAAGTCACCCGAGAGACTGGGCTTCCCCCAGCCAGGCCTGGCATATGACTCAAGCTGCTGTTTTACCCTTTTCCAGTCGTCTGGAGAGAGCTGCCGAACGAGGTCCTGAGGCACCAGCTCCTTCAGGAGCTTGGGGATGCTGGGGAAATAGGACTTGTCATCCTCAAACTTCACCCGGTAGATGAGAGCTGCCAGCTGCAGGACCTCTTCCCGTGTGCACTTGTGGTAGCCGCGCAGATACTTTGGTAACTCCTGCATGGGTGAAAGAACAATTCAGAGAGGGAGGGGATGACCACGGACCTTCACCCTCAGCTGCTAAATGGAGTTTGTGGAGGTATCCAGCCTTTGGTTAAGAGGCTGTGCCCTGGGAACACTCGTAGCAGTTCTGTTGAGTGTGGTGGAAAGGCTCAGCGGAGATGACACTAGGTGTTTAAAGATCCTCTCTGCTCTAAAACAGTCTCCTGTTACGTGGAACAGGGAGGTCCCTATATTAGCTGTCAGGTGTGTGAACCTACAATCTTGTTCACCCTCCCTCATCCCAGGAAATCCACCTCTAGTAATGGCCACTTGGAATTGAATGGGTTTTCTCCTTTTTTTTCAATTTAAAAAATCTATTCCCTCATTATCAAAAGTGTCTGAAAATGTGCCAGGTGACTAACTAGCTCAAGCATTAAGGGATACAGTCATATTGGGATAACCTCTTTATCCAGGCAAGAACACAGGGAGTGTATGCGTGTGTGTGAGAGAGAGCTTTGGGGCATGAAGGTGTCTCTTCCATCCCAGAAGAAACAAGAGCAGAAGTGTAACTTCTTACCTGACTGCTGGGAGCATCACAGCTCATCTCCATGAATGGAGGTGGCTGAAAACCCTCCGGATGCTTCTGAATTCAGCCTCCCTGCTGAGGCTGCCAGCAGGACACACTCTCTCCTCTTTCTTGCCGCCCACCCAAGAGCAGCTGGCCCAAATCCCAGCTGAGCTGGTTACCCTCAAGTGCATGAAGGCTGCTCCTTGCCACGCAATGCAACAGCGCTCCTTGCCATGCAATGCAACAGCGCTCTTTGTAGCGCTTCATTTAAGGCAATACTTCATCCACCTGCAGATGGACGAAGCCTTTGTAACCCATTCCTAATTCCTCCCAAGTCTCCACTGCTATCGCAGGTTCCCGGACTACCTGGTAATAGTGGAAGATTGAGTCTGCCATTGAGTCCTTTCCAGGCGTTGTGTTGGTCCACAGCTTCTTCATGAAGAACACTTGGTAGGTGAGGGAAGGCACTATACCTGTGCAAGGGAAGCAGGGAGCAGATATGTAAGAGCAACGTTGTGAGTACCAGCTGGCAACCGGTGTCCATGCGAGCCGGCCGTGCCCATGTGCCGTCACAACCTGCAGATACAGGGGCGCTCACAAGGCCAAATGGGCTCTGACCTTGTGGAGAAAACCACATTTTTCCCTTGCAAAGCTTTAATAAAATGGAAAGAGTGTCTGGATTCATTTGCACGACTGTACTTCAGTGATAGCGCTCACGCCTAATGCAGGACAGAGGAACTGCACCCTGGAGGCACGTGTGTTTTGCAGCCACTGATACACTCAGCAGAGCTGCAGCCAGCTCCACTGCGGATGTGGGCAGCAAGGTGAGACGGATCCCACCACTGAGACCTTCCCAGGGGCAGGCCCTGGAGAGCTGCCCACCAGCAGGTGCTCTTCGTAGGGGCCAGGTCTAGCCCCGGAGCAGAGGTCTCGCTGCTCCTGGACAGATCATCTGCCAGGTGATGTCCCCAGGGCTGGTGCAGACCGCACACCCGCAGTAGGGTGGCCCAGCAGCCTCGGCAGACTGTGTGGCCAATCTTGTTCGAAAGGGCTGGAGGGCTCTAGGAGGGCTCTGTGTGACCCGCAATGGAGAAAAGTCACAGTTACCATCTTTTGCTGGTCTTGCTTTCTTTATCCAGTCTGTCAGGTGCCTCACGAAGTCAAAGAAGAAATCTCCCTCGGGCACACTGATGACCTGGGGGACGCAGCACGTGGTTACAAAGGCTGAGCAAGTGGCAAGAGGCCACAGGCAGGGTTGGCCATTGCCCCATCTCCCGTAGTTGTTGCTCACTGCTTTGTCCTGCTTACACTGATGTGTTACAAACTGCTGCCATGAGAACGCCACTGCCAGCACCTTGCTGCAGGCTCTGTCTCTGATTTCACCCATTACTCCTTATTGCAGCTTCCTATGTCACCAGAGCAATTAATTTCCCTTCATGGTGACTATCTCCATGGAATTCTCCCAGAGGTGTCTCTAAGCTGCATGTTTTAGTTACTTCTTTCTTATAAACCTGACTCAGCAACAGGCTAGGAGAGCTTTGCCTGCATTTTAAGCGCTTTGGGATGACTGCTGTAAGTCAGGGCTGTGGGACTGCAAATCTCACCTGCAGCAGGTTGGATCTGACTTAGAAGCACCACACTGCTTGCAGGGAAATGCACCTCACACGTGAGGGTGCAGCTAGCTCTGGCTGTGTGTACCCACGGGCAGGTGGGTCACCCCGAGTGCCTCAGGGATACCCCAGCCTCTGGGTGGGTCACTCACCTTGTCGGAGATTTTGACGAAGAGGCTGAAGCCCTCAGAGGACTTTAGGAGCAGCCTGTTGGAGATGTTCTGGCAGAAGTCCTTGGCTTTTGTGCTGGACTCTACCTCAAATGCCTACAAAGAAAGGAAGATCCTCACCGCTGCTGCTTCAAGGTTAATTTCCATTTTATGCTTTCTTTGAGGAACTCTAGGCTCAGGTGCACAAAGGGATTTAGGCAAGATACCTCCAGGCTGATTTGTCCCAGTTGTCTCTCCACTAATGATGATGAAGTCGGACACCTGGGTTAGACCAAATGCCTGACTTCTAGGTAGCTGAGGAGAGGGGAGATGACTCCTGCTTTACGTATGGATGGGATATCTAAAGGGCTGTCCCGCCTGCATGCAGGTCCCAGTCCTGGTTTTACCTTCTGAGCTGTGCTCAGCATTTACATCGCCTCAGTTTTGCTCTGCCCACTTAAAAAGATACACTTCATAGCAGTTTAAGGAATTTAAACTTCTGACCACCACATGCATGACTCTGTTAGCCTGAACCACCAAGTCACCAGGACCCATGTTCCACATCCCACGAGAGACCAGCCTGGAGCTCAGTGCTGCTGGTGTTCAGCAGCTCTTCAGCGCAGATGCATGTTGTACTGGAATGATGCTGCTCTGCCAGTCCATCTGGGTAACTGCCATGGCCAAAAGGATCACAGCAAACCCATTCAAGTGCAGAAGTCCCCACTGCCGCCTTCTACTGGCTGTCACACAGATGCATGTGCATAAAGCTTATTGCTGGTTATGTAGAAAAAAATACTGAAAGTGATGAGACATTGCAGCGGTTCGCTCAGTTCTCCATTACAGATAAGCTAGCTGCTGGAGAGGAATCACCCTTTTCCTTCCGTGGGTGTGCACTGCTTCACACAGAAACCCACTTGGAAAGACAAGACTTTAGTTGTGCCCAAGGGCACGAGGTGGGGGAGAGATGCAAGCCTCACAGGAAGGCTATAATCAGTAGCATGAGACAGCAGGATCTGCAATGACATGCCTATCTGCTCTGGCATCAGTATAACTAGCTGCCTTATTAGCATGTAAGATGCTTAATGAGAGGTTCCTGAGTGCAGTTATAAAGTCTGTGTCATCTCAGGTAAAAGGGTATAATTTCAGTTACCTACTTGCCAGTGCTGCCATAATCTGCCCAGTCCCCAGGGAGCCCCATCATGGTACCCCGCTGGGTATAGTTGGGTGGACAGAATCTGTTGGTCTAGGCTGCAAATAACTGATAGCCAAGGCTTGTGAACCACCGTGAGCGAATGAAGATGTACCCACCCAGTCTCCTTCTTTCTGGGGTCATGCTATAAAGCCTTCAGCGAACACCAGCACAGCAACCCACATCCTGAAAAATGTGAACTCCAGTATATCGTACCCCTGAGCTGGTCAGGGTAGATAAGAATGGGCTTTCCTGACACTGCTCTTGTCCAGAGACTTCTGGAAAGGATAGTTTTTCTGAATCAGAACCAGTATTAGCCTCTTCTGAGATTTGAATAGGAAAATTGATAGCCATCCTGGCAGAAAAGAAGAATTTCCTTCTCCCCCATTTACCTCATCGGTGTCATCAGGGAAGTAAACCTTGTGGAAAATTTGGGTAGTTTTGTGTTGAATGGCTTCCACTTCTACCAGATGGGGCGGGTACTTCCTGGATCCATTCCTGCAAAACAGGAGGTGGCAAGTGCCAAAGCATCAAAGCAAGAATCTTTTGTTTAAATCTTCCATTTTAATACATGTTCTTTTTTGAGTAACTTCAGCTACTTTCTTAATATTAGGCTTTTTCCCTCCTGAAAAGAAGAAAGCAAAATTTTAATACGGAATGTGTATTTGCTTAGGTTGTAGGTGACTTAAGTGGACCTGGACAAATGCAACTTACTTAATCTCTATTTCCCCCCACACAGTTTATCAGCGACATCCTCCACCCTATGTCCCTTTTGTTCTCTTGGTCGGACACAGAGGGAGGCTGTGAGTTTTCGCTCTCCCCCCAGCCACAAAAATATCTCCTACTCATATTTTCCCATGCATATTTACACGCTGTGGCACAGTCAGGACTAGAAGGTCTTTTGGTGCTGTACCTCAGGGCTTTCTGGAGTCTCTGGATGCAGTCTGCTGCCAAGGGGTGATGTTTCCGGGACTGCAGGAACCTCTGGACATGGGGCAGGAGGATGTTGCTCGGAGGGAAAAGGCCTGTACACAACCACAACAGCTCCCAGCCTTTCTCTTCACTGTACCTGCACAAGGAGAGACCCAGGAGGAAAAAAACCACTCACAGCACAGACACTTCAGATCTGCTTTGCCCAACACAGGCCAGTGCATTTGGGCCAAGGGGAACAAACAACTCTTACTTGATGTGGTTGTCCGTGAGCTGCTTGAGGGTCTGACAGTAGATTTCATCCTTCAGGGGTTCGGCTTTCAAGGCACCTTCAAATATTTGGTCTGTCAGCTCATTAACCGAGCGGGTCCTTTTCGATGGGTAGTCACCCATATACTTCAGCACTGGTGGGAGGCAGGAGTCAAGGATCAGCTAACCAGGGTGTTTAGGGAAGCTCTTCTGCTGATGATGTGATTAAAGACATCCTACTCATGACTACAGAAGCGGCTGCAATTTGGTGGAGGGGGCACAGTGTATCGTAAAGGCTTTAAATTTCTTTAGGCGATGTCCAGCAAGCTCTCTCCCTTTATCATGCATCATCTCAGGTTGAAAGAACTGGTTTGGGGTCAGGATATGTAGACCTAAGAAAGCTGCATGCGATCATGTGTTACCTGATCGCACATACAGGTACTACTGTAAAAGACCAGATTTTCAGCTAGTGTCAGACACCAGTGGAGCTGCAGCAACATAAACCAAATGACAACCTTCACCGTCATGCCATATTGCAACTATTCTGCATGAGAACAGGCCACCGTTTTCTGAATTAACACGTACAGCACAGCAAGAGGAAAAGGATAAAATTGCAAATGTCCTCTTATTCTTTTGCCAGTTCTTTTAATTCCTCCTTCTGTTATTATTTGCTAGTAAGAGGAAACCAGTAGTAGCAGCAATGGTGTTAATATTAATCAGTAACAGGCCTATACAAACAGAACTGTTCAAACCATGAAGTTTGGATCCTAGAGCAAAGCCCCACCAAAAAATAAAGGCTACTTCAACAGATTGGATCTATGTCTGCACTCAGCTCCTCTCTCCCATGCTGTGTACGTTCTGCCAAGGAAGGGATATTCAGGCATCAAACCCTCTCCTCGAGGCCATGTGGTCTGGTTTGCACCCACCCTGGTTAGGGCTACAGCCTTCCACAGCAGATGCATTTTGGAGAGACACAGCCGAAGCAAGCCAGAACAGAGCCGGTGAGTCAACCACTAGGCAGTGTGGACCAGCCAGACTCAGTAACTTGTTCTCTGGCCCTCATTTATTAAGAAGCAGACATCCCTCAGATCTCAAGGGTGCTTGAGGACAGGTTTCAGGATCAGACCCATCTCCAAGCCTGTGACATGGTCTCAAAGCCCTTAAGAGGGACCACAAACCTTTCCAAGGGCTTTGCTTCGGGCCCTAAAGAGCCTGCTCAGCCCTTTGCCCATCAGACCAGTTGCCCAAGGCCTCCCTCAGGCAGCGGAAGGATATCAATGAAGGCCATACAGGCTTCTTGGGACAGCTCCTCGCTGCCCAGGATCTTCTTCAGCAACGGCTGTTTGATGGGCTCACGGGTGTAGCACCACAGCTTGTCCTTCCCGCGGCTCTTGGTGATCATGACGCGGCTGAGGGTATGCTTGGGAGGTGGCCTGGCGGCAAAGGCAAAGCAAGGGGAAAGGTGGAGAGGTTACAGGGATAAAAGGGACAGATTGCGGCCAATGTTTCACCTGGGAAGGTTGCTCACAGCACCTGGCTAATGAACTCATACACCAAATGGGACTTCACAGTTTAGCAAGTATCCAGCTCCAGTTTGGCCCAAAGAGAACCATTCGTGCTTTCCTAGGGCTCAGAAAAGTCCCCTGAGGACCCTACCCAAGTACTGACACCAAAACAACAATCCCTACCCCAAAAAGCTTCTAACCACAAGCGGAAGGATGATGGCAATGGACGGTCAGGGCAGCAACACTGAAAGAATATTGCCTAGAGGAACAAGCCTACCAGGGTGAAGGCATCCCAGCGGATCTGGTCCGCCTGTTTGGATTGCCAGCGCATCTGAACAGAAGTGGGAGCTTTGGGATCAGTCTGGTCAGCTGCATTCAGCAGTGGTGCACATTTAAATCTTTGGAGCTGAGATGAAAATGCCCGTACCTAATTCAACTGCTGTCTGTATGGTCTGAGGCTGTGTATGGGATCATAGGAAAGGAATATCAGACCACTAAGCACAGCCTCCCACATAATACCAAATTTCACACTGTTACACCTGTGCTGAGCCAGTCTGAAGAAATCTTTCGTAAAACCTTGTTTGTGGAAAACCTACAGCTCAAATGCCAGGACCTAAACTGGAGATTGCAGTTGTACAAAGTCACACAAGGGGTTATTCTGAGTCTTTTCCTGTAGCCAAAAATTTCCTGATTCCCAGGCTACCTGGAGATGGATTCCTATACCTATAATTTTTGAGGATGGTTTAAAAAAATCACCTAAAATAATCATAGGAAAATTCCTCCAAGGTGTATGGCTTTACTCTTTCTTCACTCTCTGAAATTGCCAGCTGAGAGGTTCTGATAACATCTTGTCGTTGGTCAGGGGTCATCGTGACCAGTGCCTGTGGGATGAAAAGGTCTCTGTCACACGATATATTTGATATAATACATATCTGATGTATTCAGAGAGAGGAAGCAGATACAAAATGAAAAGAACAGTGAGTGAATAAGAATAACCCACTAATTCCAGATAATAGTCAGTAAGAACTGTGCAGTTGTTATTTCTCTGTGCCATTCTCAGTCACTAATGTAAGGAATGACAAATGTTTCCTTGGTGTAGATCATTTCCTAATGAAGATAATGTGCTTTGGATCCTACAGGTCCACACATGAATATAGTGGTTCCCTCCAACCCCAAATACACATTCAAGTAATCAGGCCAGCTGCAGGGATTTAGCACGATTCATGGGTATTCCAAGTCACAAGCTTCTGGTGTTCAAGGTGACAAGACCAGAAGAAAGGCTGAGATCATTTCTGCCTTGGACAACTTGTCACCTCTCTCAGCCACTTCGGTTTCCACCTTATCGTCAGGGAGACTCTGGCCAGATCTAAGCTCTTCAGGGAGGCTTTGACCTCCTCAGGCTTTGTATAAAATTGTGACATTCTGTAAGACAGCTTACCACGATCTCCAGTGGAGGCATGGTGACTGTAGGCAAGACATACACGGAATCGGTTGGGAAATCCCCTCTCTGCTTGGTCCGTTCATTGAACCCGTTAGCCCACCCTGAGTTCATCACATGTTCTCCTGTGTCCTGGTCTAGAACTATGAGGTCTCCTTTGAGGAAGCTGAGGAATCCAGATTCTTCTCCCACTGCAAGAAAAACAACCGTTAGTTTGAATTTTTTTTTTTCCAAAACCCTTGGGAGTAATTAATTTATCTATATGCTTACCACTGGGCTGGGCCATTTACTTACCAGGGTTTGGGTTGTCTTGGAGAGTGACCACATACTTGGATCTCTTCCTTAGTCCTTCAAGGAAGGTCACTACCAGGTCCCGAATATCCTCTGCATTGTTGGAGGTGAAAGTGTATTCATCGCCTTTAATGGTGGCCAAGGTGAAACTCTGCCCTTGCAGCTTTCCCCCTCTGGGATATGTTTTTATCGGAGACATAAACAAGAAACGTAATGGCATCAAGAGGTAAAGCCTGGAAAAAGACTGGTTTATGGCGAGATTACCAGCTAAGTCTGTTCCTCCTTACCTGCTGCTTGACACAGCGGTGATCTCTGGGAAAGAGAGCTCTAAGAGAACCTGCTCCTGTTCATCCACAAAGTACACCCCTGTCCAGTTGACAGCTACAATCACATCATTTTTAGGCAGGCTTGGCCCTGAATTGAAGACAAGACTTACAATCAGTTCAGGAACGGTCTTATGGTATAGAAAATGTGTGCATTTCAAAGGAGGATGCAACGATCAAAAACCTCAGTGTTATTTTTAGTTAAGAGAAGTAGTGGCAGACTTGTAGCTTGAGCCATTGCTAATCAGAATGCACCAAAAAATAATGTATCCAAAAAGACCATCTAGATTGTCCATTAAGTCTTCTTGTCTGTGGAGTCCCTCTCTCTCCTTCCTTTTGCTTTAGAGCATCCTGTGCTCTGGGGATATGCTCTACTGACTCACCTGAGAATTTGAAGGCTTCATAAAACCGAGAAAACAGCAAAGGCCACTTGAAACGTGCAAAATCCACTACTTCTTCCTTGACTTTTTTGGGGTCTGCCCTCTTCTGAGTATAAATTCCCTACAGACAAAGCAAACCACAACCAACGTGAAGCACAAACCTACTTATATCCAGGAAGAGAGCAAACAAAACCAATTCATGTCACCTGAAGATTTTGGAACTAATACTAATTGAGTTCTCAGTGCTGCCAAGGGCCAAAGAAAGTCCTACATGAACAAGTGGTAGTTTGGACAAAGTCCTGGCCTTTGGTTCCCACTTCAGGGAATAATTTGACTTTGAGAAGGCTGGGCAAGCATCTAGAGTGACCAGTCTGGGTGGGATTCATCTCACCTAACTTTGAGTTTCCCTAAGGTAGGTGTCTACCTTTTGGCTTGACAGTCCTTTAGCTGAAAGCAGACACTCAACAGCCCTTAAGCACAGGCATTTAGCTTTATTTAGGACATCCTAACACTTCTGTATGTAGCTGACAGGCTGATGGAGGACCTGCAAGATCCAACTGAATTGTACCCCTGGGTCTCTGTTGACAGTAATGGGAGGTGAGACTCCTAACGCACATGGAGATGCTTACATTTTAGGGGTCTTAATCTGAAGCTGGCTCCTGCTGTCAAATGAACGCCAGTCCTCATGCCTGGATGACCAGCCTCATGCCTGGTCATAAGTTTTGGGCAATGAGTTTGGCAGGTGTCCCTGTGGGAGGGTGTCACCAATGTTCTAATGGAAGTCAGGGAGGTTTTATACAATGCCTGGCACAATAAGGTCCTGACATTGCCTGGAGACATGAACTGCCACTGTAATGCAACCAATAACACCACAGTCCTGTGTAACAGGAACGAGACCCCAGAGACAGCGTTTTGCTTCTCCCAGTCAATCTCTGCAGGTTGCCTTCTTCTGTCAGATATTGTCTCAAAACCAGTGGTAAAGCTGAATACGGCTAGTACAAAACCTGCCCTTTCTCTTTGATTTAGCTTCAGGCCAGGCTAAGAGCTGAGCTGTGATGTCTGACGCATGTTTAAATGGCACACAAAGCTACTGAAGCATGCCTTGGTCCTTGCCAGGTGGTCTATTGTTCCCACCTTTTTATGTGCAGCTATAATGAGCTGAGCCCATTTTTCCACTGTTTTCGAAGCTGTGATCTCTCTGTCTGGGATGTAGGACGGAATTAGATTTAGCAGCCTTTCCAGTACCATCTCTGACCCATAGTCCACATAGTACTGCTGGGAAGCCAGTTCTGCCAGATCTTCTTCCTGTGGGAGCCAAAAAAGCCAAGTTAACGCTGTTACCAGGCCATCACCTCAACTTCCATCCTCCATCACTCAAAGAGCTCTTTGTGGAGGCTGGATGTACTGCTGCTTCAGAATGGTGTGGGGATGCTTCCTTTCAGCAGAACTTCACCAGTGTTTTTTACACATCTAAAGTGCAGGGGACTGACCACTAAAAGCTAGCCTTAGCATGTTCAGTGACCAGCACCATGCAACCCTGTACTGTGTGTGAACATGCTTGTCTCAGTCTTTGCTTTCAGTTCAGTCTTCTTCTGATGCCTGCAGTCAGCGGTGGGTGATTTTGGTATGGTAGACGGAGTTTAATGATTGAAAACTGCATGTATCCATGATTTCTCATACCTGAGAAGCCCAGCAACTGAAGCACCTGTGCATAATGCAGAACTGTAGAATGTCCTTCGGTGCAGCTACATTCCAAGCACTTTGGTGTGAAATAATAGAGCTACTGAGATGATAATAGCACAAGGAGATCAGGAGCAAGAGAAGGGGAGGAAGAAAGGGCAGGACTTTGCATAGGATAAAAGAGCTGCGCTTAATGCAATATAGATGGGAAAAGGTGATTTAGTTCCCTAGGTGACTGGACTCTACCAGACCACAGCAGTATGATTAGGTATTGGGGAAGAGAGATATCTTCAATTTGACACCTGGATGATTTTAAACACAAGCAAAAAAAATGTGATGGACATTATCAGAGATGCTGGTCTTTCTTGAGATGCTCGTTTCAGTGACACTGGAATAATTCTGTAAGCTTCCAAAGACTCTAGAGGCATAGGTTTCTGCTGCCAATGCCCCTTCAGCATATGGCAGCATTACTGGGTTTGTATTGCATGGCAGAGATCTGGGTATCCTGAAAAGCATCTCTCATGTCTAAGGCTAAGGAGGATTCGCCAAACAGGATCCTGCTGTGTACTCCTCATCTGGTGATCTGGTTACGGACTACCCGTGGCCCTTCAAACTAAGGCTGATGGATGAAGTGGCCGTTCACTCTCCCATCCAAAATTCACCAGGAGACACTGCTCATGCAGCACATGGGAGCGTCCAGCCTGTTCCCAGCCAAGAAGATGTGATTCCTGTAGCTACTGTTTCCCAAGTGATTACCATAATCCCTAAGCTAGCAAGTGTTCAGGGAGGAAGATTTCTCATCCCCTTTGGTGCAACCTATTTCACCATGTAGAGGATACATGTTGGACCAGACCAGTAGCTGCTGAGGTCACATACCTTGTCACACCGGTACTCCCCAAACTTCACCCCTCGCACGATCTGTTGGTAAATGAGACTGGTGGCCACACTGTCCTCACTTGGGTTGTGCCAAGGAGTGAAGATCTCCTTCCTGAAAAAGAGCCGCCATGGCGCGTTGCGCTCCTGCGCTCCCTGCTCTTTGGCGTACTGCTCGCACTGAGACACAGCATCCATCACATGGTCATTGCCGCTCCCCAGCGAGGAGACCTAGTCAGGGCAGAGGTAAATGTGGCATTCACCCGACTAAATGCTGACCTTTCTAGGTAGAGATACCTTTCTCTGAGTCACTCATCCAGACTTATAATCAAAATAAACCAAAGTATCTACCTCTACTAGCCAGTCAAGATTGAATAGGTCTACAGCATAGCTGGATGAGCTGTTTTGTTTTGAGCCCCAGTTTCCCATCCAGAATGAAAGGAGAACATCAATATGAATTAGCAATGCCAATGGTCCCATTATAAAGTATTGTTTATTCATACTGTGCTTTGAAATACCCTGTTTAAAAGTCATGGACTTGGACCCAACCGTGCTAAGCACCAGACAAACCCAGAACAAAAAGCCTATCCTGTTACAGAAGATTTATCACCTCTGTCGTCTCACTGTGGTCTGGCATGAAGCCCTAAAGCACTATATCTGCTCAGAGTGAACACCCCTGGATGAATGTCTCCTCAAAAAAGACCAAGAAGATGGAGTATAAACCATTTTCTTCTCCACCCGCAGGCAGAGGTGGCCACATCTGAAGGTGAGAATATACCTCATCCTCTTACACAGCAGCTGTAGGAATAATTCTGTTTCATTGGCTTGCAGCTGTTGTCTCACCTGATGAAGTTTTACCCTAGGTCTGTTTTCACTTCTCATTTATGCTCACCTTTATTTTTGCAGAATTTCTGAAAAAGGTATGCTTTTAGGTTAAATAAACTGTGTTACATGCCAATGCAGGTATGCAGTTCAGATTTTAGCTCATTTTAGAAGCTTAATTTCAACCATTAGCTTTCCAATTAAATGTAATTGCTCCCTTGCATAAAAATCCAGTCTGATTGTTTTACTGGAAATTCACTTCAAAGTATCTTGACTGAGAGTAAGAGCATGGCATCACAGAATAATGTAGGTGGAAAGGCATTTCTGGAGGTTTCTGGTCCAGCCCACTGGTCAGAGCAGGTCCATCTTTGACCAGGTTGCGCCATGCCTTTTCCTGTTAAATTCTGAATATCTCCAAAGAGGGAGATTTCATAGCGTCTCTACAACCTTGCTCCAGCATTTGACTACTCTTATTGTGAAAATCATGCTGGTACTTGCACGGAAGAAATGTTCCTTCCTGACCTCAAGGCTGGCCATTTGCTCAGAGCACAGAGTCCTTCTGCCCTCTGGAAGATATGTGACGGCAAGCAGAACCTCCCTCTTCTTTCATAGAGCTAGTCAGGAATGTAACTTAAGATATACCTTGTCAAAAAGTGCAATGTAAAGCGAAAAGCCAAATCGGTCCTTCAGGCTGATTTTGTCGGCCAAAGAATTACAGAGCTCTTTAGCGGTTGTTGCGGAGTCGGTCAACAGCGTTTTTGTTGTCCCATCCATAAATGTGACAGGCAGCATGATTGGTTTCTTGGACTTGGTTGCCTAATGGATTAAAGTCAAACTTTATAAAGGCATGTGTATTTCAATCCCATTGAGACTATTTACCTACACACTCTTCCATCCAACTGTGGTAACCATTTTCTAATTCCTGATTCCACTGACTGGCTGCTTTTCAATAGTACCATAACATACTCCTCAACAGAAAAAAGTACGGTCAGCCAATGTCCTGTCAGCCACTGGAAGCACCTGGAAATCCCAGATTTTTTATTTAATACACTCAGTCATCAAAGTGCCTAACCCAGTAAATCCAAGCATGCCTGGGAATGCTCCTGAGCACTGGAGCATAGCTGTCTACGCTAGTAAACCAGCATGGAAAATGAGCAATTACTGTACAGACTGTGCACGTTCCAGCTACGGCTATCGCCGAACAAGTCCCAGGGACCATTCTCAGTAGGCAGTTTGCCTGTGGCCACTTTCATCTGGAAGAGAGTTTTGTAGTATACACGGGGGCTTGCTCCGTGCCAGCTGGTCTCAATGCCTGAGAGCACTCTTGTGCACGTTTAATTTACAAATATTGATGTAGCCAAAGGGATTGATCTTCAACGTACTCTGGAGCAAAGCCAGGATGCATGGCGAATGCAGTATCTTGGAAATACATGAAAATACTTGAGAGAAATAGGCATTTTGTCACACTACTTTCTGTCCTGCCAGAGAAGTGGTTCCCATGATAGTGAAAGGCTTAAACTCTGAGCCCCAGCTGCCTGGGGAAGGGTTGGAAGGCCTCATACCTGCAGCTCCAGCCAGCTGGGTGGCTGTGTCCTTGTCCCATTGGCAAACGTCCGCCTCAGCCTCTCTTCGCAATAGGGAGCATAACCCGGGGGGCCTCCGTTGATAAAGTTCCTTAAATACTGTTGGCAGCAGGGAACACATTGGTTAGACCATGGGCTATAGAGGCCAAGCATTTGCAAAGGTTAAAAAGCAATGTTTTATTGCAGAAAAGCTCTCTAGGACTAATGGGAGTGATACTACTCAGGCTCAGGATGCTCCTACATCACATTGCTGGAAGCCGAGGGAGGGAGTAGGACAGTCTACACCCTTGCTTTGTTCTTACACTGTGCATTTCTGGCCTCGGTGGAGATAAGATACCAGCCTAGACAGACCTGCGATCAAAGCCAGTGCAGCAGCTTTTCTGTTCCTGCTACTGCTGCCACTGATTTCTCTCTCTGTGTTTTAAAGACACATTATAAAATGTTATTGGGTGTTGGTCAAAAAGATGGGAGTGAATGAAAAAGATGTAGAAGTAATGATCTAGGGGAAATGTAAGCAAATGCCACTCAGAACAAAGTAGCTGCCAGTACAAAAGAACTTTCACAATTACGTTAAACAGGTGTTTCTTTAGTCAGATTTTAAATTGCATTTTAGAAGATCCTAAACCAGAATTCAAAGTCCTTCATCATATGTTAAAAATACAACCACATTATTGTAGACAAAATTAAATCCAGTGACTTCCACAATATGAAAGACAATACACTTAAAAATAGTACATAAATATCTTGGCCAAAAAGGTAGCAAAGACTAATAGTTGTGTAAATCATATTTTTCAGAGAGACTTTATAGACAGATAAAGAGTTCTCTGAATGATAACATATAGCTGTTCCTTCAGTAACACAGACAGTTCTATAACACTGTCAGTCTGTAAATAACACGGGTAGAGAGACGGGTATCTCTGTCAATCGTAACTTACAGAGATACTCTGAAATAACTAGGCAATACGGCCCGGTTATATGCATGGGAGCTGTTGCAAATGACTGCAAGCAGCTGATGCTGTGTAAAAGTGTAGTTTTAATTGTGCTGTTAATAATGAACTATGTAATTACATATTTTTTTTATTTCTCCTCCCCTGTGACTGAAACTTCCCACCAAAGTCCATTATTAGTTGAAACAAAGGTACGAAGAACAGGAGTGCTAATGTGTCTTGACCCATGCTTAGTATATGATGTGATAAAAGTGTCTAATGGGATCCAAAGTGTGACCTTCATGTTTGGGAGCAGGAAAATGTATCGAAGACTGCCTCATTATCAGCTAAATCCTTCTCAGAATGTTCAGTTCTAACTGACACTTTTGAAGGCTGCGGAACAACTGCCAAGCACAGCAGTTTCCTGAAATTCCTCATCTTTTTTGCATAATACTGCTGCTATTAAAGTTAGAGCTTAGAGGTTTCAGGAGAAAAGTAACCAGAAGTCTGATACAACATTCATTGCATGGAAGAGTACAGGAAAGAAACAGTAAGAGATATTTACCCTTATATGCTTTTCCTTCTATTAAAATGGTGGATAATTACTGCTAAATTAGAAGTAAGGGCATCAATTGAAAAAGATGTGAGGTTAACAAAATGTCATCTAGCTAACTGGCTGATAGCCAATGCGTGGCTATCATACGTTCAATGGTAGCTGTTGCATGGTTAAAGCAGTACTCAGTGAACTCATAGTAAATCAGATTTTGGCAGACTACTAACTCCTGAAAACATGGTACTAATAGATTAAGAGTCTGAGAGTAAGGTCTGGCACTGACATGGAGTTTGTCTCCCAACGCAGAACAGACTGGACTAGGCGGCCTGGGCTAACGTAGCTTCAAAACAGAAGCGTTCACTGAACTCCAACAAACTTTGAATATTCCTCCGCTTTTCACGAAACAAAAAAGTGAGCCTGGATGGGAACATATGTGGCTCGGGCAGAGTTAACATTTCACATCATGAGAATGCTTTGTCTCAAAACATAACATTTTAAGCTGGAAGGTGTCACTGATGTCCCCCATGGATAACTACAGTGCCTTTGAAGGAGCTCCGAGACATTGCCCAGGTCACTGCCTGTGTGTTGCTGTTTGCAAGACGGGGGCCTTGAAAGGTAACCACAGCGTGGGCTGCTGCAGGTGTTGTTTGCACTCATACTCGAGGACCTTCGGTCACCACAGGCTGCCTATCATCTCCAACAGCCCACGGGGCAAAAGAGTGATGAATAAGGGCAGAATTAGTATAAACCCTCTCTGAAGCTGCTGGGAATATTGCCACATATTTCAGCATGGACCGTAACTTTTGGCAGAGGTACATGTGAAACCCTGGCCCAGGTTGCCCAGAGAGGTGGTCGATGCCCCATCCCTGGGAACATTCGAGGCCGGGCTGGACGGGGCTCTGAGCAGCCTGATCGAGTTGCAGATGTCCCTGCTTATGGCAGGGGGAGTTGGACTAGGTGACCTTTGGAAGGTCCCTTCCAACCCAAACTATTCTATGATTCTATCATTCTATCATTCTATCATTCTATCATTCTATGTCTGAGTCTCCAGAGCTACCCATAAATTATTTCTGAGAAGTGCTTTACTCACCTAAAATAATCTTCTGCTATTAAAGATTTAAACCCACACAACCTCCTGTGGCATACTTTCTCAGATCTCATTTCCAGACATAATTTAATTATCTGCCACTTTGCCAGTGATTTATCTGCTTTATTAGATTTCATGCTGGCAAGGCCTGGGGATGAAGGAGGGATTTCTATTCTTGGCTTCAGCTCTTTCAGTGCTGAGGGCCCAGTACCTGATCTGGTATCTGTGGAAATTAATGGAACATCTCTATCTCCAGCAGGCTTGGGAGCAGGTCCAGGCTCCAACATTCAAAGATCTGAGAGGGACAAAGGAGGTCTTATACCACGGCAAAGCAAAGACACAGTGCTGAGCCCTTTGCCCTAAGCCAGCCAAACTCTTAGGCATGGGATTAACTTGACCAGTCCAGTGGGTGTGTCCTGGTTTCAGCTGGGCTAGGGCTAATTTTCTTAGTATCTAGTACAGTGTGTTTTGGGTTTACGGCGAGAACAATGTTGATAACACAGTGACATTTTGGTTGTTGCTAAGTAGCACTT
>JAVKLA010000026.1:23876963-23926820 GCA_034782735.1 Sagittarius serpentarius
ATCCCCGCCCCCCCCCCAAACAAGACTTATTGCTCCTCACTCTTTTGAGATGGGATTTGCAAAAGCTCTCAGCTTGGGCTAACTGCTCCC
The DNA here is from genome assembly GCA_034782735.1 of Sagittarius serpentarius. NCBI lineage: Eukaryota > Metazoa > Chordata > Aves > Accipitriformes > Sagittariidae > Sagittarius > Sagittarius serpentarius. The sequence goes on from JAVKLA010000026.1 coordinate 23,877,054, forward strand.
GTGGGGACTTTTGCCCCTGGCAGCGGAGAGGAGCAGAGGACGGGTGAGACCCCACCTCTGCTCCCTACGCCACGGCTGAGGGCAGGAAGCTAAAAGCAGGGATAACATTCGGACCATCGCGGAGTGGTGAGAGGTATCGGCAGCTAGATGGAGGGCTGTGAAAGAGGGGAGGGAAGGTACTGGATGGATGGAGAACGGGAGCCGAGGGGAGGCCGGCGCGAGGTGCAGAATGACTCAAGGAGACACGGGAAGCCAACCTTTCCCCTTAAACACTCCTTAAATCTTTCAGGAAGAGAGACAGGTAGCGCCAAACCCAGAGGAGGGCTGGTTCTATGTTGTCTAGGGAAAAGCAGAAGAGAGTCAGAGAGGGCTGCAGACAATCCAACGGCACTTGTGCTGCCAGGCGGCCAAGCGTCTCCTCTCACCTCCTCGGTCAGTTTGGATTTCTTCTTGAGCGTTAAGGAGACCAGTTTGTGCCGCACGCTGTTCTTCTTGTGCCCATCAATGTGAGTACTCTGCAAAGCAAGAGGCGCAGATGCAGTGCGGTGAGACACAGCCCCGCCGAGTACGTGCTCTCCCTGCCTCCCCCGGGCTCCTGCAAAAGACCATTAATCCTGGGCAGAAAGTGAGATATTTCAGAGGCTGGTGGGAAGCAGAAGTGTGGACCCATATTCCCGTGCCCCCCGATAACCCAAGTCTGGCTCTGAATTTTGCAGGTACTCTCTAATCAGTGAGCCTCCCTCAGATCAAATCCAGATGAGGCTACTGTCCTTCTCAGGTAATTCACTGAAAGAGCTGAATGATATCACCATCTCTAAAAACTCAGATATTTGGTAATTTACATCTGAAAAAGCTGCAGGGGCTTGTCCAGATGACAAGACAGAAAACTTCTTGAAAATGCAACAGTGCCATCTTGAAAAATGCCAGTACCAGGTAATATCTTGTCCTATTGAATAAAGCAATTGCCAAAGATGAAAGCATAACAGCGCTATGGGGAGCAATTTATCCAGATTAATGTCTTATCTGGGAAGAGTACTAAGATGAAGTCCTCCAGTGACATCCTAGAATGCACTGAGGATGTAGTGGGGATTTTTTTTTTTCCATTTCCACAGCTTAATCTCCTGGTAACTCTTTACTTCCTGCTCCAAGATTAAGGGCACATTTTTAATTTAGTCTGTCCTGACCCAGAACAGATCAAAAAGAAATCCCCAAATGACAGACCAGTGACACAGGACATTGCATTCCTCCCATGTATTTCTGCCCTATGGGGTGGAGAAGAGAGATCAAGGTCCTATGAGAGATTATCAGGGCACTTTCCTTACTGTATTGCTGGGGAACATTCAGTTCCCCTGTGAAGAAGAAGGGATGTGATCATCACCTGACACATGGGCAATTCTCCTTTCATAGCATAATTGCAGATGAAGATGACAAACTGATTGCCCGCAGCAAACCCCACCAGTTGTTTCTTTCCAGCACATTTCAATATCCAACAGCTAAGAACAGTTTCTCTTTTACAGCTGCAGCAGTTACCTCTCCTTCTCCCTGCAGAGCCTGCAGTTCTTTCTTATACGTCTTTTTCCCAAGAGTCTCATAGATTTTTGTCATCACTGGTATCTTCTCGCCACCGTCACTCATGGCTGTGTGGTATTTTGGCTCAGGGAGGTCTCCCATGAAACGGAGGACAGTGATCCATACAGCAAGTGCTGCCTATTTGAAAGGAAAGATTAATTCCATTAGCTCGCACCAGGGCAGTGGAGGGGGTGGTCAAGCCATGCTGAGCCCATCAGGATTGCCACTGTGCTCTCTCTGTACATCTGTAGGAGATAAAACATTTTCCTGCATCATACATAACAGTTTTGCCTGCAACATACATCCCATCTGAACAAGCCGGGCAGGCTGGTGGCTGGGACCACAAATTCAGGCCCTGTGTTCATGCCATCACGAGTGTGTTTGTGCACCCTACAAGAGGTTTGCTTCTTGGCTAGGAGATGACACCCTTATAGAGGGGCAGCGGCTGGCAGCTCCTAACCCACTGAAGAGAGGAAGGAGAACCACAGTGAAGGCAAGTTCGTGGCCAATGTAATGTTCTTTATAGCCATGCAGGTTCAATACAGTTCTCCTCTTCTACTGCTGGCTATAGGACAAGTGTTTCTTCTCTGCTAGCTCTGCACTCGTACATACGACAAGGTAAGAAGCAATTTTTCCAGCTGCTGAGTAGAAGCTTCACAAGCGGTGCTCGCTCAGCAATTTTCATCGTCCGTGTCCTGAGCCTAGAGCACTTCAGTAATCGTCTTAACACAGATATCAAGGTACAGAGACGGACTCACCCCTCTAATGCTACATTCCTCTAATGCTCGTCGTCTTGTCAGTACTCAAAGCGTGCTGGTGGGACAGTGCCTACCGACACACGTGCAGCAGATGAGGGCTGTGCTCTCCACCGAACCACAAGCACACCAGCGTATCCCAAAGGGAAACTGCTGGTACCCTTTGGCTGAAGGGTTCCCCAGGCTTGCTCCAACCCACCCTGCCCTGCCTGAGGCTTTTCATCCCCTGCCTCACCAACTGGTCTCCTTCATCTTCATGGTACAACAGAGGCTGCTTGAGAGGCCGGCGGATGTAGGTGTGTGTCGTCGTGCCCTGGAAATACGTGGCGGCAAACTTTGCAAATTTATACTCCGAGAGATCTTCCTCCTCTTCCTCAGGGAGGGGCAATGCTGCATCCAGGTCCTCTTCCTCCAGCTCCTTCTGGGATCGCTCAAGATCCTGGTGGGGAAGGACATGTCAGGCACTCAAGCATGGCTTTGGACATTCAACTACCCTTTCTCTTTGGGCCTGACATTTCTGTCTGTCTGATTTCCATCCCAAAAGGGAAAGCCAGCTGGAGGAAAAACCATGAAGTATAACTATGGAGCCCATGCAAAGCCCAAGTCCTGAAGGACATGCCTGTGCCCAGGAATGTCCCCAGAGCAGGAGGAGAAGCAACAAGTGTGGCCCTGCTCCTAGCATGGGGAAAGGGTGTCCAATAGCTAAATTCCGTCAGCTGTGATGAACCATGAAGGAAAAGATCTCAAAGGCCACAGGTCTTCAATGATCTTATAGTGATACTGCTCTCCTCCATTCCATAGCCCCAGAGAAAGCCTGTAGCTGCCTGCCTGTCCCCAGCCACAGCACCGTAACCCTCTGGGGCTACACAGAAGAGCCTGGTCTTGAAGGAAGCCTTCAGAGACCCACTTTTGTATTGCTGTACTCTCCCCTGATTCATTAATGTGATGCTAAAGCCTTTCATGTGATAGCCAGGCTCGTGTATGTCTCCATTACCTCGAAGCCATTGGGTGCCTGTCCCTCCTGGCCAGGCAGAGAGGAGGTCGTCCCCAGGAATCCAAACATTTTGTCCACCATTTCTGAGTCGTTCACTGGCTCGTTGCGAGCTTTCTCCATTTTTTCTAAGAGCTCTTTCTTCCGACGTGCTTCCTCCTTTTCCTTTACTTCTCTCTCTGCATCTTCCCGTGCCAGCTGGGCCAGGCGTACCTGCAAAAGGACAAGTACAATGACTGAGCTGCTCCCTCCAAAGAGCTGGCACTAAATTCTGCAGGGCCTGGCTTTAGAAAGGCAGACTGCCCTGTGGTTGGGACACTATACCAGCATCTTGACTTGGAGCAAATCAGTGACATGTCCATGCCTCAGTTTCCTAACTGCAGAAGGACAAAGCAATAGCATCTTCTCCTTCCTTAGTGCCTGTTTAGGAGGTTTGGTCCATGCACAGAGACTCTGACCTTATTTTTTTCTTTTATACGACAACCATGTATGTGCACACACAGACAGAATGTCCCAGTTCCCCCTTCAGCCTTTATACAATAGCAAAAGCAAGTGAATAATAACCGTAATCTCTGGCATTCCTGTGCAACGGATCAGAAATTCTGGAGCAGCTTCAAAATAGTTAGGGCATAGAGTACTTCAGTGAATTAAATACAAACCGCTCAAGCAGGGTAGAAATCCCTTAGACATTTCTGGCATTCCCCCTCAAAGGAGCAAAACCCAGAAAACGGAGACAGAGCCCCAGAAAGAGATCAGTCCCTGCATACTTGGTGCTTCTTTTCTGCTTCCTCTTTGGCTTTCTTGGCACTCATCTCCTTTCGGAGTCGTTCCTCTTCCGCCAGCCGAAGTTTCTCTGCTTCCAGTCTTCGATGATACTGGGGGAATAAAGACATGAGCCCTTCTGAATAGGCATCTACTTACTTTTTAAATTCTTTTTTGCTCTTTAAAAACCGATCCCACGAGCATGTGATACAGAAGCATGTTTTATTTCCCCTCTCCCACCTCTGTTTCCCACGACCGACCTCTCCTTCGTGGTACTTACTTCCCCCCGGAGGCGCTTATACAGCCTTCGGGCGATCATGCCCCGAGCGTATGCCTGGACGGTGAGGACAGCCCAGAGGCGGTGGCGGAAAGCCCTACGAACCAGGTAGCCCCGGCATCGGGCCTGAAACTCGATGATCCGCCGGCGAGCCATGTGGTACTGCTTGTGGAGCTTGCGGGATCGGTAGAGGGCCTGCAGTCTCAGGAAGCCGATCCGCATCTGCAAGAGGGAGCAGGATGAAACCACCCCACCACCCATGGGCTCGCCCACCATAAGCAGATTTCCGTTGCTAATCTTCTTGTTGCACGGCTGTAAACAAGAGCCACTGAAATCAGCCCCCATCAGGATAAGCCTTTGGGAAGGAGGTTCTCCAAGAGGGTGGAGAAATGAAGCCCTCCAGCTGCTGCACTGATTCAAAGCCCAGGAAGGACAAAGGCAGTTTCTTCCTTGCCGAGTCCTATAGAGCTTCTGCCCTTGAGAGGCCTCAGGAGGTCTGGTTGGTCATCTCAAGGTAGCCACAAGCCCTGAGGGTTGCTCCCATGGAGGTCCAGCATCTGCAGACCTCCTGCCTGACAGCCAAGGTGCTGTTTCATGGCAGGATGCAGCATTCTGGCCAGCCTGGAAGTGGCTATTCCTATGAAGTTGCAGGGTTGGAGGATAATATGGAGACACTTTAGACCCCAACACACTTCCCAAATGACCTGCTGTTGGGTAAGAGCCAGCTAGGACAGGGAGAGAACAGGGCCATGGACTGGGTTGAGGAGAAACTCAGATACGGTCCCACCTGGAGATGGAGTCTGTTTTTCAGAGGAAGCTGCTCTTGAGTTTTCAGTCACTTGAAAACTAGGGGAAAACCCCAAGTGACCAGTTGGTGCAATGGACATCTAACTCACGGGGAAAAGGACAGCTAGAAGGTGGTCAGGTGCTTTCTTCAATGAGATGACAAAGCAGCAAGAGCAAACCTCCATTCATCGCTCCGACTGCTAAAAGCCAACCCCACCCCCTTCCCTCGGTGGGGCATTTTGAGCCAGGAAACTCTTAACATACGTCCCAGCTGAAAGAGGTAGGAAGGCAGAGGTGTGAGAAAGCACCCCCGTACTTACTGCACCGTAGTTCTTCCTGCAGTTGTGTCCACGCCAGTATCTCTGAATCATCAGGACTGAATTTCTCACTTTCAGGAAATTGGACCTGCAAAGGCATTTCAATCACTTGCCTCTGCGGTATGGCCACAAGTTATCATCATCTCCTGGGCCTCATTCTTTGGAGATTTGAAACTGAGCAGCCAGGTGGAGTAAACACTGAATTTGAGGCCTGAAAAAGTCTCCTCCCCCAGCTCTCCTTGCTTTCATAAAAAGATCTGTAGGGGCTCTCTCTGATAGGTCTCTGTAGGCAGATTCTGCCAGGTTATGGGAATGGGCAGAGCAGGAGATGCTGAGAATGGTCCCTTCCTTCCCCCCGCCCTGCAACCTCCTCTCGCCTCTGAAATTTCTTCCCTGCCTGCTCTCCCCACGTCAATCCTAGCGCTTGAGAACGGATTCATTCTCACCCAAACGATCAAGAGCAAACTTCAGCAACACCACCCTGCTACCCTCATCTGCAACTCCCATCCTGCTTAACCTGGCCTGATTCCACCTGTGGACACCTCAGGGACAAGTGTGTTGGAAGGGCTTGGGGGTCTCGCTAGGATTACGGTGGGAAAGATTGCTGAGTTACCTAGCACATGCCCTTTCTGCAAAGCTTAAGACACAACCTGAGTCACAGCCGTGGCTTGGACAGTCAAAGAGCACAAAGCCCCAAGAACTGTCCCTTTTCTGTGGGTGAAGCTTGTCCTTGGCTGTGGCTCCCCCTTTTCTTCCACAACTGTGCCATGAGCTCCCCATTGGCTACTTGCTCTCCTCTTGAGTCTGGCAATGGGGTTGCAAATGGAAGAGTCCTGAACCCTTTGGGCTTTGGGGAGAGCAACGTTAGTCACAGTGGGTTACCCAGTGGTCCCATTGCAGTCTTGTGGGGATCCCCGTAGACTGGAGGCTTAGCGTCGCCTTCAGCAGGCTCAGAGTCCCACTACTGCGTTATCATAGCAAACATCAGCTCCCCTGAAGACAGCATTGAACAGGGACAGAAGGTACTATTCTGATCACGTCTGAGGCAGATAACACATTTCCTCTTCCCTCTACTGTTTTCCTCCAATACTTGCTGCACCTGAGTGCCAACACATCAGGGCTCCCTCTCCCCAGCTGCAGGCAGGGCAGGTCAAATGGGCACCGAGGGAGTGACGTGTTCCCCAGGAGCTGCTTGCTAGGTGAAGCATCCCACATAGACCACCTCCCATTTGGCAGCGGGGCTCACACATACCTGTCTTTAAACCCGCGGACCACCTTCTGGATGAGGATGACTTTGTCTGTGATGGCCTTGTCTCTCTCAATCTCCAGCAGCATGTCGTGGTGGTCCTGTGGGATGAAGTGACACAGCACCCATGTTTCAAGCTCTCCATCTGCCTGACATGTGGCAGGAGGGGTGGTACGAGGCCCTTCCCCAGAGGAGATGTCCAAAATAAACTCTTGGGACGTTTTACATCCCAAGTATTAATGCACCTACTCACAGGGAAATTCCTTACATAAACCCTAGTGATCTACTGCCTTCATTCCTAAATGGGCCAGAGCATCCAGAAGCTGCATACGCAATACTTCCTAGTCTGAAAACAACCAAATTGCATTGCCCTTCCATGCAGAGCTCCCTGCTAGTGCTGTCAGCCATGGGAGCAGTTCCCGGCAGCACCGGAAAGGTTTGGGAACAAAGTCCAGGCTGCCTGGGTCCCATCACTCCCTCTAGCCAAGGCTGCAACACCTCCACACCCTAAGGACGAAACAGCTCCCTGAAACACTGAATTTCCTTCCCCTGAGGCTTTCAGGTGCACCAGTCCAAGCTTTCTATTGATTCCTCCCACGCTGTTTGTAACTCGGCTTTCTTTCCCGGTTGCGGCACGCTGAGCCCTGCTGTGCTGGGTGCAGCAGAGGCAGCTCCACACGTTTCCTGCTTTGCTCGACCTCACGCGGCCCCTCGGGGCCTCCCAATTTCTCAGTTTCCTGCCCTGACAGCTGCGAGATCTTGATAACGGGCTCTGGAAAGAGGAACTAGCAGGAACAGCTTCTAGGGAAGAGATGGGGGTGTTCGTGCTAGCGACGGGTTGAATTTAGATACAAGCGGTCAGGGTTTACCACCGAGATTTTTGCTCGAGAGAAGCCTTTGCTTACAGCCTGGTTCCTGACCAGCTCAGCCTCATCTTCCCAGAGCAACACAGGAATGGGTTTGTAAGGAGAGATGAGTGTGAACGGGGCTGCAGGGGACCTGCAACGTTGGCCTGCTCCGTGTTAGCTGGACTGACGCAGAAAGGGAGGCTGTAGGCACGTCTTGGGTTGCCCAAGGACGTGCTGAAAGCAAAGCGAGCCTGTTGTGCTCTCAGTCCCTCTCTCTGCAGGGCTCTGCATGGACACCCCTCCTGCTGCCGTGCTCTTCGGGCGAAGGCAGGAGATGAGGTTGAGCCGCTCAGCCCAGGAGGGAAAAGGCCGTGCGCTGTAGCTGACTATTTCTGCATCCGTACGGGTATGCGCATGCATCAGTGCTGGCAGAGTTGTCAGGACTTCCTCCTGCCCGCCGCTTCCTAAACCAGCCCCAAATATCCTGCCTTGGCCCAGGTTCTACCCACTGCCACACCAGCCCAGAGACCATGGGAAAGGGTCACGTCTTGTGATGGAAAGGGAATGGCAGGAGACCCCTTCGCAGGCAAGGGTCCCAGATGGCAGGGGGGATGTGGAGAACCACCTACCTTCAGGAATATCTTTGTCTTGCCGATCTGCCAGTCATCATCCTTCCCGAGCACCGCTTCGGCAATGCGCTGGCATGTCCCACGCAGGTCGCCCTTGTAGGAGAGGGGGAGGGATCCACCAGGACCAGTCTCACCCATCGCTCCTCCCAAGCCCAGTGGGGACCTTTTCTGGTCCCAGTTCCAGCAGTTTTCTGCTAATGAGGTTCACGGGGCTTTACTGTCACCACATTTAAGGTGAGTGAGAGGGACAGGCTGAATATGGCTACCTGTCCCTGCCAGCCCTGTAACCATTTTTCCTTCACTTGGAAAGCCCAGAGCACCACTGTAACATCTGGGGATCAGATGTTGCAGAATGGCTTTTGGAGAGAGCACACACTCCATAAATATCTCTGGAGAGCCCAGTGGAGAGCAATCATTACCTGTGGAAGAAGACGCTCACCTGCTTGTATGCTGGCTTCACCCCAGGCATGAGTACCCGGTACCGGTCCACGAACTCCACAAACGTGTAGCGGATGGGGTAGCCAGCTCGGCGGATCCGGATGGTCTCCATCATCCCTGAGTATCTTAGCTGACGGACGCACAGCTCCCGGTCAAAGAGCTGGGAAGGTTACAGGACAGGGTGGTTTGCCTGCACACCTTGGCCTGGACTGGCCATAAGAGAGTGGGGGACTCTGAAGACGTGTGGGGCAAGCAAGTCGGGTAACCACCCCAATCCTTCATGTGGGGACCCAAGGCTGTAGGACTGTTGGCTGTCATGGGCCTGATCCTATGAACTGCTGAGTGTGTTTGACTCACTATCTTCCTTTAATTCCCACTTGCAGGACTGGATGTGCCCTACGCATTACACGAAGGAGTAACTGGAGAGCACAATGCAACGGTGAACATCACCCTGGGAAAATGAGCAGCGATGCCGCATCTGCAAGGGTCAAACCATACAGTCACCCTCACAAGGACCGCTCATGGTCATTAACTTCTGCCCGCTGCTCTGAGCTTTACCGGCATGATCAAAGCACTCCTGTACGGGTCGGGCAGTACCATTTTGCAGGCAGAGGAAGCAGAGGACCATATCAGTGAAAGCTTAGATACTCAAAGGTCTTAGGGTGCCTACACCAGTTGATCTTAGGGTAGGTGACACCCTGAAGTCACACAAAGGAAGAGTGCAGCCTTGGAGATGCCAAGGCTGTGAAATAAACCCGTTATCATCAAATCATCCTGTACCCAGGAGGACATCTGAGGAACTTAAAACAAACAGGTCAGAACTGAGACCAGCTGAGGGTTTCAGGGAAAGGACAAATCTCATACCAGCACCCGTGGCTGCTCCTGACAAGCAACGGACAGTTTCAAGGCCAGACAGCAGACATAGCTAACCCAGTCTTTGCAGGTGTTTGCTAATAAACTTGGAGGCTCTCCCTTGCTTTGGGTGCTTCAGGGTGGATAACAAGTGGTGCTGCTAGATGGGCAGATCTGCTGGAGCAAAGGCAGGTTCAGGAAAAATCTCTGCCATGCTTTAGTGCATTGAGAAGGATCCTGGAGCCCCTGAGAGCACCCTCGTGCAGCCTGATGTTGTCTGCTGGGAGCATCCAAAAAGTGTTCAACCCAAGTGTAAAATAAAGGCAGAAGTGGTGTAGTGCTGGCACACCACAGAAAGTTAGGACACTAAATCCCAGCCTGGGCCAAAGAGTTACTGCCAGGGTGTTATTCGTCTGCCCTTCTTTCAGCTGTCTAAAATGTGAGCATCTGCGGACATACAGATATGAGCATCTAAGACGTAAGTCACCCAGGCTCTCCCTGAAGTGAGTGAGGAGAGATAGGTATGTGCCTGTGTCTCAGATGCATCTCCTGGGACAGGAGGATCTGCCCTGTGGATGCAGCCATCTCCCCATCCCTGGAGGCAGCTTTTTGACTAGCTCGTTGGAGCCACGTAACCATGCAAGTGCTGGAATGAAGTGAGACAGATCCTGATCCCAGAAGAAGACAATGAATGAGTGAGGAAAAGGCAGAAAGTAGCATCATCCAGATTTGGTCTCAAGCTGTCCCTATCTATCTGAAGTGGGTATTGGGGACAAGAAAGGTGCAGAGGAAAGAGGTGTGTGTTGCTGTCTCTCCCCCTGCCATGAAGCAGAAGGGTATGTGAGCGGTTGTGGGCTTGCAAATAACCCTCCAGAGTTTGTAGGGCTAGTTGATTACTCATATGGGCAACTATGCGCTCCTGGCGTCAGGGCCTGATGAGGCACAGACTGCTGGAGACAGTTTTGACTTTCTCTGCATGGTTTGTTACCTAATTCATCCCATGCATTTCTCTTGGAATAACCGGAACAACAGAGCAATGCTCAGAAACAGCAGCGTGGGATGATGTACAGACCCAGAGAACTCCAGCCAGCATCCCGATGCAAACAACTTTTTTTTTCCCCCAAAGCACATTTTAGAAGGAAGCAAAAGTTTTAAAATAACATAAAGTAACAAACAGTCAGGACTTTCCACTGACCTTTCACTTCCCACTATCCCATTTCCTATCACTATCAGTACACTTTCCTTCAAATCCAGGGACAGAAAATGAACTCCCAGAAAAATGTTCTCTATTGCAGTCACCCTGCACAGCTCTGTGTACCGTTACCCCGGATATTTTTTTTCCTTTGTATTATTAAACCAAGGCCAAAAATAAATTTATCAAGAAATCACATTTCACATCATATAACACTACAGCCTCTGATGCAGTGTTAGCTCATCCACTCATTGCTTTAATGAGGATATTAATTTATCTTTGTCCAATTCTTTCAAACTTAAAGCTGTTTTTATGTCCTACTGAGAGTTTTGTAGATAAATGGGTTGGACAGAGACTTCTGGCTTAGTGTTTGCAAGAGCTGATGAAATACAGACTTCCTATGCAGGACACAAAATGCCAGACCAAATCCCAGAAAATCACGTGTAAAAGCAGCTCAAAGTTAGGGCACTGGGAATAATTTGTTAACATCAGTTTGGGACATACATTTATTTCTCAACACCACCCATGTTCTTTAAGAAGGTCTTGGTTTGATCTCAGCTCAGATGATAGTCTCAGATTAGAGATATTGTTAAATATTAACCCAAAGTATTCCATTAACATGCTATTAGATGCCTTTTTATGCTTACCAAAACCAGGATAAGGGCACAGTAAAATGCTCTCAGAAAGCCACCAAACCTTTAGCCCTGCATCATATTAGGTTCACAGAACAGGAAAAATAAGTTTCAGACAAACACTGCTTGTACGTGACAGCTCTGAAATTCAGTATTTTATGCTTTTTTGCACTCAGTTGAGTTTTGCTACCAGGCACTGACTTTAGATAAAGCTCTAGCTCTGGCTAGATTAACCGCTTCTGAAGTGCAAAGGCATAGGCAAAACGATTCACAGAAACAAATAGCTGAAATTATTATTAAATAAAGCTCTTCCTCCCCAAGTAGTATCACTCTAAAGAGTGGTGGGCACTTAACAGTGATTGCTAACAGCACCAGGGTCCAATCCTGCAAGGTGCTCACAGTGGGATCGGGGTGTTCAGCACCCACCTTATTGCCTACTTTTTGCTGCAAAACTCGGAGTCCCCTCTGTGAGCAGTTTGCGGTCAGGGGGATTTACGGCTGTCTCCTTCCCTTTCATTTGCTCCTTAAAATTTGTCCCCAGAGTGTTCATTGCTTTTAAAGCAAGTCCCTGGGAATGAGAGCACAATAATTCCTCTCACCTTTCCTCTGTGCGATTTTGCCTCTTTTTTCTCTGCTTTTAGAATTGTGCTTCCACAATGCGTGTAAAAAAAATAGCAGTTGAAAGGATCAAAGGGGGTGAAACTGAGCGAGACCCCTTGCGAGCAAAGATTTTGTAGAAAACACCCATGGGAAGGGGAATCACTTTTAGGAAACATTGAATCCTGCCCTAGGACTAGACTCAGGACCCTACAGCTTAGCCTAAATCTCTGGTAGGGAGGTGCCTACCCCCTATGGAAATTCAGAGGCATTTACTATAGGAGAAAGGGCTGCAGGGTGAATTCCTCAAGGTCATCCTTGGGAAGAAAGGCAGGGGCAGGAGCTGCCCTCTACAAAAAGTTTTGGGGTGCTGTTGGATCGCAAAGCAAGTGCCTGATTTTGCCAACCCTTTGGTGACTCCCTTGCTTGCTGAACAGGCTGTAGGTTGGTTTTCTAAGCACCCAGGGTCAATCCTGACTCCACCGATGCCTGAAGGAGTTTTGCCATACGCTCCAGGGCAGAGTGACCCTGCAGGCAGTCCTGTACAAAAAGCAACCAGGAGAGAAAATCAGGACTTACCATGGGCTTCTTGTATTCATTGGGCTTGATGCAGCGGACAAAAAAGGGCTGGCAAACGCTGAGAGTCCTCATCAACAGCTCCAGGGACCGCTTGAACTGGCTGCTGAGCGTCGGCGAGCGCTTCCTCGTCTCCGCTCCCTGCAAAACCGCAGCGGAGCGGGCTCAGGAAATGAAAGGATAACAGTGCCTTTCCCCTCCGGCCGCGTCCCTGTGAACCTCCCGCGACAGCCGGGGCCGGAGCGGGGAGCAGGGCCAGAGCTGGTTGAGCATTGCAGCAGGAGAGGGGTAGGGCAGAGCCGGAGAGCTTGCAATGGACGGACTCTGGTAACCTGCTCCATGCACCTCTACCCAGCGAGGAGAAGTGTCATAATTTAATTTCTTGTGCTCAAACCTCCCTGTGTGACTGGCAATCCCATCTGCCCTATGCACAGCCACGAGGAAGATCTGCCCATGAGAGCAAATAGCCCCTTCTGGGCCATCAAAAATCTCTGTATTGCAGCTTGGGGTGATGCATCTGCCCAGGGATGCTCCTCAGAAGCGGCTTGGACTTCCCTGTCCCCATGCACTGCAGCATGCTCATGCCAACCCTCTGTCGTGGTTCCTCATGTCAGGCTGAGCCCCTCCTGCTCCCTGGGGTGTAGGACCGGAGACCCACGTAGGGTGAAAAAGAAGCCAGGGGCACTTTTGCTGCAGGGTGACTCTGCAACAGCTCCACAAAATTCTGGTAAGGTCTATATTCCTCAGCCAGTACGGCAGGGAAGATTCAAGTTGTGTTTGGAAAAGAATATTAACTAGATTAAATGAGGTGGGTATTTAGGGTGAATCAGGATGATTTTGAGTGTTTTGCTTGGTTTAGCTCCCTTGGTTAAATTAATAATCCAATCTCCACTTTGAGGCAAGCGTTTCTAAAGCAGAATGAAGATGTTTCCCTTAATAGCCCCTTCTCCCTGCCCGGGTAGAACCTTGTTAAACCACCTCCAAACCAAATGAAGCCCCTAGTTCATTTTATGTGTCAGTCACTACTACCTGAGCTCATTACACATCAGTCACAGTGGTGCTGTGTGTCTCGTAGGGTCTGGTGTTCAGGGAGCCTTTGGGGGGCGGCGGGTACTGCCGGTGGGTTGGAGGAAGAGTTGGGCACCAGGATGCAACTCCCTCCGAATAACAAATAGGGCAAACTGTGACACGACTAGTGACATGACCTGTGGCTAGGGGTTTCTCAAAGGGAGGATTCCAGCAGGATTTTAATGTGTTTTTCCTCCAAACATCCTCTTTGCAGGTGGTCAAGCCATCTGTGGAGTGCCAAAGCCCCCATTTTCACTGGCCTTGCTGCTATGTTTTGCAAGGTGGTGAGTTTTATTTCTACTTTTGCTGAAATCTTTTCGTGCACTTCATTGTATAGCACTAATAACCTGTCAGATACTATTCCCACTCCCCAAAACTGAGGAATTTCATAGAATCACAGAATAGTTTGGGTTGGAAGGGACTCTAAATATCATCTAGCCCAACCCCCGTGCCATGGGCAGGGAATTCGCACAGCTCAGGATGGATATGATGTTGAGACAAACCCAATCAACACAAACACAAGGTCATCATGGAATTCCAACAAGAGAAAACCCGGCTCACGCACACACCAGAAAAACCTGGCTTCCTTGTCCAGAAGAGCATGGGGGACTATCAGTGATCTCTCCCAGCAAAATCCTCCCCCAAAGGACAAACAGTTAACAAATCTAGACTAATTAATGGATGCAGCTGCTACCTGCAGAGCACGGTAGAGTCTGGTGCTCGCATTCTGTTACAGATTTGATGAAGAACGGGCTGTTTCAGCAAGAGTCCTGGTTTGGATAGCTTTGATTACTGTTTTCTTATCACTTTGTTAATTATGTGCAAGGGGTCACCTCTGTGAAATGTGAAAGGACAGAAGCAGCAACAGATGCAGGAGCAGGTCTGGAAGCTGGAAGCAACTGCATGTTAGCCAGGTTTGTCAATTTGGGCTTGGCTGGGAGAGGTCATTTTTCAGCCATGGTGGTAGGAAGGGTGCAAGACTTTGTACAAGGTTCTACAAGGGAATGCATAAGTGGTTTGCTCCCAGACAGCAAGACCTCCCTCTCTAGGTTGCTGACGCCTTGCTTTTCTTCCTTGCATGCATCCAGCTCCGGTAAAAACCAGTGGTGTCATCTCCATCCTTACACCTGAGAGCTTTTTGCTGGGAGGGGCTGGAAGGAAGGGACAGCAGCCAGAAAGCAGCTTGTCTTCCTATCCAAATTGTCAGAGTGGTCTGGGCTCCTCCTGTCAAGACTGCGCCATCCCATCCATTCACATGCTTCCTGGGCCTGACGTGTGTGCACAGACCCCTCTCAATGGTGGGCACCAGCCTCACGGGCACTAACCAGGCTCTCAGCTGCACGACGAAACCTCAGGCAGATGCTTTGCATCAGCCTCCTCTTGCAGGGACAGGGTGACACCACTGAAGTCATCGTGACTCCTAGTCCTCCTGCCTCACCTCAACACCAGTGTGGGGAGAATTACACCTCTTCCCTTACTCCAACAAAAAGAAAAAGGAGTGGAGCAGTCTGCCAACGCAGTCTAGAGAGGCATTGAAAAATACAAGTTCTACTGCAGAGGAGGAACATTTTTCAGCTCAAAACAGACCCAGTCCCCATAGCCTGAAGCAGAAAGAGCTGAACACATTTTTCTTTTCCCCTGGCCAAACATGTCTCAGCTTTCAAACTCTGAGACTGTAGCATCTTTGGGACACAGACTGTCTCTTCACCGGTGTCCATACAGAGTCTAGCACACAGGAGGACGTGACCTGTGTGTCACGGGGAAGGACGAGAAGGATTTACAGGTGCTGTAGCCCAGACTGGGGCACTGAGTAATCACTCAGCCAGTACTCAGCATCAAAGGAAAAAAAGCAGAAGAGAAAAATAAGGAAACTAAGAGAATTACATGATTTACAGAGAAGCACCATCTCAGAGAGAAGTTCAGAAAGATGTGCAGACCAGCGTGACATTCAGACATACTTCAGTGCCACTTCTTTTTGCCATCTCAGGCCAGCCTGAACTTCAGAGGTGCAGACACATGCGTGGCTGTTTGCAGTAACATAAAGACAAAAATCAAGGCAGAATATCATCAGCAGGACAAAAGAGGACATTCCCCCAGCACGGGGCGTCTGAGATCCCCAGTGGCACAGCTGGAGCATTAGGCCGTTTCCCAGCATCTCTGTGAAGCTGTAAAATCTCTAGGGACCTATTCAGACTCCTTCCTTTGGTGTCTAGGACACATTTAGGTACTTATCATGTGTCCAGGGCTGAGAAAGCAACAACCAGTTCAGCCTATCTGCACCCTATGGGTTCAGTGGGTTAAGGTGGACACAACGTTACGTGAATTAGGATGGTCTTAATACAGACCCAGGGTTCCAGCTAAGGCACTCACCAGTTTTTTTGCTTTGTAACATTCAAACCAAGAAAACAGAAGCAAGGAGAAAGGCAAGTAAAAGGAGAAATGTCACTGAGCCAGAAACGGTAGGAGTTATTCCTGCTGTCCCTCTGCGCCTTCTCCTCCCGCTTTAAGGAGAAGGCTGCATGGTGCACCAGGATCGCCGTGCCTAGCACTAGGTTTGCTGGGGAGACAGTGACCTGCTTCAGTGGAAATGCAGAAAGATGAGTTATTTAAGGTGAGTTAGGGAAGGAGAGAGAAGCATGTACCACGAGCAATGCTTTGGGGAAAGGTTCTGAACAAAGGACAGTCCTCCCATCTCTTTAGGGTGAGAAGGTCACTAAACCGGGCCATGCCAACATGACATGCTGTTTAGCAGCCTTTTTTCTGAAGTTTGAGAAAAATGATGTTTGTTATTTTGTTATATGAAATGTCACTGGGTGGCCTCAGGTGACCACTCAGAGTTGAGGCCCCCTCACAGAAGGCTCTGCGGTGGCATATAGTGAAGAGACAGTCTCTCTCCTAAAGGCTGGGCAGTCTGGAGAGCGCCTTCAGATGCAAAGTTGACATGGGCTACATAACAGTGTCAAGTATCACTGTTTTGAACTAAACCCCTGTTCTGTAAAACTTAATGACGTTGATATATTTGGAAAATGTTTTTTGGCTTGGCTGTTCCACCCTTGCCTCGTTGCCTAACAAATACAATCAATTATTATTCATTAGAAAACCTACAAAACACAAGGCTATATTATAAGAACTATGACAACAGAAAAATTCAAAAAAATCATCAGTGTTATGTCTCCCATTTCCCTTTATCTCCTGTTGTTGTCTTCAGAGAAAAAGAGTGGCCTGGGTGTTTCTGACAGATTTTGCACAATAATTCTCTTCTGGACTTAATCTCACCATATCCTAACTCAGGAAGGATTTTTTTTTTTTTTTGGTCTCTGGCATTGGCACAACTCTAGAGCAGGGCCCAGTGATATGTTGCAATCCAAACAGTTTGCAGTCATGATACGGAGTGGAAGGAGTCCAGCTCTGGAATGAATGGCTTTGGGTCATTTTGGGTCAGATCCCCCTCATTGGAATTCCAAGTCCAAACATTTGAGACACTGCAGAGGTAAGAAGGTTTAAATTCAGCCCCATGCAAGGACCCGATCTCCAACGTAATCCTCTGGCTATCGAAAGACTGTCATGGAAATGTGAGCAGAGCCACAAAGCTAACATCACAAAATCCTTACCACACAATATGCTACCCTATGGCCAAATATCTAGCAAGAAAGGTTTGGGAAGCTATCAGAACCAGTCAGGAGAGAAGATGCAACACAAAAGACCTAAAAAAGGTGCCAAAAGCCTGTTTCAATGATCATGGCAAAATTCAATATTAACTGTGTCTTCAAAGGCTTGGATTTGAGCTTTCCCCTGAGCAAGAATTAACCCCACTCTGAGAATGATGGCATTTCTGAGCAACCCAGAAACGCAGTCCAGGAGTCTCTCTTCGCACATGAACTGCCAGCTTCCTGCCCCAAAAAGGGCAAAACAGGGCCAGATTTGCAGTTGCATGGAGGAATAATGTCCCACTGAAGCCAGTGGTGGCACCATGATAAACAACAGACAAATCCCACAGGTGATCCATCTGAAGTTAATTAAAATTATTCAGATATCAGAAAAAATCCTTAAAACTCTGGCTTAGGCTGGTTCTGATTTTATCCAAACCAAATTACCACCATTAAAAAGCTCTTCTGAGTTGAATCATAGAAATAAATGACACAGTCATACACCTGTATCTATTCAACAGTTCAAAAAATTCTCTCCATTGCATCAGTCACTTGAAATGGATCCTCTACAGATGGTGCAAGAAGGGGAATAAAACAACAAGAGCAAAGCACAACCCTTGCCAAGGAGAGGTGAATATACAACAGAGGAACTCATGTATTCAGTTTACCTTTGGTGTGGGTGTGGGCGACTGGCCATATGTGCTGGATGCATAGCCACAGAGAAACTACGTGAAGCACAGGTGAAAAAAACAAAACAAAACAGAGACAGAGAAGAGCAAATAGTGAAAAGAAGGAATAACCGAAATGGGAGCCTGACATTGTTAGTCTTGGAGGTCCAGCTGTTAAAATATCTCATGAAAAAAATGCATTAATTCTTAGATTTTTGCCTATCCCCCTCCTGGCTTTTCCCCTCCACCTCCACGTTCACAACCCTGAAGCTGAGGGAACTGCCGCTGTCCAGCTCTTGCCGCTTGGAAACACCTCTTCTGCATCTTCTAACCTCACTCATTATCCACCCAATTTCAGCCACCTCCACTCCTCTCCCTCACAGACCCTTACTCTCCTGTGATCAGTGTTTTCAATAGACAGCGAATGGGAAGATGCGAGCGAAAAAACAAATTTTCACAAAAAATTGGAAAGAAATCCCACCCTTCCTCCCTAATTTTAATCCAATTTATCAGATAGTTTCTATGGAATAGAAGTTTTTGCCAAGGGGAAAGCCCCCAAATCTGCTATTTGTTTCTCCCTTCACCGATTTCTGGCCCCACTGTTCCTTCTACCTGTTACTCAAGTGAGCAGTGCTGTCAGACTGTACCGGCTAATTCCTCAGAGGAACAGCGTATAATTCCCACTGAATCCATCATTTCACCTGGCACTGTTCAAAGAAATGTTCTGATTCAGCAGACACATGCAGATAGACCTCCTCCATGACAGGCACGCACAAATCAGGCTGCACAGCCCCACGTGCTCCAGCAATACCCGGTTCACCACACAGGTTTCGTCGTGCACAAATACTGGGTCTTTCAGGGACCAAACAATTACTACAATATTCAAATATACACTCTTAACTGGTTTTCAGACTTCTCTGATCTGTGGCTTGCTTAAGTTTCTGGCATATATGGAACCCATTTGAAAGACTGAATGTAAATCAGATACGGACTTGCTTTTCACAGACTCACAAAAATCCTACAAACTCATCTATAAGCTCCTGAGAACCAAAGGCTGGAAGGCGTAGACCAAAATGCCTCATTATTTGACATAGCCCTTAGCAGAGCAGCCACTTGTCTCTTTTTAAGGGAAGATGTAAGATTTGATTGACCTGGCCTGAGTGTCTCTGGAAGGTTTCTCCACGGACTGTCTCACTGATGCTCGGGAAAGGTGTACACACTTCCAAGAAGAGCCTTTGCCCCAGCTCTTTGCTGCATGTAGTCAACTCCCATGACCCATGGGAGCTCACCTGCTCCTTCGTTTGGGGAATGTATTTTAAGAAAGGGGATGCAAAGACTATTGAGTTTTAGTGGAAAGCAATGGCAAAATCATCTCAGCCCCATGCTGGATCCTGTTTGTCTGAGCAGTTGTTTGTTTTTTTCCTTTTGTGCGGTGTTTAGGGGATTTGTGCTCTCCCAGTTCACACTAACATTGTGCACGATTAGGGGAGCTGGTACATAATGTTTGCTCCTTTTCCAGTTCCATGCCAGTCAGGTTACAAATCTCTCATTCAAAAGAGAAAAGCAGAGATCATTAAAGTATCAAAGCACAGGGACCACCCCTCAGGACAGATTCTGAAGGTGTTTAATAGAACCATAAAAGAAAAGGTTTATTTCAAAAAAAGTGCTCTGAGGCTTTAAAAGGTCTCAGTTCGCAGGTCCTAGACAATGCCCAGGTGACAATTGCTGTCATATACTTCCAGCACCTTTTAAAGATGCTTGGAAGGTATCCCCGAGAAGAAGTCTGCATGGCTGTGTAAACCTAAGAGCTCCCTCTCATTGATTCCCCAGAGTGCATCTCTGCTCCGCTCAAACAAGCAAGAAATCATTTCCAAGGTGAACTGCAAAGCTTGCATCAAAAATTAAAAAGCAGCAAGGAAAAAGCAATAAAAAGCAAAGTAAATGGCAGCACTGATGCTAAGGGAGTTAGCACCTAGTTCAGCAGGAGCATCCACATCTGGGGATAGCTCTGAAGCCACCAGGAGTGTCATGCCAATTGGTAGCTTAATTGGGGACGATAAATGTTATCTTGTTCCTAAGTCAAAAGGATACTGATTATTCATTTCAGCAGGAGCAAAACTAAGCGGCTAAAGGTTATGAACAAGGCTTGCAAATGTGTCTGTAGCCTATTTAAAGAATTTTCTTGAATATTTAAACATTTATTTCCCTTAGCAGGCAAAGGAATTCAGCACTTAGATCTGTTTGGCACTCCTGAAAGTGCCTAAGTTCCTCGGACCATCAGTGACATTTTCTGGCGTTTGGAAGCAGGGCACCAAGTTCTAAAAAAACTTGGTTGCCTTGGAAAATTTTATCCCCACACCCTCTGCAGTCCCAAGGCTTTGCCTAGGGAGACTGGGGGATTTGGCCATAGTGACCTATCTGTGTAGACTTTCAGGTTCTGCAAGGCTGATATTTTAAAACAGTTTCTACTTAATTTTGGGATGATGTCTTAGTAGGGAGATGTAGATGTTCAACTTACTCAAGAAAATATCACACATTTGTGTTGTTTAATGGTGAAATAGTCACTAACCTCAGCATTTATGCTGGCATCTTAGTAATAAATGCTCAAATGAGGTGGGAAGAGTTAAAACAGTAACTGTGCCTTTCTCCAAAGCTTCAGCGTACATGGTCTTCTCCCACACTGAGCACAGAGTAAGCACATACCCTCCTGGAGGACTGGGATGTAGAAAGGGGACCTTTAAAGTTCAGCTTTCGTACCTGGCGTGTCCTCTCTGCTGTCGTAGCAGTAAAACATGACTGCTGGCTGGTCCCTCCCAGTCCTGGTGCGGTGCTTAAGGGCCAGCCTGATCGTCCTTTCATTCTGCTCTGGTCTGCAAGTATTTGATGTTCACTTCTTGCTCTATTATACACAGATCCGGACTACTCAGTTGAAAGGGCTAGCTCTTTCTCTCTCAGATTTCTACAATCACAAACCTTATTGTTCCCATTCCTGCACAATTAGGAGAGGAGCAATCGCAGCACAAAATAATATTTGACAAACTGAATGCAGTGAACTGGGGGTGTGAGTGTGGATGTACCCATGACAGCGCATTAACTCTTTCTGATGGTTGGCTCACACTAAGAGGTTTGAAACATCCCAAACAGCATCAGAGCAACATGACTCTTTGCAAATCTTCTGCCCCTTCCAGAAACACCCCCCGGTGAATAAAGGTCTTCTTTCGCCTGCATTACCATTGCCACATCTGCTTGGAAGATCTGCTTGATGAATTTGTTTTTTGAGGAATGCACCAGCTGAATGATGTCTCCATGCAGCGTGTCCCTGTTTTTCTCCAAGAAACCTAGAGGAATAATGGGACAACACATAGACAGATGACACAACGCAACATGGCCAGGATGTGCCCTACAAGCAGCCTCTGGGTTGCTGGACTACTGGCTGTTCTTGGGGAGGTGATGGGGGTAACGAGTGGGCAGAGAAAGGGGGACCAAGAGAAGGAAGAAGAGGCGCATCTTGAGACTGGATCAAAGACGCATGTGGTGCAAAGCACTGCAATTCTGTCACGGCCACACACGAACGAAACAGCACCGAACTCTGCAGCTCATGGGCACCACTGAAGGGCCAAGTCATTGCAGCCAAAAAAGGGGCACATTGACAGTACTATGGGCTACCATCCCGCTCTGCTCCAACACAGCAGCAGCTCACCTTCCCCCGAGCATCCCCTGCAGTGCCCCAAGAGCTGCCCCATACCTTTTGTTTCGTAGTAAACAATTCCAGCAAAGTGGTTAATGCCAAACTGGGTTTCATAGTTATTCTTCGGAGGAATATAGTTGGTGTTAAGCTTGTGCTGGGAGTTCAGCTTGTGTAACATGGTGGCATCTGTACCCTGTGCATGCAGGAAAAGATCTGACATTTAACCAGGGTTTGTCCCGGTCTCGGGTGACATTGTGTACTTATTTTGAGATGTGTTGGAGGGGATATCTCAAGTGCAGAAATTGAAGAAACGGATTCATTATCACTAGTATGTTGTGCTATATGCAAGCTATTGCTTCAAACAGAGCATATTTAACATCTTTTCCTCTTAAACTTTGTCAAAGGCTATTCTTGAACCTCTTGCAGGCATAGTCTTCCATCAGAAATACTTGTTCTAAGCATGGCTGTGTACTCATAGAAGGAAATGTGACAGAGCAATAAAAACTATGAATAGGCAACCCACTAGTGAACATGTGTTTGGGGCTGATCAGACCTCTCACAGGGTGCCAACATGCAAGTGCAAAGGGGGTGAAACCAGGAGAGTCACTGGCAGTAGGGCTAAGCCCAAAACACACCTTGGGGAACTTGCTTTCCTCATCAATGAGGGAGATGATGTTCATGGGCTTGATGGCAATCATGTCCAAGGCATCCTGGTTATCAGTGAACTCGATGTGCTGCCAATTGATGTTCTCCAGGTTGTACTCCTCCTGCTCTAGTTTGAAGACGTGGCGCACGAAGAACTGCTGCAGGTTTTCATTTGCAAAGTTAATGCAAAGCTGCTCAAAACTGTGGAGGGAAGGTCAAGGAAAGGCCACTTTAGATCCATCATGGTCTATCTTTCTCCATCTCTCTCCATGCTTGAAGCTATACTCTCAGACCACGTCAACCACTCAGCAAGGTTGCTGTTGGTTAAGAATTTCCTTATCAGTTCAGATAACCCATTTTTCTCCCCCAAAATAATCAATGTTATAGCCATTACACGGGAGTAGCCTAAATAGATCAGTTTTGGAAATATGTTGTCTGCTGCAACATAGAAGTGATTAGCTCTGATAATCTCTCATCCAGAAAAAGCCTCGGCCCAGCCCAGTCCTGTTCATCTCGGGAGAGGTGAACGGACTGCAAGACCTTGAGCTTGGGGTGGTCAAGGAGCATTAAGACCTGGTTCTCCTTTTGCAGGCTCCATACCTGTTCACAGTGAAGTTCTCAAAGCCAAAGATGTCAAGGAGGCCAATGGATCTCCTGATACTTTTGAGTTCCTGGGAAGGAGGTCTGTAAATTGCCGCATTGATCTTCTCCACGATCCACACGAAAAGCCGCCCATAAATTCCCTGCAATATCCCAAAGATGGCGGTCACCGAGACAGAAGTTTGACCTGTTGGTCTGTGGCATCACTTCACTTGTGACGGCACGGGCTTTCATAAAGCATGGCCAGCAACTGGACAGTCCCTGAGGACTCGCTCACTAACATTTATGCCAGACTCTTGTCATGGTTTAAAGCTTCAAGAGCTGTTATGTAGACCCAGGAAAATGGAAATGAAAGCCTAGATAAAAGACAACCAAAAGCAAAATCCCAAATTTGGGTAGTCCTAAATTTTGGATCTATGGGCTTGCTGCTATTGCTATTGCTGCTTCAGTAATTCCAGAATTCCATGTTTTACAGTGTTACTCATTTCTTTTGTATAAGCTACAGCAGTGCTACCAGGAGGGGAGCCTGATTCAAAGGCCCAGCACCACTAGACAAGTCACAGTCTAGATTTGCAGACTAGTTAGTATCAAACCAGCTAGCTTGATCTACCAGTTCCCCACAGATAGAGTGAGGTGCCCAAGTTAGCCAAAGCACGGCACCGATGCTTGTTTTGCAGCCTTACATGGGGCTGCAAACAGCACAGCAGTAATGCACACCCACCTCATCAACCTTCATCACCCCAAAGCCTCAGGAGATCCTCTCTCTAAGTGCTCTGATGGCTGCTGAACTGCTCTATCCTTATTCCTGTGAAGTTTGGCTTTATTTATGGCTGCAGACATGCCCAAATCCTGAAATTCAGGTGTGGGTCTTACAGGTGTTGATAGAGTTGCTCTGATTTATAGCAGCTGAGGATCTAACCCTGGGGCTCGAGCTGGGACATTTTCCTGAAGTTGAGGTGCAGTCATTTCAGAATGCTGGCTCCTTCCATAGGTCACCTTTGAGTACGGACAGTCTCAAGTCCAGATTCAAATCCCCTGAAGACCAGACTATCTAGACTCCTTCCATCTCAATTCTTTGTGCATCCCGATGAGAACATGGTTTCAAGGCCATCTGCTCATCTCGGCTCACACAGGCACCAAGCTAAAGGCTTTTCCTGTGCAGCGGATGCTCCGGTCTCAGAAGTGGCAGGTTTCTTTAATTTATCATCAGGAGCAGAAGGGAATGCCCTAAGAATTACCTTTACAAAAGCGTCCCTCACATCCAGCGCCTGTTCCATGCTGAGAGGGGTGGAGACAGTCTCACCCCTGGTGATTATAGTCCGGCTGGTAAGGCAGTTCATCACGTCCTGAGGGTCAACCTGGCAAAGACACCACCAAACACACACAGCTGCTGACTTTATAACACAAGGTGTCCTTACAATGGCCTGGGCTACTGGCCCGAACGTGTGTGGCCAGGGAGGAACAGTGCAGCCCCCCATGACTGGAAGTGAGTGACTTTTCTTAGCTGTACCGGGCAAATATCTCAAATGATGTCACAGGCATTTTCAGAGAGAATAAGTAACGCTTTCATACAGTGTTTTACTATGGAAAGTGTTCTTGTCACTTCGTGTGAGATGTTGATGAGGCGTGGGGAAAGAAGATGAAAAAGCAAAGCCTGCAAAGCTGTATCGTACCAGCATGAAAGCAGCTTTGCACCCCCGTGACCCCTTTTCATACTTCTGAGATCAAGCCAGGGAAATGTCCACCTCCTAAAGTACATGAAAACAGCCTGCAGACAGCTGTGGATCACACTCTGGGACCAGCAGTGCCTGTGGAGACGAGATGGTGTCCCTGAGGGAGCCCCGTTACCTGCTGGGGAGGCCACTGGAGAATGCATCAGCCACTGCGTGGATGGTTTGGGTGAGGGTCATCTCACCTCACTTCATATACACCCAGTGTAAGTGACATCTCTATCTCAGCTACGGTAAAGAACTCGCTTTACATCAATGAGGGAAACACTCCATTTTAGGGACTGAACTATTTTGGATGTCCTTTTTCGGATGGCGTGCCACCAAAATGTTTCTCTCCACTGGTGTGAAGGGGAGCTCAGATACCCAGCTCGGATGGAGACATCCACCTTCACGCTGCCAGTGCAGGGCAAAGTATGGCTTACCTGGGCCCCTCCAGCCTCCTAGAGCTGGTGCTGCAAGGAGAGCCTGGCTCAGATGAAGCTTTGCCACAATACAGGGAATGTGGGAACAAGCCAGAAAGGGGACAGCAGCACCGCAGAGCCACTGACCTCCAGCAACGATGCCGCAGTGATCAGCGACGCTGACTGAACAACCTCGCAGGCATCCAGGTTGTCATAGGTCCGAGCTGGGGAAAGAAAGGGAGAAGGAAAGCCATCAGCAAGGGACGTGGCTCTGCAGAGAAGTGGATGGGGGTGAGGGAAAAGGTCTTTCTCCACCGCCTCCGTGTGATGGCCAGGCAAAATCTGGCTATCAGAAGGGAGAGGAACGTTCATGCAGCTGCTGGAGTGCTGCTGCTGGCTGCAAAGGACTTGTGCTCTGCTCTGCCAGCCACTCTAAATGACTAATGGGGTAAAAGCATTTCTAGCATGTGCGTGCTTTAGGCTTCTGTCTTCCAAAGAGGCATTTTAAATCACCGTGTCATTTCTGACAGCAGGGTGGTTTGGTACCTTTACAAAAGCATATCCAATCACACAGGCACTTGTTAAACACTCCATTAGTCTCTCCTTGCAAAACCTGAGTGTACTGAATGGCCTGTGGCCGCGTTCAACCTCCCTACTTTCAGAAAAGGTGGATAGCACTGAGCACACTGGAGTCTGGCAGCCCTGCAGCATGGGCAGGTGGACTTATTCCTCCTTTCTTGTCCTTACACGCCACAATAAGCACCTGAGTCCCTGGCATGGCACCATGGCAGGTAGTCTGGATACAGCCCTCCATCCCTAAGCTTGGCTCCCTCTCACCATGCAGAATAAAGAGTAGAAAAGCGCTTGACCACGTCCCTGTATTTTGTCCTTTTACCTTCGTACTGCAGGTTCCCCATGTGCAGGATCGCAGCCAGCAGCTTCGAGATCTCCCAGTTCTCTGTGTCGGTGAACATTAGGACCTTCATCGCGGAGCGGATATTGGCATACTCCTTGCTATCATCTCTGCCATCACAGGTTGTGCAGTTACCCTGGGGAGGTGAAGAGGTTGCACAGTGCTTGGGGTAAAGCAGAGAGCACCTGGGTGTAACCCTAAGCTATCCAGGGCTTCCCCCTAAATCAGCAGACATTTTGTTTAAGGGATGAATAAGCAAAAGATGATGCTGAACCTGTGGATCTGGCTCTGCCCTTCGGTGTATACTATGAAACGGTGCTCAGCTTTGTGACCTGCTCTTACCCTGCTGTCCTCAGCTACCCTGTGTCTGGCTGCAATCAGCAGAGGAGAAAAAGCTCCCTAAGGTGGGGATACAGAGCAAGAAGGAAACGTGCTGGAGGCTCCCACCAATCCAGCTAGAAAGCTGGGTGCCAGCCTTGCTGGTGACGGGCCAGTCTTAATTACACCTACTTCTACCAGCTCCTCCGGATTGCAACACTGGTATATAGGGAGTGGGAGTTGGGCTGGAGATTGCTGGCTCTATCAGACACTTGGAGCAGAGACAGCTCAGCACCATATGCTGCTGAGACTGCACCATCCAACCAGGCTTGCCTCATCGTCCATCACTGCTGCAGGAACATCAGGTCGTATCTAAACACCCTGGTTATTTCCAAACAAGCGGTCTGGGCACCAAGCACCAAAACCATCCAAGTGCATGTCCTGCTCCACAGGAAGAGTGGAAATAACCTGTCTTATACACAGGGGCTAAGGGCTTGCACTAAGACTGTGAGGCTTGCAGTGGTGGAACAAAGAAGCCCCACAAACCCTGTGGCTAAGACTCAGGAAGGTCACAACCAGCAAAGCAGCTCTTGGCTGCAGAGGAAGCACCTCTCACTTCTCTCTCTCGCTAAGAAGCTCTCACCACATCACCCCACCAAACTTCTGCTCCGATGAGCTCTCACCATCGCAAGGTAGTTGTAGTCCGTGGCTTTCCCAAGACCCAGCCTCTTCTTCTGCTCCATAGTCATTCCTCTCAGCATGCAGTAAAACACGTGGTAATTCCTCTCATCCTGGGCCTGCAACAGAAGAGCAAGTGTCAGCTCTGCGAGGAGAATGGCACAGCAGAGGTCAACCGACCGAGTGCCAGCTCCCACACCTTGCAGACCTATTATTGTCTTACCTGCCTGCAGACCCGGGACTTCTCCAGCAGGTACTGCTCAATCTTTGCCCCCTCGATGGCTCCCCTTTTGTTGAAGTGGATGTCAATGTACTTCCCAAATCGGCTGGAGTTGTCGTTACGGATGGTCTTGGCATTCCCGAAAGCTGCAGGGAAGAATTGCAGTGGGTTAGAGAGGACCTGATGCAGGGAGGGTCGTGGATCTGGTCTCATGGGCAAAATAAATAAATAAGCGAGGCTGAGAGGGTCAAAAGCAGCCTCAAAGCCTTTCGCTTAAGTTTCGCTGGCTCAATTTCATCTCCGTGTGGGCGAACAGGATATATCGCAGATGACTGTCCTTGGAAATACAGAGAGGAGCACAGAGAAGGAGGCATAGGAACGGGGTGACCTTACCCAGGAAGAAGGGCTAGGACAGCAGGATTTTGGCAGCAGCCGAAGAAATACAAGAGGGTTGAGCAAGGCTAGCGGGAGGATGCTGCAGCACGTGAGGTGAGGCTGTGCAGGAAATGGCAGAGCTGCTGGTGAGTGATTTGGTGACTGAGAGGGAAAGGAAAGAGCCCGTCCTGTAGGGAATTATGGAGGGACTAAGCCAACCTCCAGAGGGAGACTCCTCCCTGCAAACAGACTGTGTGCAGAGAACGGTACCCATCTCCATCCTCTGTGTGGGTGCAGACTGCTGGCATGAGCACCCTGGCCAGCACACCCTGGAACCTATGCTCCAGGATTGCTGGCAGGTAACGGAGATGCATTTGAAATACAGAGTCTCTCTTCCCTTCAGTCCTAGCAGTGATGAAGTGCATGTCCAAAACCACCCTGTGTGCATGCCATGCACCATGGTGCTTTACAACGCCCGTGCGGTGCCCGGAGTGCCTCGTTGCATCTTCTTGCCACGACCGAAGGAAGCTCCAACAGAACACAGAGAAGGAAAGCTCAGCCAGTGACTTTCTTGTCTGCTCTGCTAACATTATGCGTGGAAATATCAGTTAGGATATTCACATTTCCGTTGATTCCTAGGGGGCTATTTACCAAGCAAAACACTGCTCTCTGTGAGTAGCACGGGAGGTAAAAATAACGTTAGTCTTTAAGGAAAGTGCTATTTTTCTGCATAAGTGTAAAAGTTCCACCTGGCATCACCTTGGGGTCAGATCACCTATTTAATTTACAGACATCCAATTAAAACAGCGGGGCTGATCACTGTAACAGCTCGCCAATGAACCTACTAAGGCCACGAGCTGACTCTTGTTATCGGGTACTTTCTTGAACTGCCTTTATTTCTTCTTCTGCATTCTGCTGCCTTTCACTGATCTTGGAAGGAAAAGGTGGGGTTTGCTATTGCGTATTGCCAGCACAAGCTGTTTAGTCTGTGAAGCTCTGCTCGAATTAATCTCATGTTCTGCTGAACCAGCAAAGAATAGGAATAGGATTTTTGCAACTACGGTCAAATAAAACAAAAAATTAGTTAGCTGAATGCAGCATTTACAGGATACTGGTGCTCTGCATACAGTTATAATTCCAGCACTGGAAAAGGTGGGGAGATTTTTCAAAAGAGTTTTGTGTATTTGGTGATCAGCATTTTTTCAATCCCAGACTACCCAGAGAATTAGGAAAAATTCAGGTTTCTCTTTTGAAATTTTGGGGAAAAAAGTATTGATTTAAGTGGAAAAAGCACATTTTTCAATTTTAAATGAATAAAACAATTCAAAAAAAATTTCAGGTCAGCTGAAATGTTTCGCTTTCAACAATAGTGGTCAAAAATATTAGTGGGAAATTTGAGAGCCCAAATCAGAGAATATTACTCTTATGAAAAATAAATTCAGATGGAAAGAAATTGAATATGCTTTTTAACAAATGTTTGCATCATTGCTTTCAATTTTTTTTTTTATTTTGTCACTTTTTGAAACTCAAAATGCAACGGAAGTGACTTACATTTGGCCATATTTTGTGTTTCCTGAATCTGTTGGGTTTTTTTTACCCCCAGAAAAAAATGTCTCCCTTATCTGAGGCCTCACCTTCCAAAATGGGATTTGCTTCCAGGACCTGTTGCTCAATCCAGGAGTGCTGACCGCTGATCGCCGCCAGGAACTGCAGAATCAGTTTTGTGCTTTCTGTCTTCCCTGCTCCGGATTCACCGCTGCAAGGACAACAGGAATCGAGGTCAGTGAAAGGCCCTGCTGCACCCCTGCCAATGTCCCTCTCTCTGTTTCCAAAGGGACTGATGTCTCTGTGCCTCTTCTGTTAGGACAGGTAGGATAAGGCCACTAAGGATGGGTTTCCAGCATCCCAAAGACTGGTCGTAGGACAAATGGTAGGACACAGTACCAGACAGCTTCCAGCCAAGACCCAGATTTGCTTTACAGTCCATCTGACCCAAGCTGTTGCTTGAGTTTGGGTCTCTCCAGCAAATATCATCATTCAATCAGCACTAAGAAGGTCATGAAGCATTTTCAGACAGTGCTTTTCCAGGTACGATCACCAGACCATGAGCCTGTGGTCCAGGGGCTATCTGGTCCCATGGGGCATCTTCATCACCAGTCTTGAGCTGCCAAAATGCACTAGAAGGCAGAGTGTGAAATACTGCCTTTTAGTGACAGGCACTCTCACAGGTCCCCTGGGCTCGTCCTACCAAGGGGCAGGTAGGAGAGGAGAAGATCGAGTTAAAGGTGTCCCTGCTCACCGCAGCGGGGTTGGACCTTTGATGGTCCCTTCCAGCCCAAGCCGTTCTATGATTCTATGATAAGATCATGGGGCAGGAAGCAAGAGTTACTCCTCAAAGCTTTCTCTTTCAAAGCAGTGGTACAAGAGGAAGGGCTGGGCAGAAAACCTTTGGCGTGAGTCTATGGCCTGTCTGATATATGGGGTAGCCAATATAAGTGATTGAATTGGGCCTCCCTGATGTTCATTAACCAGTCCTGACCCCATGGCCGAATTGCCTCACTTCTCAGGGCTGGCTAGCCACTGGCATACTGCATCACACCTGGCCTTGACCTTCCTCTGCACTCCATATGACGCTTTTTTAGCTATGTAAAGTAATCATTAATGTGTGGCCTTTTCAGTCCCATGTATCTGAAACACTGCGCACGGGATGTTCCAGAGTTATGTTTTCATGCAAGGACACTTAGGGTAGGCATGCCTTGGAGAGAGGTGGTGACCTGAAAGCACAAAGACTGTCTGAGGGTTCAGAACTTGATAGGATAGTGTTGAAGGGCTGAGGGAACCAAATCTGATTCATACCACCATTTGGGACAGACACGGGAGAGAACTATACCCATAACTGTGACCAGGCATTTCTTGGTGCCCAAGGTTGACCAGCCCAGAGCAGAGCCATGCAGGCAGACACCAGTTCAGCAGTGTTAACAATAACAGGTCCAGTGATCAAGCTTGTCCCTGGCCCTTCCTTGTGCAGAAGTTGATGTCTGTAGGAGTATTGAGTTCAAATTTAAAAGAAGAGGTTAAAGATTAATATGAGATCTATTGGGTTGTAGGGTAAGTACCAAAGGATCGATAACACATCTTTACTAGGAACAGTGACTGCAAACAGAGACCACCTCCGCACTGGGAATATGTGGATGGAAGGTCTAACAGGTCATTCAAATTTCTGACCCTATTTGATAAGCTGTTGCCTGTCAACAATGTTGCAGGTGCTCAGCATCTGTTTTCAGGATGTGGCCCATTTGAAAATTCACCAACTCACCTTATAATACAACACTGGTCCTTGTTGTTGCGCTGCATGTTGAAGTAGCAGTTGTCAGCAATTGCGAAGATGTGTGGTGGCATCTCACCAATCTTTTTGTTGGTGTACAGGCGTATCTGCTCGGGTGAGTAGATGGGTAGGAGCTGGTAGGGGTTTACTGCCACCAGTATTGAACCAGTGTATGTCTGGAGGAGAAGCACATGAAGGTTTATGGGGACAGTGAGATGTAGCTGAGAGGCTTTGGCAGCTTGGATGGAGTGTGGAGGCCAGAAAAATCAAGGCTTTTCAAAAGCTGTATGAAAGATGATGTTCAAGTCAAAGATGCTTGCGGGGTGGAGCCTGGAGCAAAATCGGAACAAAAGTCCCAAACTATCTAAATGAGTTCATACTCAGCCCTGCTCATGCACAGCATGGATTCAAGCTTTAATTCATATTTTGGATGCTCCTCAGTTAAGTTTCAGAGTTTCAAGTCAAGCTCATATTTGCAAAAATATCGCCAGAGCCAGCACGTATCCATATACACCTATTGCATTGCACAAATTATGGGAAACTAGAGGTGAAACTGAAGACCGTTGACATATCTCAAAGCAGGACCAGCTGGATCTAAACCATTCCCGACAGATATCTGTCTAACCTGTTTTTACAAATCCACAACAGAGCTGCTAAGTCTCCCTCCGCAATATGTTCTTCTCTACCATCCCTGCCTAACCAAACCTCTCCATGCTGAAGTTTAAACCTCATCCTGTGCACATGGATATGGCCCACAAAGTCCTGACATACCCCTTCTCTCTGAAATTCTGGAAATGGCCTTTGGTCCATCCCATGCTGTCTGTGGCACTCAAACAAGCCAAGCTGTCCTGGGCGTTGGGCAGCAAACCCCTTTGCAGTGTCTTGCTCTTTCATTTCTGCCCTTCCAGGAGCCGTTTCTCTCAAGCCTCTCAGCAAAGGACTCATGACCTTTGTCATCTTGCTCAGATGCAGCTCTGAGGTTAGGAGGTTTGGCCACATCCCAAGCTCAAGGCAGAGAATGAGGAGCTCCTTACCCTACTTCAGCTCTCTAAAAGTCAGTGTCTAGAGCAAGCGAGTCAACGGGGCTCCATCTCACGCTAACCAAGGGCTATGAGATAAAGGCTACTTTCACTCCATGATTTCAAAGGAGCCAAGTTGCCTTTTCTGGGTTAACTGTTGGTAACTAAAGTTACAAGATTAATCTCACCTTTCTTTCCTGGTGGGACCAGCTGTGAAAGTGCCCCCACTTCTGCATATATTCTTTTCAGGAAAAAAAAATAAATCACTTTAACATAAAAATAATCCTTATAGGGTTTTATCTGCATGGCCTAACCCCAACAATAAGCCTTTGGCACAAAGCAGCAAAGTGGCACAGGCAAGGATGTTTGTGAACCGAGAAGAAAACCTCACTGTGCTCTGCTGGGCGCTCCTCTTTTTGTGCATATCACAAACTGGCTGATGAATAAAATAAGTCTGAGCTGTTCCTCATTTCTGAAGGCAGCAAAATATCTACCACTGCTGGTGAGAGGACTGGAAAGGCAGACGTGGAGACACAAGCCCCAGGTCAAGTTTCTCCCATCAAGCCCAGTATCCCTCAATCATGATGGGAAGGTCCTGAGAAGTGTGAGATGATGGTTTGTTTGCCACCACCTACGCAAGACTTCCCACCAGCTCAGGCTTCCTGAAAGGCAGCCAGTAGGTGGCAATTGTGTCCTACAGTAGAAGTGCTGAAAGCCCTTAGGGACTCCTCACTTTCCAGTCTTATGGCCAACCCCAGACAAGAAGTTTCTCTTCAGTCCCAGGTGAGGTTTGACTTTACAGTGGTAACTGAGAAAGGATACGACAGTCTTCCCTGTAATAGCGGGTTACGTGCCAGTAAAGGGAAAAAGCTCTTTAAGCTCAAGAACAAAGTTGTCACAAATCCAAAGGGTAGAAATTGGCTGTGAAATTGTGTAGGCTAGATGTTAGAAGAAGAAGGCATTGAAATAAGGGAGCAGAGAAGTCCCAGAGCAGCCTTCTACAGAGAGAGAGCAGGTAAGCTTAGTGCTCAGAGAAGGAGTGAGCTCAATTTCTGAATGGGATTATGTCCCCAGTGAACCCCAAGACTCCTTCCAGTCCTCGATGAGATATTTGGAAGACTGTTTGCATCTTCCTAATTTATTACCAGGTTAATTCTAGGGACATTTCTAATCTTCCTTGAGCCTCTTTTCAAAAAGACTGACTCTTTGCAGAAGTCTCTGAAATCCCTGCATTTTGGTCACAGTGCTCTGCCCTGCCCCGAACGCAGCTAGCGAGACTTTTAAAGGAGTTAACCATTAGTTGCAGGAATGCTTTCTGGACGCTCTCACTGACCCTTTCCTTGTGAGCCACAAAATACTCTGTCACATGAACTCTTGTACTATTGCTTGTTTTTGTAGGTCATTCCTAGTTGATAAATACTCACAATTTGCCCATTTCTCACAGCTGACAATGCAAAACTTTGTCGACTTTGCTGATGAGGGGCCAAAGGGCACCTCCAAGGAAATATCTTTCTGGTTTCTATTGCTGGGTGAAGGCAAAGCCCTCCTGTCTCAGGAAAATAAAGCTTTACTGACGGGCAGGGGCTCTGCCGTAGCTGACCACAGGAACCACATCTTGCTGCAAATTCACTACTGCCTGCATGACCTACATTTTAATTAGCCCCAAACAAATCCTTTCTGAGCCTGCTTCCCTCACTACGCAGAACACCATGGCTGACTTCATCTTGATTTTTATGGGGTGAAAGCTCTACCAAACTTTACTGCATGTTGGCAGCCCTTAGAGAGCAGCAGCAGGCATTGCTTTCTTCTCCAGATAAAGAGATTTAACCTTACTCGCAAGTCCAAACTCCCCACTAGACGTTCTTGCTATTCAGCATAGTTTCGCTTAGTGCATGCAAGGCAAACCACGGGCAAAAAGCTCTTGTTGAAGTTTTTCTCATTTTGGTGCAGAAGTTGCTTTCCTTCAAGTTGAGGTCATTACTGAGAAGCACTTACAGCTTTAACCACATTCACAGGTTGGGGACTTTCCAGCTCTGGGAAGGTGTCCCAACTTCACCGTGAGGGTCAAGCTCTGCGGCAAAGGGGATGATGCTCTCAGCGCATTTGTCAAGCAGCAGCAATGGGGGTGCAAAGTAAAAGAGAATGCCACAATGGTGAACAGAAACAAGTGATCCAGTGGAAGGCATGACAGTGAGTGCAAATGACAGCGCCAAAAGTCATACTTACCCTCCCACCGCAGTTTGTCTTACGAGTAAAATGTGAGGGAGGAGAAAAAGGAAAATTATATTTTATTAGAGCAGAATTACACCCTCCACAAAGCTAAGGAGATGAGGAAACAAGAGGGACTGAAGTCCCGCTTTACTCAGCAGGCTCAGAAGTCCTTTCAACAGTGAAGGTGAAGTCACACTGAGCTTCACCATCTTTAAGATAGAGCAAATTATACCCCAGAAAAAAACACCTCAGGGGACTGGCTGTCCCCTACCTACATGGCATCCAAACAGTACCTTGGCTTTGCAAAACTGCCATCAGTATTTACCGCATTTGACACAAATCTCCTCCTCCTAGTGCCACCACTCTTAAAAGATGAGATCTAAAGTTGGGTTCCTAAGCCTCCAACAACACATGTGCAGACAGAGGTGGTTTACGTGCCCCTCTATCAAGCTATGCGCTCTATGTAATTTTGAGAGTGTCATTCTAATTTTGAGGTTGCACTAATTGCTGTGTTGTGCCCAGGCCTGTGGGCTGGCACTCCAAAGCCATTAATGGTATGGAGCAATCAAGACACAGCAACGTGGAACCTCTGTGATGCAAATCCCTTTGTGGGATGGGGCCATCCCTTACGCAGTAGCTCTGTAGGACACATGGCACTGTCACGATCAGACCCGAAGATCTCGTGGAGAAACCACATGGTTACTGAGTCACTTCAGCCCAAATCACCACCCACGCTCACCTCCAGGTTAGAAGCTGCCCTTTGCATTAGCCCTTATTAGTATGATGCTGCCAAACACCACTCTGCCCAGTGCTCGTTTGTGTTCATAATCTCCCTGGATGCCTGTGAATAGCTTGGTGAGGGAGCTCAGAGGCAGAGCTTTCGTGAAGGAGCTGGGTGTATTCACAGGCAATCTGACACTGCACACACGAAATCTTATCTGAGGATCTCTGCTCACTTCGTAAGGCAACAGGTGCTTGCCCCATGACATAGGGACCCCAGGAGAGACACACGGACACCACTGAAAAAATATACAACACAAGCCCAACTTTCTCAGAGAGCAAGGGAGAGCTGCGGGAATCCACTTGGTACCACTGCAGGGTGCCCAGAAGCAGCAGAAAAAGGGGCAATGCTCAATGGATAAATACATGTTCCCTGAACGAGCCAATTAGCTACAAATTATTGGCTATCTGTACTTCTGGGCCGGCATCCAGGTTGCTTGGATTTAGTTATCCACACAAGTACTACATCTAACCTTGAAGATGGACATGCTCTGAGCTGGAGGAGTTTGGACTATAGACCTCCAACCTGAACTTTCCTTCCAGCATAAACTCTTCTATGATAGCCAAGCTCCAGCCAGCTCTAAATCAATCATCTCATCCGACAGGCACAGCCGAAAGGCACTTTTGGCTCTGATGGCTCTGTTGCTGTCGCTGGTGACTGCCATGGGTGCTTAGTGCACATGGAGACACCACGTCAAGTATGAATTTGGGCTGCTAACTTTCGCTAGTTTATCATTATAAATGGCTGTGGCTCCCTGAAGAGAGCTCCAGGGAGTAACTCAGTTCATCTAACGTGAATAATTTTCTGGTCATGCCTTTTTCTCTAAACTGACAATACAGGGGACCTAGGCATCATGCCCAATAAATAGGATGCCTGAGTGAGACAGGAATTTGGGGGTCTCTATTCTCCTCCATGCTTTGGGGACTTAGGGGTGCCTTTTCAACAGCCACGTCCCCTTCGTCTATGATTGAACTCCATTTCTGAAAGAAGAGATGGGTATCTTCCAGAGCTGGGGGCAGGGAGCTGTCAACTGTATGAACAACCTATGTAACAGAGTGGTGTGTTCTCCATCACTGCCCAGCTCTAATCCAAAACCATCCTATCAAAAGGCACTGGACATCAAACAGAACAAGCAGACTTGATAGATAAAATCCTGGATATGGTCTGTTAGCTTATACTATCTGGGAAGTCTGACTGTACTGCAGTTCCCTCTGGCCTGAAAATCTAGTAGTCTCTAGAGCCTTTTAAAAATTAGATTATGAGGTGGCTTTGAAAAGGCCTTCAAAGGCAGAGCAAGCACTTACCTGAGTATCTGAAAACTGTAGGATTTGAGAGCAATACCAAATTTTCCGTATTTAAATAGGCTGTTTGTGTACATTAGCTAGAGGCAAACACACACGCGCACTCCGCTATTCTGCCCCAAGAATGTGCACCAGACTACACAGCACATAGCACACTGGTAAAACCAGCACAGAGACTTGAGTGCTGACTCTTGTCCCGCTGGGGAGGTGGTCTTTGCGATGCTATTACAGAAAAGAGATGCAGTTCCGGCTGGATCCCTGTAAAACCCTCAATTTCTGAATGTCTGGTTGGGTTGGCAAGGCTGTGCTGAGTCCACTGGGCATGACATGTCTGAACTGACCTAAGGAAGGACACTGCTGTTCCCAAAGATCAGCTGTCAGGATCCCAGGCAACCCAGAGCTAATAAGTCATGAACACAGATGGGGAAGGTACTTTAGAGCTGTTCTGGGAGTTGCTTACTTCATTGTTCTCAGTTATTTCATGCCTGCTCCTCCTCATCCTTCCTCCTCCCCTTCCACCTCCAGCAATTGTTGTCTTCACCCACTTGGGTTGAATGAGTTAACGGTTCAGAGGGAGAAGGCAGAAGGGCCATATCCAGCATGCAGTTGCCGAAGGCTTTTGCTTTAGGATTACTACAGCATGCACATGGCCTGGCTTGAACTGGCTATTGTGTGTGCAGAAAGTTAATGCGTGTCCCCAGAACTTCTACAGGGGCTACACAGCGAGGTGGCACGGACTTTGCTCATTACCTGACTCATGGGGTCTTTCACTGGGGCATCCACAAACTCTGCAATGTGTCCTCTACAGTGCAGAAGCCCTCCACTACTTTGTTCCAGGTGAAGGTAGAAACCCAGATCCTCAGTTCAAGCAGGGTTTCCCCCGTGTGGGTTCCCCAGAGCTAAGGATAGCAGGGGGTGCAGTGCAGAGCAAGAGGTGGAGAGGACACTCACATAGATGAGGTGCTCCCGGTAGCGGATCAGCAGGTTCCTGAGGATTCCCGCCTCGTTGAGGTCCCCCAGGCGGATCATGTCCTCCACTCCATGGATGGAGGTGGGGTGCATGGGTTTGATGTGGCTGGCATTCTGCGGGGAAATCCAGTGTTCCTGGGAAGAGAGCGAGGGCAGAGAAAGATAAGTCAAATGAGAGACCACTGGGATGAGAGACAGAAACAGCCCACCCCAGACAGAAAGACCAGATGGAAGAACATACATGGGAAAGCATTAGTACCCAGGCCACAGCTTTTATTCCTGGGGCATGGCAGTGACTAATTTGAAAGATTCATAGCAGAAGAAAACATCTTTTGGTTTACTGGAGCAGGAAGAGACATGAGACACAAGCCACCCTGGCAGGAGCATCATCCAGGGCAGCATGGACACCCAGCACATCAGCAGAGTTTTTAACAAACAGCAGATTTGTTCTTGCCCTCACACAACTATATTTTCACATCACTGGTTAACCCTCTGCTACAAAATACTGTTGAGCAGAGAAAAGATGATTTAGAAAAGGAGAGAGGGATGCACAGGGGCAGCAAAATCACATTTTATTGGCAGAGTTGTTTAGACTCTGCTGAACCAAATCTCTTTCTACGATCCTTGAAGGGAATGAGAGCATTTACAATTATCTCAGGCTGGAAAAAAAATTATAAAGGACAGAGAACCTCCTCAGATCACCCTCTGCTTGTGATATAGATGTTACTCTAAAACAGCCACCAGTGCACAGAAGTAGAGATGGGAGATGGAAGGAGAACGAGTGTTTGGGCGCATCATGTATTGGCAGGAGGTCAGGAAGGACTGGATAACAGCAGAGGAACAGCAGGTTGAGGTGGGTTTGCTCAAAGCATTATCTAAATGTACTTTAGAGGCTTCTGTTATAATTGTACTCAAGAAGCTTCTCAACCTTTCACTCCCAGTACAGCCACAAAAGCAGAGACACAATATTACCTTGTCTTTACAAATAGAAAACCGTGGCGGTGCTGATTCCCAAGGACATATAAGAAGGCTGTGACAAAGTCAGCCATCATGACCCTATGAACCCTGGCCTAGCCAGGCCATAGACCTGAGAGAAAGGTCATCACAACCCTTTGTACGTACATTGCCTTCATCGTCCACAACCTGGATCTGTCCAGAGTCACACAGTTTAACCACCGCTCCAATGGGGACATCGAATTCCCTTCCAGTTTTGAGGTCCATCCACACATAATCCCCCTGGAACCAAAGACAGGACAGTTAGACTCAGGGACGCAGAAGGTTCAGCATCCCTTGGGATACAAGTTGCTGATGTTTTGTACCCAAATCACTGGTACAAGTCAATTGACTTCCTTTGCAAACCACAAACCATCCCTTTTTCACAGATGCTCAGGAACCCCCCTGCAAGGTAGTATCAGCAGGGCATGCTCCACAAAGCATACACCCACTGTACTATCTCTGTTTCATGAGCTCATGAGTGGTTGTTGGTCACAGACTGCATCCAGCAAGCAGGTTACAGAGCAGTGACACAGGCAGAAAACCCCACCCAGGCAGAGGTTTCTATCTGTGCAATGTACAGGCCTGGAAAGTCACGCTTAGGAGATTGCTTAGAGCTCTAGGGAGCCTTGTCTGGCAGTTTGTTGCACATTTCTTCCTTGCAGATAACCACCGTCAAATATACATTCCCCTACCTTGAAGACTGGTGAAAAGGGGATGACTAAAGGAGGGTTAAGAACATACCAGAGGGGTATATATATATATATATATATATATAATATATATATAATTCTTCAGGAGGTCTCCCAGCTACAGCAATTTGCAGGTGGGCTGTTTGCATTTAATGCTTCTCAGTGGATTTTAGCTACTGTGAGCATGTCCACTTGCTTCCTGAAGCTGTGCAAAGTTTTAGCATCCATAATCTCAAAGGAACAGTTTAGCTACAAATAGTGTGAAAAGCTGTGTCCTTCTGCATGTTTCAAATGTGTCACCTCTTTCATTTGAGACCTCTTTGTTTTTGTTTTGGAAAACAGCAAACAGTTGACCCCAATCCACTCACTCCATGTCACTGGTGATCCTATAGACCTCTTGTCAGTCCTGCTGGGCAGGGACTATCTGCTCATCAGCTCTGTGGATATTAAATTACCCAAATGCAAACAGGCTTTTAAAGAAGCTGTTTTCCTCAATACAAAAGCAAATCCCCAAATATCCCAAAACTAAACTCCCAAGCAGGACCCACACTCTACGAAACGAGGCAGAATTATTTCCCACCCCTATTTTCACTGGGAAGAGATGCTAAAATTGGGAGCCACCTAGTTAAATTGTTATCAGGCGTGTTTACATCGAGCAAGCAAAT
Source organism: Sagittarius serpentarius (assembly GCA_034782735.1). Classification (NCBI taxonomy): domain Eukaryota; kingdom Metazoa; phylum Chordata; class Aves; order Accipitriformes; family Sagittariidae; genus Sagittarius; species Sagittarius serpentarius. Next base: position 23,916,428 of record JAVKLA010000026.1, read on the forward strand.
GTACTTTTTTGTGCATCTGAGTTTAATGTTGTGAACTTGTAGCCCCACCTAATGCCACATTCCTAGGGGCCAACTCCACTTGTACCTGTTAAGCACAATGCAAATGCAATATCTACCTTTCGAAGTCCTGAAAAACTGCTGGGAGAAGGGAAAGTGAAAAATAGGGGGGATCGCTTTGCATGTGCTCTGATATAACCCCTTTCCTGAGCATCCACTATTGACTGTTTCTGTGGACGGAGTATTTATAGACTTGGTTTGACCCGATGGGCTGCTGAACAACCTTCGGCTCTACCCTGGGTGGTGGGAACTGGAGACATCTAGCAATACAGAACATGCTGAAACATTCACCATCCAGGTCACTGCTCACCAGGACTTCCGAGAGATACTAACCTGTGAGTGCCACAGGGGTGGCTATACTCAGGGACCGACACATGGAGAAACACTACACACGAGGAGTCTCCAGCCATTTTGTGGTAGACTCCACCCTTGGCAGTTGCTTGCTAGTTTTCACCTAGGATATCAACAATGTCATTCTGCTTACACGGCGCTGAGGATCCAGCCCTTAGTTTGGGTTTTCTTTTCCTCAGAGGGTTGTGCTACAGCACTGTTGTCAGTATCTTTACCCAGCTCATAAAAATATAATATTCAGATCTTTCTTTCATTAACTACCTTACCCTCACATCTCATAACTCGGTTAAAAAGGAAAAAAACCCCAGCTAATGAACGCAGTAAGTCACTCACAGATACATTATAAATGCACTTATATTAATATTTATTTCTTAGCTCCTTTGATCCAAGAGTCCCAAAGCATTTCAGAGTGTTCAGCACTGTTCTTCTCGCTGCACAGCTAGGCAAATTCATGCACAGTGTAGGTAACTTGATCAAGGTGTCAGCAAGAGAAAGAGCCAGGTTGCTCAGTCCCTGCTCAGCAGAAAGCCCTTCTGACACCTCAGCTGTGTAAAAATCAAGAAAACAAGAATTGTAATGCTGTTTTTTTTTTAAATCTCTAATTTTTAATAGCTGTAAAAGCAGCCTGCTTCATACGTTCTGTTACCACGCAGCTGAGATAAAAAGGCAGGCTGCTCTCCCCAAGGCAAATTGATACGGTACTACCACTAAGACAACTTCTGTGCTTTGCCTACCTAATGCACAGAGTGCTCATCTCCTCAAAATGCTCTTTCTAAACACATTAAAGTGCAGTTCTTAATACTGGTCAAAAAAGCAAGTCTTAAGGGATGGGCTAAGCTGGTAAGCTCAGAAAGGTCTGGGGGGTTAGAAAGTAACATCACTTATTAAGAATGCCAACCTATTTCCTTCCCTGATTTTAATGAATTTGACATAAACCCCATGGAAGTCAGTTGCATTCCTTCCGCTGATGCAATCACCTTCGGATCAGCCCAAAGAGCAGCAGATATATTGGGGATTTCAGGGCAAATCAGGGTGATTCATGCATTTACCAGCTTGGGTGGACTGGTTTATAAGTTGCATAACCCGCCTCATGCCTGGACTGATGCAGTTCATTTGCCAAGACACACAACAGAGTACTGGAGAAGCGAGAATACCACCAGTCACTTCACAGTATCAACGTGGTCCAGCTCTTCCTCCTCAATGCAGCCACTGGGTGCTAGTGTCCTTCCAAATGCTCTGGGGCAGACCCTCATCACCTCACAAGCTATGGGCAATGACAAGCAAACAGCGGTGCAAAAGGAGGAAACATCACGATGGGTGCACACACACATCAACGCAATTCATGAAGAGGGCCTTTAGGAGGAGCTTCCAAATACAAAGAGCAAGAAGGTTGCACCACAGGGGAGCTACAGCACTTAGGAGGGGAACAAAGACTCAGGAGGAAGGTGAGAGGAGCTGGCACAAGCAGTGTGAGGATCCCATCAAACACTGAGACCGATTTCAAAGTGGCCTGCAAGCTTCCAGCCACCCTCAGGGCTTGGGACCCCCTACCTTACCGCTAAAATGGTCGTGGGCTTCAGGGCCTGGTTGACGTTGCGGAGTAGTGTCCATTTGCCCTGGTCTCTCTCCTGATCTTCCACCACCTCAGGGCATGGCTGCATGAAAACAACTTTCTTCCTCTTCAACATCTCCAAAATCTTGCAGTGGTATTTGTCCTTCTCTCTGCTTTCTACATGTATTCCACCATGAACGCCAGAGAGCTGTGGCCGGTTTGCTTTAGACCTCCAGCGTGTCCATGCCTGCTGCTTGCAGGACACCCTCTGACCTGATTTACAATATGGCTTTTGGTAAAGATCTTCTCCTAGCAGAAAAATTTCCATGCGCCAGCCACGGTCCTCCACTGGCCAGCTAGCATGCTCACGCCGTACGACTGGCACTGCGGGAGTCTCAAAGCAAACTGAACAACTTTGCTTCTCTTCACATAAGTTCTTCCCGTCTCTCCAGTAAGGGGTGATACTTGGTCAGAGACCTGAAGGACACTGCAACCACCCGTTCGGGAAAAACAACTGCAGGATGAACAGGAAACCTCTTCATTTCCCCGTGACTTCTCTCCATTACCTTCCTTTCTTAGTGAAACAACCGTCTGCCAGCTTGAGGACTTTCCGCACAGAACACACTCGGGTGCTTATTAATCCACAAATGCAGTCAGTCCCCATGCAACACATGGCATTTAATTAACCTAATACCTTTACATACCAAATTAACCAAAGCGCAGCGGGAACTCAAAACCAGAGGCCATCTGCATTTTCTTTAAACTGATCGCCTTGAGCAGATCCATAGCAACTGGATTTTAAATAATTGAGTGGAAGGTGTTCAGAGCAGCACAGCTTCTGTGCCTATAGATGAGAGGAGTGCCTGGGCTGTGGATGGAAATGAGGACCACGGAGATAACGAGGTCGCACTGACTCTGCACCTGGCTGCTCTACAGACTCACTTCTGCAATCTCTCCTTCTGTGCAGGGGTGGCTGTTCTTATCGGGACTGCTGGCCCAACCAGAAGAGCACAAGACATTTTACATTCACCCCAGATTTGCTTTTTCCTGTCCTGTCTTAGATACACTTGAGATTTCTCATTTTCGTCTAAGAAAGGCTTTCTCCCCATTTAGAGAACTGAAGGCCACTCTAGCTGGGCCCCAGTCTCTTCCGTGGAAATTTTGAATCTAACTCGGCATCATTTGCACAGACCAGAGCAATGCATGACTAGACAGTGGTGCAGCTGCTAACCTTTCCATGCCATTCTCATTTATCACTATTTTAATGCAAAACTCTGCTGATGCCTTGATTCCATGGGGTTTTGAATCCATTTGTCCATGATGCAGAGGACATATTCTTGGTGGAGAGTTATCTAGAGGAGCAAAGGCTTTATAGGTCCCCTTGATGGGACACAGTCACCAAGGACAACCATAGATGATGGGTACATCAGACTCATACCAAGCTGCTTCTGCTCATCAGTGAACAGTGAAAACAGTGAGGCAATGCTTGTCCAAAGCGCAGATAATGGATTAATAACTTTGTAGGCTTAAGTCTTATTACAAAGCCCTGAAACAATAAGGTGTCTAATTCTTGTAGCTGTGCAGGTGATTTAAGGAAGAGGTTGAGCCTCATCAATAAGAAGGCAGGTTAGAGATTAATAAGATGGATGTCTACAGTCCACCAAAGGAGCAAGCACGTACATGAGATGCAATAGCAATGTCGGGAGAAGGAGATACAGATCAAATGCAGCAGTCTCATGGGAGACGTCTACCTCCAGCATGACCTGACCACACAGTGCTGTAAAAGGCTGCATCTTCGCTCCCCTAGGAAGTACAAGATAAGACGTCCAACCAAAGCTAATAATCAAGGAGAGGATGCACGTAGAAGGAAGGACTGAATAAATGTATACAAACGGACCCACAGGAGGGGCTCTATGGATTCGAGCTGGGTCCTACAGATGATCTCTCCTGAGCAGTACACCCTTCCTCACTGCCACACCACGGTAACTGGAGCAGTGTGGGAGCGGCAGGTCTGAGAAAGAGCAGCCAATGTATTTACCTCACTTTGCACCGGAGCAGACATTACCATCATTGTTCAGCTACACCCTGTACCATATTCGTGGGGCTGCGTATCTCTTTGTGCTGCTGAAGAGAACACTAAGGAGCAGAGGAGCGGAATGATTTGCCCTAGGTTATCCTTGGAGCAAAGCAGAGGTGGAAGCCCAGAGGGCTGAATCCAGTCTCTGCAGTCCTATTACATGAGTGTGCTTATTTTCTCCCTGACTCTGGGGCTGCTGAAGGCCTGTAATTCCACACGTTTCCATTGCATATCTTTTGCATTGCTCCTCTGCTAGCAGGAGGTTTACTGCGGACTCGTTAGACAGTCACGCGTGTCAGCCAGAGGCACTTGGCATTTGCAGTGCTGTCCGTCTGAACGGCCCGAGCGTGCTGGCTCCTGGAAACGGGAAATCCCATCCCTCTGAAGGGATGACCCGGCTTGGAAACCAGCCTCCCTTCTGTATGCATCAAGGGGCAGAGCAACAGCATTAAGCCTCCTATCAGCATGCTTCTTCTAAGGGAACGTGCTCTGCCTTATGTGGGAAACAAATAAACATGCTTAGGACAATAAGGGGAGGGATGCGATGGAGGAAAACAAACCTTTAGCTGGCTGGCAGCCCGTCAGCAATGCCATCCCGTTTAGATTACAGCTCCCTGGGGTAACATTAGACTCTTCACTGCAGAGACAGAAGTATGAGCCCGAGGAGCCATGCTGGACCCTGATCTGACGATTTACTATACCTCTGCAGCAGCAGGCACAGCTGAGATCAAGGTCCTGCTGTGACACTGTGCACACGTGTAGTAAGGGGCAAATGCTTATCCCAAGGAACTGATGTGACCCAGGCAATAGGTTTATGCTGCTGCTGACACCTGAGCTCCCATTAAGTGCTACCGTGGTGGTGTAGGCCTCGCTGCCGGACGAAAAAAGGGAAATGCCACCTGCGGGAAGCACCCTTGCAGCAGGGGAAGCACCTAATTTAATGAAAGCTTGGGTTTCTTTGCCCCAGCCTGTTTTACAGGCCTAAAGAAAATGCAGCAGACACTGCCGGGGTCGAGGAAGTGTTCTTGAACCAGTTATTTTGCAGCTATCCCTGAAAAGCTGAGTTATTCAGTGAAAACAGGTGAGGTGGGACCCGACTAACCCAGTGCATGTGTCCACCTCTGAGCAAGACGTCCAGGTCTTTGCTAGATGATCCTTGTAGGTCCCTTCCAACTGAATTCTAGTCTCGTCTAGTCTAGTCTACATTCAAGGGAAAGAAAGAGGCACTTCTATGGTCACCTCTACATAAAGCAGGGAATTAAACTAGGTCTGATGATACTGACCTAAAGGGGTGTGTGAAGAGGACAGATTGGAGGTAGATACCTAGAGAACAGGTGTCCAAAGATAGCTAAGATGGCTCCTAACCCTGGCATGGATGCTGGAAGGTCCTAAGGGCAAACTGCTGAAGGATATGGAAAATCACTGGCTATCAGAGGCTGTCTGCGGACTCAGGTCAGCCGTGCTCCACGGATTACTCCCTGCACCACTGAGCTTACTCTTCTAAAACAGGAAAAACAATACCCTGCAGAATGGCCATTGATGCACCGTGGGAGCCAAATGTGATCTGTGGGCCATACCTCTGACAATTGATGTAAAACAACCTGTTTATGCAGCTTTTTTTTTTTTTTTTTTTGAAACAGGCACAATCGTACACCCAGGTCTCCAGAGAGCTAGATCCAAGCCGAGTCCTTTGCTTCCTTACTGCTCATCTTTCAAGCACAAAATCCTTAGTGCACACAGACACAAGTGCAAACATAAGCATTCCCCCAGCTCCAAATTTGAATGTCATTTGGAGAGCAGACTGAAATCTAAATGTATTGGTGCATCACAGCATATTATGCCAGTGCAGACTTCCAACAGCTACCTGAATTCTTTGGGCAGTATCTTGTCTGTGCTCTGCTAAAAACACGTATCATCACCTGTAGATATCACCTGTCTGATTCAGTTCAGCTCTCGATTACATGGGTGTACCCTGCTCAGTCTAATGGAGCTTTTCCTGGATCCACAACTTTGCAACCCAAGGGAGAGTTAGGACTGCTCATCTCTCTTCTTTGCACTCATCTTTAGCTGCACAGTTGCCACCAGCATCAAGAAAAGGTGGGAAAGGAAGAAAAAGCTTGAATTTCTACGTGACAACAAACCATAGTGCAGGAAACACACATGCTGGTAGTCAGTAATCCTAATAATTTTCCTGTTTCATAAATAAATAAAATTCTCTTCCCAATTTCTCGTAGCACACCAGGCACCAGCTGTCAGCCAAGGTAACCTGCTACACACAAAGGCTTTCTGAAGCAAAGGCAGAGATGCAAGAGGAATCGCTAAATAATTCAATAATCAATGCACCGCTCGCTCATCCTGTAACTTCGATACTGACAGGAGGGAAACAACAACCCACAAATGTGGCACCCAACCCAACATTTTCCCATTTAGTACTGAGGGACAGTCAAAGACTCCGGGAGCAAAAATAATGGATTTAATCAGGTTTGCAGGGGTGCAATCTAGCGTGGTGTAACGAGGCTCAGCTCCCAGTGATGTCTGACCTCATCCCTGGCTTTTGGCAAGGAGCTTGTTGTTGACTGTTTGGGACATCTCGGCTCAGGACTGGGTTTTAAGCGTGCAGACAAACATGGAGATAGAAGATTTAATCCGTGAATTCTACGGCATTACTGTTGCGGGCGAAGCAGAGAATCCGGCAATCCGTTGACGTTACAAGCAGATTATAGGCTGGCCCCGGGCGTCACCCACCCAAACGCCGTGCCAGAGCACTGCCTGTCAGGCCTTACACAAAAAGCTGATGGCCACTGCTTGGGATGTGATTGAAAAATCTGCTAAGATGCAGAAGTGGAACAGGAAATGAAGACTGAGCCTTTTAGCCCCACGGCTGGGTCCTGTCCTAAATGCAAACGGAAGAAATCCAAAGGAAGACGACAGAGCAATCATAAGCCATACAAATCTGGAAAAGCAGAAAGGGGAAAAATAAAACCAGGAGATAGCAGAGACGGAGCACTTTAGGATAGGAGCACGTAATTTAGTACTGTTAGACCGAGACATATTCCTTCAGGTCCTAGGAGTAGAGAGGTTGCACTGGTACCACACTGGGAGCTCTCAGATCCACTCTAAACCTACTAACAACAGTCTCTCCCACCTCCCCAGACAACCAAGGGCACGGCTAAGAGCTCCCTAATTTGCAATAGGAGGCACGATGGAAACCCCTTGCCCTTAGCCACCCAGAAGCAAAGATTTTCGGACATTTTCCTTTAAATGCATGCTGTTCTGTATGTCAAGCTTTAGGACTAAGGGAATGCCATCTCCTTCTCTGAGCACAGTCTGGGCGGGATGCTGATTCCAGTAGGTGCCTGTGGCTGGACAATACAGCTAAGCTTCATGCTCCCAACTCTTTCTTTGATTTGATCCCACGGTGAAGTGGCTCAGGGAATTAACCCAGCAGCAACATTTTCATGTGTTTTTGCAAAGTGCTTTGCTCGTTTAGCCCCTGAACTGGCTCATCAGGCAATCAGCAAAGCCCCAGTGAAGGAGCAGGGGGAGCAGCAGGAGCGTGCAGCATGGCCGGGGGAGCAGAGCTACTGCTGGTGCAGGTATCTGCTGTGGCATCACTGAGCAGCGCTGATGGAGGCTCTGCCTCTCTCATGGATGAGTTTTATTCCCCAGGTGAAGGCAGAGAGCCGTTTGATTTGATTCATGAAAGAAGAGTCCCAGCTGATGAGCACGAGAGCTGCAGAACTATGCAACAGATGGAGGTAATCAGGTATTTCCACCCAACATTTTTCTGCCTCTGAGGCATACAGCCTTTTCAAGATCACAATGATTCACCGAAAGGACACAGTTTGAATTCCAACATACAGTACTGATGAAGGGGAAAAATAAAAAAAAAAAAGATCATACACAGAAATGTAAATTGGAAAGGATGTTTTTCATCCTGGCTCAGAAAGGTTGTTCAAAGCAGCCTAAAAGCCACCACATGAATTCTATTGTTTTACCTGATTTTATCCCTGGGAAAACAAAACAGGATTTTTCTACCACCTGCGATAAAAATCTCTTTTACTTTTCATATGCAACCTGCCAAATTCTCTTTCAGAGTTTCAGCTTCATCTTTCATGCTCTGGGAAGATCCTTTCTCCTTCATTTCTTTACTTCAGGCTCCTTGTTCCCTCCTCCCTGCTTTTTCACAACCTCACTGAGATCTAGTCTGCAATTAACGCCTGTATACCAAATAGGCATGGGACTACTGTAATCTGCACAGCTATTCCTGGCTAAACAGAAATCATAGAATCGTAGAATCATTTAGGTTGGAAAAGACCGTTAAGATCATCAAGTCCAACCATTAATGTAGACATAGTGCAAAGAAGTGCTTAATCCTGGTAAAAATGTATTCTTCTCCCATATAGTAGTAACCTACACTCATGTAAATGCGGTTTTCCCAGCAGAAGCACGTCTGTGCTAACGGTCTGCATTAGCCAAAGTGGCACTGATATGTCTAGACAAGCCCTACCACTTAAAATAGCATGTCTCATCTTTGGAAATATTGAATGAAAGGGGAGTAATGCTGCTTTTCCTTCACTGCCGCACCAGATCTGAGCAGCGCTGCTCTTTTTACACGCTGCTTTTCCTTATCCACTGAGGGTTGTCTTGGTTACTGCGGGGGGAGTGAGGGGGTCTGGAGGAAGGCTGGTCTGCAGGTCAGTCAATAGGGAGTTTGTGATACGACTGCTTAAGGGAGAGGTGGACTGCTCCAGGGATGTGTTTGAAAAGCCAGTTCCTGAGAGGAATGGATGGCAGGAGAAAGCATAATGGAAAACAAAAAAATGATGCTCGCAATGCTTGTGATGCAATCCAAAACATTTTGATACTGGTTTTTGTTCCTTAGGTGCCAGCCACAAGGGTGCAGGGATGCTGCGATACAAGTAGCGTGCTTCCAAAAGGAGAAAAGCTACTCACAGATGTCAACAAAATCTTGAGAACATGAAGCACCTGGACTTTTTCATCATCAGGAAACAGATAACAAAAAGAATCCTACTAGTATTTGTTAAAACCCAGCAAAATGATCCATATTTCATTGCTTGCTTCATGGGTTTGAAGACTCCAGGGTTGGCTCCTTGCAAGACCATCCTTGAAATGGAAATCCAGAGCAGGCTGGTAATTGCAGCCACTTGCCTGGATTCTTCAAGCCCCTCTGCTTATCGTGTTTGGAAAACTTGCCAAACTGCTGGTGGTGGGTCCCTCCAAGGGAGGAGGTGGACCAGCCGCAGAGCTCCACCGCAGGCTCCCAGCAGCACAATGCCAGCCCCATCTGCTGTAACTCTCAGGAACTACCAAGTGCATCAGGAGGTTTGTTTCTGATGATTTCTCCATGGGTTTTAAACTTCCATGCTAATAGTACCCTAAGCAGAATGAGGAATGTCACAGTGTGCATTTTAAACCCAAATTTCACAGCTGGGCTGTGGAAGGTGTGAAATTCCAGAAGGCTCTGGAAGAAGGAAGGGACCCCAGAGGACAACCAGGTTAATTAAGGGTCTGAAGGAACCAGTCAGCAAGTCCAGCTAGACAAGCCCTAACCTAGAGGTTGCAAACAGACAAAGAGTGAAGTTTTGAGGCTGGCACAAGATGATAGAGATGGGGACAATCATCACTGTTCAAATCACAGTTGTAGTTGGCAGACCCAGGCAAGACAGTTGCCTTGCTGGATCAGGACATGTACAGATGTGCACTGTGGATGCCTTCAAACTGTGAGCTTGGGACAGCTTTACAGTTAATGTTCATAGCTTATTGGGCACATATTGAAGAAACTTGGCCTTCAGAAAGCAATCAGAAGCCAGACCCTGAACATCAGACCTTTTTACACACACAAACCCAGCAACCTGCTTCAAAAATCCAAGTCCCACCAAATAATCAGCAGCCATTGCAAACAAAGCAATAGCCACAGCTTGAAAAAGCAAGTTGGACCTATTTCTTTGTCATCGTTTTACCCCAGCCAGCAACTAAGCACCCCCAGTGGGATGGAGGAGAGAATCAGAAAAAGCTAAAACTCGTGGGCTGAGATAAGAACAGTTTAATAGAACAGAAAGGAAGAAACTAATATTGACACTAATAACAACAAGAAAATGACAATAATAATAAAAGGATTGGAATACACAAGACAAGCGATGCACAGTGCGATTGCTCACCACTCGCTGACCGATGCCCAGTAAGTTCCCGAGCAGCGATCTCCCCCCAGGCCAGCTCCCCCCCAGTTTATATACTGGGCATGACGTCCCATGGTACGGAATACCCCTTTGGCCACTTTGGGTCAGCTGTCCTGGCTGTGTCCCCTCCCAACTTTCCTGTGCCCCTCCAGCCTT
>JAVKLA010000026.1:23926920-23954768 GCA_034782735.1 Sagittarius serpentarius
AGGGTGTTATCAACATTCTTCTCATCCTAAACCCAAAACACAGCGCTGTACCAGCTGCTAGGAAGACAATTAACTCTGTCCCAGCCAGACATTCTTGCATGAAATTACCAAGGAATGGTGGCTGGTAAGACTGCCAGTGGGCTTAGACTTTCATATGGATGTCCTGGTCTTTAGTAGCTAGAAGAATAAAACCATAAAAGAAATAAGCTCTCCATGATTTTCGCACAGCAACTAATTCCTCTGTACTTGGTACTTCTTATTTTCCTCATGGGTATTTTATTACATGGACAGTCCATTCTGCACATGCTGCACAGGGGGATGTAGCCTCCAAAGGGGTTTTGTCTCATGTTTTATCCACTTTACTATGAAAAGGGTTGCATTACAAATGGGTTTGGTTAAATGCTACTCCTGGAACCAAACTTTTGGTTTTGTTGTGGGTTTGCAAGGTGCCTAGAGTGGCAGAGGTCCTGGTCCAGCAACAGGCAACTGGTTGGGGCTCATGTGAAAACCTAAATCATGTAAAGGAAAATTAATTAATGTGAAGAATGCTCATCAATTTTATACTTGCTTTGAGAAACTCAATAACTGCCATATAGCCTTGATTTTGAGACTGCAAGAGTATTATCACACAGATATATTAATTGTGCCTATGTTTCTGTAAGGAATGGGCTGACAGAGTATCAGCATGGAAACATGGTTAATGCCTCCATTGCATTTTGCTGGGTGCAAATGCTGTTTAACTTCAAGTATCTACTTAATGGGAAAGGGCTGCCTGTCTTGTCTCACACTGAATCTAGCAATTTTATGGGGTTAAGGGGCAGTAAAATACCTTTACAAAGTGATTTGCAGATCATGAAAATTCAGAGTGTGACCTTAAGAGTCATTTGCCAGCAACGGCCCTGGCAATAAAACATCTGGCTGGGTGGTAGGAGACACACATAAATTGCTCACATTGCATTCACACTGGCTGCGGAAAAGGCTTCCGAGTTGTGGTGTGCAAATCACTGGTAAGGCTCTGTCCCAGAAAGGCATTTTTCCCATCTTAAAAACAAGCAGCATTTGGCTCTTTCTTCTTCAGCGTGCAAAGGAAGCCAGCCTCTTTTTCTCCCAGGTTCTGCTAAAGTGACTCTGGGGAAAGGACGGAGGACATCTGCTTCTTGGTAAAAGAGTTAGGAGGGAGCAATATATCAGGATGTAAGTGGAATTGCCTCAGACAGGGTATGAAAATGAATATGCAAGGTTAAGGCACACCAAAGGATCATCTAGGGTAGCATCCTATCCTCACCAGTGGCCCATGTGGATGCCTAGGGCAGAGCGGACAAGTCCATAGAGATACTTCTTTAAAATACTCTTCCAGCCCAAAAATAGGGGGACATCTACCAAAGTCGGTAGGGACTAGGTTCAGCAAAAAGCAATGGTGGTGGATAGGACACCTGGAGAAGTAAGGAAGCTGGAGAAGTGCTTGGAAGGGAGATGCATTAGGGACTACTAATCAAATAAATCACATCAGGCTAGGGAAATCACCGAGCTGAAAGTTCATAGGTGGAGGCCAGGAAATTAGCTGAAGGATAGGAAAATACTGAGGAAATTACACTTTATGCTTACTCGTCCCTTGGTGTTCACCAACGGTCAGTTTGGATACAGAATACCAGATGGGACAGACCTGGGTCTGAACAAATACGGTCATTTTATGTATGTTCCCAGCTTCAGCACACTGTAAGTCTGTTCAGAATTTTATAATAATTTCTGTTCAGGAACAGAAGTCCTCATAATTTATAGATGGTGCAGTTTTCTCCTCTCACAAAACTGCCTAATGGAGGATGAAATCCTTGCAAACTTTTAAGATTGACCTTTCCCCAGTGCAAGAGAGCAGCTGCATTCCCCCGCCAGTGCCACCTCCCTTGCGCAGACAGCGATAAGGGTGATTTGGGAAGAAGAGGAGGACTTATCCACCCTATCACCTTCTCACGTTTGCAAAACTCGCATCCACATAAATGTGATCAACAGGGAGAAGGCAATTCTCTTACATTGCAACAGCCTAACGCACAACCCCTGCACGAGCTGGTCAGTACTGCTGACCACTAGAGCAATATCTGTAAATATACCCAGGAGCAGCAAAATGGAAATGCAAAAGCATCAGCATACAAGTTCCCAAGTCCCAGTCCACACTTACGCATCTCATTTCCCCACTGTTGAAAGCCCCAGCAGAGGTACCTAAAGCGCCAGCTGGCTTACCAGCGTATCTCAGGCTATTTCACTCACAGTATTGAATATTCTCTGCTCTTAAACAGATTTTTTTTTTTCGGAACAGTCTCCTTATGTGTCTTCTAGCAAATGTCCAAATCCTCCTTCTGTTTTGGTTACGTTTATAAAACAACTAAAAGTAGATTTACTCCAAAATTCTTACTGGAAATCTTCCTTAGAGAATGCCATTTCACCAAATCCTAAAATGCAACAGGAAAAACATATAAACAAAGCTTTTCATGAAAACATTTCAGTTTGGCTAAAGACTGACATGGAGTGTATCGTTTTGATGTTCTCATTGGAATTCTGTCTTCAAAGTCATCTTTTAATTCCAATAAAATTACCTTATATATTGACCAGGCAACGACATCTCAGCAGATACTCTCTGTACTCCCAGCTCAACTTTCTCCCGAGAAAGATGCCATTTTTCAATTTGTGCTATTGAAATGGTCTGTTATTGCTTTCCTTCCCCTGGGCCCCAGGAGCTGTGCACAGCTTCTTGAACCTGATTGCAGAAAGCCAGAGCTATGGGGGTTTTTTTTTAGGAAAACAGCTGTCAAATCTACGTGCTAGCAAACGATGCTGTGGCTTGAAAAAGGAACGCATTTCACACCGTAAGGGCCAAATCTTTCACATCAGGGTCATTCCACAGATGTGCCTGTGACCCCAAATCCATTAAATGTTGAGGGCTTCCTTTTTAATGCCTTGCTGTTGACTGTTTTCCAATTTTGTAAGAGGACTTTGATGGAGAGGAAGGTCATCTCAAACAGGGAGAGCCGCCCGCCTGCTGCACAGCCATTCATACCAGGAGCTGATGAAAAGCATGGTCCTACACTCCATGAAGGATGCCATATCACAAACATTTCTTACAGCAGCCATGTTGGCTTAAATGTCTACCTTTTACCCAAATCCCTCTGTCACTCCCTGTATCTCATCTGAGAACTGATCTGACTGAAAATAACAGCAATAAGTAAGAAATAATAAGTTATGTTCAAGGTTTTTTAAAGTACTGGTAAGTCATATGATTTTGGTGAAATTATGGACAACGTGCTCCAGCCAACAGCTGCACCACACATCTGGGAGGAGGTGGAGAGCAGACAGAGGGAGGTGGGCGTGCAGGGATGGGGATGGGATGGGACGGGAGCTCCTTTGCTGTGCTGTGTTTGCACAGCTGGTATGAAGATGCTTCCTCCTGTTACGAATGGTAATCAGAGGCTCAGTGGCTGGAGTGAGGACCAAGGGAAATCAACCCTTGTGTTGATCCCTAGCAGCAGGGTAAGATGTGGGGTGGGATAGGGGTGGGTGGGAATGAAGGATTTCTGACCTCCCTCCCCGAACCTCACTCCTGCAAAGGGGTTCCTAGATGGGCCAGCAGCCCCCAGCTCCACCAGCTGGTGCACAACGGCCATGTGAGGTTCAAGATTCATTACAGGCTTTGTCTTTACAGAAAGCATATACAAACAGCGAGACTTCTTCAGAGTCAGGTTATAGAATCAGAGAATCATAGAATTGTTTAGGTTGGAAAGGACCCTTAAGATCATCGAGTCCAACCACAAACGTAACACTACCAAGTCCACCGCTAAACCATGTTCCTAAGCGCCACATCTACGCGCCTTTTAAATACCTCCAGGGATGTTCCAATGCTTGACCACCCTTTTGGTGAAGAATTTTTTCCTAACACTCAATCTAAACCTCCCCTGGCACAACTTGAGGCCATGATGAGTTGGAGGGCTTAAGAGAAAGAGGCAGTTTGAGGGGCTGAATTTCTCTCTTCTTGCTCCAAATGTCAGGCCTCAGAAAGTTAAATGGCATCTTTAAGGGCTCTGACAGACATGGAGAAGTTACCATCAAGCAAGAAAAGATGATATGTGAGATGGTCCTCAAGAGCTGTCCCTGGGGATGTAGATTTTCTGTGGGGAAACCTAAGGTGCCAAGATTAATTCAAGGTAACTGAGTCCTTTGAGGTTTCCTGTACCCTCAAATGAATGTCCCATTGGCTGGGGATTTTGCTACTACCTCTTAAAAAAGCAAAACTCACCCACACATATAACAACTCTCACTCTAAGCCTTCTCTGTCTTGAGATCAAATAGATTAAGGTTTCAGTGCATACACTTTGGGGAAGACGGATGCTGGGGGCTTGTCTAAGGTATCAAAAAGCAGGAATGAGTGCATTTCAGACAGGCTTTCTAAGAGCAGGGTATCTATACACCAGGGCTGAGATTGCTCACTCTACCTTTATTTGACATCATGCAATTTATATTCTGCAGCCATAGCACTGCAAGAACATCTCCCTAGCCTGCAGCTTTATTTTCCACACACAGCTACCCCAGCACTTTAACTGTCCCATAAATTTGATGGAAAGGATTTGATGCAGAGAGCTGTTAAAATGCCAAATGTCTTGAGCACTGCAACTAATGAATGGCTCCCAACGATTCATGTTTCAATCTATATGCAAATGTGCCCTTCGGTTGGCTTGTGCCGGACTTTTCATTGCTGCATTACAGCTATCCAGGGAAGCCTCAGACTCATAGATCAGACAGATACAAGGCATAAATGGGAGAAGACTTAAATTATTTAGTGTTTATGAGAAAGAGAATCCACACAGTGGACTTACACTTTGCTTTTTATAATAACATGATTACAGATCAGCCCTGAGAAGACCTACAATAACACTGGTTTTCTTCCCCGCCCCTTCCTCCTTGCTAACAAAATATATAGCACAATGAATCACTTAGCAAAGCTGAATGCATATTATCCAATAACATCCAAAATAGTGTCTGTCAGCTTCAGGTAAAACCGGTGCTCAAAGAGCCCAGATGGGAGATGTCTGTGAATGGACTGAAAGATTTCAAAATCTGGTCTCTGCTATTCTTACTCCCAGCAAGGGAAAACATCTCCTGGAGCATCAAACCGAGTCTCTGTGAACAACGGCGGTCACAAAATCTATTCCTGCTCGTTAATGAACTGCACAAATCCCTTTCACCTGCAGTGCAGTTCTGGTCTTAGCAAGAAGAAATTAAGCTGGAGTAGGTGCAGTAAGGGCTGCCACCATCACAAGAGGGCTGCAGAGCTTGTTTTACAAGGCAGAAAAAAAAGGGGGTTGTGGGATTTTGGTCAATTCCAAGGCTAGGAAGGAAAGCAATTGCTCTCTATGCAAACACCTGAGAAGGGGCAAGAAGGGGAAAGGACCATTTTAGCTAAAAGCCAGTCCTGGCACAAGAACAGGAAGCCACAAATACCCTCAGAAAGCACAGACATGAACATATCAAGGACAGTCTCGTTCATGTAGGGCTCATTTTGTGGGGTTTAAATCTGAAGCTGTGTTGGGGGTTTTATGCTCAAAGAAATGTCAGAGGTGGCACAGACTTTAGGGAATGGATGGCTGCAGAGAAACTGCGAGGTTTTGGCATTGCCCCCAAAAGTCACCTCACCAGGAGCACTGCCGAGACAGGAAAGCAGAGCTGAAGTCTCTGACCAAGCCTTGCCTCCTGCAAAGCTTCAGACTACTTGGAGACACCTTCCTTGCTTTGGTGTTGAACTAAAAGGAGCTTTATAGCATGAGGCATCCACAGCGCTTGATCCCTCAGGACCTTAATTTTTGGCTGAGCTTTGGTTTCCTTTATCTGCTTAGCTTAGGCCTCTGCTGTTTCTTTTCACTCCTATTTCTACTTCTCTCCCTATAAGCCCAGGAGCAGGTTGGGGGGCCAGTAAGACTGGGAGAAACCCACAACAGCAGCAATGCTCCTCGTGTGGTCTGGGCATGGTCAGGAGACCACAGCAATAGAGACACAATCATCTGCCAAGTCTCGTTTAGTGGATGAGCTTTGTGGGATGCTGACCTTCGTCCTACATGAAATACTAAAATTTTACGAGCATGCTTTATTCCCCAGCAGATAAGCGGTTTTGATTTCTGTTGATCTGGCCCAGCAGCTGGAAATCTGCAGGACTGGGAAACCCTGGATTTAAGATCAGGTTATATGAGAGTTGCCTACATGAGTGAGAAGACGGAGTTGGCAAAACCAGCCACGTGGCAAGCAGCGGACATTCGTTATTTGCCGCCAGGACAGCGGTGGCCTCGGCAAAAGCCCTCTCCCTGGCGCAGCGATATGCCCCTTGCCAGGCCGTGTGGTCATCCGCGGCTGGAGCCACCACAGCC
Organism: Sagittarius serpentarius; assembly: GCA_034782735.1. Lineage (NCBI taxonomy): Eukaryota > Metazoa > Chordata > Aves > Accipitriformes > Sagittariidae > Sagittarius > Sagittarius serpentarius. Next base: position 23,933,322 of record JAVKLA010000026.1, read on the forward strand.
TCCCGGTCTCCACTCCGGCTCTGAAAACATCTCTGCTTCAAATAAAAGACAGAACGTGAGGGAACGAGCTGCCGCTGCGCTGCGGAGCCAAATGAACTTGTCAGGCTGCCAAGGCAGGAATTTAGGAAGCCCTCCTTTTTCATCTTCCCTTTCTTTGTGCATGGAAATGGACTTGCCATGAGTAATTTGCTAGTGACTAAAGCTGATAAGTTTGGCTCCCTGCAGGCCCCCGCTGGGGAACAATATTGGCTTTTCTTCTGAATTACTGTGTGGAAGGACACAGGGCAGGAGCTCTGTGTGTTTTCTCATCCTTGCTCGGAGCCGGGCACTGCCCTCCGCGCTCAGCTGCCCAGAGCCAACCTCTACGGGAGATCCTCGTGTGAACTGTTCTGGTGGGAGAGTGGAAGGGGTGCAATGCCATGGGCTTATCTTCAAAATTCCTGGGTTTATAGCTGAGTAAGGACAGGAAAACCAAGCTGTAGGGGCCAGAAGCTCTGCGCTGTTCTATCCCAGGTGATGATGTGGTCTTTTGTTTGATCTAGTTGGAGAAAGTTTTCAGGGGAAAAGGGGTGGGAAAGGAGGACTGTAAGCATGTTGTGCACGTTCAGGAATGAAAGAGAAAGACAGACAGAGGGAAATCTCCCTGGAAAGTCATACCGATCAGGAACAGCAGAGATGTGTTTCTAAAATCTTACAGCAAAACTGAAGGAGACAAAATACATATATTGCTGCTACTTGCATTAAGCACCACTATAAAGGGCAGCTCTTTGGACCACAGAGAGCAAAGTGGTTCAAGTGTGTCTCAGACTGGACCATTAGATGGGGTAAACTGGTATAAAGTGACCTCAGAAAGAGCCTGTACCTGCTAACAACTGGGTAACCTTATTTCATTATGGAGGGGTCCTTGCTCACCTTATCCATGCTGCAGAGAGCTGTTTGCAGTAAGCAACAAGTTCTACACCTTTCCCTCATACTTGTCAGCACCTGCTCAGCATCTGAACCCATGAGGAGAGTTAGTCTCAAAACTGTCGAGAACAGCAAGAAATGGAAGAGCTTTTTGAAAACTGCAGGTTGTTTTAGTGGGCTAGGGTTTTTCTTTAATAAGAAGCTTTAATCCCAAAGTAATGTATCAAATATTGTTGATAACTTCTGGGAGTCCACTTGGAGATCCCTTATAAACTTTTGACACCCAGTCCTTGTGAACTAAAAGATGTTTGTATGGAAAACAACTACCTTGTCTAAAAAAGCCTTTAGGAGACTGAACATACACACCAAATATTAAGGCTTTGCTGTTAAGGGTTCTTGTAATACCTGCCCCTGGAGGTGATGGGCTTCAAACACTTGGGCAATACAAACACACCAAACACAAATGGCTCCAGGTTTATTCTCCAGCATCCAGCTTTCAGTACAGAAATATCACTACGTTTTTCCTTCCATTGCAAAATCCTAGAAATAACCCCTCATCTGCTAACATACGAGCAGCATCACTCCTGCTCTGCTCCAGCTTTACTGCTGTAATTCCACAGACAGGAGAAGTAAAAGCCCAAGAATTCAGCCGCAATTTCACACCAGACCAACCACATCCTGAGGTTTTAATAAGGACCCAGATCCCAGACTAGATCCTGTGACTGGCTAATTAGTGTCTAGATGGATGGCATAAAGTGCCTTGATGATGTTGTTGGAGCCGTCTTGTCCCCTTTGCTGCAAGTTACTTTCAAGATGGCAGAGGTGACAGAAGAAACGAATGATGTCCCTGCATCACAGCTCTCCACTCGCAGCTGGGTCCGTCTAAACGTCAACTGCCTAAGCTAGTCTTGCTTAAGGCTTAGGTAAACAAGGCAGAGAGACATCTCCAGAAAGGAGAACCATCCTGTCCTAAGACAGGTGGGAAGGAAACGACTTCAGAAGCACCCTGCCTCCCTGCCTAGGCAAGACACCTTGTTTTTAGATAACTAGGAAGGTGGTCTATATGATTTGATTAGAGCTCTGCAAAGTGTGAATTCAGACCAACACAGAAAACTATGAACTAGTAGCTGAACCACAGAGGGGTAACCTCCAGCAGAGAGACATTACAGACAGCCTGGAGTGACACCATCCTAGACAGAGTTGTTATAGGGTGTTTCTTAGAGCCGCAACCGCTATTCTGAGCTTTCAAATTAGCATATGAACTCACTTCGTTTTAATTTCCACACCCATTTTCCTTGGCATTGCAAACTGCATCAGTCAGAGTTTGTGACGTGAGGCCAACGCCTCTGAGCCTTGTGGAAGGAGGACCGAGCTCCTAATCACTCCTAACAAAGTGCTGCCCGTTTTTGTTGGGCTGCAGCTCCTGACAGGTCAGGGCAACACTGTAAAGAGCATTTCAGTTACTCCATGAGAACTTTGGTATTCCTTCCACCCCCAAAGCTATCCTCAGCTCTTCTTGTCACTGGTGTAAACTGGTACCATGTGAGTTCCTGCATGAAGCTTCAACGGTCCAGCACTTTCTGCACAGTTGCAGCCAAAAGCGTATTTGCCAAGACAGACACAGAGTTGAATCCAAATTGTTGGGCAGATTTGCTCCATCACCTCAATGCTTGACTGTGTTGACATATTTGAGTCTCGATCTGCAGCCCCAACCCAGGACATGTGGCAGTACTGTCAGTCCTCCCCAGGTGAGACATGGCAACGAGACAACCCAGAAGCTGGGAGTGAGAGAGACATGTTACGCCTAAACACAGGGAAAACACTACAATTCGAAGCCCTAAATTATTGCAGAATCTACACGAGACCTGCCATACATCTCAATCCTTCAGTTCAATGTGCAAAAGGACACAGCAGCACTGTTCCTGGAAACTGAAAATCAGTCCTTGACTAGATCATTCTTCAAGGCAGGCAGTAAGCTGTTTTATTCTTCTGCATATCCAGGACTCACGTGCAGCTTCTGGGCCATCCCAGATGAGAAAATAGAAGTGGAACATTGCACGAGGTTAATCTGGACTACACACACAGAGCAATGATTTCCTCTAAGCCAATCAAGGATTAAGGCTAATGAGTATCTCTGCATCTTGTAACAGTCCTTTTAGGGAAACAGAATAAGATAAAAATAGCCTGACTTGACCCTCCCCCCTCCAAAAAAGACTTTTAATAGTCCATTAGTGATGGAGTAAAATTAGAAATGCTGAAGAGAAGAATGCTTCACGTACCTGTCGTAGAATGACCATGGTTCCTGTGTAAACACATCAGCATCACCAGGAATGGACCTAAACCCAAAGAAACCAGCAGTTAATGAAGAGACACCCTGACTCATAGGCCCCAGCTCAGGGGCTGCCCCAGCCCTGAAGGGACAGATGCAGGCCCCAGGTGTGGAAGAGGGTGAGGAGCACTTAAACTCCCAACACTTTCGTAATATTAATTCCAGACAGCGAGAGACAATCCTCTAATACATCCAGATTAATGCCTGCACTGTGGTGAATGAGACTGGGACTGGAGGCTGCTTATGCAAGTAATATTTTGTAAACTGAGTCCTAGAAAGTTGTCCAAGGCTTAACCTAGCAAACAGACCGATACTGATTTATTACGTGTGTCATCAGATCCCGTGGTACGAATTAAAGCACATGGAGAAGGGGAGCCCTGTTCTTACAGCCCACAAGACTGGCTGGATTATCATCTTTCTGTCAAAACTGCTTTCAGAAGAGGAAAGAAAATACCAAGCCCTCCACCACAGCCTGCAACTAGCACCTGGATTGCATTGAATATCTCCACACTCTGCTCCTGACTGTTGGGCAAATGGCACCTGTGTGGGATTTGCATGGGGAAGTTCCACACTGCTCCTGGGTTTGTGCTTGCTGGTCTGTGCTGCCACTTCTGCAGCTTTTAATCTCCAGGTCATCCTTGCTACATGACAATCAGTAATTGTTATATTTATGATGCGGAACATTTTCCAGTATGGTAAAAACACTCATGCCTTAAAAAGCAGGTAAAAAGGCACTCTGTCTGAGTGACTCAACTCCCACGAGACGCTGGGGATGTGAAGGCTGATGAAGGATGATCTTGCAAGACACCAGACATTTCCCCTCACAGTGACAAAGTGGCCCAGACTTGTCACACAAACCTAAATATTTTGTTTCGGGTTTTAGCCATAGTTTTTATTTTTGTGCTTTCCCCACTAAAAGGAGAACTTTTTTGGGGGGATGGGAGGGAACAGTAAAACCTTTCTACCCACCCTCAACCATTTCCAGGTGAGATGTCCCAAAGAGACACAATATGGGACAGACTCAGTGTTGCAAAAAAACCCCCGGAGTGATAATGCCCTGTGCCAGTGCCCTAACACACTTTCCTCATGGCAAGGAGAGCAATCTCTCTTCCCCACCAGCAGCAACTGCACTCATCCCATTCAGTAACAGGACTTAGTCTTTGGCGCTGATGATGCTGGCTGAATTTTCTGTAGCTTCTCAGCTGCAGTGGGAAACAGGGCTGTTCCCATCCTAACTAGAAAGGCAGGATTTATCCCTAGTAGATCCCACAGGGACTGCAAAGACTCAACAGCATTTCCATTTATTCCCCTTTTCCTCACCATACTGCCTGCACCACCTCTACATTTTCACTGACCACATATTTGAAGGCAGATAACTACCCCACTGAAAGTTGTAGGAGTTTGCCGTCTAAGTGCCTTCATCACCTTAATGAAAACATCCAGCCGGTGAAACCATCTGCATGATCCCTCTGCATTGCCCAGAAAAGGAACTGGTGTTCTAAGAGCAGCCAAAGCATCACTGTTCTTTAGGAAATACTCACTAGAAAAACTTTGGCCATAGACCATATTTAATGAATTAATTTTGCTTTTTCTAGAAGATAGATGACTGGTGGAAAACCACGTGGCCACTTTAATATCTGAAAGGCTGTGAGGCAATTTTCCTGATTCTCAGTTTGAATCTGTCTGTAGCACGTTAAATTATTCCTCTTCTCCTTAATTCGTATGGCTTGAAAATAACTTTCTAACCCTGCCAAGTAGTGAGCCCTGAGACAAACTGCCTAGGGATGCTGAAGAGCAGTATGGGTTCCTTGGTGAAAGGACATCTGTTATGGACAAGTCATCTTATAGTTCCTTGCCTCGGTTTCCCTCTCTAAAAAAGAGAGGTCTCACCCAACAGGGGAGCTCCTAAGTATTCCAGTCATTATTTGCATGCTAATCAGCCAAATGGCCTAGGTGAGCTTGCCCCACTGGGTGTCCATGTTGCAAAAGCCATGCATGGGGGGATCTCCTCCCATAGGCTGGGCTAGAGCACCAGGTTCAGGTCTCAGAACTGCTCCTTCAGTCATTTATCCTCCTGCTGCTGAAGCGAAGCACTGTCCCATGGTTGCCTTGGCTCCCAGCATAAAAACTACCCTGTATGTGGGCATCCTGCTCAGCCCAGCCTGTGGTGGTGCCGAATAGGTGTTGTGCCAAGTTTGGAAGACTACTTACATACGCAACACGGTCTGCTTGTAAAGAGGACTTTGGTACCCGGAGCCAGTTGTGGTTTTGAGGGTTTTTTTTATTTTCTGAAGGTCTAACCTTCAGCCCAAGCCACCAGGCTTGCTCTTGTTCAATGCTTTTTAAGCCCCATCGTGATGCTGTTGCAAAGGAGGTTGTACACCATGGGCAGCCAGCTTTCCCCATGGCTTGCTCAGCAGGGAAAACCCCAAAAGGGAAGGGCAGGGGGAGCAGCAGACTGCGCTCCCTGTTCTTCCCACAGGGATCAGTAAGAAGGATTGGGCTTGTCTGAGCACCAGGGAGATCAGCTGCCCACTAATTCATGGGAGCACTGGTGGAACAAAACAGCCATCTGGACCCTCCAGCCCTCTCTGGCAGGTGAGCGTAGGGCACTTCAATCCCACCTTCATCTCCTATGTGAAGCTCTACAGCTGCTTGTGGTATGGGAAATGAGCTGGGCTAAATAAAATGTACCCAGCACCTCTCCCAAATCACTGACACATAACACAAGAGCACAAAGACACCCCTCTGGAAAGTGCATTTTTTTGAAATTTGGTTCATTTTGCAGCTTTCTGAGCATCACTAGTTGACCATCATCTGAACAGAGCATCTGAGGGAGGCAGTGGGATGAGGCTGAAGGGGCTTTAAACTACTTCTGGATGCAGAGTAATGTGTGACATGAAACTATACATGCTACTTGCTTGCAAGCAGTGGTCAACAGAAGCAAAGCAGTGCTTCACTAAAAGGTCTCCACCACGGTGATGTCTCACATGGCTTTCTTGCTGGTTCTGAAGAGATCCCGAATGCAAGAGCAAGAGGAACCTGTAGAGCTTGACTCTGGAGGGAAAAAGCCTGAGGAACCTAGACAAAGCCATTATCCTGCAATTGCAAAGAAGGGGGGTGCTATTCTAATCTGTTTAACTGGCATTTCTGTGCTCGTTGTTGGCACTTCAGGACCGGAGTGCAACCACATGACTGGCCATACTGCCTTGGGGATCGCTCCGTGGTGCTAATCCTCCGGAGCACATGCTCATTAAGCATCAGTTAGGAGAAATTCAGGTATTTCATTCTAAGTGCAAATTCTGTTCCTTTCTCCTGAAGTTCCATATCCCTCATGATTCCCCTGTCTGCAAATGCAGCGAAGAAAATGAATAATTAATTTATGGGGTATGTGCATTGACGTTCAATGACAGTCTGTCCCCCTCTGCACCCAGCCTCGTGTAGAGCCTGTCTTTTGGAGAACATCCTGGGAACTGCACAGCATGAAAAAACAGGGGAAGTTCATTTGTCTTATGTCTACTTCATTTGACTGACAGAAATGCAATGTATCACCTTAGCTGAACAAAGAGATTTAACACACTGATGCTCTCTGCACGCTGCTGCCTTCACCTCCTGCCCTCCGGCAAGGATTCTGAGAAAGATTAAAGATTTTACACTCTATTTTACTGTTCATCTGAGAAATGGTGAATAAAAAGAAGGTCAGACCTACATCCTTGGAGACAAGCGCCTTTGTCCTTACCAGAAGCAGGATTCAGATCAGGAAGAAAAACTGTGGCTCTTGCGTGAGGTTAACCTAGCAAACCCACCAGTCTTCGGGATCTCTAAACACTGAGTGTGCACGACAACGAGCAGAGAGGAAGAAGGCAGTGTCACTGCATACCGCTCCTTCTACTCTGTCCTGCTCAAAGTTGGCATGCTTGGGAAGCTACGACAGTGTGTATTTTTGCATTCTTCCTAGAGCCCCGAATCAGAACCAGGGCTTTCAGGTCAGAAGATATTAGTCTGAATACGGCAGCCCCCCCATCTTCTTCTTGGCTAGCAAGTGTCTTCCTTGCTAGCTTGATGAACAAGCAAGCTCTCAACAGAGATAACCCACTACTTCTCTAGGTAATTAGTTCCAAAGGTCAAATCATCCTTAGTGTTTAAAATTAAGTGAGTGTCTTCTCATCTGCATTGGCCTTCAGCTTCCCATGGGCCAGTCATATCTTACCAACCACAACTGACCCCATAGATGGGCCCACATGGCAGGGGTCTGCCCCACTGCTGCACCTCCACTTCCCTCGTGCCAGGGTCTCACGCATCACTTGCCTTGGCGGCGTGACCAGGGCATGGAGCGGAGGGAGGCCAGGATGAAATGTCGTGTTTGGGAAACTGTTCCCAAGAGGCACGTGCTTTGACATCATGCTGGGCCCTCTCTGTGGTATGACCTGTGCCTATTGGTTTGTTAGAGCTTCAGTGCTTGATGTCTGCTCCCTGTGAAGGCACTTACAGCCTGCTCCCATTAGTTCTCACTCTGCTTTCCAATGAACTGAACACTCAGGCTCTCACAGTAAGAATTTCAGATCACCTGCCATGGTTCCTGAGCCCATCTTGGATAAATCTTAGATACTTCTGATGTCCTGCCATCCAGTGCTGCCTGGGACACGCCTGTCTCCTTGGGCTGTAGCCTCCCATTTCGCTTTCTTTTCAGCACAAAAAGTAAGATCTCCCATCTGCTCAGGTTTGCCCTCAAAGCCTATGTGAAGGTTGGCTGTCCAGGACTTGCTGAGAGGTAGGTAACTCGAGTTAAACCCTCAGCTTGGTGCAGGAGAGCCTAGACTTTGAGTATGGCTAGATGAGTGCTTTAGCTGCTGGGGTGTTGCTTAAACCATTAGCACCTCCCCTGTCCGAGCTTTGGACTGAAACGTTCATGGTGAAGCCCATTCACTTCCACCTTCCCTTGCAGTGGCACAAATATCCGCATGCTTACCAGAAGAAATAATCATTTCTAACTCCTCCAGTGCGGATTACATGGCGAGTAAAATCCAGCCTTTTGGTTTTGTTACCATCTTCTAATGTGGAGAAAAGATGCATTCACAGTAAAAGCAACAGTATTGCCCTGAACTGCAGTGGCAACAGGAATTCACCCAGAGTATTTGCTGATTTTTTTTACACACAGGACGGCACTCCCTGAGTTTTTACAAGTGAGCAAACAGTATGAGACTCTCGTGACGGAGATGTGGGGACACGGCGAGCACCACCGGGCCAGCACAGTGCCTGACACCATGCTGAGAAAGTTCCCTTGTTTATGTCTTAATTGCCGCCTCCGCACGGACGGATCAGCTTGAGGTCATGCTGACAGGTGACATGAGGAATGGGAGGAAGCTGTCACCTCAGCAAGGCAGGTCACGATAGTAATAAGCTGCAGAAAACATTAGAATTACCATTTCTCATGTGACTGGTGCATCTGTGACACAGCCTGCCTGCAGGCTCTGCATGCCCTGGGAGGTAATCAACACAGAGGACGTTTTCCTGGAAAAACTCTGATCCAAGTTCACTGCAAGTCAAGAAAAGCCTTTCCTACAGCCTTTGGATCAGACCTTGAGTGACTACCAGATTTCCAGCGAATGCTGGTATCAGGAGACAGAGGAAGAGCTGCTCTGCACAAGAGGTGCGTTTTGGTGTAAAGAATTACCTTCCCGTCAGCTGTGGGTCCAGCTCCTTGGACAAGCGAGGGAAAAAGATTCAAGCGGAGCTGCAACCTGACATGTAAAGGTGTAGGTGACAGCGGGGGGTAAAGATCCATCGTGAAGTCCTGGATCCTCAGAAAGGCTCCTCGGTGTCTAGTCATGGACGCAACTCCTTGCAACCAAACAACAGCCTGCAGGGGCTATTTTAGGGAACATGCAGATTTTTCTCTAGGTATTCCTGCAGCATTCGGCCTTACAGTGATGAGAACCACAGGATAAGGTACTAATTAGATTTGAGGGTAGTCCTGTCAGGTTTCTCTTTCTGGTGGGCGGATGCTGTTCCCAGGAAAGACCTGGTAGTTTGTTGGTTGCTTGTTTTACAAAAAAAGGGATGTTCCAGTCATCCTGCAGACCTGGGATCTCCAAACCAGAAAACTCCAGCTACTCCAAGTAAAAACAACCTTTTCTACATGGAAGAACACAGCCAACCTGCTAATAAATTAGCCAAATAACTAAAGGAAGAAAAGACCGCAGGCGTCAAGGTGACTTACTGCAGTAAAACAGCCCAGGGTGGGAGCAGTCTTGATGCATTAGATTCACAGATAATTTGCATTTCTGAACATTAGGGGTTTTTTCATGCAAGTAGCTCAAGGAAGAGAGTGCAGCACTAATGCACTGCAGTCTGTCATTGTGCAAGTGCAACTGAAACCCAGGGAAATGATAGTCGTAACTGAAACCACCAATAAATGGGGTGTAATCTACTCAACATGAGTGACAGAGAGGTGTCGGGGGCTGCTCAGTAGGTAGAGTTTGCAGCCAAAGACTTCAGTACCCAAAATCAGGGCCTGATTTTCAACAGACCTGAGGTAGAACTTAAAGCTTCTGAAAAATCTGGCTTCTCCCTGAAAACCGAGCACTTCAACCATGTCCTGAGCTCTCCTCATTGCTCAGGTTGACTATGGATCAGCTAAAAATGCCAACACTGTTGTTTCTTTTGACCCAGATGAAAAAAATGACCGGCCAGGCCGCCAGCAGTATGAAATGTCTGAGACACAACTGAATTCAGTCCAACCGTGCTGATTTCCATGAGCTGAGAATCAGGACGCCGTGGAATGCCGAGGTGGTGATCTCTCCGGAGGCTGGGTGTGAAAGGTTTTAAAAGACAGCAAGTGAAAGGAATGTGATCCTCTGTGCCTTCCTCCACCAGGAGCTGCAGGCATTAATCACAGCCTGCGATGACAGCTCTAGGCTGTACAGTCCTGTTTTGCCTTTGCAAAGCATCGCACCGGTCAGTGAAAGGACCACGGAGACTCAACTCCAGCTGCAGGACCTCAGAGCTTGTTTGGTTCTCTGCATGCCAGTACCAACCTCCTAACAGAGTTACCCAAACTCACTCTTATTTTGGATTAGGACGAGGTAGACAATTCCCCGGTGAGGCTGACCCTGCATGTGTGTTTGGCTATACTGAGGGTGCAAGAGTGCACACTCTGAGTTGACACCGTGTCTTCACAGGCCACGTCTCACAGTATTAAAAGAAACAAAACTAATCAAAAAACACTGCAGGGATTGGAATGTGATTTTAAACAGAGCTCAAGACAAAAGCTAAAGCTTCCCCAAGGCCAAGAGCCCACCCTGTGATGCACTGTGATACCTAGGAATGGTGCGAAGCAATGCCTGAGCGTTCCCTTGCCTCCTCCTGGCCACGTGCACAGATCACAAGAGAGCTGGGAGCTAATACCAGTGTCACCTGTGTTTATACACATGAGCCTGGGGACCACGGAGTAAGACAGGAGCCTGCAAATCCTAGAATGGGAGTTCATTATTACACATCTCTGCTGTGGCTTTCCGCACCAAATCTGCACACATTGTCCTCTCACGAGGGATAGTGTTGTCATTTAGGTGACTTTGTGGTTCTTGATCTTTTATTTTTTTGTGCTCCAAATGCCATCTGACACCCAAAGCGGGACTGAGCTGTTCAGATACAGACACAGCATTTGATCAAGTCAACCGAGGTCACCTCCATGACTATGGGGACAAACCGGTGCTTCGAAGAACCGATTCGCTCAGTCTGTTGGAGAAGTCAGCATTATTTCTCCCCACTGACTACGAAGCAAGCCAGAGGTGACTGGTTTCATTTGGCTGTCCCCTCCTCTCTCCTATCCCTGTGCTCCCTGAGCAGCCGGGAATATGTCAAAAGATCACTTAGCTGACTCTGTGGGACTGGTTTGGCCCTCAAACCACCATTTGAAAGGTCTTGGTGGCAGTGCCACTGAGAGAGAGACCGCATCTGAATGAGTACCAGCCAAAAAGTCTACATTAGAGGGAAAAAAACCCACAGAAAACTCCCTCCTCTGGAAAGTCAGAGAATCAATATGTAGTCTCTGTTCATCTGAGAGCAGTCAGGAAATGGGCATCAATTTTTTAAGCCTCCAGCAGGAAGTTCAATAGATTTGCCCTGCATTCAATCCCCCCGAAAAGCCCGGCAGGTAGAGAAGCTGAACAAAAGACCTGACCTTTTCTCCCTCCCTGTGCTTTCACGTGGCCGGAGCAGAACAATGGACCACGGTGGCATCTGATCCCAGCTCGCCGCAGAGCGCTCGGCACAGCCTCCCGAGGAGGGCAATTTCCTTTTGTGCACCAGCCTCTGGCGGCAACTGAGTATTTTTCAACAGCCACAATAATTAATCAAATAAAGTATCCTTTTGCAAGGAGGTCAGGTGTCATTTCAGCGTAATCCAGACCCTAGCAGGCTGAGCTGATCTAGGCAAAATGCTGCACTTGCAGGTTGGCCAAACTGTGTTTGCAATCTGTTTTCATCTCTTCTTTATCCACAGACGAACTCCCAGTCTTGCTAGGGTCTACACATGGGGCCTGCCACACACCAAGAACAAATCAGGAGCAAAACCTATATTTGAAATTGAGGGTGATTTAGCACATGAACGTGTTCTCCAGGCTCTCCTCCTTGGAGCAAGGCTGTCCTGCACAGTGCTGGGCTGTACTGGAAGTGCCCTTGCTGGTCCTGAGCTCACTGGGATGCCCGCACAGCACTGTGCCAAGTTCACAGCTTAGATCCTGCCCACCCACGCTGAGGGAACCCCAACTAGCCCAGGCTCAGCAGACCAACAAGTGTCCGTGGGGTCACCACGGACCCGCTCCTTCACGGGCTCCTCAACCCCGGCCATTAACGGAGTAAGGGACACGGGCCGATGCGGTGGCTGACTTCAGGCTGACGTGTCTTACAACGAATGCATGAATGTGGGAGCAGATTCATGTCTGGCATGTCCTGCTTTGGGCCAGGTTCAGGAGGCAGCAGCTTTCTCAGCCATCCAGGCTCTGCCGGCCCTGCAGCTGAACCACAGCCTTTAGACCTTAGCTCAGATGCAGGTTTAATCCTCTGGTTGTATTGCTCAGGCAGCTACAAAGACTGCGTCTATAATCCGAGAACAATTCCATGAAGATCCAAGGGAAAGTGTGCATGTGTGTATATATAACCTATATAGAATGATAGATATATCCCCTAGATATATACTCTGGCCAATCCTATATTACTGGCTCCAGTTAGGAATAACTGGGCCATGTTACGAAGCAGAACGCACTGGGTCATCTCCTCAGCCCTCCGAGCTTTCCGTCTCAGGAATCTACAAGACCAGGGGCCTTGCTCCAAGACAGAGGGCGGGAGAAGGAGCACTGCACCCACTGCAGGCTGGGACCAGGGCCCGAAAATGAAGTTTATAGGGTGTCAGGTGATTTGTCTCGTGGCCCACTGGAGCTTGTTCCTGAAGTGGTTTCAGAGGGATTTAGGTACTTGGGCTCTTTCTAAGTCCCATGAAGTGCTCCCTTTAAAACGGTCTCTAGATGATCTGCCACCACCCAGACAACGTATGGCAGAGGTTAAGATCCGAACACCGGATTAATCTCAGTCCAGTAACTTAATTACTAACCCACTGCTGCTTTTTTTTCTATGGAAAGGTTAGTTAAAGAGAGACTTTACTGCAGCCACTGTTTTAGTAATCACTCCAGCGAGCTACTGTGCTGTGTTATTCCCTCTCAAATCCCAGCTTATTTACGGAGGAGGGGATGATGCTATCCTCATTTCACACAGAGGGAAACTGAGGCACGGAGGGAGGACGTGACTTTCCCCAAGGTCACGCGGGAGAACCAGGAAGGTGCAGTGTGCCTCTTGCAGACACCCAAGTCTGTGCCTATGACTCTAGATCAAAATGCCTTTAATAAAGGCAGCTCCCGTGCTCTTCTCTGTCCTTAAATTGTCCTAATAAGCAGCTGTCTCACTCTCTACTCTTGCTGGTCCCTAATGGTGGGGCCTCGGCTGTGTGGTCTCTCTCCTTTCAGTGCTATTAGTGCTGGCTGGAGCAGGGCTTCTGCAAGCTGTTATAATCCTGTGAGGCTTTTTCTCAGCGGGAACCCCTTTGCTGGGATTTTCAGTGAAATCCTCCCTCCGCCTGCCCCAACACTATCCTCTTATCTCTTGTGGTCCTGGAGAAATTCAGGACGGCCCTTCATAGAAGCTGGGGTCAGGCTCCAAATGCAGGGACTAGTAGGATTAAGTGGGTTCAAATCAGAAGATACCAGCCTTGTTTTATCCTGCTGAGACTCCTGATGACTCCAGAGGGTGTTTTGCTTGAACAGGGACTGTACAAATTAAGTAGAGACTCTGCTCAGCCCTTCCAGGGTGCCTTTGGTGCAATCACCATTGCATCCCTCAAGGCAGCATGAGGCAGTGCTGGGAGATACCAGCCCTGTAATAGCCCGGATGAAAGGGGGACAGATGCTCCCTGACTCATTGGCTGCACATGCAAAATGTTATACTAATTTTGCAGCTGGGGAAACTGAGTCACGGGGGCTGTTTGCTGCTCCATCTACTGCTCTTCGCATTTTGGTGGTGTATCAAGTCGCTAGGTGGGCTTCAGCACATGGGATGCTCCGTGCTCTCAAGGGCATCGTCTGGCTGAGCTGACGTCATGCTTGTAGGTCTTTGCCAAAGCAGAGTTAGACTAAAGCACACATGGGAGTGGAGATTTATAGCAGTTATTAGGAAGAAATTCTTCCCTGTGAGGGCGGTGAGGCGCTGGCCCAGGCTGCCCAGAGAGGCTGTGGGTGCCCCATCCCTGGCAGTGTCCAAGGCCAGGCTGGACGGGGCTCTGAGCCACCTGGGCTAGTGGAAGGTGTCCCTGCCCAGGGCAGAGGGGTGGGAGCTAGGTGATCTTTGAGGTCCCTTCTGACCCAAACCATTCTGTGATTCTGTGATTTGTTAGGTGTTACACAAGCATAAAGTAAAAGTCGGTGCACCTCCAAACAGCCTGGATGAGGGAAAGAACCGGAGGCTCCAGGAGGTGAAGTGACTTTGCTCCATGCCCAGTTCCCACCTGGTAAAGAGCAGAGTCAGAAATAATGATAGAAGTCCCTCTGCGAGCAGCAGAGCTAACAAAAGCCTCATTTCCAACCATGAAGCTCCAAACAGTAAGATTTCTTGACAGTCAATAGGGCATAGTCCCCCCAAGAAGCCTTTCCTGTGGGTAGGGCACCCCGGACAGCTTTCTCACCCTACCTGGCCTCTCTGGTATCTGACGGGAGCTGGCATCGTGCTGCAGGGTGCTAGTTTTTTCCCCCGCCCGCCTGCGTATTTCTGTAAAGTGCCTAGGAACTTCATTTCCTTGCTACAGCTCTGTCAAATTTGGAGTGAACTTGGTCAACAAACTACCGTGATTAGGTGACACATCTAAAGAGACAGGCAGCATGACCACACAAGCCTTGTTTCCTATGGAAATTAGACTAGATGAGCAAGCCAGCTTTAATCAGGTACTTAATTCATTCCAGTTTTAACAAGATGCTCCTTTCCCACCCTTGTTTGCAGTATTTTGAGATATTCCTCCGAGGAAAGGGGTGGCTTTTGCTATTTGTGACTTGCTCTCAGCTACACATAAGAAATGGGTGTTTACTGGAGACAAGTGTCACTCCCTGGGCTGAGTTCAACATCACAGCTGCACCTGAAAAGCTTGACTTTTATTCCAGCCCTTTTTATTTAATTTCTTCCGTGACTGCTGAGCTCAGCACTGGGAGAACTGGACCTGGTTTGCTACTCTAAACAGCAGTCTGCTCCGCGCAAAAACCCGATATAACAGGGCACTGGGGGAGATCCAGAGGGTTATTTCTAAGAGCAATAAGGTTCCCTAAACAGCTTTCGTCCTCTCTTACCCACCACCCTAGTCTGTACTCGTACAATTAACCTGAAAGAACAGCAGTCCTGATTTGCCCCATCATGCTATCCCAAGCTGACGCGGCTCTCATAGCGATTTGGCCAAGACCACTGGGTGCTCTCTTGTCTCCTCCCTGATGCTTTGGGTGTAGGCATGTCATACAGAAGTGGAGAAAACAGCATCTCAGTGCCTCGCTGGAGTAACACAGCTGCACGCTCAGAAACTCTCCTCCCCGTGGGACAAGGACCTGCTCCATCACCCACAAGCACTGGTGGCATCACCAGGCAAAGCTTCCTCTGCATTGTGCTGGAGAGAAGCAATTTCTTATGTGGGAGGGATGGTGTCCTTGCAGTATACCTGCTCCGAGACCTCCCCAGCATGACAGAAGATTGGGCTGACCTGCTCATTAATTGTTTATAAGTCTCTGTGTACCGCTTTACTGAATTACATAAAAGGTCTAATAGTTCCTGCTATGCATCCTGATGCCTGGGTGGGCTGTGTCTCAGCACCCCAAGTTCTCCGAGATAGTTGGTAGCTCTGAAAGCCTGCAGAAATGAAGGGAAAGCCTAAAGGACTGTTGGAGAGTTTCGTCCCTCCTGTTTTTGAATCAAGGATGCTGTAGCACCACCAACCTGGCATGGGGACATGTCTGGGAGGTGTATCGGTAACACCGTCGACAGCTCACGGAGACTTTCAGTAATGTCAGCAGTACGATGTTTCCTCACGTCTGTGCCAGAGACCACTCTGGGCCCTTACAGCTCTCCAGCATACAAAAAAAAAACCCCACATAAAGGCAGCTACGCCTGACCTTTTCCTGGGCTTTACTTCCAAAGAGAGACCACAGAAGTCCAGGTTATCCTGGCTCTGTTGTTCCACCGGGATTAAAGGCAGCCAAGAAGCTGAGCAGAGGAGCTGAAGAGCAAAGGGGGATTGTCTTGTTCCCTCTGACAGCCCTCTGCATGCAGCTTCTCAAGGGGCTTGAGGAAGGCTCTTGCACAGAGGTTACAGGTGAAATACCCCCCCCCCCTTTATTTCTCTAGATTGAAACCTTCTGCAGGCTGTAGGAGAGACAAACCCAGTGTGCGTGTGTGTGTGTGTGTGTGTGTGTGTGTGCGGTTTCTAGAGTTCATCTCAGCCCAGGGCAAATCTGCTGGCCTTGGTGGCACTGATCCAGCAAAGCAGAGGGATGAGAAGAAGCAGGACAGAAATAGCTGGGGCAGCACAACGTAATGACAGCCACCACTGATGCTGGAAAACACCCAAAGGCTCAGACGTCGGAGGCAGAAGTTTGATGCACTCTAGCTAGGCTTGCAGGGCTCCTTCCAACTCACGACAACACGCACTTGCTGTACCCCTCTGTCTTAATGCAGGCGGTTTGCGTGCCCTTCCGACAGCCTCAGCCAGGCAAGAGGACCCTGTTTCTGATGATGGGAGGTGTTATGGTTTGTGGGTGCTCCCCCCATTCCCTTTCAGCCCCACTGTTATTGTGAAGCTCTGTGGTCCCACATGAGCTCAGTGGGACCTTTGCCCAGACTGGGAACTCAGTGCCACCAAGGGGCAAAGCATTTTCCTCTCCCAGCCTCTCCCATAGGCATGAATTCAAACTCCCTCACACCAACACACGCTGGGCACATGGAAGACCATCTTGCTGACTTGCAAAGCAAACCTCAGCCTAACAACAGCATGTGTCAGCTCTGGGATTCACAGGAAACTGCCCACAAACCCTGGCCTTTCTAGCAGTGATCCAGCTGATCACCATCTTTATGGCAATCCTCTAAGGGCCTACAAGACATTTGATAGCGAACCTGCAAGAAATCCCATTAAGGTCCTCTCTGTACATGCTGGTATGAAAGTATTTTCAAAGAAAAAGGAAGAGAACAGGCTTTATTTTCCTCGACCCACACAATACATGGCACTGCTACTAAAAGTGATGAGGCTGACACCTTCTCCAGGACGACTAAGAAGCGCAATGAGGCAAATATCTCAGAAGAATCGTTTCAAGGAGGATCTCAGGGCAAGAAGTCTTGGTGAGTGGAAGCACCAGTTCATGAGCTCCCCATAAAAAAGCCCATACTGGATCCTGCTTGTGGGCTCCCCATCTACTGTATTTCTTCGGCAGTGGACAACAGTGGGTGCCTAGGGAGCAGCATAAAAGCGAGGTGAAGATTTAGTGGCGCTACTCCATAATACTCCCCCAGACACTAATAATTTGCAGCTTAAGAACTTCTAGAGCCAAAGAAGGGTAGCTTTTCACTTTAATAGATATATTTTGTAGCTTTTGAGAGGCTTTTCATCAATGACTATGTCCGAGTGCTTTTTTAACCCATTAATACTTTTAGGATCCACAGGGTACTACAGTAAGGAGATGCCAGGTTGTGTGAACTCTTTTTTGCTTTGAGCCTGGTCACTGTAAGCTTTATTTGATGCTCCCTAATTTTTACATTGCAAAGAAAAATCAAGGAAAAAAATCCTCCTTTTGCCTTCACCACGCAAGTATGACCTTCCAGGATCTGTAAGGTACCTTCCTATCTCTTTTCCATCCTGAAGTCTTTGTCTAAACAATCCTTCCTCACGTGGAAGCTGTTCCAGACCTCTGACCATCCTTCCTTTCTCTGAATCCTCTCCAGCTGACCTACACCATTTTGGGGATGGAGGGACCAGAACAGCACACAGTATTCCACTTGCAGGCACACTAGGGACTCACAAAGGTGCAAAGCTGTTTCAGTTTTCATTCCTCTTCTGACATCTGTTTTGTCTTTTTTGTTTTGGATTACTTGAAATAAGTCAACAGAGGAGTGAAATGTGTGCTCTCTGGACAATGACAGATACCCTGGGGAACACACAAGGGCTTGGGCCCAAGAGATGGGTCCTGGTCCCAAGTCTAGCACAGCCCAGGTAGGGCTCAGGGCGCCTTTTCTCTGTGCCTCAGTGTGCTGGGCAGGTGAGTTCTGCTCAGCATTTGCAAAGCCCTCTCAGGTGGAAGGTATTTCACAGCTGCAACCTGCAAGCACTACGAGACTAAACCATAATATTCCTAAAAGGGTTTACATTTACTTGGTGCCACTGACAGCTGCCTTCATCCAGGCACTGTCGATACCCACCATTTTCTATTTATCCTCCTTTGCCAGTCTTCACATCGTGCCCACCCTCTCTCCAGCTCCGCCACGATCCCAGATTTACCTTACCATTTCCAAAGTCAGGAACTGCTGCAGTGAGTGCCTTTGTCTCCTGGGGTGAAGCCCCCTCCCAGCATAGCTCCCACCGTACAACCCAGTGTCAGGTGGGGAGAGAGGACAAGACCAGGATTCACAGAGGCTGTTCTCCCAACGCTCAGCATAGCCTTGGGCATGTCCTCTTGCAAGTCTTCCTTCCTCTACACATCTGAAAGTTGGAGGCCAGGCTGCTTGTGCAGCAACAACGGCAGTGGAAACCTCCACCCAAGGCAGCCTCTAAGTCTATAATCAACCTAAAGCATAAGTTTTAACTCCTTTCATGCGTGTGGAAACTGTATTCAAGTCATCTGCACCCTGGGCAAACACGGGGTTGTTAGACCAGGTTAAATGCAGGAAAGGGAATGGCAGCAGCTGAACCAACATGCTGTGAAGGGAACTTGCTAGGACGGAGGTCCAAGAAGAGCTCAATGCTTTTCTGCAGTTGCTCTCAGCCTGCCAATGGGATCAAGCACACAGTTTTCAGATCCCAGCTGGGCTGAGGTGGGAAACTTTGTAGTTTTATTTAGCACTCAATCTACTTCAAATCCAATGTTTTTTATTGGATTTCCACACATTGAACTCCCTTTGTGAACTGGGACCAACTGCACTCTGCTCTCTCCCAGTATCCTGACTGCAAGAGCTTTTCAGAGCAGGGGCTTTGCGCACAGGGTCCGGGTGCAGTGGGGTTTGGGGCTGCTGCCTGGGGGTGGATGGATGGATGGACGGACAGCCTAAGCACGGACACTGCCTGTGCTGAGAAGCTTTCTGGCTCTACATAGCAGCTCAGCTGGGGGACCAGATCATCACAAACACACCGGCTTATCCCATATCAGGTTCTCCTTACATGTTGCCTAGCAGAGAGGAGCGTTTCACGGTGCAAAGTTCTCTGACATGCTGTCAGCCCCTTGGTACAGGGACACTTGTCCCACGCCACTTCGGGAGCAAGAAAACTCTGACTCTGCCCCAAGAGAACTATGGAAGTCCCCATTTCTCCTCTCACCCTCAAAAGGGACCGGCCGAGCCGATCTGGCAGCGAGCGGAGGCAGCAACCGCTACCTGACAGTACGGTGTCGGTGCAGGCAACCAAAAACGTGCCCCGGACTGAGAGTGCCCGAAGCCGCCTCTCCCGTCAGCCCTTTTCTGCCGGGCTTGGAACTGTTCTCTGCAGCTCCAGGAAAGGCTTTGAAAAAAAACCTACGAGCTGACAATGCCTTCATTAATCACAGCATAATCCTTTCCATGGCAACCCAAGGATTGCGAAGTCACAAGTTAGCAAGCATAAGAGAGAAACACTGTACAGCAGCTCCCGGTCTGTGGAAACTTAATAGTGAATGAGATGAATCGACTGGTCTGAGGAGGGGAAATGAGTCAGAAATAATATTGCCTTGGAAAAGGTGTTCGTCCCTGGGCTGGGTTCAGTTCTCATACATGTTGGTGTCAGTGAGGAGGTACTGTAACTCCATGAAGTTGCTCTAGTCTCACCCCAAAAAGCCCAAGGAGAGACTTTGGCCCTACGTGTTGGTTTTACAGAAGCGCAAAGCTTTCAATGAGGTCAGGCAGAAAAGAAAGACAGTTTGTCGCCGGCCCGTCACCATGACTTATACGTTAAACACAATTTAGACAAGCGCATTTGGAAATTGGTAGAGCTCAGAGATTGCAAAGGCATGGGTGAAAAAAATTTGAGCGTCGATCAACAGGAGGGAAGTTCTGTCCTGGTTTTGCCCTTGTTTGTCCCTCTTCTGCTGTCCCTTGGATAGTTTAGACACAGGGTAGGGGGAAAACTTGCACAGGGTCTCACAGGGATGCAGGTTTTGTCTGAAGCTTTGGCAAAGCTCGGTCCAAAGCCGCAAAACCATCCCATACCTTCACACCACCACTGCTGGGACCTTGCGGTCCCTCACCTCATGGGAAGAGAGATAGGGCCCATAGCATCATACACTGGAGAAGGAGGGGAGAGGAGTCAGCTTGCAACACAAGCCACGTCCTCGACATCTTGATGCAAAGCCGAGGTTAACCCCATGGGGCGGGTTCTTGGGCATCCTTTTGCCCGGACTATGGAAAGAAGCACTCTCACACCAACACAGCAGCCTGGGGCTGTGGGAAGACCACCTCCAGCTCCTGCCGGCTCCTTCCGCAGGGGGGATTTAGCAGCCAGGGGCAACCAGGCAATCTTAGACCCACCTGCCTGTTGCCTTTCAGACCCTCCCTCCACGTTGCTTACAAGACAAGTCCTCCACTGTACAGCCCAGTCTTCCCAGAGATGCCAAGGGACGCCAGTTCCACCTTCGTTAGGATATCATGAGTGTGACTATCCTAGGAAAGCCTGGGAGTGTTCTTTGGTACGGTGCTCAGCACAGCCCACGCACGTAACACTGTACTCCCAAACCAGGCAGCAAACTACAAACTACTTTGTGGGAAATGCCCGTCCCATGCTCAGTCCCTACCGAAGGATGGTCCTAATAATTTAAACAGCCTGGGAAGGTCCTGGGCACTGCTCCCCAGCACCAGTGCGACCCAGGGGACACAGCACCAAAACACAGCCCTGGCACAAGGTGTGCTACGCTGCAACCAGGAGGAACTCCTGTTCTCTGAGGAGCAGCACCAGTCGCCCGAGCGCAGGTTGTGCTTTAACCGCCTGGGTGGTGCCTTGGGGTCAGCGCACCCAGGGGAGAGGGTGAGGAGGGGGTCCTGGGACCGACCGGATTTGGGGGGCACACCTGGGGTCTTGTGCCACCACCAGCGGGTCCGTTGCGGCGGGTTCATCCCCAACAGCCTCTCCCCATCCCTAAGCGCTTCCAGACATTTTCTTGAATAGGAAAGGGCTGTGGAGCAAAGGGGGAAAGGCGGGGTTGGGGGGTGGGGAAGGGGGGGTTGCTGCATACCGCAGGACAGGAGGGAAACGACGCCCACCCCAGCTCACTGCTAGGTGACCCAAGCTAAATTAAGCAGCAGCTAGAAATTACCGAGGCACTAATCCCTGCTGCAGAAGCCGAGCTGGCTCGGGGCTGCCGGGCATTTCTGGCAGGTCTGCGGTCGCCTCGTCTCCCCCCACCCCCCCCCACCGAGCCCAGCCCCTTCCCCAGGTTTGATCCAGCCTCTGGAGCAGGCTCGCCGCC
>JAVKLA010000026.1:23954842-23983401 GCA_034782735.1 Sagittarius serpentarius
GACCCCATCGGGACCATCCCCCGCCCTCCGCCTGGCCCCGCCCGACTGCACCCGGTCCCCCGTCCCCCCCCCCACCTTACCTTAGCGGGGCATGGCCGGGGCCGGGGCCGGGGCCGGGGCCGGGGCGCTGGTGCCCGGCGCGGAGCCGCGCTGCCTCCGGCACCGAGCGAGGGCAGCGCCGGCCCTGCCCGCCGCTGAGCCTCTTAGCGGGGGAGGAGCCGGGATACAGCCAGCCCCTGGTGGGCGTGGGTGCGGCGTGGGTGCGGCGTGGGTGCGGGGGTGATACCTCCAGCCGGGGGACACAGCGAGTGCCGCGCTCCCCAAGCATCCCCGCCCCCCAAAGATGCACCCTCCTGCCTCCCTGGGGTCTGCCCCAGGCCGTGGTACCCTCGAAGAGCCCCGCGAGGAGTTAAGCTGCGTTTTCAAGTCCTCGTTGTGCAGAGCCCCGGTGGCTTTTGGGGCTGGGGGCGGGGGGGGGGGGTCCCTCTGCCCCACGCAGAGAGGTCTCAGGGGTGTGCAAGGGACCACACTATGGTCCTGTGGGATGGGGCCAGGAGCTGACAGGCATTCTGGTTTGAATGCACCAGCCTGTGCTTATAAATGTGAAAACTGGAAGAGAAAAACACTTGAGGGCCAGGAAACGCGGAGCTGGGGTTTTGCCTAGAAGCTTAACTCTGACCTGGTGACTCCCTGCCCAAATCTGGGCTAGTGTCTTTTCTCCTTCCTGCTGAGCAAGGTGGGGTTGGCTTTTAATCGTGCTGTCAAAGACCACTGAGGTTTCTTACTTAGGTATAAAGCATGGCATTTTAGCTAGTGAATGGTGCAAACCGCACCTTTTTATGTGGAGGGTTACCACACAAGGTGTTTCTAAGCTTCACTTTGGAACAAGGGGGCCTGAACCCCTCCTGGGGACCAGGACGGCTGAATTTTTTTGGTGATACTGCAGAAGTAAGGAGCAATAAGAGGGAGCCTCCTTCCTCCAAAGCCACACCAGGAACTCTGCTGAAAATGTGGAAGAAGTCACAGCACAGCCACCCTGTCCCTTCCCCAGCCCTTAGAAACTCCCTGCTGCTGCCCAGCCCTCTCGTGGGAACCAGCTGTGAAGTGACCCGGTTGACTTTAAGCTCAAGAGAGATGATTTACGACCACGTGGGGCCATGCCTGTTTTCACTCACGCCCTACTCAGCGTGGTTTGTGTGGATACGAGGGCAGATACTGGCTGTGCCCGGGAATTGCTTCGCTCTGGACCACATCTGATGTGCCTGGAAAGGGTCCAGACTCGGGCAGCCTTTTCGTGTGCCCGGCATGTCCCACGGGTGTTTGGGAAGGCAGCGAGGGAGGCTCTGCCAGGGACACAGGGCTGGACATGCTCTTCTGCCCGGCTTGCACCACTGGGTTTGGAGGTGGGATGTGAAGAGCACGAGGAGCCTTTGGAGAACTGCTCCAGGCTAATCCTTGGGTATTTAATACCTGGGTCATTGGCCGAGGATGTGGTAGCACCTGAGCAGCTCTGAGGGACAGGCAATGAACCCATCCCCTCGCTGAAAGCCCTGCTGCCTCTGCAGCCCTTCTTGCTAGTAATTCCTGGACCTTTCGAGCAGCAGGAGGCTCATATCCATATTGGGGGGGAAGGTATATAGGCATTAGGGTGGGAAGTTGCAGGTTGTAGGGGACCCCATGCCAAGTAGAAATATTCCAGCGTCATCTTGCAACCATGGCAGGATGTCTGTTCCTCCATGAAGGTGTTCTTGCAGGCCAAAAGGGACTCTGAAGTCTCGGTTTAGTTAGATTAATGTTAGTGAGCAGAAATCCCTGGCAGATGGCAGCGCTGGAGGGATGAGGAGATGCTGCGGGACCCTTGGGAAGCCTGGGCTGGATCCTGCCTGGAGCTGTGCACCACTCTACTACCTGCTGCTGGTCTCTGGACATGCGCAAGCTCCCCACACCTCCGTCCTGATGTGCTGGGGTCCCACACCAATTCCAGCATCCCTGCCCGTGTTGCCAGCCCACACATGTCGGTGTGCACCACCAACGCAGGGACAGGCAGGGCTGCAAAGCAATCTCCACTTTCAAGCCCACTGCCCCAGTACCAGCAAAACTGAGATGTGGATGCTGGTGGGGAAGCATGACCTCCATGCCTACAGGATGATTTGTGGCTTGTCCAGGCTTGCATAGACCTTTTTATGAATGTGCATAAAGCAAGACTCGGTAAAGCCACCTGGTCTAGACCAGAGCTCTTGTGCTATATCCGGCAACAAGTATCACAGCCCCACAGGCGCTCAGCCATGTCTACTGCTCAGGACATCCTCCAGGACACTATTAGGATGTTTGTGAGGCTCTCCCCTGAAGAATGGTCCTTGCAAGCTGTTTCAGTGATGGAGGCGGAGGAGTAGGATCCTCGTTTCTCTGTCCAGGGTTTGGTGGCACACTTTGTCCCAGGGGGCTGATCCCAGGAGCAGGAGGATCTGGATGGGTCCCCCTCCCCCCCGCAATAAAAAGGCTTTTCCCAGATGCCGGCTCCAGGCTCTTGAGGGTGGGCTGCAGAAGGGCACAGCTCCTCCGTGCTGCAGAGACCCCGAGCACAGGCAGGTGGTGGGGCTGGGGGCTGAGATGGGAGCAAGACCCCAGTGCCAGCGCTTTGGGACCGTGTGTTACAGCAGCAAGACTTGGAGACTCCCAAGGGCAGGGACAGGCTTTTCGCTTTTCAAATGCTCCCAAAGTGCAAACTACAGGTTTGTTCTTTGAGGGAAAGCTAACCAAAAATCACATCCTCCTTTGCTTGCCCATCATCCTTTTTTTTTTTTTTAATTCAATCTGCAGACCTTTTTCCAAGTCAGGTGAGGCTTAAAAAAAACCCAAGTTCCCTGCATTGTCATGACGTCTAGGTGTAGGATGCAAAGGTTTTACAGTCAGAGGGGGTTACCCTTCCCCTCTGCAGCTTTTCCCAGTGAACCTGAGTGTAAACCTGTGTGAAACCTTCATGAAGATCGTCTTGCCTCAGTCTCAAAGTCCGCAGAGAAAATAATTAGAATGGAGTTTAGTGAAGCAAGCAAATTAAAAAGGCTCTGCAGAGCCACCTTGTGCCCATCAAAAGCATTTTGGAAGCAGTTTAAAGGCAGGGAGTCCGAATAAAATATACACAATTTATTTATAGGAGGTTTACAGCTGTACAACGTTGGCTTTCTGTTCAGACCACTCTCTGATCTTGTGCAGCGTGACACGTCAGTGCCTTTGGAGTTGAAGACAAGTCATAGCCTGTTTTAACACGCAGATGTCAAAAAGAAAAGGATTTCCCAGAGTGTAATGGCAGGCTACTTGCCACAATTGAAATGATTAACAAAAGAAATGGAAAATAAATCAGAGACATGTCCTACACCACCTGGGAGGGACTGGGAAGTGCTCAGACCTGCCCTCCCCTCAGACAAAACAACCCTGAATATTTCTGTTTACTTCATTCAAAGAGAAAAGGCATCAACATTAGGAATGGCATTTCAATAACTGCCCTCCCCATCTGCTCTACAAAAAAGACAAGACACACACAAAAAAAAAGCAGCAAAGGTAATTTCTGTTATTCTATTAGAAATGTATGGGGAAGAAGGTTTCTGCTCTAACTTGTCAAAAGTTTTTGAAAAAAAAGGACAAATATTACTGATGTTAAGACATTTTGGTCCTGATATAGTGTGATGATTATTTTTTTTTTAAGAAGCTGTTAAAAAGCTGCCTTTCCTCTCTTTATGGCTTGATTCTAGGAAGGAAGGAAGGAAGGAAGGAAGGAAGGAAGGAAGGGAAGGAAGGAAGGAAGGAAGGAGGCTGCCCATGGGTACCAGGGCACCGCTACTCCTCAGTAAGCTTCAGAGCCATCCCCTGGGGACCACGGTGCGGTTTGGCACACATCAGGGCACTCCTGGCCAAATGGCTCTTGTTTCCTGAAGCTATCAGTAGCCTGATTTCCTGAGAAAACAAGGCTCATGCAGGCAGGCTGGCTACCCCCATCGGATGAGGATGATGCAAAGCTCCTGTGATGTTCCTGTGATGTTCTCCCTTAGCTAAATAGCTCTTCTCCCTGCCAGGTGAGGTATCTTTGGGCATCACAGTTCCTCTCGCATACCACTCTGAACATGAGCCTGTGAGATCTTCTCCTAGGACCTAAATCATGCCTTCTAGCCACAACATGCTGCTTCCGTTTATTTTCAGTGATGAGTCCCATGAACAAAACCATAATAAAATCAAAATATCTCTGAATCAGTCTGCCGAAATTCAAGGATTTGCTTTGACCTTGGGGTCAAAATGTCACTTTACCAAACCAGGAGCATTTGAGCCAATTCTGTAAGATGCTGAACTAAACTAGGTCCCAGTGATAGCACCAGGAGTTGGAGGGTGCCCAGTGCAAGCCAGGAATGATTGAGACCTGGAAAGAGCATCCTGTGCATCACTGCTTACCTCTAAGTCCTGCAAAACAGACCTAAGAAAATAAGCAGTTTGGTCAAAAACCTAATTCATAACCACAGGAGGTAAACTCTGAAGATGAGGAAAGGGGAAAAAACAGCCTGCAAAAATTGATGAAGTTTTACCCTATGCTTCTGGATGCCCCAAGAATTGAGCTGGCAGGTAATGTGACTTTGGGGAACACCTTATCACGTTACAGGCTTATCGGATCTTTAAGGACTTTAAAAAAACCTATAGACTTGCAGCACAAACATGGGCTTTTAGTAGGACAAGCAGAAACCCTGCTTGCTATGGCAAAAGGAGGCTTCCCTGTTCATTTGTCCTTGCAGGCAGAGGACTCTGCTCAGGCCAAAATCTACCAAGATTACAAGATTACATCATATGTATTCATTTCCACTTGCATGCAGGTGACTGCAAAAGATCTGCTTGTTAGAAAATCTGACAGGAAAATCCCTTAACTTGCACCATTTTTAAAAGCACATGAATAAAAAAACCTAACCTAAACAACAGGAGAAAAAAAAAAATGCTTTGAAACCTGCCCTCATCAGCTGCTGAAAGGCCAGATAAGCGTTTGTTGTTTGGCTTATCTGGGATTGTTTATAGGAAGCCGGATTCTGCCACCCAGTGGAATAAGGAAAATAAACCCAGTCTTCATGGCAAACAGGAGCAGAGCGTGGCCCCAAGGATGCATTTGGGTTGTGCTTGTGAGACTGGCTCTAGCACTGTGCAACTCATCCTCCAGGCCAGGAGACTGGAAATGAAAGGTGAGAGATGGACACTGGTATTAACTAAATATTCCCAGCATTTTCAGGCTGCACTGGGAGCAGTGCTCCTCTCCTCTAGCACAATCTAAAATCCCACTATTTTTTAAAAGGATTTGGGAAAGCGAGGCACTGAGAAATGATGCACTGTATGCAGCAGTAAAGATGGAGCCCACTGAGCAAAGCTCCCCATCCCCTGGACCTGACGCTGTGGCCTTCAGAAGACCTGATCTCCTCTTATCTAAACACTGAATGGCCCCAGCAGACAGCCCACCCCAGCTACCGGGGTGAGCTCTTGGGACGGGGACTGCATGAAGACATGGAGACAGCAGGCACCACGGCAGTTCGAGAGGCACACGCAGGAGCCGAGTCCAGACCGATTTAAAAACCTGACCCCAGAGGACAGTTGTCCCACCACACTTGTTGCTGTCTTTGTATCCTTCACAGTCGCATGGGGTTGAACAAGACTCAGGAGGAGACAGCTCGTCCCTAAAACGATGGGGCCATTAGTCTTGTTGCCCCTGTGGATTTGGAACTGCCTTGGTGCATTTTCCTTCCAGTTGCAGTATGCAAACCCATACCCAGAAAACATCCGAAAGGCCCCAATCTATTTTTCCACTTCTCCTTTGCTGAGGTGCCTCCACAGAGAAGCGATTAAATGGCAGTTTCACGGGAGACGACTCCACGCACGCTACTCTAAAACCAAGCAGACACATCGAAGACGCATTGAAGCGGCTGGTGGGACCGCGGTGGCCACACGTGTGCGTGGTGGCACGTGCGTGCCAGCCCGTGTAAACAAACAGCATCAGGGCATCGTGCTCTAGCTGTCAGGACACACAGCGTGCTCGCAGGGATCCCACAGGGCACACAGCGGCGACGGGGGCTGCAGAGGACGCCAGCAGAAGGATCGTTGCGGTTCCCCAAAAAGGCACCATTTTTTAACATTGAAAACACAAGATTGGCTCCTTTGAGTGGAATGCATGCATAGTTCTTATACACTTTGCAGATGGTAGGTAGGCTCTGTGCGTGTATATATATATATATACGTATGTATGTGCGCATGTTTATATACACATATGTGGCACCAGAAGAAGAGTCTTTGAGTACTTAGACATTGGTGAGAATGTTACTGCTGAGCAGCTTCACAGCGATGGTTCCAGAAAGATCGTTTGATCTCCTGTTCCCCTTGTCCTGGAGGTGCAGCGTGTGCACAGACTGCTGGTCACTGGGATCCCCCGTGAGCACCACTTGGCCCAAGAACTCATCGCTTATTAAGTTGTGGTTCCAGATCTGGGGAAAGAAAACAGACACGACAGGAGCTCCTTGAGGGATGCAGCCAACCTTCACGCACTGGAGAGGAGAAGGGGGTGTGGGGGGACCTGCGCTGAGCTGGAGACGTGGAGGTGGTCGAGGTGTGTGGGGTTCACTCGGCAGGTCAGAGGGGCGAAGGACATGCATTTACTAGATGTCACCGCTCCGCTGTGGTGGTGAGAGGCTGAGCTGCATGAACTGATGATGCTCAGCCTTGGGGAACAGACCCGCTGTGGACAGGGTGAGGAGAGGGCAGGTAGGGTGGGGTCCGAATGAGAGAGGGTCTCCATCCCTCGGCTCACTGCTCGCCTGCTGGGTACCTGAACAATGATGGGTTGTCGTGGCTTCTTGCGGTAGAAGAGCCCTTTCACGTCAAATTCTGGAGACACGGTGTTCTTCTTCACTGGAGAGCGAACTTTTTGCCCTTCGCACTTTATGATCACATAAGGGTCGGCTCCTGGGGAGACAAAAGGGAATTTTTGCTTTGTTGTAGCTCCTGCAATTCCTCAGACACCCCTTTTCCAGGGGTGTCACACAACACTTTTCCTCCATACCCCACCAGAGGAGCTGGGTTTCTGCCAAAGAGTTCATCACACCCCAGATGACGTCCACAAATCTCAGCTGTTGGGTTCAGGCTTACTTCTGTTAGGTGACATTGTCCCTGGGTAGCAGGTGGTGACGGACTGCTATGAAATGGCAGCCTCTTCCTTGACCTCATATTCTACATAAATGCTCCTTCATCACTCCAAATCCTCCTGACCTTTGGGATAAATCTTTCAGGGAAGACACCACCCTGCTCAACTCTTCTTTCGGGATTTACTCTGCTGAAGGCAGGCAGAAAGAAAGTCACGGAGAAGAGAAACAGGCCGACAGAGGTTGTTTCAAGCAAGGTAACACCAAGGGCCTGCAAGCTGCAAAAACCCACTTGCTTCCACTGCAGCTCATATACTCCCAAGCCAGGGTAACCTTGGTTTTACTTTAAGGTGATAACTAGCTACCTCAGCAGAGACCGTGCTCTTCATCCCTGTACACAAATCATTGCCACATCTTCCTCCTAGACTTAGTGAGACTCAAATGCTACAGGGGATGTCAAGGTAATGACTAATGTTGGGGTAGGAAAAATGCTGGGTGGTCAAGGTGATGAGAGATGGCACAATGCTGAGCCGAAATTAAGTGTCAAGATGTGCTAATTTATGAGATCCAAAAATGAGACCATTTGGGCACTGGGAAGGTTTGGTGAGCAACCAATGAATGGGAAGCTTTAGGATGGAGATATATTTAAAAGGTTTTTAAAGAGGTGAAGATGGTTCTTAAGAGTCTTTCCTGTAGGCAAGAATCCAGGGAAAAGATCAAAATGACAAAAAGGATCACTGGTGGTAGTGAGAGACATGGGGAAGAGAAAGACCGGGCATTGAGGGGCAACCAGGGGAAATGAGTGGGAAGTGGAGGAGAAAGTGGGAAAGGAAAGTTACTGCAATATCCCAGATGGAACAAGACAGTCATGGGGAACAAGCAGGCCACAAAGATGGAGAGTAAAGTTGCCAAGTTCACAGACTACCAGCCTACAGCTGGACGGTACCTGAGCTTCCAGTAGAGGGAAGGAGTCCCTCATTAGTGAACATTTTCCCCTTACGAAACAAGTGGTCATTTGGGGAATTTCAGTGGAGAATGAGCTACCGCTATGGAAATTTAACTGCCAGAATGCATTTTCTTACCATGAGCTTTAGTGGCTGTGATGGAAACACAGACCGGGTGGATGAGTTTTCTTGTCCAAGGGAAATGTGGAAAAGAGAAGGAACGAACCACTCCCTTCTGAGGGCCAGGGATTTAAGAACCACATCGTTGATTGCCAGACCACCTCCTCGCTAGCTTTCTGTTTGCAAGAACCTGGCTCCCCTGGTGAGACACAGCTGCTGCTTTTCACAGCTGTTTTTCCAAACTAGCCTTGTCTTTTGGGATATCCCATTAAATCTTCATATTCCATCAGCCGGAGCCAAATTCCTATCTGTAAATCACTATTTCCAAAGTAGTGTGAAAGGCCTGGGCTGGGAGACGTGAGAGATGTCATTGTGCTGGAAAGCACCAAACATGCAGGCTGTTGGTGGTGAGACCTGAACAGCTGGAAAAAAGCTGGAAAAAAAGCCATTCCCAAGGGCCTCTTGCTGAAAAAATGTTTTATGGCTCCAGAATCCACATGTACCCTTGTCTGAAGAAAAGATAAATCTCCTTGTTTCTCTGAATAGTTCAGAGACCTTTGGCTACAGATACACTGAGCTATTGTGAGTAACCCAAGAAAACACAACCTATCTAGGGTAAAATTCTCTCCCCAAACACCAGACAGGATAGAAGGACTCCCTATGTGGCATGCGGTAAATAAGCAAATTGGGCTAGTCCTTGCCCTAAGGAGGGATCCTGCCCGTTACTTTCAGGGCTCTAGTTAGTGATATGCAGCCCTGTCAGTAATGTTTGGGTGGGGAAAAAAAAATTTTTTTTAATTTAGATTTTTAAAATTTTAAGTTTTCAATTTTATACTTTAAATTTGGCTTGAAAGTGCCTGGCTAAACCTTGCCACATTCAGCACGTGCTTGACTCAGGAAATGGGGGAGAAAGGCTAGGATCTGGTCTGTTCCCATAGTGGAAAGGCATTTGTTTCTCTAACTGCAACCTCTAGACCTTTCATCCCTACTTTGAGATGTCCCAGTACAAGTCATCACTACCCCTGCGTTTCTCGGTCCAGATGCCCCAGGAGGACTGAACATGGGGCTCTTGCCACGAGTTTCTGCCTGGCTGCAGGACATGGTGAGGCATGGTGGTGGTGCTGCTGCCTTTCAATGCAAGAGAAGTGTTGGATGTCAAAATTGCATCAGAGCATGGTAGGACCATGAAAATGAACCTTTAGAGGACCAAGGAGGCAAAACCACAGTGCACTGTGCTGGTGGTGGCCCAGGTCATCTCAGAGGGCTCCTAGTAGCCAAGTGTGGAGAAGGACTTACACGAAATAGAGGGAGAGGCTGTCGATCCGCACCATCCCAAAATGAGCTAAATTTGACTTACCCTCTACTGATAGACATTTATCGAGCCTCCAGCGATGAACACTACCCCAACACATCAGCCTGTTCCATCGCTTCTCTCTCCTTCCTACTAGAAAGCCTTTAAATACAATTCCTGACTTTTACAGCTGCTCACACTCGGGAGGAAAGCCTGGATTGTTGCAGGACCACTGCTAAGGGCTTTGGGGAAGTTTTGGGAGGATCTCCCAAGGATCTTAGACAACAGCCTAAATATAACAGCTCTCAGATCATGCCCACAGCAAAGAAGTGAGTTTGATTCTCCATGGACTTTCTCCTCCGCTGGTGTCTGAACCGGACACGTTCACTGAAGAAAATACCTGAGGACATAACAAATCCCAGCGGCCTCCCACCTCATGAAACCACCTCCCCCTTTTCCCACTGACAACAACCACCTCCCAACTCCTCCGGGACTAGACAACAGGCAGGGAAAGACCAGTACCTCCTTGGGAGTCCTGATTCTTCAGCCCGGCTGCGGTGAGGACATGGATCTGGGATACCACTTGCGGGTAACCACACATCCCACTCCAGCAGGTGTGTGGTGGCTCATCCAGTGTCAGCTCTCTGCAGGGAAAAACGTGTGGCCTTTGAGAGGTGCCCAGCCTTACCTCACGGGCAGGCCAGAGAGTTTGCTCTAGCAGGATGGAAGGACTATGCACTGTCCACTGTCAGACTCTTCTCCCCACTCCGACCTCCTCAACCTGGGTTTGGGACGCTCTCCCATGTCGTGCTCCCGTGTCCCAAGTAGAGCGGGAGCTTCTCGGCATGTCTGCGGTGAGACCTGCAAAGATGCCCTGTCTCTTGGTCACCCTTGAAAGGAAGCCAAACACCAGCTCCAGGTAAGGCTATATGACCAATGCCAATCAGGAAAACCACATGTCAAAAGCACAGGGCTGTCTCCAAATAGCCAGCTCCTCCCCGTCACTGCTCTTGTTCCTTACCGGCAATCTGAAGGCACATCTGTGAAAATCCTGAGAAGGAACTCGCCTACATGACCGGGGTCAAAAGTGGTGGGGACGATCACATAGCGGCCTTCCTTCAGGTCGGTCCTCAGGAAGACGCTGCGGGAGTTGATGTAAATGGAGCTGGCCACCTTCTGCTGCAGGGTGTGCATCCGGTAGTTCCTGTTCAGCTCCACCTGGGCAGAGACCACAGCGGGACGGTCAGCAGGACAGCACTGGCTGACGACGTACTGGTATCCACCTTGGGGGGCCAGACTGCAAGGACTGACCCCACAGTGCTGGGAGACCTGGATTTAAGAGAACCAGCAAAACAGTCCCAACTGGGCTGGATGGAAAACAAGTGTGGACGTGGCTCTCCCAACCCTGTTGGCTCCAGAACTCATTGTCTCTTGCATCCCAGCTTGACACTGGAGGCCCAGCAAGAACATATAAGGATCAGTCCAATGGATTTCAGCATTTGGAGATAAAAGATTAACCGTCGCTTTTAGCACGGAGAACATGTCCGTGCTGTCACTGCTCACCTCTGAAATCTCTCATCATCTCTAGAGTGGGGCAGGCTGTGCTGAAGGCACCCCAGGGCACCCGATAATGCTTAAATGAACAATACGAATGGTCACGTAGGACTGATGTACCACTCCACCACTAACAAATTTATGGGGGTATTCAGGCCAACATGCAGAAACCAAGGTCTACCTTATGGATATCAAAGCCTATGGCCAAGTTCTCTCCTTTGCCCTCTCTGCGACTGGTCCTTTTTGGCTTCTGCTGGATGGAGATCAGCACTTCATCTTCTGCCTTCTTCACATCAAACACGTACTAGAAGCAAAGGGAGGAAGGTAAGGGCTGAATTCTACTAAGACAGGATCACTGGGAATGGGTGGGGGTGGACACATGGGGGTTAACCTCAGCCTCCCCTCACAAGCCTTGCTGCAGGGACAGTGGCTTCAGTACCAGCACTGAGAGCCCACACCCACTCCTCTTGGGAGCTGGCATCATCTTGCCAGGCCAGAGACCTTTTTGGCTCATCTTAGACAAAGACTGGAAAATCCAGCCTTTGAATTGCTCAGCAGAATCCAAGGAGTCTAGATGCAGTCTCAGACCAGACACTTTCACCCCTTGCAGTCTGCCACAAGTTCTCCTACGAGGCATGGAAGGAGGAACTGATGTTCACAGAGACCCAAGATGAAGGCCAATACAGAGCTGGAAGCAGGAAACAACTCTCCCACATCCTTGAGGACAGCTCCTGCAATGGACCAGACCATCCTTCATCCACTTGTTAGATGAAGGACTCACAAGAACTTGTCCCATGTTACTGAGAATCCCGGTTCAGAGCAGGACAGGGCAGAAGAGCTTGTTCCAGGAGATGAACTTCAGAGCAAGGGCCTTTTCTGAAGGCCAAGCTAGAAGGAAATGGCCCTGTAGACTTACACCTGTCCTGGTACATTTAACAGTGCCAAGGTCTGGGCAAAGGAACTGGAATTTAATGATTCAGACATCCAGATTGTTGGAAATAGTTCCTGGCCCTGTTTGACTGGCACCAGCTAACACTGCTACCCCTGTGGCACGGTTTGCTGTTTGCTCGTGCCAAGACGCTCTACACCAGGCACGTGGATGCAGGCTCTCTGATAAGAGGGTAAGGTTAATAGAGTTGCCCTGGATGCTGGTCATGCTGTGCCAGGGGTCTGAGCCAGAGAACAGTTGTGAGCACATTTAATCTACTAGAGGTCTGGTAGCCAATTAGGCCTTCTAGGTCCCTGTAGGAGATTTAAACACTTGGAAGCACATGTGAAGGCTCCAGAAGGTCCTCTGCTCCATGACTCACTTGGGGGTTCTGCAAAAAGGTGTCCTTGTGGTTGATACAGCCTCCACAGCGGTTCTTCAAGGGGTCATTGTTTCTGGTCCACGCCCCATGTAGCACTGCCTCCTCCCAGGTCTTGTGGATGCTCAGGTAGGAAGTGTTGATGAGACGGCACTTGATGATGTCCGTGAAGTATTTGCAGAAATCTTCAAAGGTCATCCTAAGTCAGGAAAGGACAGAGCCGGGTTATGCTGCTTCATTCCCCTGAACAATAACGCTGCAGGGATTTTCTTGATCACCTGTTAGAGACTGTGTGTGGGTAGCCTCTGATGGCTGATGAATAACAAAAAAGATGGAGATACCTTTCTCCATGCAATCAGTAAATACTTCTTTAGTTTAAACAATAGAGCTGTGTGTTTTGGAGTGGGAGAAGCAGCGCAGTGGCCCTTCCTCCACATATGGGTACATGTTGTATTGAAACGTACCTGGTGAGGCTGTTAAGTTCAGTACATCATAAACAGCTTCCCAGTACCCTGGTGACGTGGTTTGGACCCAGTGTGATACAGAGCAGCTTACAATCCTAGGGTCATGGCCATCCAAAGCTAATACCCATGGGCTCAAGGAGGAGGCTTCACTAAAGGTCCTAGGGCTTGGAAGGCCCTTTGGTCTGGGCAGCTGTACACACGGAAATGACTCACATGCTTCATGGGGTGGGAGGACTCTGTGGGCATGGCCCATGGCAGTAACCCCAGGAGGGACTCACCAGAACTCTCCGTCGTCTTCCACCGTCATCCCCATCTTCTCTCTCTCACTTTTACTCACCTTCTGCCACTCCTCAGAGCTGTGGGAAGAGTACAGGATCATTACTGCGAGGGCAAGGGGACACACAAGAATTCAAGAAGCTACTTGGCCTCGGCAGGACCTGTCAAGGGCACAAGGGCTGTACAAAGCTCCAGCCACACAACCAGTCCCTACACTGCTCTGATTAGCTCATCTTCCAAACGTGGGGGGAATGCAGCGTGGCTTGAAGCTTCAGCTTCCTCTGTGACCAGTGGAGCTGAATCCAGCTTGGCAAGATTTTGTTTGGCCAGTACAATCACAACCCTATCAGTGAAGATAACAAAACGGACTCTGGCCAAAGGCTCCGGTTACGCCAGCCCTTGGTTCTTCACCCCATCCACAGACACCACAGCAGTCAGTGGTGGCAGTGGTTGATTCTGTTGGGTGCTGTTTTTGCTGGAACAAGACTGGGAGCGGAAAGATGAGCTATAACCATCCTTCACTAGTGTGAACATGCTGATGATTTCACCACAACACCCACCAGAGCCGTAATGAGAAGATCTGCCAAGCTCAGCCACCCTCCTGCTGCCCTCCAGGGACTCCAGGGCAAGGAATGCATCTACCCCAGTGAAAGAGTAGGTTTAGGACACGGGTTGAAGCAGCATCCCACAACTGCCCATACAATGTTATCCTACGGGTGTGGCTGTAACCAAATTGTCTCATGCCTCAAGGCTTGCTCTAGCCCAGATTTTTCCACCAACAATAAAGGTGCTGCTGCTGCCCGTCCTAACTCACGTGTCACTCCAAGGGCCGTTCCATTCCCGCTCGCCCCACGGGTTGCGCATGCGGATCATGTCCAGCTTCTCTGACTTGAAGAAGGACAGCAGGCCATGGCCCAGACGGACCTTCCGCACGTCCGTCACCGCGTATGCATGGCCCTTCACCAGTCCACAAGCCAGGCGGGCCTCCATGTCAGCTGCTGATGTGGCCTGGGCAGGGGGACACAGACAGTGCTCGTACCAGGGGGATGTGAGCGCCTTTGCAGGGACTGGGAAAAAAAGGAGCTCAGATTTCCCCACAGGTTTTTCTGAGCCAGAAAGAAGAGCACCAG
Organism: Sagittarius serpentarius; assembly: GCA_034782735.1. Taxonomy (NCBI): domain Eukaryota; kingdom Metazoa; phylum Chordata; class Aves; order Accipitriformes; family Sagittariidae; genus Sagittarius; species Sagittarius serpentarius. The sequence goes on from JAVKLA010000026.1 coordinate 23,969,080, forward strand.
TGCTCAGGGAGAGAGCCAGTTGCCTTGGCAGGATGTATCAGGTGCTAGATCCTTTCTGGTCTTCATCCGCTGCACGAGGTCTCTGAGCTCCCATACTATCAACCAATAAAGTTCATTCTATTGGTTATAACGGCAGGTCTGGCACCCAGTTTTTGTAGAGATGTCCACACGCAGACACCAAAACGCCTTTCTCTGGAAGTGAATCCTCTCCTAACATTTAAAGGGTGGTGGGATGAATCTGGGCTCTTGGACATAGCAATGAGGAATAAAGAGGGCTGGCATGCAGGCTTGACTCCTTTTGCCATCCACAAGAAGAAGCAGGAACCCTTGGCCATACTTTATCTGATCTAATTTATCTCCAACAGTGTAAGACAACTGCATCCTGAAATGCCTATTCCCATGATACAGGTAACATTGCTTACTTTGATGGAACAGCTGATGAGGCCTCCCCGGTTGTGCACCTTCAACACACGCTCAAAGAGGAGGTTTCGCTTGGCTTCATCAGCAATGTAGTCCCCTTCGGTCAGGTCGATAGGTTCAGAGACCCCACCAGTAAAATCTACCAGGGCATCAGCTGTGTTGCCTCCGTCCAGGGCCTCATAACAGCCTGACAACCTGGAAGAGGGTGACAGGGATGGCACAACAACACTGGGTTGACATTTTAAGGGGTCTGGGACAGTTCTTGGGAGGAGATCTCTCAGTTCTCTCAGCCTGGAGAACAGAAATTTGTAACAAAACTTTCAGTGGGTGAGGACAGCAAACTAGGGTGAAAAAAATAAGACCCATGCTGCTTGCAGCGCTCTTGCTGTCATAGGACAAAGTTAAGAGAACTTGAAATCTCTAGGATAGGTATTACTTAAACAAATCTGGAGTTGGAGGACATTTTGCTTTGAGGGTAAATTAAGGCTGGAGAAGGTTTCTTCCTTACAGTTGCTCTCTGTTTGAGATATGTCCTACTCCTCCCCAGGAAAGCTGTTGTTTCCACTGGTGCAAACCAACTGATGAATGAACAGAGAGGAAAAACAGGGTGCCCAGGTCCCAGTTTGTCCTGCAACTGGCTGGGTACCTACTTGGCATAAGCTTTCTCCACCAGGGCGCACCAGAACTCATTCCTGGAGTTGGAGTGGCAGTAGATGAGCTGGTTGTGGAGTGTGGGCAGGCGGTCATCTATCACCACATCCAGCCACTGACCGAAACGCCAGAACTGGAAGTGGAAGATCCCCACGTAGCTCTCAGGTTTCTCAGGATTCCACTCCTGCTCCTTCCAGTCTGGGATGACCTGCAAGAGAGGAGGCACACGCACCTAGGTTATTCCCTTTTTTGCTGGGTTTGACTCTCATTCGGGAACTGACGCAGACAATATCAAAGGCAAGGAAGAACACGGGGGGATGGACTTCCTTACAGCCTGTTGGGGCCAGATTTTGGACCTGGTTTCTCCAATACAGACTAGATTGACATGCACTGGAATAGCTTAGACTTCATTGCTCCTTGGAAAATGGAGCGAAAGATTCTTGTCCTCTTTCTTGTAATTCTACCCTGGACATCTGCTGCCATCTACTGCTGTAGACAGGCTATTGGAGCAGAAGAGTCCTTGGTGCGACCAGGGATGCTTATTTTTATGACCACATTTCTGTTCATTTTAGTGTCAGTAGGGTACCACTAAGAGAGAGCACCTTCTTTGATTCTCTTACCTGATTCTGGTGTGACTTGACTGGCCCAAGAGCAAGTGTTGTATTCATCTGCCTGGTGGCAACGAACACAGACCAGACACTCTGCGTACATCTACTCTGCTAAATAAAAGTGGGAAAAGCAAGGTCCCCATCCCCACAAGGTCTCCATTCTTCCCTATCTAGAGCTACCATACTCATCCAAGCAAGCATGGGGAGATGAAAGAAGGAAAATAAGGCCTGGGGTAAAAGAAACCCTAGAGGACCTGAGGGTCTGAGAGAGCACAGGTTTGGTGTCACTGCCACCTGTACTGCCGGTGGGACAGGCACAAGCGAACGGTAACTGCCGAAGTCCATAGTCCTTCATGGCTGCAGGTACCACCAGCTTTGCTTTGGATGGAAAATCTGCCCAACAGCTGGGACAGAAATGGGCACAGCTGTGCACAGATGCTACATCTAGGAGGATCAGCATTTTATTTAGAACCAGGATATAGAGGCACACAGCAAGGAACTGCCCCACCACAGCTCGGCTTTTGTTGAGGGTGAAGGCAACATGGTTTTACTTCATGGCCAGAGTGAGGCCATGTACAGTTAATGTAGCTGGTAGCTGACAACCACTGACCGATTCAGCTGCAGTAATGTGACCGACTGTCCACACTTTTGCTTCTTTACTTACCTGCTCCCAAAGCACCGTGACCTAAGTGAGGAAAAAACCCAGCGTGCCCACGGGGAAAATTATGTTCCAATACATCAAATAATCACTGTCCCGGGGAGATAGCTGCAAGTGCTGGAGTGGGATAGGACAGGACACAGCTACACTGCATGGAAAGAGGCTCTTCAGGAAGACCCAGGCCATGGTGAGACCCCCTGCACTGTGGCTTGGCCCTTGTCCAGCTGCCGGAGCCTTCTGCTTTTTATTTTGGCTGCCATCACGAAGCCGTAACCCTGCAGGGACACTTCTCTCTGGAGAGCCCCCCGACTCCTTAGCTACCAGGAACGATCCAGCCCAGGGCTTTTGTTGCTTCTACACTGAAATATTAATGATGCCCTCAGCCCTGCGAGCTTGCTGGCACTCTTGAGTTGTCTGGATCAATAGAAGCAGAGCAGACAGAGCCATGAAAAAGAGCCGCTTTCGGAGGGTTTGGTGTTTTCCAGCAATGCCCCAGACTCCCTCAGGGAGAGGGCCAGGAAAGGTCAGCCAGACCTCCCTCAGTCCCCATCGATTCCCTCCTGACTGGAGCTCATCCTAATGAATTGTCATGGAGGACCATTGTGCTAATCAACTCACTATTAATGTGGGCTTAGAAATGATTATGGCATTGATTAGAAGCAGCTTGTCAGCCAGAGCTGTTAGCAACAGCTTCCAGCTGGCTGGTTCTGAGACTTGCCATTACTGTCAGTGGTAGCAGGAGATACTGGTCCCCACCATCCTCCTCCATCCTTTCATTTGGGGACAGTGCTGAAAACACCTTCTGCCGCTGAAGGCAGCGAAAGCAGTCAGCCTTCATGCAGAGCAGGATCCAGAAGCAAGGACTGGTTGTGTTTCTACGCTGACCCAAGGGGAAACTAGAGGAGCTTGATCTCCAGAGCCCAATCTGTCTTCAACCTGCCAAAGTGCAAGGTGTGAGCTCAGACATCGTGTTCCTCCCTCCAGCTTCTCCCAGAGCACAGCATCCCACCCAGGCTAAGGATCCCTCCGGTTGCTTCACCCCCTGGCCAAGGTGTCTGTGACTCCCTGGGCTGTAGGGGAGAAGTGGCAGCTCTGGATGTGGTGCCTATCGGGACACCACACTTCAAGGCATACAGCACAACCCCGGCCTGTGACCTGACGCTGCGTATGACCTAAAAGATTAACCTGGGGTCCATCTACAAACCGTAGCTGGAGCCCAGATCCCTCCAGGAGATCATCATGCGACTGAGGTCCATGGCTCCCACCCACTCCCAGGAAACCTCCCCAGACATCTCCATCCCTCCTCAGTGGATGCTGGAGAGCATGCCATGGATCACACATCCCAGGATCCCACTGAGTCCTGGACTCAACCTGGTTGTGTGACACTGAGGCATTTCCTCGTTCACCCAACTGTGCTGCTTTTTGCTCAGGGGCTCCCAAAATCTGGAGCTGTAACACCCTTTAGTGGGACAAATTTACAGTGAAAAGGCTCAGAGACAGGTAAACTGGGAGCCCAGAAACAGCAGGTTCATTTCCCTAAGCTGGTTTAGGGCTTTTCTCATTTTTCTTAAGAGTGGCTAATTAAAAGGAAAGGCACCTGTGATGCTGGAGAAATGTCCCTGATTAGAAGGAGGAATCGGTAGATGCGAATTCCTCCAAGCAGGGGCTCTTCCACTGGGAACTTGCCAGCTCAGGAAGGGCAGGCAGGGACCCAGTTGTGCCAATCTGCTGAACCATGGTACAAACCGGGATGAAATTCCCCTGGGAGATGGGGCAGTGGTGTAGCTGAAAGCCTTTATGGGATGCTAAAACTTTGTAGGGAGAGTTTCAGTGACTGGTATAAAGAAGCTCATCTTCCCTGCAGCAGAGAGAGATCCCACTGCCCCACTCACCTCCCACCCCCAGCTCTGACGGAAAGGAGGATCCACCTGTGGATCACTTCCCCTCCTCTGCCCAGCTTCAAACCCCTCCCCAAACCACACAAAACCGCTAAGCCTTTCACATCAAGAGAAAAGAAGGTAAATGTTCATTTTACTTTTTACAGGAGATGAAAAGGTACTCAAAAATACCAAGGGTGAGTTGAAAATTGGTGGGTGACGCTTTAATGCGTGCAGAATTGGGGCAGCTTCCAAAAAGAGCATGAAGACACGCACAGCCTCAGTCCTCAAGGGGAACCGTGTTGACTAGGCTTTTATTTACTGTGGTACATCAATACCCAGCGAGGTATCTGCAGCACGAACTCTACCCCAGCAACATAGCAATGGCAAATTGTGAGACCTGGCATGCAAAACCCCTTTGGATGCTGGCAGTGGCTTGTTACTGGGTCTAATGTGTCTTGTAGTCAGGAGCTCTGCTCTGGGATGTACAAGGAGGGGGTTTCTATCGGAAAGTCTGCCAGGACCCTAAAAGTGGGTTTGGCCCACAGTGGGTCCATGCTATGGCCAAGCAGGGATTTATCTGCTTTTATCTCTCTGCACCGAGTCCCACATTTCTTGGGGTCTAAACAAAGACATCAACTTCTCTAGCAATGCCCGTGGCGTGGCTGTATGATTCGGTGTTCGCTGAGCTTTGGTTGGGGCAAGACTCAAAGCTCTCACCATCTCCCCAGCCAGCAGCTGATTTTTCTGCTTTCCTTCTCCTCTCTGCCTGCCATAGCTTGTGCATATCATTTTATACACTATTGTTGGGTTGGGGAGGGCATGGATTCTGCATCTCTGGAGGCTTCGAAGAAGAGGTTGGGCTCTTTTGGGGATGGTCCCCACAAGTCAGCAGGCTGTGGATACAAAGTCACCTTGTCCTGGCTTTCCCATCACTGCCCTCTCCTTACACATCTCGGGAGAATCTCAAGCCGTACCTTGAGGGGTGCTCACCCACATTTGAATGCATTCTTAGCAAAGGACCAATTGTAATAATACTTGACTCTTTCAAAGTACATTTCTATCTGTGGGTCTCAAGGAGCATCACAAAAGTACCCTCTACTTTTTGGTGGAAGAAAAGGGAACACCCGAAGTTAGTAGTTTACTCACAGTCATGGGACAAGCCAGGCACAAAACACCTTCCTGCTCCTAAACTTGCAAAGGTACCATCTCCCCTCTCTGCTCCCATGGCCACCCAGACACTGCTCCCTGCCTCCGCATTTGTAAAGGGTCGGAGATCCTGCTTTTTGGGGATGGCAGCAGGAGGTTCCTGCTCTGTGGTCTGCAAAGTGCTCTGCAGCCTCATGGCTCTCTATAGGTGCTTCAGCATAAATATATTCACGGTGCTTTAAGGCCACAACGCGCAAATTGTTTTTGCTGCAGGGGACTCACTGCTGGCTCAGACCTACAGCCTGCTCTGAGCTGCTGGCTCACTTGCCCAGCTCTGCACATACGTGCACGCCTGCTCCAACCGATCTCGGGACCAACAATCTCCAGGCAGCACAAGGTGAGCAACGTTCTGGAGTACACCTCCCCACAGTCACCCCCAGCAAGAAATGGTGGCGGCTGTCAGGGAAAGGGTGGTCCAACCTCCCTGCGCCAGTTTGCCCGGTGGGTTTGCAATCTGCAGACTACAGCGTGCCCAAATGTACTTTAGCTTCGCAGCAAGGCGTTCCTCCATGGGACTGGTCTTCAGAGACACCAAGCAGCCACAGTCGCAGCAGGAGTCACCGCAGCCTGCAAGCACTCAGCATCCTTGCAAGAAGCACTCCAATCACAAACAAGCCCTCTCTTTTTAATGGCTAGGATGGAAACTGCAAGCCAGGGCTCTCTCCAGGTTGTCTCTCCTGTTTCTGGTATGGCAATTTCTTATTTTTCCATCAGGCTTTTGGTATACAGTTGCCACAGCTGAAGGGCTTAGGGCAGCCTCATATTTCCAAGCCAGCAAGACCCTGCGCCAGTCAGACCTGGTGAATCCCTGCTGCATTCACAAGCGTGCAGTCTTATACTCCAGGCAAATACAGCAGCAAGCTCATGGCCCCCTCCTCCCCATCACTGAGACAGAGGACAGCACATATGGGGAACGTTTTGCAGGGCTGACAGGCTCCAGAAATGCCAAGCTGTCCTCCACTTTTTCACGATGCCATCCCTCATAAAAAAAAGAACCGTGTAAAAACGAACTGAACGGAGAGAAAGAAAAACAAAGACAAACACATAGCTGGAGCAAGAAGGGCTGAGCAAAAAGAGATCAGGCTTTAAAAACAATGGAGCCCTTCAGCTGAGCTGGTTCGAGGCCATCGGTGAAAGCGAGGAGGAAATACATCACCTTGCGGATCTGGGCTAACTCCGCTATCCGCTCCCCAAATTCCTGGGCATCTGCCTCATTGCACTCCACCTCCTTGGCCCCTGGCTTCTTCCAGAAGATGCCCACCGGCTCCAGCAGCTGCCGGTTCATAAGGTGGGTGAGATCAGGAGTCCAGTGCTGGGAGGTGCCGGTCACCATAACCTTCCCAGGTCTCTCCAGCTGGATGTCCCAGCGGAGGAAGCGCAGGTTGTGCTGCCGGATGAAATCCACTCGGTAGACGTGCTCGTTGGGACGCAGCAGCTTCTCGCCATCCTGGGGCCTCATGTTTTTTTGCTGCAGGCTCTGGAATCGCAGCCGCATGCACCGGGTGAGCTGGTCATCGTGGACGAAGGGCAGCTCGAGCATCCCTGCCTCGGCTGCCATCGCCTCGCCTGCTCCTCTGCTAGGTCCTCAGCAAGGTTTGGCTCTCAAAGAGGACACGCAGGGGGAAAAAGCCACCCAGCCCTCGGAGCTGGTGGCCCCTCTCCACGGTCCCAGCGGTGCTAGGCAACCCAGGCCAGTGACGCAAAACACCCTTGGGGGCTTCCTCTGGGTGCCCTCCCGCCTCGTTTGCAGATTAGGAACTGACGGTGCTGCTGTGCACGATAATCTATAGGGAAGGGATGTCTGATGTCAGCCTCCCTGGCAACCTCCCTGACAACCGCGGCTCGTTATCCCAAAACGAAGGCCTGCAGTCAGGGATGCCACCCGACAGGTCTGGGTGGCGGTGGCTTTCTCTGAGTATAGGCTCGTAGGATAATTCAGGTTGGAAGGAAACTCTGGAGGGGTCTGGTCCAACCTGCCACTCAAAGCAGGTGTTACTTCAAGGTTAAACCAGGTTGCTCGGGGCTTCGTCCAGTCTATCTTTGAGTATCTCCACGGATGGAGATCCCACAGCCTCTCTGGGCCCCTGTTCCAGTGTCTGACCACGCTCACGCTGAAGATAAGCTGCAGCTTGTGCTGTTGTCTTTTGTCCTGTAACTGTGCATCCCCAGCAAGAGTCTGGCTCCGTCTTGTCCCGCAACCTCCCACTAGGTAGCTGCAGACAGCAATAAGCTCCCCCTTCACCTTCCCTTCTCCTGGACACACAAACCTGCTTCTCTCAGCCTCTCCTCATATGCCCTGTGCTCCAGACCATCTTGGTCTGGAGCCTACATCAGGCTTGCTACATCAGGCTTGCTTCAGTCTGCCACTGTCTTCTTCTGGGGACCCCAAAACAGTGCCCAGATGGGGATTAACAAACGCCAGACAGAGGGGAAGAATAATTTCCCTCACCCTGGTGGCTGTGCTCATGTTAGTTTGGCTCCATGCGTGCTTGGCCTTCATCTCTGCAATGGCACATGTCTGACTCATAATCAACTTGTCCCTCAGGACCCCGTGTCCTTTTCTCGATGGCGCAGCTGGCAGGGTTCAGGCTCCACACTGCTCCTGCAACAGCAGGTGGGCACCAGCAGCCCAGCGTGGGGCTGCCTTGGGAGGGACTGGCCCGACGTTGGAGAGGGTGCTCACATGCGGGCTTCACCTTGGTGCGCCTGGGAAAGGGGGACTCAGGTAGCAGTCTTCGCCTTAATGCTTGTCTCTTTGGGCCAGGTGGAGAAGCAGGTCCGAGACGCCAGCAACCTCTTCCCAGGCACTCCAGGGATGCTCTGAGCCCGCATGAGCACCAGCAAGACCATTGTGCCCAACCTGGAACCACTCATTTCCCACCAGTTGCTGGGCACAGTTAAATCCAGAGCACTGGTGTTGTGCTAGTGGGTTCTCTGGACAGTGGGTGAGATAAAGGGGGACAGTGGTGAGCCCGTTGCTTTCTGCAGGGTGCTGGGTGGCTCCATGAAGCTCTGGATTTTGAAGATTTTTGGCCCCTTCTGCCATGTGGCCCCGTGACACAATGGCTGAACAATAGCAACAGTTTTAGGTGCACCATGGAAAATGCCTCACTCCTGCAAACATGCTGTGGTATCTTTGGGATGCAGTCACTGGTTTAGACACTCGGAGAGTGCACGTGTTTCAGCATAAAGCTTTAGAGTGGACATCGTTTGGAGTCAGGTCATCTGGGTTTTTCCATCCTATCTGTGATGCAGGTTGGCTTCTGCCACATGCCATGTTTGCACAGCACTTTGGGAGATCAAACTGTGTTAAATGAATTCTAGGAAACAGTTTTTCTAAAATATTTTTACAAAAGGCTGTGCCAGCACCTGCACTGTGTCACACTTGACTCACAACCACCCAGTATTTTCCCTGGAGGCTACCACTTTCACTTTGAGAAGAAGTCCCAAAAAAGACCATCAGAAGGTGGCCTTGGCCAGACAAGCCACAGACACCAGGGGCCCAAGGTGGGTCATTTTCCCGGGAATTGTCCTGCAGTCACCCATCTGCTGTTACTCCTAAAGACCCTGAGGACAGAGTCAAGAAAGCTAAGAGCTACACAGACCCATCTGAAGGGACAAAAGAAAGGTCTGAGGAAACCTGACTCTTCTGGGCCCCCAATGTAAGAAGGACATGGACCTGTTGGAGCGGGTCCAGAGGAGGCCACAAAGATGGTCAGAGGGCTGGAGCACCTCTGCTATGGAGACAGGCTGAGAAAGCTGGGGTTGTTCAGCCTGGAGAAGAGAAGGCTCCGGGGGGGACCTTATAGCAGCCTTCCAGTACCTAAAGGGGGCCTACAGGAAAGATGGGGACAGACTTTTTAGTAGGCCTATTGCGATAGGACAAGGGGTAATGGCTTTAAACAGAAAGAGGGTAGATTTAGATTAGGTGCAAGGAAGAAATTCTTCCCTGTGAGGGCGGTGAGGCGCTGGCCCAGGCTGCCCAGAGAGGCTGTGGGTGCCCCATCCCTGGCAGTGTCCAAGGCCGGGCTGGACGGGGCTTTGGGCAACCTGGTCTAGTGGAAGGTGTCCCTGCCCAGGGCAGGGGGGGTTGGACTAGATGATCTTTAAGGTCCCTTCTGACCCAAACCATTCTATGATCATTCTGTGATGATTCTATGATGATTCTGGCTGTTGTCTGAGCTCTTGCTTCACTTGTTTACTAGCTTTAAAACACCTTTAGCAACAACTGTTGATCCAGCCCTTGGGTTTTAAAAGTTAAAAATGCCTTCAGGTAACCCTGGAGACCCTTTTGAGCTGGGCTACATGTGACAGTGTCACATGGACCTCGCTTGGACTGCCTTCTTTATTTTACCCCCTTATGTGGTGGCAGTAGGAGCGATGACTTTGCATCTAATGATGAACGGACTGCAGTGGGGTTCCAGCCCCCAGGCACGGTGTGAGGTTCCTTCCCTGCCCCGCTGAGGCACAAGATCAGCCTTCAGGGTCTCCTCAGAGAGCAACAACTAACCGCAGGTTGTAGAAGACCTATGCAAAATGGACTTTGGGAGGTGGAGCCATCTGCTCATGGCGTCCCATTCCGGACTGCCCTGTGCTCTGGAAGCAACTAGAGGGGGAAGGAGACCAGGCTAGGCGGTGGAGATGCAGGGTTGTCTGAACCACTTGGCTTCAGAGCCTGGCCCCTGTCCCTTGTTTGTTGAGCCATACCAATGCGACCTGTGGGAGCACAGGTACAGATCCAGACAACCCTTGAGGACAACAGGCCGCTGGAAATTATTTAAATCCCCCAATTTCAAGGCCTTCATTTCTTTTCATAAGAGCTAGACACCCCTGAGGGGTCACAGAAAGGTTGTTATAGAGCCGGATCATACCTAAAGCCATGCAGGGTCAGCCAAGACTCAGGAGTTTAGAAAACAGCTCTCAATTGAATTCCAGTACCCCATTCCCGCTCAGTGACTCAAACAACACAGGCTTAACGGGAAGTAGGGACATGGAAGGAGCCTTGGGGTGAGGTGGAAGAAAGGGTGTGAATAAAATTATCTCTTGGGATACGTAAGGATGTGCTGGCCCGTCCTAATCCTTTGAAGTTATTCCCCCTCCCCACACTTGAAATAGATAGTTTCACTGTGTGAAGTGGAGCAAGGGACACACAGAGCCTAAGTTACATCCTGGTGTAAATCAGGGTTACATTTTCTAGGAGCAATGGGAGACCTGGACCAAGATCCCTGTACTGATATTTCAGAGATACTAACGTCTGCATCAGCATCTTTCAGCTCCTCTTGGACCCTGATTCAGAGACATTTTGGTGTCTAATGACACTAAAACTAGGTTTTAAACTAGGTTTAAAAACCTAGTGCTTTGCTGCCTTGTCTGTCCTCTCCAACTGTTGCTTGCACCAGCATATTGACCAGTCAGGACTAGAGGTCTGACCTGCAGGGATTGGGTCCTATGTGTGGAGATGCCTGAGGGCCAAGAAGCGACAGGTACCTCCAGCAATGTTATCAGAACTGCACGTGCAGCTGTACCAGGGACCAAGAGGTCCTCTACTTCTGGGCCAATGAAGGGCTCCGCGATCTTAGGCAAGGACCACGGTCTGATCCCAGCACATCCAGCAGAGGTGGTGTCTCTTTGGACTACAGGGTTATTCTGTGCACTTGATGTCTCCCATTTTGCTTTAAAAGTTGCTGCTGCGGTTTATACCCATGCTTATTCCCTGCAGTTCATCACAAGGTCTCAAAGCACCTTGCAACGGGGGAGCAAAGGTCCCACCTAATTCAGAGGTCTCCAAAAGCAGGGGTGTGCTGAAGCATGTCTGACCAGAGCCATGTAGTGAACACCACCGCAAACTGAACATCACAGGGAGGGAGGGCTTGAGGAGAGGTCTGCAGCTTGTGCTTTTGTCAGAAAACAAACCTTTCTGAAAGAAAGAGGAGGCAGGTAAAGAAGAGCCCCTGAGAGTTAAGGGCATGGAAAATGAGAAGTCACAAACACCCACAGCCAAATTGCCAAGGGAGGAAAAGCAATGCCGTTGGCAAACTGAAATAATGAGGTGTCCAATGGGACCCGGCTTCTGTTCAGTTGGCATTTCCCAGGGCAGAGCTGGAAGTGAATGGCGAGGAGGGAAGACAAGTCTCCCGCTCACCCTTGCGAGACATCGACGCAGAGGAACAAGCTAAACAACCTCTTGCACCATACCTGTAACGAGAGCCACAACAGCCACGATGGGAGGAAACTTTACTGCTTATCCAGAAGCAAACAACAGCTAGCCTGTTCCCATATAAAGAAAAACCTTGATTTTAACAGAAAATGGGGATGCTGCAACAAACACAAACTCCTGAGCTTAGTGTTCATGATCACAAAACCCCCACACAGCAGCGACTGGAAGTACCACAGCACACAGAGCAGACGCAAAGGTGTAGGGTGGAGGGACCACTTTTGGGTCTTTTGCAGTGGGAGGCTGTGGGTGAAGCAGGTGAGGCTGTCTGCACACACAGTAGGACTTTGGTGGTTGCCTTTTGCAGTAAAATCTAGGAAAAGGTACTTGTAACTTGCTGGCCTCTTGTCCTACGATGAGGCACGTTTGTACCAGGGTCTGAAGCCCCCCTGCCTTGGCTTTTGCAGGACTGACTTCTTCTGTAGCTGAGGATATGGTGGAGATGGGCACAGACTGTCCAAGGATGTGGCACTGAGCACCTCCTTCCCCCCCGTACCTCTATGGTTGCTCCCCAGGTCTGCAACCCCTTGCTCTGGTGCAGATCCTTGATGGCTTTCTGGCCCACAACAGAGTCCCTTTGGACCCCACACTCAGAGGAGCACCGCTACATGGTGCAGTCCAGCCATGGGACAGGCCAGGGATGGATGCTTTGGGGAAGCAGTGGCTTGGGAGAGATACTAACACCCCCAAATTGCCCTACCTGCCCCAGTGCAAGGTGTCTCATTGCCAAGGTGGGCACATACTGAGCGGCCAAAGAGAGGTAACGCTGTGGGAACTAGGGAAATGGGGCCAAACGCCGCAGCTGAGCATCCTCAGTGTTGTTCTTCCTGGTTTTTAGGTTATTTTGGAGTGGGGAGGGTCAGATTTGGGACCTAGAGGACAGGACGGGACTTGACCCACTTGCTTAAGGAGAAACTGGCCAAGGGTTTGGCTTGAGTGTGATGTGACTGCAGTCATGATGACTAATTCCCCTTGAAAGATAGTCCTTTAAGGGAGGTTTCTGCACATGAACAGTTTTTCAGGACCTGAGGCATCCCTGAAGAACGAGTTTTTGAGCTGGACAAACACAATGCAAAGCCAAGGTGTTGAAGACAGGCTTTCCCCTGGCATGGGAACTGCTTACCTTCTGCCACAGAGACTCCCGGGACGCCAGGGAAGAGCAGGCAGCCACGAACCAGCAGTTCCCAACCTGGCCCTGGTGTAAGTCATGGGAGCTGATCCCATCCACAAAGAGATGTGGATCATCACAGATTTCCTGTGGGACAGGAGAAAAACAGACACACTGGGTAAGCAAGGACACTGGGAAATCAGGAGCAAGGCTTCTTGGCAAAGGAAAATCTCTTTCTCTCTTTCTCAGGCTCCATTTAAATCCCACCTGCAGCTTTCCGCTGGCCTTGCTCATCACGCTGGTGGCAGGAGGACCCTGTCCTGCCTTCTGCTCTCAGCAGGACACGGGCAGCGTCACTGCTGAAGTGACGCCAGACCTACTCCCTATTCTGTTCCAGCATCAGCACAGCTTTCCTATAATTAGCCCCGGTGATAATGATCCATTTTCACACCATTACAGCCCTAGTGACCCATCCCTTCTTCTAAGTCCACTCTTTTTTATTTCTCATAAGCCCTTCAGCTCTCTCTACACCATGACTGCTTTACCAGCTTCTCCCTCTCTTATTTTGCTCTGGAGACCAGGAAAGCATCACCCAAACCCACTGGCTCCCATACTGGAACTTGTGGATCCATCCAAAAATAAAACCCCGCAGGAGCAGGGCAGAGCCAGGCATTTAGACGGGGAATCGTAGTGCCTAAATCAGACAGTTCACCCAGTGAAGCTCAACGGAGATTGAGGGCTCAGCCACGGCTGCAAGAAGCCAAGTGTCCTCACCTAGAAGGTCTGTCCTTCCAGATCTTAGCACAGCAGATGGAGAAAATTTCGGTGAGCCAAAAGCTTTGCAGCGGGGCCAGGAGACCCATTCTGACACCAAAGCCAGCACGGTGGATTGCGCACCGGCACCATGAATGGAGAAACTTGGGTGGGAGGCAGCTGGGAGGTGAGCTCATCCCTCCAACCACTCAAGCACCAACCCCATCACCTTTCCTCTGCCCGGCTCCTGCCAGGCTGCCCTCCCTTCTTCCCACTCCCACTTAGAGCCTGGCCAAGAAAGCACTTAACTAACAGAGGGTGTTGAGCAAGCCTCCTGCGAAACACTGCTTTTTTTTAAAATCTTTTCTCCTGATCAACCCAGTTTGTAAAGGCGTGTCCAGCTGGAGGCTGGGAGCAGATGGGACAGCGTCGTGGTTTCACCCCAGCCAGCAATTAAGCACCACGCAGCCGCTCACTCACTCCCCTCCGCCTCAGCTGGACAGGGGAGAGAAAATACAACAGAAGGCTTGTGGATCGAGATAAGGACGGGGGGAGATCACTCACCAATTACCGTAATGGGCAAAACAGACTCGACTTGCGGGAAATTAATTTATTGCCAATCAAAGCAGAGTAGGGTAATGAGAAATAAAACTAAATCTTAAAACACCTTCCCCCCACCCCTCCCTTCTTCCTGGGCACAGCTTCATTCCCGAATTTTCTGCCTTCCACCCCCAGCGGCGCAGGGGAACGGGGAATGGGGGTTGGGGTCAGTCCCTCACACCTTGTCTCTGCCGCTCCTTCCTCCTCAGGGGCAGGGCTCCTCA
>JAVKLA010000026.1:23984602-24015183 GCA_034782735.1 Sagittarius serpentarius
AGCTTCTAGCAACTTCTAAAGAAGCCACCCCTGTGGCCCCCCCCGCTACCAAAACCTTGCCACGTAAACCCATTACACCACAACTGCCGTTTCTACCCTTGGGTTGAATCTGCAGTGTACAAAAAAGGAGTCGTGTGGTATTACATAGACAGGGGAGAACATGAAAGCATGAAAAGCATGCCCTGCTTGGCAGAAATTAGCATAGGGTAGAGGGTGTCAGATGCTATGGGACCTTTCCTAAGAGCTGAGCTGCCAGCTATCTATGATTTCCCCATCATCAGGAAAGAGTATGCAAACTAAACCCCTGTGGTTGCTCATTTTAATAGAGGGAAGCCCTGCGTACTCGTCAAAAGAGCAGCCTGCCCCGGCACAGACGAGGGGTGCAGCTCATTAGACCCTACTCTCTTGGACCCACGGCAGCACTGAAGGTGCCACAGCTGGAAATACTCATGCCAGGGCAGCCTCCCTCTGCAAAACACAATTCTCATTTCACTCAGCTTCTCTTCCCACTAATGCAGACGGGTCCCTAAGGGCATATCGTTCTTGAAGGATTCATTCAGGCAGCTCTTCAGATGCTGCAGTAGGTGTTTCCCATTCAGGTGCACACTTGGATGTGGCATTTCAAGGTGCTTTTGGTCCAGCGTGGTTGTGCCCGAAAGCACACACGTGCTCTGCAACTTAGCAGCCCATGGACTTTTTAACCTCCTTCCCTCATAATGTGCAAAACCCCATGGCGGTTTGCAGCGGAATTGGAAGTTTCCTAGGAGCACGAAGTGCTAAATGCCACAATCCTCTGCTGTGGCAGGGGTTAATAGCCTCTCCCTTGACCCAGGATCTTGCATGCCTGGTGCCTGGAGATGCATCAGGCCATGGAGAAGGAGTGATGCTTTGCACGAGGATCAGCCCAGCACAATATACAGGCCTGGCTGGAAGGAAACACCACGTGAGCGCTGCACAAAACTTGTGCAAATCCCAAAATCCTCAGTGAGTCTTCCCAGGAGTCCACCCTGGAGGGCAGAGAGGGGCTGCCATGCTTCCCTGCAGAAGGACCACGCAGCAACCTCAAGCCCTAGGACTGAGCTCGGTCCCAGTGGACTCCCAGTGATCCTAAGCACAGAATCACCAAATCAATGCGGTTAGAAGGAACTTCTGGAGATCATCCAGTCTGTCCCACCTACTCAGAGCAGGGTGAGCTACAGCAGGTTGCCCAGGACTGTATTCAGTCAGGTTTTGAGTATCTCCAGGGATGGAGACTCCACCACCTCTCTGGGCAACCTCTGCCAGTGTTTGGACCACTCTCTGAGTAACAAGTCTCTTCTCACGTTTAAATGGAACTTCCCGTTTTTCAATTTGTGCTCGCTGCCTCTTGCCCTGTCACTGAGCACCGCTGGGAAGTCTGGCTCTGTCTTCTTCATTCCCTGCCATCAGGTATTTATGCACATCGTTAAGATCCCCCTGAGCCTTCTGTTCTCCAGGCGGAAGAGTCCCAGCTCTCTCAGCCTCTCCTCACATCAGATGCTCCAATCCCTTAATGATCTTCACGGCCCTTCGCTGCACTCGCACAGGGGAAGGCAGCGTTGCCTCCTTGCTCTAGCGCTGCAGAGTTGAGCCCATCAGGGCAAAAGAGTCATCCATGGGTCAGTCTCCCCAGCAAAACCTCCTGAGAAGGTCTCCCAAATCCCTTAGAGTGGAGCTTCCTAATATTAAATTGCTTGGATTCTTCAGGCCCCACTGAAGCTGCTGAGCTCCCCCTCACACATTTTGGCCCTGGTCTAGACTGTGTGGCCTTCAGTCCGCAGGGACGACATTCCCTGGATGCTCTGCCTGTACTGAGGTGGGAGCAAGGGACCAAGGCACTGCTTCAGCAAGGCTGCAATGCCCCCAGGATTGCATGGGGCGCGGTGGGACCCCGGTGTGTGATGCAGCACCTTCAGGGTGCAAAGGACACTCAGAGCTATGAAGCACCATGACCACGTGAAGAGGTGGGTGATGAACTAGAGACCAGTGGGAACTAGGTCAAAAAGAGCCAAGAAAAGCATTGAACTTAGTTTTCTTTTTCCTGCGGAGAGAGCTGAAGGAGATAAAGGGCTTGTTCTGCAGCCAGACTGAATTACAGGGCCTGGGGTTTGTATGTGCAGGGGGAGGAGAGAAGCAGGGATGCTTTGATCATAAAAGGTCATTACCTTGCCTTCCTCCCCTCCCTCCCATGCAGCAGATAGATATCAGGTGAGCAGTAACATATACCCGGGCAGGCGCGTCTCCAAAAAGCAAACATCACGTCACCCTCCCAGCACCACGACCCCAAGAGAAGAGGGCAACACGCAAACACACGCACACGCACACACGCGCACCCTGGGAGCCTTTTGAGTTCAGGCATCAGCCATCACAGAACCGGCTCAAAGGGCCCCATGGCACCCGAGGCTTCAGCAAACAGTGAGTCCGTCCTGTCCTTCATCTCATCACAGCCAGATCCTGGGTTGTCGCTGCTCCTAGTCTGGATGCAGATGGTGAACAGCAAGGAATAGGGGGGGAAAACCAAAAGCTATGGCTGCAGGGAAGCTATGGCTTCAATGTGTTGCTCTTAACTCCACCTTGGCCAAGAGAGCCATCCATGCCTCTTTACCCCCAAGGAGAACCTGTCTTGGAGGATCCCAAGGATCCTAACCACCATCGGAGGTGATCTGCTGTCCCTAAAAGTGCCTGCTGAAATGGCCACTGAGCTCCAGGCAACAAAATAAAACTTAGAGAAAGCCTGTGCAGATGCTCCCATGGAAAGACAGAGCCTGATAACACAGGGCAGGCCAAACTAGTGATCCAAAGTTCTGGTAATTCACATGCTCCTTCCCACATCCTTCCTCCTGCAAGAGATGTGAGACAGAGGTGGAAATCAGAGCCAGGGCCGGGAGAGGATTTCAAGCTCCCTGTCGATGAAAGGCTGCTTGCAGATGTACCAGGTCTGGCTTATGGGAGCCCAGAAGGGGCCAGATAGCTCCCTCAGGCTTTCGGTTATTGAAGTCCATTAAGGAAAAAAAGACCCAATCAGTGCAATTATCTTGCACTTGGTGGTGTAATTTTGCTTCCCACCAAAAAGCATGTAGGCTTTTCCTCTGCTCTCCCCTTTAGTACTCTTCCCCCCAACACACACGATTTCCTTCCAAATGCATTTAAACCAGAAAATACCACCCTCATCTTCTCCAGCTAGTCCAATTCCACACAGGGTAGTAAGGAGTAAATCACCCTCTAATTGGCTTTATAATTGGTGACTCTCTTATCATAAATGTTTCCCAGTGCAGATTTCTGAGCTTTAGATTCACTGGGGATCTGGATCGTGTCAAGCCAGCTGCAGGGAGGGAAAAAGCTAAGGCGGGGGGGGGGGGGGGAAATAACTATGTGAGATACAACATCTGCTGCATGCCAGGACCATTTTTTGCTAACAAGATTTTGCAAGGAGCAGACTAGTCTAATTGCATTGCAGACGCTGGCTGTTTCAGGAACGATGCTTTCACTCAGACTTGCAAAATCAGCAAGATGATCTATTAGCGTGGCTGCGCTTCCCCCGCTCCCCGGCAATGGGGAACCAAAAGGGTCCTGTGTCTTAAATGTCACTCACACAGCCAAGAGAGCAAGAGGCATCCAAGCACAGCGAGCAACGGTGACGCAGCTGGCACAAAGGTCCCTGCGCTGCCTTGCTGCAGGTATCTGCGTTGGGGGGCAATTAAAAAATTTGCAACAGGGTGACACAGGGAAGGGAAATGAGGTGAGTTTAGAAAACCAGAGGTCTGTGTTTTCAGAGGGATTATTATAGAATCATAGGATCATAGAATCATAGAATGGTTTGGGTTGGAGGGGACCTTTAAAGATCATCTAGTTCCAACCCCATGAGCAGGGACATCTTCAACTCCATCAGGTTGCTCAGAGCCCCGTCCAGCCCAGCCTTGAATGTTTCCAGGGTCAGGGCATCGACCACCTCTCTGGGCAACCTGGGCCAGGGTTTCAGCACCTTCATTGCAAAAAATTTCATCTTTCTATCTAGTCTGAATCTACCCTCTTTCAGTTTAAAACCATTACCGCTTGTCCTATCACTACAGACCCTACTAAAAATTATATCCTCAGCGGCTCAGCTTCACGCACATATCAAAGGGTAGGTTTGGTCGGTAATATCTACACCCTATAAAACTGTTTCTGGGGGTTTGTACTGCCTCAGTCAGGCATCCCTAATGCTAATCCACCCAGAGTATCTTATGGTATACACATACGTATCTGTTATCAGCTCCCACACCATGCAAAGGGCGTGGACACTCCACCCACAGAAAACAGGGCTTGCTTTTACAGGGAGGCATCAGAAAAATACACTCCCCACCAACGCCATGACTCTGCTTGCGTACCTCAGCACCACGCCGTGCCGTTTGTTTTGGCACCAGAAAGAGTGGGGACGGTGGCAAACAAGATCTAAAGGTCAATTTGCAGGCTTAGCAGCCTTGAGAGGCCTCCGCGGTTTTATCTTCCAGGTATCCAAAGTACAAAGGCACCAGCGAGACGTGGAGAGACGCAACGTGCTGCGAGAGCACTGCACCTCCCCAGGAGCAGACGGAGAGGGAGAAGGCTGGGAAGGAGACCAGAACAAGTGCAGAGACCTTGGAGCCACCATTCCCGTTTCTCCCGCCCACGCTCCGCGGAAATTAGCTCTTGGAAAGCCTCACCGTTACTCAGCCCAGGACTTCTTCGGTCTCTACCCAGCCAAGACTGATACAGGGGCCGCTACAGCCTGGCTTGTAGCATCTCCACGCATTCAGACGCAGCCCTCCTCAAACTGCCTCTCCCACAGTGAGTTCTTTTGATGCGTCTGGTTGCAGAGCGGCTACTTAAAAATACTCCCTGGACCCTGACAGCCCTGAGATCTGCAGATCTCAGCGCCAAAGCAGGAAAGTCTCACACGCCTGGCTCACAAACTGGGGGGTGGGATGCTCAGAGCGGTGAGATGACATGCCCCACGTTACCCCATCCAGAGGCAGAAGTGGTCCCTCTCGGTTTCAAGTCCCGGTCACCGCACGAGCCATCGTTCCTTTATGGAAACGATGTCGCTTGGCTCCTTCTCATCCTGCATTGCCTGAGCTAGCCTGACCCTTACGAGTGCACGCAACTACAGCCTTGAGAAGTGAAGGAGAGGACAGTGAGCAAACGCAGCAGCTCTCAGAGATGGCTCCACCTGGATCTCCTTCCCTTGAATCTTACTACATGTAGGCATGGGCTCTAGGGAGCTACACCAAAAGGTGGAGGAGGAGGAGGAGAAACAAAAATAAGCTCCCGTGGCTGTTTTAACTTTAATACCCTATGACAGATATACCCCTGTGGTTCATCACAGTGCTGCAGGCCACCTTCTCTCAAGTCCCCCCATCCTCCATCATATCACAGTTTTGAGCTCTCCTACGGATCTCCTTTGACCAAGCTCCCTTGAGGCGGTGCTAAGGACTTGCAGGGCGAGGAACAACCCTGGTTCGGCAGCATCGTGGGTTTAAAATACACCCACCCTCCAAAGCCCGTCCTCTCACCGTGGCACACTGCGTCCTCAGTTGCACCAGCACTTCTAGTTGTGGGGTCTAACCTCAACCAGAGGAACTGCTTTAGCTTGAAACTATCTGCATCAGGCCCCAAACTTGTTCTTGGGGAGGTTCGCAGTCATGCCGGTACAAGTGAGGGACCATGAACCACAGGCATGAGCCTTGAGGATGTTCCACAGCTTGCACCACCTTTAAGCCATCAGTCCCCACCCTGGAGGACATGGTGGTGGGGACGTGTTGGTGGGAAGGGAAGAACCTGTTCAAGTAAGGCCTGCTGCGAGAAACCACCGTATTTCAGGAGGAATGGTCCAAAACCACCCACTCATCACAGAGCTATTGCGAAATCCTGGAGCAAGCTGATGCGGCCACGAGCTCGGCTGCACCATTTCTGCCTCCAAGTGACATAATTCAGGTTTGGCACTCACGCCTGCTGAACGCTGCCCCGCCTGAATCGCAATTCCTGTGTCTCACCGAAAGCCAATCTTCTAAAACAGGATTTAGACATCTAAATCATGCAGGGGGGGTTTAGTGGTTTGTTGTTTGGTTTTTTTTTAATTATCCTAAAAGCCAAGTTATTGATGGGAAAAGAAAGAACCCGAAGCTGCAAAGGAAAATTACCTCCACCCTCCACTGTGCGTATCTCAGATCAAAACCTCCTAGCTACTTTTCCACAGGGATACCTCCCACACCCCCTTGCGCCGTACAGTCCCAGGGCGAGGGACTGCCCTTTGGTTTGTGATTGTGTCATGTTTATAGCACAGAAGCACCTCAATCCAAGACCAGGACTTGACTCCACCACAGTCCAAATTAATCCCTGACTCTGCAATAATGATGAAGAGGTTATCATGAGTTTAAGCCATTTAAAGAAATGACTTCCAGCCCACACCTATTCTGGTTATTCATACCCTGGGTGTAGCTTTACAAACAGAGAAACCCGCTTTATGAGAAAACCACCCTCTAGAAATGTGGACTCATGAGCTTCTGTTAGCTGGGAGGAGGGACAAAAAGGGGCATTATTTAGAGAAAATGGTTCAATATTCGGCCACCAGGAAAAGGCTGAGCTCCTGCCACTGCTGAGAGAGGAATCGGAGAGGAACTTGGCCGCAGGGCTGGCTGTAAGCACCCAGCATTAGCTGGTGCTGGCTGGCACCTCCAAGGGGGTGTCACTAAAAAAGCTGAAGCCTGTATTTAACAACCAGTGGGGATCTTCCCATGAGGCCATAGGCTCGAGTCACGAAGCTGCAGGAGTTCACAGAGACGTCAAGCTCAAGCAAGCCTCATCTCTCCTCGGTAACACCACTTTCCCTATGGCCATTTCCTCCTGACCTGCCCTGCTTTCCCAATAACACATGCAAGGCGCAGCATTTCCAGCCGAGACTTTGAAGCCTTCAATTCACGCTCAGTTCGCTGCCGGTTTACGGAGGGACACAACAATGCAGGTACAGCAGCAGCTCCAAGACAGACACATGCACGAGCTCTCCCAGCAATAGGTAGCACAGGGTCTCCCCACAAACTCACGACATGGTTTACGTGAGCTGTATACAAGCTAAACGTGCGTGTGGTTAGACTTTTAGCCAGTTTCTCTAGTTATTAAGCACTTCTTTTCCGTCATTAATTCCTACATAACTCTATCAGTGGTATTTGTATCACACCACAGTCAAACTTTAACCATCCGTGACCGCTCTCCGTTAAGATGGTTCGTCCACCCTTTTCCTTCCTGGAGGGGAACTGGGAGGAATGCACCACTGAGCGGCGGTTTCTTCCCAAGATACAGAAATATCAAAGATGTGGGATGCCTTCTTTCATCTCTATGTGAACACACAGGTCACCCCTCCCAAGCTGTAGTCTCTTGCCTTGTTGGTCAACGCAGCTCCCGCTGGCCCCAGCTGTCACCCAAAAGGGACAGATGCTTTGGCTTACCCTTGCTGACCTGATTTCTTCTTGTGAGATACAAGTGAGACACCACCAGCCTCAAGGGGTGGAGAAGTGATGCCAGCTTGCCCCTGCCCCACAGGGACTCGGAACAGTGGCTGAAGCACTCATCCCCTTTAGGGCACCTGAGAAGCCACGGCCAAAAAGGGGCTGAAGCCAGAGCATTTGGCAAACTCCCGTGAGCACATCACCTTGGGGTACTGCTTTTGGCTGCACTTTCTGTGAAGAAGGATAGTCTAAAGGGGACCTAGCGGTGGGTTTTCATAGAGATGAGCATCCAGATGAGGATGTGAAGGGGTCAACAGATCACACAGGTTGGCACCCTGCTGCGCGGGCTTGGTCCTGGCGAGCTCAACTCCCTGCGCTGTGCTCCAGGGGCACTGCCAACACCTAAAGGCTTTGTCCTTTGTCAGGGATGCTTTTCATTTTCCTCCACTTCTCCAAGTGCCCCAGTTCAAGACTGGCTTGTCCATAGGGGTGCCTGGAGCACAGCAGGGAGCTGAGCACCAGGTCCCTACAACTGCACATGGCAGCGAGACAGCATGCAGGTTGGGGACAGATGGCCATGAGCATGGGTAGGACGGTCAAGCAGGGCAGCACCCTCCCAAGGAATTCATCCTCCCGTTGCACAGTGTTTCAGCACACACAGGTCTAAGTGATTGCACTGGGCTAAGTGCCTTCGCTTAGGACAAAAATCCCACCCTACCACACTTCCCTGGACTGCACATTTCAGTCTGCTTCATAAACAGGTTTTTAACCTTTGCAGGGCTTTGGGGCAGTATTTGCACAGTCTCTGTGTTAAATTATATATATCAGAGGAGAAACAGTGCCATTCCACTTACTGTCAAATTGCGTTGGGGTTTTATTTTAAAAAGCGACGACTTGGAGGATGTAATGCTCTGTACAAATAATTCAGACGGCGCCAGTCGTTTGGCAGCAAGAAAAGGACAAGCCCTTGCCCTGGGGTGTTCACAAAGACAGACGCTAGCTGCATTTATTCATCCCCAGTCAAACCATTGATGCTCCTGGACTGGACAGGAGTCCAGGCTCTGCTGAGCAAGGCAAGAAGGAAAGATGATGGAGAGAGGGTTTGTACCTGTTTCTTTGCAGGTGTAGGTAGCCCTCTGCCCCAACCACATACGCATTACAGGGTTACCATATATTTAAAGGGAACAGAAACGCAGAGGCAAGCGAGTGTGCACACAAGATCCAAGGGGTGTACACTGAAGTTAAGCCAATTCATGCCGGGGGCCGGGGGCGGGGCGGGGGAAGCAAATCCTGAGGCAGGGACAGGTCTTCAGAGCAAGTGATCCAGAGCCGTGGTGGATTTTCCTCTCCAGGAAAAATAAAACTGGATGGTGCTTAGACAAAGCAGGTCAAGTGTAGTTCAACAGGGAGTTAATTCAAGGAAGTGCCGTGACCTCTCGTTACGCAGAAATCAGCCAACGCATCGACAAGGGCTTCGAATTCACCAGACCAAGGAAACGGCTCCTTTTCTGCTCCAACCGCAGGGCCAGCATGGCTCCGGCTGTCATCCTCCCACCAACGCTTCCTCCTCTGTTTCTTTCTTTAACCACTTCTTGCAGCAGCCAGACTCGGCCCTCGGTTTTACCACACCTCATGTTTTATTTTTCTTCTGCAAGAGGCAGCACCGTGCCTGATCGAGTCTTTGCAAGGGCTTCAGCAAAAAGCACTTGTTCCAGCAGCTGGAACAAGCCAAATCACAGGACAGGCAAATCGCCCCAAAATCCCATCCTCTCTGAGGGCTCGAAAATTATTGCTCGCAGGCAGTGCAGCACCTCCCAGCTTGCACCAAGGTTAAAAGCCTGTGTTGATCCAGGGCATAACTAGCTCTGTACCCGCTCCGTAGGCTGAATGTGCCCCTCCCGCACCCCAGAGCCAAATCTGGGAGGATTTGCACCATTCCCTCCCATGGAGCTCAGAGGGCAGTGGATGCCCAGGGCTCCTTTTTGTGACAACCTCTGCTACTGTTATGCTCTTCCCCATTACCGATACAGTAATTTCTAGACACTGACGTGCGGTTGCATTAAGAAGCAGGCAATGAATCGAATCCACTGATTTTACTGTTGCTTTTGCATTTAAGGCTGTGTCCTTCTGATGCCGAGGACAGAGCAGACTGGCTGGATAATTTCTTATCGAAGGCTGCAGTGAGCCAAACTCACGCCGGGCAGCTTGTCACCCCCTGTCCTTACTGGGGCAAAGGGGGAGACCGTGTTTTGCCTGGCACCATGGGGCCGTGGCCTTGGGAGGATCCAGCGAGATCTGCTGGAATGCAGCCAGGGCCAGCATCATGTTTAACGAGAGGAGAGACCTTTCAAAATGAGCATAAATAATAACAAAAATTCTCCTGTCCATCCTTGAGAAGGGATAGGGGGAGCTTCTGAACGGCTTAAAAATGTAAAAACAAGGTCAATTCAGAGATTGCATTAAATGGTGACCAAATCCTTTCCTGGCAAGGAGCGACCAGACTGGCAGTCAGCTCCAGGCTTTACTGAAAACGGCAGATAAATTAACAGGCGAGTGGCTCATAAATTCCTAAGCTGAGAAACGCAAAGTTCTGGAAGGACCCCGACTCCCATGACGGATCGCAGACAGATAACAGACTCTGCTCGAAGGAGACAATCCCTCAGTCCAGCCAGCAGCACGGAGGAGCCACAGCATCAACGCTAACCACAAGCATCCTCTGGGCAGGACCAAAACTGAGTGAGACAGGCCAAAAAGCTGCAAAAAGCTGAGCAAAGGCATCCCTGGAGCAGGGGTGCCAGAAGTTAGTATTTCTGGCAGAAAAAAGTCCAGGTGGGGCACCAGAAGGTTACTGCTCCCAGTGAGCATTACCATTACAACTGCCTCCAAGCGCCTGCTTCGGGTGAGCTCTCAAGAGTAAAGAACTGCAAGAACTTAACCTCTGTCTTCCCCATTATCTTCACCCTTGTGTTTTTGCCAGCTTCTCAGCCTGCGCTATACACTGGGGAAAAGACCTTTTAATGCAGAAACTTGAGGGCAGGCAAGTGCCGGTCCTGCTTTTAGTGAATTAGTTCATTGACTCCTTTCCCCTTCCAGGAAAATCCTGCGGGGATCGATTGTATAACCCTCACTCAGCAAGCGAAAGGAGCTAAGTGCTTAATAACACAAGGAAAAGCGGATCTGAAATATGCTCTCCCATCCTGCAACATCTCCTCATCCTCCAAACACAACAGCATCGAATTCGGGAGACGATGGGTATAATGGACAGAACCCCAATACACAGGTCAGGTTAATGTCAGGGCAATAGGGAAGTGGCTACTGAAAAATGGTATTTTCTCAGTTTCTAAAACAAGATCCCTCTTGTCTGGCTGGAAAAAAACCCCACAGTGCTGTGAATGAGAGCATATCTCCCCAGTGCCGTAGCAGGGCTGAAAATGCCATGGCCCTACTGCCCTAAGATCTCCCGCTTCCCACAACCTTTCCCAAAACACCTGGCCTCTCTGTCTCCCCCAAAACTACTCTGACTCTCAGACTTTCCCCTCCAAATGACACTGCCTCTGCACCCAGATAAAATAATATTGCCATTTAGCAAGAATTTGCCTTTGTGCTGTTTAATCAGTGACAACTTCCCTTGACAATTGCTGCAGAGATAACTGGGCGCTTGCAAGCAAGCGCTGGAGAGACATAAAAATACTGAGAAACAGGCTTGGAAGGCAAAAGTCTTCCCCTGGAGACGGGAGGGTGTAGACTTCATCCAAGAATGTTTCTCTGGTGGTTGCAACCAGCCAGGCTTGAACTCACAGTGCAGAGGTGCAGCTCAGGTTCAACCATTGCTGCACGTCACCTTGAGCCACCCAGTCACTGTGACACCAGCCTGCTGGGAAACCCTCGTGCTTTGTCACAGCCTCTCTTGTTACACCACTTTTGGTGCAGCTCGGCACCGAGTTGTCACCGTGTCCCCTCCAAGCATCTTTGGGATCTCCTATCCCAACCACTCTGCATCTTAGGGAAGAGCACGAGGTGCTTCTGCAAGGTCCTGCGAGACGCTGCTGTGGACAGGGAACCACTCAGCACCCAGCAGCCCGGTCTGCCTCTCGGGACAGGGAGGAAAAAAACCTTCTCCAGGCTCAACTTTGCTCCCTGGGAAGAGCTGAAGGACCAGAGTATGCCGTTCACGTGGTTCAACATCACATCTGTGCATGGCGTAAGCCTCCCACCAGGCTTCGTTTGCTTCCCACAAGATCATAGTGATGCCCAAATTTGTCCTGGCTAGTGAGCAGTCTCTGCAGCAGGTCATTGCTTGGTGGACTGAACCTGAACCACGTGGCCCTCCTTGCTGCAGAGAGAAAGCAAGCCCCTGCTAAGGGGCACTAACGACCCTAATTTAACCCTGTACCAGCCCCGTGGCATCACTGGAAGTGGTCTGTACCCAAGAAAAGACTTTGGGACAGTGATGATTAGAAGAGAGGAACTGTTTTCCCACAGGGTAGATGAGCTTCTCCCACCCTGGGCCATCACTGGTTTGTTTTCCCACAGGATCAACAGACACAGCCGAGTGCCCCAGATCCTCCCTTATTTCTGCCTCCCAGCCTGCACCTCATCCATCCCCTTCCCTTCTTCTCAGTACCACCCTTCCCCATTTACCTAGCTCCCAGAAGCCCAGACCGGCTCACCAATGCGCAGACTAAAACTACTCCTGCTCCTGTGCTGCCCTGCCAGCCTTCTTGTCTCAAACAGGGAGGGCAAAACCCAGAGCTTGAGGATCAGGCTAAGACTTTCTCTGCGGGTGGTACTACTTGCCTGAATACAGAGATCTCCCTCACTTTCACAGGGTAGCGGGCAGAGCGCGAGGGAAAAGGAGTTTCAAGCAAGGAACTAGGATTTGGGCTTAGCACAAAACGCTGGGTTTAATTTCAAACGCGACAGCCAAGTGCTGCTGCCAGCAGGAGCTGCTGATGCTGCCCTAGCCAGCCCCAAAATCTGCTTTGGCTCAGCAGCGAGCAGCCAGTCTCCTTTTTAAGTGGACGCACTAAAACAAAGATCTTCGGGTCCCCCCTTCCCAGCTCGGGCTGATGCTACGGCTTCCCTCCTCCCGATGCACTTCAGCAAGTAGCTTTCTGGCTTCACCGTGCTGCGTCACGAAGACGGCTGGCAAACAAGCACCGAAGCCAAAGCCTGATTAGAGGGCTCAAACAGCTGCTCCCTCTGCAAAGATCTGGCACCCAGAGCAGGGCTGGAGGCCAGGGGAAAGCAGGGAGGGAGGGAAGACACCCCGCTGGAAAGAATAAGGTTGAGCCCGTTCCAGGAAATGCTGCAATGCCAGATGCAGGAGGAAGTTGAAGCAAAATAGCCTGACCTGGGAAGGGTTATTCGTGAGCTGTTCCAGCAAAGCCCTTCAGCTTTGTCTTTTCCCCCTGGCCCAGAAAAACCTCAAGCAAGAGGGAGAGCACTGCAGGGGTTGCTTTCCGCCCCCCCGCAAGCAACCTCAGGCTTTGGGAGCACACGGAGGAGCAGAAAGGATGAGGGCAGGTCCTGGTGGGGAAGGAAGGGATGCACACACGAGGGATGGGCTGTTGAGATCTGTACTAGTGTCGTGTAAATATACGGCAACGAGATCCTGCCTCTGCCAAAGCTCATTCCCAGCACCCCGGGGAGTTCACTACAGTTACTTCTCACATACGAGTGCTTTGCCTGAAAAAGTTAGCTCCTATCTATCCCTTCTCTGCATAGACCAGAAGGTACAGCCTTTCTGAGAAAGCAAACAGTTGGTTTTAATTGTTTCCACTCTCCACCCACTCTGCTCTCCCAGCTCATGCTGTTTCATCACGCAGTTTCAGCTGAAACTCTCCAAAACAAAGCATGGCCAGGGCCCTGAGAGATAAGAGAGGTGTGTACACACCATCCCCTCCCTGCAGACAGCATCCCTGGGACTGGCAGACTCTGTTTCTGGGTCGGGAAGTCCTCAAAACAGCACTTGCCAAAAGTTGGGAGTATCCCTCTGCTTGTTCTTTTCTAAACAAGTATAAAATGTGATTGCCTAAGGAAAGATTTGCTGGTTGTAATAGAAAGAGGATGCTGCAGGGACTGAGTGTGGCTTAATAACTGTACCGTGCAATTACCACACAAGCAGAGCAGTTGATTTGAACTTCATGGATGTTTTGGACCCTACTGAATACTGCGTTAAACTGGAGAAGCCGATGATGTTTCCCAGCTCTCTTGCAGACAGCAAAGTGGTGAGATATATATCAAGATCCCTAACACTCAGACGCACCGCATTTGCTTTCTTGCAGAAGATGCTGGGACCTTTTGCTGGGGTCTCTCCCTTAGAGAGATGGTATGAATTCAGGCAGAATTGGGTCCAGCAACTAAAAATGTCACTTTGCATTGGCTGGCTGGCACAAAGCAGTTCTTCCCCGCCTTGAAATTCAGTCACTTTTGCCAAAATGGACAACTGAAAGAAAAGAACCTCAAGAAGCCCTTTAGATAAAGAGGCCTCTGGAAACTTCAGCAGTAACCAGGGCACATGTGAGCTCAAATTCTTTTTTTATGGTGATTTTGTGATCAGGGCAGCTAGACAGGTCTGATCAGACAATCTTACCCGACAGCGGCATCAAGGAGACTGCTATGGCTCAGCACGGACTCCTGCTGACAAAATTGCTGGCAAAGTTCCCTTCTCCTAGTGCAGAAGCAGCGAAAGAGGGACCATCTCCACCTCCAGTTAAGCGCACAGGACCTCGCTTGCAGGTGGGACCCACTTCCAGCACCCACTCCCACTCTCAGCCCATGCCAGAAGGAGCCTCTGGTCAAACTGCAGAGCTGGCTGGATGGACAGTGCCTGAATTCACCCCATGCTTCAGCAGGGATGGGCTTGGACCTAGTTGAACTTGCCACCGCGCAGGTGAAGACCAGGAGGTCCAGAAACCTTTCTTAGAAAGATCTCGTGCTCTCTGGAGCGAGGCAGCAATAGGATGATGCCTTGCTGGCTGACCTCACGTCTTCCCAAGCAAGAGCTGATGCTACATGCCTGAACACCGCGGACTGCAAGTGAGCTGAAAGCCAGAAAAGCAGACGGAGAAGAGGTGGGTCAGCCATTTAGAAGAGGTCTCCCTCCTCCCCGAAAGGAAGCACTGACAAGTCTATGCATGATGAAGTCCGAATAACCAAAGTCATTCGTGGCCCGTGCAGCCAGCTCTGAGACACAGATGCTCAGCAGAAGACAAGCAAACTTTGCCCCTCTACAACTGCATCCATCCCTCTGTCATTAGACGTGGGGCTGAATTAATGTGTGTCTCTGAGCAAAACAGTAAAGGGGTGTCAAACACGTCCTTACCCTTTAGTCCCAAAGAAAGTTGTTTAGAAAGCCTTGGGCATCACCTACATGTGGGACGTGCAAGGGGTTTTCATGTCGTGCTCTACGATGAACCCAAACCATGGTGAGCCCTCTCTTTAGAAGGCAGCTGTGCACAGAGCATCTTCCGACCCCAGCGGACAAGAGGAATAAGCTAAAAGGCATGCAGAGCCTTGCACAAACCCCATGCCCAGACAGAGCTGGCATGGAAGGGCCCAAGGCAGGGCAGAAGGAAGTCAGACCTCCTCCCACGAGGAGCGCAGTGGGATGCTGGGGGGGCTCAGCCCCTCCTGCCACACAGAAAGAGTCAGTTCAGCTCCATTCCTCCCTTCACACAAAGCCTTTTTGTCCTTCCCCCCCCCGAGACTGCCCTCACCCAGACAGACGCAGCACTGTCTTGCGAAAGGCCAGCTGCCAACGGGGGCAAGGAGGACAACGGCAGCTCAGGCGACCCTGCCACGCTGAAATGCCACCAAGCTGCGTGCGAAACAGCACGGGCCGGGCAGTGAGGGCTGCTCCTCCCCGCAGGCAAGAAAGGAGACCCAGGTGTGTTAGATGCTGCCATATTGCCTCTCCCCAGTTGCAATTATCATTGCTCCCTGGGATGCCTTGTATTTCACGGCAGTCGGAGAAGTGGCCTCGTGGTCAGCCCCAAGCAGCTGGCCATGCCAGGGCATACAAACTCCCCAAGACATAGTGCCCTCAGGCCCTGATGTGCATCTTTTGGGGAGATGACCTGCCTCCATGCCAGACACAGCACTGTGAAGGACACGCAGAGTGCTTTTTGCAGAGGACACCGGTTTTGCACAGGAGAGGAAGGATTGGTTAGACCATCTACCTCCCAAAGACCCCCAAACCACCTCACCTAACCAAATACTATCTTCTTTTCCCTTTCCGAATGGACCACCAGGAGTATTCAGAGATAACACTTTGCCTCGCTGGACCCACCAGGCTTAACAAGAGCACCCAGCACCAGCCTGGCTGCAAACCACCTCTCTGTTTTATGCACGGGGAAACCGAGTCACAGAGAAGCCTCCTTTGCTCCTGGGCCTCACGGCGGGCAGAACAGCCTGGACCTGGGTGCAGCAGGCCTCCCTGGCATCCCAGAGGCTCACGATGCTGAGCCTGGGCAAATAAACCCTGCTGGGGAGAGAAGATGTCGGCTGGGGCTTGGCACCCTTGGCGAAGGATGCGCCGTGCGTTTTCGGGGATGCCTGAGAGCAGAGATGGTGTAAAGCAGTGTCGAGGTGCAAGGGGACAGGCGTACTTACTTTCGGCCGCTTCCACTGGATGCCCTGGATCCTTGACTTGTAGAAGAGCGAGTCGTCGTTGGCGGGGAAGAGCGGGTCCTCAAAGAGCTGCTTCCGCCGCTGACACTCCTTCTTCAGGGAGGCGTAGCGCTGGTTCTCGTATGGCTTCACCGAGGAAAACATCCTTCCCCACCGGCCCTGGGAGGACAGGCAGAGCGGGAGTGAGATGAGGCAGGGTCTGGCCAGGGACACTCAGTCCTCCTCTGCAGCATCTGAGTGGCAGAACCAAGACATCGTGGCTGGAGATACCCACCCAGCCCCTGCCTCTGCCCTTCCCCAGTTCTGGCTGGCCTACATCGCTAGACCCCACGTTTATAGTCCCATGAAGCACCTCTGGCTCACTCCAGGAGGTATCAGTGTGCTTCATCACCTGTTTAAACAGGCAGGGAAAATCCTGCCTCCAAATGAGGAGGGACAGATGACTCCTCTAAGCCCAAGTGTACCTTGCTGATCCCCTGGGCACGGGACTCCCATTTACGCTCCCAAGTTGGCCAAACGCCCCCTAAACAGGCACAGTAGGAGATGATAACTGGTGTCCTGCCTCTTAGCGAATTTGTAACTCATTTGGGAATAACACAGCCCTCGGAGGCAAAGGAGGAGAAGACAACCCCTGCAAGACAGGTCTGCACAGGTTTTACGGGGGCTGAGCCCTACCCAGAGCACCCCCACCGTGCAGCCTCAAATCACAGACATACATATTTCGTGATTTCATCAGAGACGCCAGTTTCTCAGCAGACTTTATCAGATCTGTTTTTAATTAAAAAAAGGCCTCCTGGCAGAGCGCCATGTGTTTCTGGATTAATTATTCTGTTTTGACAAGCATCTAGCTTCCAGGGCAGAGATGTGAATTTAGGAATCCAGAAGACAGCAGGAAACCGTTGCCCAAATGCCCCCCCGCCAAAGAGAGAGCAGCACCTCTCCATCACCGATCTATCACCCCTGCCATTTGATCACTGGGTACCAAGCCCTTTGCTCAGGTCCTTCCACCCCGCAGGTCGAGTCACCCTGTCCCCACAGCAGGCACGAGGAAAGGCGGTGCTTTCCCCTCTACTAAATCACAGACCTTCTTCCAAAGCTCCATCCCTAAAGTTTCCCTGTATTTATTTATAACAGCCACGCACAACCCTTCTCTCTCCTCAAAATGCGATGTCCTTTTCAAAATGTTGACCACTAGTGACCCTAGTCTGAAAACGCCTAGTCCGGTTTCCCAAAGAAATGGGGTTTTGTGTGCCACATAATCCCAACTGTGGTCTCCAACGCCATCCACAGTAAAATGAAGGGTGCCCCATCCTGCGGGCAGATGCACCCAGCAAGCTGACCTAACTCATTGCTCCCAGCGAGACATACAGAAACCATACGCTTGTTGTGGTATCATCACCTGCGGTGGGACAAGCAAGTTGCAGTAAAGGCAGATTGGAAGCAGGTAATCCGTAAACATCCAAAATCCCAGGGATTATACGATCACTTACAGTCGGGCATCAATTTAGGAGCAGTGTCACATCCCTTGTTAATGAATCGCTAGGATTAGCTGCAGGGAATTAGGTGTTTGAGAGCTAAACCAATGCCCAGGCTGGTCAGAGCAGTCCTTCGAGAGCACCTCCCACCCAGTCAGCCTCCTCTCGTCTGGCAGAGACGAAAACGCTCCACTTCTGCAAAGCAGAAGAGCAAAGCATAGGTTTTAACTGACGGTATTTATCAGCCTGATGAGCGGCACAAGTGCTTATCACTCAGAGCTTAAGTGAACCCAAAGTAACCCCCTCGGCTGCTCCACAGGTCTCTGCTGCTGAGGATCAGTTGCCAAAGCAGCTTGTGGGGTGCTTTGTGCCAGCCAGCCACCTACCTTTCTCCAGATCACCTAGTGTGTCCCAGCCCCAAGCCCGGAGATGCAGCGACTGCAAATAACTGTGCAAAGGGGCAATTAGGCCTTTAATTAAACACGGTCTGAACTGCAAGGGAGGCGCCACCCTGGCTAGCCTGCATAGGATGGACTGGAGCAACAGGTAGATGCATCTCCCATGAGGAGACCATTGGCACTGGGTGGCCAACAACCCACCTGCCCCGATGTCACTCTACTCCCGTGCCCCCGCTGTGGAGGAAGAACATAGTGAGCATTTGGCAATGATCCTCCAGGATTTTTGATTTGAGATTTTATAGTTTATAACATCTTAGCTTGCAGGCCAACCACAGGGAGAGCAGCGCTGCCTTCAGTGCACTGCACGACCTGCTCCATGTACAAACCAAGGCTAGGACCTCGCCTGCGCAGGGCCAGTTACCGAAGTATTAATTCACACAGGAGCCTTGGAAGGCGGCTCAGCGATGTATTGAGGTGCTGCGGCACAAAGGGCTTATAGCAATGCTCACAGGATTTTCTCCTTGGCATCAGGACCCCTTCCCAGATGCTACAGAGAGGCTCAAGTACATCACCTGCCCTCGGAAAAGCCTTAAAAATAAATAGCCCGATATCAAAACCTGAATTATACACCAGATTTACTCCTTGTAGAAAAGCAGCCAGCCTCACTGAGCAGTCAGGGAACGCAGCCAGTAGTCAAAACACGCACCCACCCTGCTAAGAGGGCCAGGGAATGAGCTAGCCTCTGCACCTCCAGCAGAGGAAGGGGGTGAAAGACAGGGAAGATGTCCCCAGGGAGGTCGTGGGGACGTCTTGGCAGTGAATGAGCTCCTTTTGAGCGGGAATCAGGCAGGACTTTCGCAGTGACAGCACTCACTGCTAGCGAGAGACAGGCAAAGCAGCAGTGCTGGGAAAGGATGGCTGGCAGCTGCCTTCTGCACGATACAACAGGCTGAGAGAGGAGGATGCTGCTGTTAACTGAGATGCAAGACGAATTGCTTGGACCGGTGCATGAGCTGGGCTGACAGACGGGAAAGGACATTTCCACGGGAGGTTGTGCAGAAAGAACCAGGGAGGTTTAGGAAGAGAGCCTGGAGAGGAGGGGCGGGAGGTCGGCTGCTGCTTTTCTAAAAGACACGCTCGAGTTAAGGCAGGAGTTACGGGTTTGACGCAGGAGATGCTGAACGCTGCTCCGCAGCCTGTCCCACGGCCGAGGGCTGGCACTTGGCTGCTCATTCATAAAATTACTGCTCTGCAACGACAGCTTGGAGCCGCGTTTTCCAATGACCGTTGCAACACCGACTTCCACCAGACACCCTGGGCAATGTCCTTCCCTATGAGAACAGGTCTGCGGTCCTCTCGGCCAAGGAGCTCCAGCCTTTCTGCCCCCCCAGATTTGCCCGGGGAAAAGGGCCAACTCCACAGTTGACTGTCAGTCAGTGACTGTCACCTCGACAGCCATCTGTCCTCGCCGCGGGGCTGCTCCCACACGAGAGGGTGGAGATGGATTTGAGTTGCAGAGGAAATGCCAAGCAGAACGAGAAGGGATACCGTTCAGGATAATTAAAAAAAAAAAAAGAATAATAACTTGCAAAATAATTAAAAGGAAGGGGCGGGGGGAATGTTCTTAGGGCAGCGTTAAAATTCATCACTCTCTCTAATTTGCAGCATTTCGTGCTTACCAGGCTGAACTTCAGATCTGCCACATTAAAATGCTCAAGGGCTGCCTAATTACTCTTTGCCTTCTCACACCAAGCTAGGACGCTCCAGGAGCACAAGAACCGGACATTTTCATGCCTGGTCCGAATTAACAACCCTACACTTGCACGTGTATGTGTTTGTGAGTGAGCAGGGAGGGGTATCTGCGCTCACAGCTCTCAGCACAGCTGACTTTTTGCAAACAGAGGTCTGAGCCCAACCTCAGTCCAGCCGTGAAGGAGTTAAACGGGAAACCATTTTATTTGAGGAGGCAGCCAGACATATGACTCAGGGGTGTTGTGGACTCCCCCTTTTCACCTCCAGCATCCTCCCCTCCTCCCAGCACCTGCCAGCTGGTAACGATCAGGGCTCCGAGCACTGCAACCGGGAGAAGGACTGAAAGTGCTTGTGTTGGCCAGGACCAAATACTTGCTGAAAGGCTCTTCCTTCCTCCCCCCCAAAAACTGTTTCCTCTCCTTCCCTTCCAGCTCGGAGTCTCCTGTACCACGGCGAGCTGGCACGGGCTCACCACGCCTGCGTTATCACAAAGCTGCAACCCCGGCCAGGAGCAAAGGGCTCCTTCCTTGTAGATCCTACGGTCGCCTGCCTCTAGCTCAGACAAAAGACTTTGTCCGTAGAGGAGAGGATCTGCTGGGCAGGGTTCTCCAGCCCCGTTCTCACTGAACACCTTCGGTAACACATTGCAAAGGCACAGGAGCAGCCAAGGAGGAGACAAAGCAGGGTGTGCGGTTGCCCGGTCCCCAGCCAGGTGCAGCCTTACGGGTACAACCTACAACACTGCAGCCCAATAGCAGGGTGTTCAGAGCAGCTAGGCTCTTTCTAAAAATGCTATTTAAAACATTTTTTCTAGCCTCCTTGGGTGTTTCTATTGACAGACATGGGACAACGCTGGGGTTGCCCTTCCACCTACCAACACAAAGGTCCAGCTCAGCGGAGGAAAGGCTGCCGACGCAAGGGCAGCTTTATACACCTTTTCCCCAGGACCCAGGGAAGACGCAGTTGAACCGTGAATCGCTCTCTGCACTGAACACCAGATAAGCACGCCACGCCTCTTAGCCGACATCTCTATGAACGAAGAAGCCTCAGGTCATGGGCTACAAAGTGACAGTCCCACTGCAAGGCCGTCAGGACCAGCAGCATACGGTCCACAGCAGGTCCGAGCTGCATTCTCAAAGCCCTTTCCCGCTTTGCTTTGGATTTGAAGTGGCATGGCCCACAGCCAGCAGCACCGCGTAGCATCCCGCATTACCAGCGCCTGCAAGGACTGGAAGGTGAAGCCACGCTGGCGCAAATTAGAAAACAAGACATCATTTCTTCTCAAATTGACTGCGGTTAACCAGGGGAGCTAATTCTTATGGGAAGTCATAGGTAGTTCATCTCCAGATGTTTCTGAGCAGAGTTGGATATCTTTCCAGAGAAGCTGCTTTAGCCAAAATGCAAATTACTGAGCATTTACAGCGGTTACTTGCTGAAACAAAACTGCTGAAGAACAGAAGACTGAATGTTCCTTTCTGGCCTTTATCTCTCTGCTTTATCCGGTAGTATCTCTGCTCTCATGTAAGAGCTAAAAACTCCACTAGGCTAAAGGTGAAACAACCATTTTTGTTCTTAATTATATTTATATCAGGCTCTGATTTCTGTCAGTGATTTGCTGCAGCACAGCTGAGGTCTGAATCCGGACACCTGAACACAGCACCTTTCAGCCAGAGGGTTAATGTTGTGTGCGTGCACACAGGGAGAAGCCCTCCCCCTTCAAAAACTCAGTGTAGATGGAGTGGATTTAGTCTCAAAAAAATCCTTCACGGGTTAAGGGCTGTTTGTTCTGAGTGAGTAAACCCGCTGCATCGATACGGCTTTTTGCAAGCATGTAAGTATGGCAAATGCTCCTTGATGACACCTCCTCCTCTACGGAGTGGGAAAAAGCATCACTTTCCATCTGCAGGGATCCCGCTCCCTTCTACAAAGCACTCTGAGACCTACAGAGGAAGGTACTGTCTAACAGCAGGCTATTACTGTGAAAACCTCAAGAAAAAAGTAATCTTTCATTAAAAGTGCATTTGTAGCACAGCCAGGGCAGGGGCCAGGGTCACTCTCTCTAGCAGAAAACTACTGCAAGTGACCGTATCACCAAAGCGAGCCCGGCTGGCAATATCTGCAACAAAATCAGCCGAAGGTCAGATGTCACATTTGGAGGCTGTTTCCAGCAACGCAGAGTGATTTTTATCACGCTTGCTTTATTTCCTCTGGTTGTTTTTTTTTCTCCAGAACATCGCTCCTTTGTTGCTTAACGGCAAGAAGACGGCACCGGGAGAGACACAGCCAGCCAGCGGGCTTGCGTGGAGGCACAGCGTTCGGATATGTTTTTTCCTGGGGAGGCTGGGGTTAACGGGAGGTCTCGGCATCCTTGGATACCCATGTCTGCAGGAGCCAGCTGGGGGTGATGGCCAGGAGCTCCCTTTTGCTTGGATAACTCACACCCGGGATGCCTTTGGCCTCGGGAGTTCCTCATTCCTTCCAGATATGAGTCACTTTGCAAACAGAGTCAATGTTGGAGCTGCAGGAAGAAAGGGCAGCCCCATACCGTAAACACCCTAATAACCCTGCGCTGGCGGCGAGCTCTGTCTGGCAAGAGCATCGCACGCAAAAGGCGTTCGTGGCATCAGCCAGGCTGGCCCTTCTGCTCAACACAGACATTAAGGTCAGATGGGACCAGGACGTGTGTCTGAACGCATGGAGATGCCTGGCAAAGGCAGGAGGAACAAGCTCAAAGCAAAGCTGGTGGCAGCGTCCCCCACCAGACCGGCAAATGCAGGAGGCTGGAGAGACGCAGGACTGGCAGGGACAGGGGTGGAAGAACAGCACAAGGAGGTGGCAGAAGGACAGACCCACAAGCAGTGGGAAAGGGCAGGCTATAACGTGCCACCGGGCAGCCAGCCTTGGCGGGGGGAAGCAGGGAGGAGCTGAAGATATTCACCAAGCTGGGTTCAGCTCACCCCAACCCACTTATGGTTTGAGGAGAACAGAGAAGCTCAGTTTTGGGGGCTCCTCAACACGTCCCCAAGTGCCGTTCAAGCCCTGAGCCAGCCTTACCGTGGCAGGCACGTGTTACATTAGGCTTGGTCCCCAGGCCACAGCAGGGTTAAACCCCCTTGTAGATCACTGGAAGGTGAATTAACCGGCTTTGCCAATGCCCAGCCCCTGGAGACAGTCATCGCTTCGCCAACCCTCCACGCCCCAGCACCCCGGACCGTGACCCTGGTTAATTATTGCAAGGAGCAGCACAGAGCACAAGCAACAACAAAGCACTCCTGAGCTCACTCAGGAGCCCTGGGGCTTCCCAAAAAAATACCTTGTGGACAGCAGGAACCTTCTCCAGGGCTCCCCCAGGTTTATATATGGCAGCCTGAACCGGGATGGAATAGCACAGGGACGTGGGGTTGGTGTCATCTAGCAAGGTCTATGTTCAAACACGGCACGGCTCACACAGAGCAGGTTTTCAGGCACCAGAGAAATGCGGCCTAGGAAGAGCAGAGTCGCGCATGCGGAATCGAGCCACCTCCATCTGTGGTTGTCCAGCCACATGGGCCTTCCTTATCCCAAGGGGGCTGTCACCCTACACGTGCATCGCGTTGGATACAGACCACCTACCCCCCGAAATAACAGGAGCGCCGTGCCCTTCTCAGCCTCCATATTGATTACTTTTTGTATTTAAAAAAAAAAAAAAAAAAAAAGCAGCTATTTTTTCAGGAGTGGACTGAACATGTATTTCTATTATTTATTCAGGGCTTCTAATTGAACGTCTGGACCAGCTTCTTTTAAATCCGGTCACACCGACTCCACTGGAAGCCTTGCACCACATCAATACACTCGTGCTGGTTTTCTTGCCAGCTGGGCAACAACATTATGGTCTAAAGACAGACCTGTACCTCTGTGAGTGGCTAAAGGGAAGGACAGAGGAGTCACAGGGCACTGCTTGAGACAGCCTAGAGAGCCTTTTTCTTGGGCATTACAGGTCACAGAGATGCTTTGTTAGGAGGTTTGGGTAACCTGCAAATTCATTCAGAAAACTCATCATTAGCACAGATAAAATGCAGCACGTCTCCATGCAAATGCTCTGCCTTCAATAGCTTCTGCAGCCTCTGGGATAATTAAAGCAATTGAACTTCAAAAGATGCCGGAGAAGCAGAAGAGATAACGGGGCTACAGCTACTCTGTGGGAGACTGAATCGAGGCAGCTGGATCCTACAAGATCATCCCTCCCAGACTAGCTGTGCTGCTTGTCCCTCCGGCTGATCCAGAGCATCCCTCCTGCAGCTTCAGCCCAGA
Source organism: Sagittarius serpentarius (assembly GCA_034782735.1). Taxonomy (NCBI): domain Eukaryota; kingdom Metazoa; phylum Chordata; class Aves; order Accipitriformes; family Sagittariidae; genus Sagittarius; species Sagittarius serpentarius. The sequence continues at coordinate 24,008,630 of JAVKLA010000026.1, forward strand.
TCACGTCATAGCACCAACGCCGTCCCCACGGCTACGGGTTTCTTCTCTCTCCCTCCCCTCCACCCCTTGTTGCAGGCAGAGCCCAAATCTCTGTCCCCTTGGAGGCCTGGAGGTACAACCAAGTCCTTCAGGTCTGCTCTCAAGAGACCCCTGGCCACACCAGAAATGTCCCCCTTGTCCTGCCCCCGTTCAAACCGAGCAGGATCAAAACATCACCTGCAATGTCAGCCAACGAGGGCTCCCCGCTGCCTCCGACGACGAGCCCCACACCCCAGGCTTTGCCCCAGCCCTACAGCTCCTGGCCCTGAGACAGGACGCAAACCTCTGCCACGACAGCATCTCCCAGGTTTGGCTAATAAACAGTTTTAGTATTTTGTCTTATCCCGACCTAGACCGGAATAACAGCACCGAGGCTCTCTGCTCCTTGCCCTCCTCCAGCCTGGGTCCTCCATTTTCAGTTTTCCTCTTTGACAGACTCTTAAACCTCTTGCTAGCCCTTTCCTGAGCCCCACGTCTTACAAATCCCATAGCCACAAATATCCAGACCACACCTGAGTACTGTCTGACTCCAGAAGAGCGTTCCCCTTGTCTGCAAAACCTTCAGGCTGGGCCAGCGAGATCTGCCATTTTTTGATTTTACCTCCTTTTCCCTCCGTCTTTAATGAAGTACAAAAGTCATATTTAAAAGCTTGTAGCAACTCAAGTTGCTAGTGCTTTTGAGGAGGGAAGCCTCTCTCAGTCAGGTCGATTGGACCACCTCAAATTTGTGGGATTTATTAGAAATCTTTGCTACTGGATTCACCCGGCTCTTGCAAGCTGCAAGGTCTGAACAGAAGTTCCCGCTGTCTCCGTTTGAGCTCTCCAAGTTGTGTTTCTGCCTTGGATGCTGCAACTCCCCCAATATCCCAGCCAACTTTTCCCACCTTTATTCCTTCATTTCAGCAGCGCTGCTCTTCTCTAATACAGAGTCAAGAGTTTGCCATACTGCTCTCGGAGCTGTGCAGCCTTTTACCAGGCAGGGACTAGGCACCGGCTTTCCTCCCCCAGGGAGACGGGTACAGGTCACGGTGCTGAGCACCGCAGGTTACCTCCGTTCAGCCTCAAGTCCCTATCAAGCATCTCCCCTGTCAAGTAGCAGGAGGCTGGATGGATACCTCCTGTGGGCCACATCTGGTCCGTGACCTACAGCTGGACGACCAAAGCCAACCAGCACCACAAAAGCTGGTGCTGTGCACCACGGCTGACATGCACTGCAGCACTGCAATGTTTGCTGGGGTAGGGACGGATTGTCTCCTACTGTGGAGATGCTTTCAGCAATTCGTGCATAGCAGAATTACTCAGGGAGGGACTGATCCATTTTACAAGGGACAGTGACCTCCAGAAAGCGCAGGAGGTCACCACGCACCAATACAACATGACCTTTGGTAGGGGGTGATGCTCCAGTGCAGCACCCACCTTTGTTTGCTTTTGCTTCCTAGTACTTCTGTAACGGGATCAGCCGTCATGATGTGATGCATCCCCATGTCGTCCTGCTCCATGCAGTCCCGAGGGCAAGGTAGGACCTCTGCACCCACGGGGCTCCACACGATCCTCTGGGGCCCTTCCTGTGGTAACCCAGAAGATCCTGCCCTTTTCTAGCCCTTTCATAACTCTGCCCTCGGACAGGCTCCCCAGGTCAAACTAACCCATCGCCAAGCCACAAGCACAAACAGTGAGACCAAAACCCTGCTCCTCATCCTGCAAGTCCATCCTACCTCACTTCTGGGGGAAAAATCCAAAGTTCCCGCTCCTCCGAGAGCATCCAGTGCCCTGTGCCACTCACCCTCCTAGGGCTGCCCCTAAAGGGACATCCCCCAGCGGCTGGGATTACAGGCAGCAGCATCAGGAGGGACCCTACACAGACAGGATAAAAATCAGCCGTCCACCCAGGTCAGAAGATTTCTTCCAGACGATGTTTTCTCCTCTTTTGAGGACCTCTTGCTTTGCTGCAGCCCAGCACGGCCAGTGCTTGCTCCTGCTGCCATGGCTGGCAGCCGGATCCATCACCCTTGCTCTCACCCCAGCAAAAATATCTGTCACTGCTCTGATGCCTGTCTGGAAACTCTTCCCAAAGCCAGAGCGGGCATCGACTTGTCTGCAGGAGGTGGCCCAAGGCATGTTATTACCGCAGGGTTAACAGCAAGCGGGAGAGCACGGGCTGAGCACGGGACTCCGGGATGGGGATTAAGCCCCTGCCTCCTCCCCCAGCAGGTATCCTGCTGGAAGTCCTTGCTCCGTATCCCTTTGGAGATCATGCTGGAGCAGCGAGTCACAGGGTGCGTACAAGACATACCCCATGACACAGGGAAGAGTTTCACTTTCCTGCACGGGACAGAAACCTGCTGCAGCCCCAGCCGCAGCCCTGTCTTAGATGCAATCAATCGCTGCTCTTCTGCTTCTGCATGAAGACCTGCCGGGCAGCCAAATGCAAGACTTGCTGGGCAAGCAGCCAGCGGACACCATCCCCATCCAACGCCCGGGCAGCAGCGGGTGGCCTGGCTCCTTGCAAAAGCAGAGTTTGCAGCTGCACCTTTTACCAATGCAAGACTTCCCTTTGCTTGGCAGAGAAGTCACCTCCCTTAATTATACCGGGGCAATCTTTACAGCATTTACACATGCTCAGACAACTGGTAGGACTAGCTCTACAAGGCTTTCGGAGCGGTAAGTGTGCAAATACTTTGTAAGAAGCTCTTGCTTACCAGGGTGTGGCTTGCAAAAATTAAAACAAACCAACCCCAAACTCTGTGCGATAAGCAGGCGTGCTTCCTTCTTCTTCATAAGGGGACTGGGGGCAATGGTGGAACAACTCAGGACAGGCTGGGGAGGGATGGAGTCAACCAGAGCCATCTGCATCCTGCTCCAGTGAGCCAGGGAACCTCAAACAAGTAGAAATGCAATGTAAGCTTGGAGGGAGGGTGCTCACTGCAAGGGAGAGGGGTGTTTTCTCACCCGAGGAATTCACTGTGTGAATTATCTGGAGCTATAACAAAAAAACCCCCAGCAACAACAACAAAAACACAGCTGGGAAAAAGCCTCTTGCTTTAAGGGAAAGCCAGGCAGGAGCAGAGCTGGGTTCTTGTCCTTCTCACCCGGCCAACAGATAGACCCGCTGCCCGTCATGTTGTAACTCTGTAGCAAGCACTGTTACCTGTCCCTTTCCCCGATGCTAAAAGCATAGCCCTGCCCTGGGCTGCGGCAGTCTCGTTTGATTAGTTATGGCCAGATTTCAGGATAAAACTTGAAGGAATAAACCAGGGCTGCAGCCTCCCTCATCTGAGGCTGAGCTGCAGCCAGCCAAGGAGACAATTTGCCCCATAAGCTAAGGAGGTCCCTGCATGGTGGGGAGAAGAAACCCTCTCCCATGTATCATTTCAGAGCTCCCCATTAAGGTTTTCCAGCCTCCCAGCATTAAGGTGGTTGGGATGCGTTACAGTCCCCTCTACCCTTAACCTACGCTCACGACCGATTGAAATCGCAGGACACAAGACAGCAGAGATGATGCTCAGATGAACGGTGGGAGGACTAAAGCTGGTTGGTTTTGCACAAGGGCAAACCAAGGGGCAGGGAGAGCTTTTCTGTGCCAAAAGAGTATTTTAAGGTAAAATGCGCCAGAACGTTATTGAATTGGGACGTACCCCCTAGAGCACATGAAAGCTGCCTACAAGATGCACGAGCAGGCGGGGGGTGAGGAGCTCGGTCCAGCCAGGGTGAGGAGCTCAGTCCAGGCCCCTCTGAAGGGCTGGATCAGGCCCAAAGGAGCTGGTTCTCTGACCTACATGCTGCAAAGCCCGCAGGCTCCCAGCACGGCTTTGCAGAGGCATCATCTGTCACGTCTCCAGCACAGGAGGATCCCCAAAGCATGAAGATCTGCAATATTGGCTGAAAACTAATGCATCATGCAGAAAGACAAAGGCTGTTGAAGCCTCCCCGGTCCCAAGAGTGCAGAGAAGAAAGGATTTTTTTCCCAGAGGGGTTGAAAAATTCAATGGCAACCATTCCTGTTTCCACCGTGACCTCAAGAAATTGCCCCTATATTAATGCACCAGAATAGGGTCTCTCCTACAGCGTAACCCAATTTAAGGCTCCATGGTGTTAAGGGGAGAGCTAGGAACAGGGGAAGGGTTAATGTCGCAGCCAGCCAGATGCTCCACTGGTGAAAAAAGCAGCCCCCGTGAAGCCAATGGGTCTGTGTTCATTTTCTGCAGTGCCCAGAGCCTGGCCCTTTCTCCCTGGGTAATCAACTGGAAGTGAGCGGAGCCGGAGTAATCACCACACCTCATTCCCCATCCGCGATGCTGCCCGCAGGGCCAGGAGATGGAGGAGCACCGCCTGGCCCGAAGCAGGTCAACGCAAGACTGTCATTAAGCCTTTGTGCTCCACAAGCAGCTCAGAAGAGCAGGTGAAAGCTCAGGCATGAAGGTATCAGCAAAGAAATGGTACCCGAGTGTGCCCCACGACACCACGGCATGAGCAAAGGATGATGGACACCTCTTTATGGACTGAAACCCTCCTGCAGGTATAGAAGAGGTTTCAGCTCTGGACACCTGCAGAGAAAGTAGTTGACACGTCTAGAGATGTGAGGAGGAGGAGGAGGAGGAGGTGGAGGGAGAGTGCCTGATCCCAGCCTTCAAGGCACAGCTGCATCCTTCTCATTCTCCACATATTAACCTGCCGCTGCCCTGCTTGGAGTAAGCATTAGGAGAAGGGTCTTGGTACCTCTGGACCAGCCAAAAATATCGGGTGATGAATGCAGAAGCATGAGCAGATTTGGAGGATGCACTCGTTCTTAGTACCATCATACCCCAGCACAAACACTGTCTAAATCTGCTCTTGGGATCAGATCCAAAGCCTTCTTAAAGCATCGATGCTTTGTTAATAATCTGTGCAGCAATCAGGGAAGGGAGAGCTGGATGGTTCTGGGGGGGTTTTTGAGGCATAATCAAAGACAAAAAATTATCTCAGTGACATGGCTGGGCTTCATGTGCTTCATGCCTGGTCTGGTCCCACATCAGGCAGATGATGAGACCTGCTCGGCTAACACAGCCCTTCCCAAAGGAGATACCAGGACAGGGTGTCTGGACCAGAGAGTCCCAGCATCCTACCTCGACAAGCCCCAAACCTTCTTTATATCACAGTCAAGCGCCTTAGAAGAGAGGTGATGTGCCCTAATTCCCACTTTCCTACCCTCCTCCGATGGGGTGCAGTTGCAGAGCCTCTGGATAAGCCTCCCAAGCTAAACTGAATGAACGCACACCCCTTTGTCCCCCCACCAACCCTGTCCTCCTGTTCAAATAGCTCTTCTGCCTCCCTGGCGTTCACCCCTTGGATGTATTTATAGGCAGCAAGCACATCCCCTCTCCGCCTTTGTTTCGCTGGGCTTTTATAGCCTTGTATAATAGCTCTCCATCCCTCTGATCAGCCTCAGAGCCCTGTTTCCCTGCACCTGCTTCAGGCTGAGTTAATCCCTCTCAAGCACCAGATCTGAGAGTCTGGTCCTTCCCTGTTAACTCTTTCATACCCTTGTCCCACCAAAACCCTTTGCCTGGTTCCCCCCAGCTTTTAGCAACCCTCCCAGAGGCACCCGGGGACCAAACCAGCCCTGAGCCCCCAGTCTCAGCTGCCCCAATGTGATTCAACCTCCAAACATAGCACAAAGCCCAGCCATACAGCACCTCACTGTATGGCTTGATATATGTCCTAGGGGACATCCCCACACCCTGCAACTCATCCTCGAGGTCAGCCAGTTCCCTCTGGCCAAGCATCTCACCCGCACCACACGGATGGTGCCTCTCAGCTTGGTTTTGCAGGCAAATCTGGCAGGAAAATGAGAATGAGCTCAGATCTTCCCTTAAAGGCTTTAAGCAGATTTAAGCTCTCCTGCATGGGGTTAAACTGCCCAGCAGTGCCCTTTGCCAGTTCCCCTCCCCTCAGCAGAACTCTTCTCCGCTGACATACTCCCACATGCACTAAAAGCCCCGTCAAGTCCAGATAAAGGAGACCTGTAGCATCTCCTTTGCCTAAAAACGAGAGCAAAGCTACAGGTCGGTCCAGCACAGCCCTGGGTTTCCACCTCCCTCCACCCTGGGGAATTGAGGATGCCCATGGTATTTCTCCATGGGCATCCATCACCGCCTGAAAGAGCTCCCTTGAACAGACAGCGCTGTGGGGGAGACAGCAGCCGAGCAGGGATTTTGCTGAGCTCATGGCCATGTGAAAGCCCCACCTAAGTAATTTCTTACCGGAACAGGCAAGGACAGGGGGCTGGTGGCAGACAGCCAGGGTTGGACTTGACTCTGCCATGAACCTCTCGAGCGCCTTGGTCATGTCACTTTACCCCTTTTTCATGCGTCACTGCTTCGCAGACAGGATTACTGCTTCTGCGCGTCACACGGGGTGTCCCTAGGACATGACAAAGGGGCTTGATTTCTACTCTGAACAGGGCCTGCTACAGCAAGCCCCGCTGCCTTCCTCAAAAAGCACTTTTCCTTTTGCTTATGTCCTGATCCTCGACTCAC
>JAVKLA010000026.1:24019439-24091927 GCA_034782735.1 Sagittarius serpentarius
CAGCAAACTGCAAATCCAAAAAAAAAAAAAAAAAGGGTGAACCACCCCCCGCCCAAACCCTCGGTTTCTGAATGTCTGTAAAGGGGAAAAGTAGAACCTACGCAGGTCTCCAGCCCCAAGCCCAAAATCATCAGTAACGGCCCTAAAACCAGGCACCAGGCAGGCTAGGGCAGGGACGGATGCTGCTGCTGCTGCTGCTCCTTTGGAGGGCTGGGAGAGCATACAGCCCATTTTGATTTGCGATGTGCTTAAATGGGGAGACACTCCATCACTGTTAATTAATTAACAGCATCATCCATCATTCCTCCCACCAGTACGGGCACCTCCTGCCCAGTTAGCCGCCGTGGGCTTCCTTTAACAGCAGTGGAGGTAAATAGGTAAATTCCTATTGCGCTCTTTCACCTATTTGACCTCAAATCTGCGAAGGGGGAGCATCTCGCTGCTGGGGACGTGGGGACCGGGGGGCACATGGGGGACTTTGTCATCCACAGGGGTGATGGGTGCAGCGCCGGCCGATGGGGTGAAAAAAGAGGAAGGAAAAATGAAAAACAAGAGAAAATGGGCTCACCCTTGAGACGAATCAGCAGCGGGAGCACGGCTTTTATTTTGTTAACAGGCTGGAAAGCGTTAGTGTAAAGCTGGAAACCATTAGGGAAAAGCTCCTCCGCTGAATTAAGGCAGCGAGCGGGTCCCCAGCCGCTCCCATCTCCCCGCAGGGATGGGCAGCCCGAGCCCGCTCTCGTCGCAGCCTCAGATCTCGCCGATTAACTTAGTTGCGTTTTCGATTTCGGCCTCAGCGGGGGAAGGAAAATTATGTAAATACAATTTATAATGACGCTTCATTGCTCCTCAGCATGATGCAAATGAGGCCACGGTGACGGGGGTGATGCGAGGGCTGCACAGTGGAGAAGGAAGAAATAGCGATGCTTTAAAACCGGACCCCAAAAATAAGTAGGAACAGGGTAAAAGGCACAGTGGAGGAGGAAAACTGCAGCCCGTGATTCCTCCAACAAACGGGATTTCATTATTCCTTCTGGGATTTCAAAGCAGACAACGTGGTGAGGTTTTCCTTCCTCCCGGGAATAATCTGTTCTTCTTACTCATGCAGGGGACCCCCAAGGTGAGGTTTGGTCCTGGGGCGGTTCAAGGTGAGGGTCTGCCTGCCCAGGGCGGTGGGAGGCGAAGAACTGCCCCCTCCTGCCACCCCTGCTCCTGCAAGGCCAGCTCTCTCCCTCCAAGGGCATGTTTTGCGGGGAGAAAAGTGAGAAAATGACTGCAGGTGGGCGGCTGGTGCCCATATCCTCATTTTCATGCCACGGAGGTGCAGGGAGCAACCTCTGACAGCCCCATCCCCTGCCTGGTGAAAGCAATCTGAGCACGGTTGATCCCATCAGGTTGCAGTCTTCTGCTCCTCTTTGAGGTTATCAAGAAATGAGCCTACTACGATTCCTCTGGTCGTCCATCTGCATTTGAATTAAACCTCATTTTGCTGAATTCTACAAAGTTGTTCGCCCCGCCTGCAGCCTCTGGAATACCAGTAAAGTATTCTCTCCTTTCCCTCTCAACATGACTGCAGCATAATCTCCTACTCATTTGATTTATTTAAGCAGGCCTTCAGATGCTCCAGTAATGGGAGTCATTTAGGTCCCTCTGCAGATATGTATTTATTTATTGCTGTTCATTTAAACTGCAGAGCCAGTTGGCAGGAGAGAGACAAGACTGGGGTCACAAGGATCTTAAATTATTCGCTGTCAAAAATAGCTGGTTGAGAAAGTTAAATTAAGCAAGGTTATTCAAGGTCATAGTCAATGACTGGTGGGAGGAGAAGGGCGTTAATTAGCTGCTTTTTTTATGGGGGTCACCATGACCAGAGGACCAGCAGCTGGTAACAAAAAGGGAAACTGTAGCAACTCCTCTTGTTTTTTTGGCAGAAGCAGCTCTTGGATGAGAAGCCAAATTGCTGTCCTTGACCATGACGGAGAAGTTGAGGCTACCGAAAGGCAGCGTCGTGATGCTCACGGAGACCCTGTGGAGCCCCATGAGGCATGGGCCAGGGAGCTCCCCCTTTGAAAGTCCATCTTAGGGCTGAACTTGGTGATGCTCCTTCCACACGGATGCATGGGCAGCGGCTGGGAAGGTGCTTAACAGGGGTGGAGGTCTCCGAGGGCATCTGAGATACTTCGGTCGCTCACGCAGACAGGTCCTTGCCTGAGATTTTGCCACCTCTCTTGGCAGATGGTCCAGTAGCTGCATATCCTTTCTGTTAATACTTGTGTTTCATTTCCCATTTGAACTTCACCGGCACCTTCTTGCAGCTATTAGATCTTGCAATATCCTTTTCCTCCTAGTTTAAGAGCTCCCTAACATCAGGCATCTCCTCCCTTTCCATTCTCCTCTACCATGCGCTACCATGGACCAGCTAAGGTAGGAAAATCAGTGAGTAAACTGGGCAGATATGACCTGGAGTCACTGGGAGCCAACAAATCCACACCTTGTAGCTTATTGCATGTCCTTCCACAGGAGAGCATCACGGCCACGGCAGCTGGGTCTTTAGCGATAGCAGTGCCTGGCCAGAAGAGACATTTCCATCCAAAGATCCATATCATGACCTTTCCTCACAAAAAGGCCCATTTTTTTTTCCCTGTTTCTGCATAAAATGCAAGCTGGAAACCATAATCCCTGGTGAAACCCACCCTCTGCCTCGCTGCCCTGGTGAACGCCGGCCACGGTTCAGTCGGGACGCGCCCGCGCCGTGATCCGCTCAGCAGCTGGCTGGCAAACAGCTCGCGCTAATTGATAACTCTGCTGGGAAATCCATACCATTAAATTTTCCACTTAATTGTCTGTATCAGCGCTTACTCCTGCACAGTCACAAATCAGCCAGCTTTTTCACGGGCCGGCTGCTATTAAGCAAGACAAAAGTCAAACAGCAAGAAGCTTGCTTGAAGAGGAATGAAAACGTGACATCGGGGTTTATACTGGAGGACAGAGTTGATGTTGCAGCTGAGATCAGGGTAGGAGCCGTGGCCCAGGGAGATGCTAAGAGACTGCTAATCCCCTGAAAAGCTAGCAAGGTAAATCAGCAGAGGGTGGGTTATCCGTGATTTTATCTACAGAAGGTAACTCGGGTATCACAAATCAAGCTCTGGCAGCACAGGGCTACTTGAGCATTTACTCTTCTCTATCCTGAATCCTCCTCCTTCGGGGTGACACCAGGTGACACAAGCGTAGGAAACAGGGCTCACATCCCCAGTCCCTGGGCCGTCTGAGCAGCCTTTTGCTCAGCAGTGCATAATTAGAGGCTTACTCTAACAGCTTTCCTACTCCACATCGATCTGATCTCCTACACAAGTACTCACCTCCTTATGAATAAGCGACTTCAGAGGAAAATGCCCAAGTGCTGACAAAAAGATGATGCTGCAAAGCCTGGTCTAGGGATGTGCTGCAATATTAAACTCAAACGTGCCAGCCCAGCCCTGCAGCACTTCAGGGTAATCTGCACTTAAGGAGATGAGGTTGGGGCAAGCGTCCTGGCTAAACCCCAGCTGAGTTTGCAGCTGGGTGGCTGAACAGCTGAGCCGCTGTGCAGAAAGGGGAGATACCACCTAAAGGGCAGCTTGGAGGATGCAGACGGGAGCATTTCCCACCCCTCTTAACCCACTGTAATTCCTTCTGGGCTCCAGCAGCTGAGTGTGACATGGTCCCTCTATTCCTGGGCTTTCAAAGAGGCTGAACCCATCTTCCCAATAAAGCAGAGAAACCCTCAAATTTTTGCGGCTTCCAGACATAAGCTGACGGACCTACGAATAGCAGAGAACTGAGCAACAGTCAACAGCAAACCTGCCATCCATCCTTTTGCTAGACTAATATAGAAAACAAGGTTATAACAACTCCCAGCACCATGTGCCTTCTGTTCCTCCTCAACTGAAAAGAACAAAGTCTTCCCTGAAACCCCAGCAGAATGCCAGGACCAGGGAGGGCTCATTCAGTAATGACCTACGGGTGCTGCCCTCTGCCAAAGCCCTGAGGCATCAACAGATAAAGGCGCTGGCCAAGAGTTCCCACCTTGCCAGGGTCTCTCATGGCACAAGCAGCACTGGAGCGCTTGGAAGTCAATACTATCTCCTGGCGACAAAACCTCCAGGATTTTGGTCATCATTCAGCCGTGACGACCCAGCTGGAGGGGACCAGAGCTCGGCTGCTTCGGCAGGGATGCACTTCTGCTTGGGCGCAGACAGCGTTATTGGAGTTCAGTCGATGACCTTGATTTTTCCATGGGGTTTTCCACAGCGAGAAGCAAGATGGTTAGGAAAACAAGCAGGTTGCCAGCAATCCCACATTCCCTGGAGCGGAGAGGAGGGAAAGGAGCAAATGGCACCGCTGTCCTCTCAGCTGCTCTTTATTTATGACAGGTCAGAAGCTGCCCTAACAAATGCTGACTCCAACCGGTACCGCCAAGAGCTTTTTAGGCAATTTTCCTGCTGATTCTTTTCTGCACCCCAGAGACAAAAAAAAGACAACCACCAGGTTTTTTTTCACCCTCTGTCACCATCTCTGCCTTCAGCTCCCAGCAGAGAGACAGCTGAAGCTCTCATTTCCAGCAGTTCCCGAGAGCATACAGAGAGCCGGGCAAGGCAGAGCCGCACATGAAGGCTCTTCCACACAACTCTTCTTGCAGATAAGCAGCTTGTTGTGATATTAGGACAACTTCTGATCCTGACTTCACAAGCCTAAATCAATGCTGCGATCAGTGGAATGACTTTGGATTTACACTGGTGTAACTGAGACTGGGTTTTGCTCGGTAACAGCTTCCCTCTCCTCCCAGTCATGCTCGCTGTGCAAACCGGTAGCTTGTTTCTGAAGGACTCACGGAAAGGCAGGATTTGCTTTTCCTAAGCAAACCTTAGAAAACTCGGCTATGTTTTGAGTTTCTCCTTGTTTCCTCAGTTGCCTAACAATAATGCCCAATTGTAATGTGTAGATACATCAAAGCGCTGCCTGGTTCCTGTGTCAGAAGAGACTTTGTCCTTCTAGAAGGTGATCCTCAGATGTCGCTTTTGGACTGCCCTCCTTGGCTTTTGGAGTGGCCAGCTCTGAGGAGAAGGAGCAGGCAAATGGCGGACCTTCTGGGAACACCCTTGACCAAGTCCTTGCTACCACATATGTCGAGCAAAGCTCCCAGAAGAAGACAACAAAGATTACTCAGATGATTCCCTACAAGACAAGACAGTAAGATGAGTAGCCAGTGGATCTGAAAGGACAAATTTCCCCAGGGATTTACTCATTTTGTGCAATGTATTTCTGACTGAGCTACCTCCAACACCCACCAGGACCTGTGGGTTGGCCGTCACATCCATTGCATTCCAAGGAAACGGAGGTTTCAAAGGGGCTGAGGATAATTTGCTGTGGGGGCCTCGTGTCCCGACAGTCCCTTCACCCCTCTGCACCAGGAACCGTGCACCCATGTCTCCATCACTCTCACCCCATGAGAACCTGTCGCCTGGCAATTTCCCCACCGTTTCCAAGGCAGGTATTTTCACTCTACAACCTACTCTCCTTCTGCAAGGAACAGCTCTAGGGCACATCCTGGAGGCTCCTAGGGTATTTCCTTCTACATATTGCTTATCAGCCTAGCTTTGACCCCAACATCAGCATGCAGCAACTCCAGCACTTGTGCTGACTCCTGCAGTTGGTGAGGAAGCCAACTCCAGCTTCTGCTCCCAGACTGTCTCCAATTACAGAGCTCGGGGAAGTTGCCTGAGCATTAATTAGAGAGGTCACCTCCACATCTCGGCTTCATCCAGGCTTAGCTTCAAACACTAGGCAAGCATAAAACCATTAGCACAATCAAGATTTATTTGCTGCAGTACAGACTGGCTGGAAAGGTGGAGCCGAGGGTGTCGGAAAAAACAACAGTGATGTAATTCCTCGTGTAAACCCCAGCAGCAAGGCACTGCTCAGCGTCCTTGTCTGACCCCTGAACCGTAATTCAGCTGCTGCGTTTGGGAGTCTACAAGAGCCTTGACTTGGGTACAGTCCCTCAATGCACGCTCAGAAAGCATCCTCTTTTCCTGCACTGCCTAGCAATTGGCTTCTGCCCCTTCCTCCTCTGCAAGTTTTATATTTTAGGGAAAAATACTGTACTATAGCCAAAATGAGTGTGTAGGAGGAGATGTTCCCAAATGTACTTTTTTCAAAGAGATCTTTGACACCAGTAGTTTTTCATTGCTGCCAGTTTATGAAACGGACTCAACCATCATTTTAAAAGCTCTGGATACACCTTTTTATCATATACTGGGAAAAGCAGCAATTATCTAGCACTGCTGATGAGACTGCTGGTTATCATCTGAGTTGTGCAGATACTCCCCTCACACACCAGTAAAACAGATGACAATGATACCAATGGCATCTCGCGCGCTTTGATTCCCTTCTTTTTCAAAGTTTTAGAGAACAGGGATGTCTCAATCAGAAATCTTGAGGCGAACGCAACACTGATTTTAAATGCTCTGTGTAGCCAGTGCAGGCTCAAGCATTGCATACATGGTATTGAGGCCCCCTGAATCTTCAGACGGTTCCTGGAAAGGCTTCTCCACCAACCCCACAACTACAATATGCCCAAGGCCCACCTAAGATTCAGCAAACCCTGCTGGGTTGGCTATGTTTTTTTTCTTAAAACCTCATTTACTTAGTCCTCCAGATAGCTTTCCCCCCTCTTTTGCACAACACAACTGCATTAGTCAAGTAAATGAATAACAATACAGTTTCTGAGAAGACCTGTGGTGCTGCCAAGAAGCTGCTGCTCATTAAATCTGTGTCATACCTACTTTCACTCACACAAGGATGCATGCCTTGGCTGCTGGGCAGTGTATACGAGCCGAGAATTTGGGCTTTTTTTGTGGTTCAGATTCTTGGCGTTGTTTTTAAAGGAGTCACCTTTGCGCAGTCTGTGGGAAGAGGAATGGAGAAGGAACCAGGAACCCTCTGATCCTGCAAAAAAGCAATTGTTAATCCGTCTTTCAGAGAAAAATATACACAGCTCAGTTAGCATTTTCTGTTTTGCTACGTGGAAGGAAAAGCAGTTACTCCAATTCTCTCCCGACTCTGCAACCCTACCAGCTCGTGCTGTAATTACGCCTGATCTCATTAAAGCAGCGCTGCCAGACCTGGCTGGGATTTGGAGGGGAGATCTAGGGAAAAGACAGGTGTTGCAAGAAGCGGCAGGGCTGATTCACAGCTTGGCTATCTTCCCTCTGAATCAGCAGGAAAATAATTAATATCCCAGGCTAGCAATAGGGGACAGTGGCCAGCTAGATAATTATACAGTCCTCCTTACAATCTGAGGTTCTCCTTGTCTCTTAATAACTAATTCAAGTAATCTCACTTCCCAGTTGCAAAGAAAGGGCTGTATTAATTAGCAACAAAATTATTAGCTTTGACTTCAGTTCTCAGCGGAGCCTCTTGTTTCATCTGGGTGGGTGTTTGCAGCCTAAATCAAGCCCTGGGACGTGCCGTGGTGCTTTCGGTGGACCTCAGCTGGTCTGGGCTGTGGAAGGAGACGTTTGCTGCTGCATGGGACCAGTGGGATGGGTTTGGGATGCCTGACCTGGGTGCTGCCTCCTTCGGGAGCCTTTGGTCTTGCTCAGAGGGTTCCCAGGGGGATGGCACTGTCTCACATGGGCATCCCTGTGTTTTAAAGGGGGAAAAGAGAGGAAAAAACCAGACCCAGCAGTGGTCATATAGCATAAAAAGACCAATCACCATGTATGAGGCTGGGAAATCATATTGCCCAAGGATATAAAACCATCCCAAAGCATCCAGATTGTTTCCTCTTTGCACATGGTATTTTAATAAGTCTAATGACATATACAGCCAATGAAATGTCTTTTCATTGCTATATGTCTTTGCCAAAATGGGGGCATTGATGCCAAAATGAGACAGAGGAAAAAGGGTTTCTGAATTAAGAAGTTTCTATTTCAACTCTGAAGACAGGGTGGGGGGGTGGGAAATCCACTTCAGTGACACCGATAGTTCAGACAAAAAAAGGAAGACGGAAAGCCCCTTCACATTCAGCTTCTTACAAGAGGAAAAGCCCAAAAGAGGGACATGGCTTTTATCTAACCGAGCTATTAGGGAAAACTTCCTAAGTCTAGCTTTGGAGCAAGCAGGCCGGGGAGGCTGTAGCAACCCTGTTCCCAGAGGTTTCAAACATCATCTTGGAAAGGCTGCACTGTGCTAGGGCATGGCAGCTGGTGGGGGGGACGGAGCATTGCGCTGGCCCTAACTGGCTCACCCCGTCCCCCCAGGAGCAAGGGGAAACAGGGTGACCCCCAGGCACAAGCAGCCCTGTGCTTTTGGGTACGGCTCCCACTGCCACAGCATCGCTGCGTGCCGGTTTTTATTGGTGGTGGTGGGGTGAGTTAATCAGTGAAACAGCTCAGCCAGGGACATGGGGCATCGTCTCTTCCTCCGGGCACCTGAATCGAGGAGGTGTTGTTCCAGTTGTACACAAAGATTGATGTTGTCAACCCGGGGTCTGCCAGGAGAAATCCCACAGCCTCCTATCTGGGTCAGCGCAAGTGATTGCAAAACTCGCATCGAAGGACCGGGTGGGCTACTTCTCATTAGCCAAGAAAAAAAAAAAGAAATGAGGCCTTTAATGCAAGTGCAGTAGGGTTTTACTCTTCACATTGACACAGACCATACCTTCACAGCTCATATAGACACTTTTCTTTCTGGGATCGATGTATGAGACTTAAAACTACTGTCACACCTTAACGAGTAACACTGGAGATTCCTTCTGCTCTCCTCAATTTGCTGACTTCCGAATTCAATTTGCAGGGGCCATCTCTGATGTTATCAGACTGTATATCTATCTATCTATCTGTAATTAAAATATAGCTCTCTGAGCAGAAAGAGCCAAGCTGGGCATGGATTCAGGCAGGAGAACACCAGGGTTTCACTGGCGATCGGAGGTTGTAAAGGGATATTCTTCTCCATCTCCAGCCTTCCCACCTGAGGATGTTTTTCTGCTCCATATACTCATCACCACCCCTGCTGGAGGCAATTGCCTCCAGCACTCTATTTAGCACTGTTGAATCTACTTAAGGCAAGAGTGGCCAGGTTTTTATGTCGATTTGGGGTTCTGTCTTTATAATGATATGTCCCGAGTGGTGTTTAAATATCGATTTCCCCTAAAGCCTGATCCATGCCAAGATCTCATCGTGGGTTTGGGCTAGGGTTGTTGCTGTGATGGTTGTACAAACCTGACTTGGGGCTGCTGATGTGCTCCGTGATGCTTTCCGGGAAGGAAGGGGTGTGCTGGGATGTAACATGGATCATGGTACGGGAAAAAGGTTTTTTACTCCATCCTGAACATGAACACCACATGATGTGAACGTATGGACAAACCCAACAAGTAGCAGATGTCCTGGGCGTTACTGAAGAGCCACAATTGCTCTGGAGGGGCGTACGTGAGCACATCGGCTGCAAAGCAAATTGATAGTGAACTGTCAAATTCAGGGGGATGTGGCACAGCGATCTTCAGCAGAAACAAGTCCTCGATGTTAATCAGCCCTCCTGCTTCAATTACTGCCAGCAGCAAGAAAACACAGCTGGAGTTCGTTTGCTTTTCAGATCACCCCTATAAAAATATCCCTTCTGTAACAGCTCTGCTTTGACGCTGTTGCTTGCAGGCTGGTTGCTGGTTTTTCATCTTGTAACTAGCACTTAATCTTGTTTTCATTTCAGCCAAGGTGGGATGTTAAAAACAAGATTAAAGAAAAAACCAAACACATAGAAGAAAAAATGAAAAAAGAAACCCCCTTGGAGAAATCCAAACAAAAATCCTATTAAGGAATGACTCACAAGTGCCTGGACAGGTTTGCCTGGGTGCAGAGTGGATTTGGCTGTCCTGTTCATCGCTTCTCTTACCTGAGGAGAAGAAGTTGGACTTGTACCCAGGCTTCTACAATACTGCAGTATTTTAACAAAGGTACTCCGTTCCGCTGTTCGGCAGCGAGTCGACACGCCAGCTAGGAGGAAAAAGCAGTGCTAAGGTTAGGGATCGACATAAATCACTGTAGCTCTGATGCTTGGCCAGCCTATAAATATTAGGGGTTTGACATCAGTTTACATCAGCAGAGTAACTCAATCAATTCAATTTCTGTGGGATCATGCGAGCTGCTATTCATTAGCATTCGCCTACCTGAGCTCAGCGATGAGAAACCATGGAGTCAGAGCCCTCGATGTCTCGAGGTGTCGCTGGGTGCTGTGGGTGCACGGTCCAGAGAAGCTGCACGCACCAAACTCCGGCTGGTCCCCATGCTGGGTCTACGTGTGTGTCAGTGCCATTAATTACTGCTAATTTCATTAAGTCAGCGTGTGCCTCTTGCATGCAAATTACAAAGTCAGTCTCAGTGGAGGAGATTAATGAGGTTGGATGTTTTTTCAGTGGCTATTTGGCTTGCCATAGCAGCTGGAAAGTGTCAGGCACTGAGACCCTTGGGTGTTGCATGTGAGCAAGGTGAGATACCCAGCTTGGGGGTATCCCACCTTGGTAAGGAATTCAGGAGCCAGGACGCTGAATTAACTGTACAGATTGCAAAATAGGTCTAAAGTAAGTCCGTGCAATTTCTGCTCGTAGGTTGAGATGTTTTGTCCATCACACACGGTGCTCCACACAATGTTAGTTCCGTGTCGGCAAACACAGGGTCCCTCATATGCACAAGGTGAATGAGGACGTGATCCCAGCTCTCTTCCTGCCCAGGGTACAGGGGACCTCCTTGAGCTCCAGGTCTCACCATGTTATCCCCTCTTGGGTGACTGAGCCCAAATCCAGACATTCGTCCTTGTCCTGCCTCTATTGATCCTCCCTCCCATGCCAGCACAACCGTGGTGGAGTTGTCTGTCTGTCTGTCCTGTCCCCATCAGAGAAGCCCTGCTGAACCCCCATCTGGTGTTGGACCTACCCCTTCAGGCAACTCAGGTTTGCTCTGTCTGAGCTGTTGGAGAAGGGGCTATTTGGGGAAGGCAGATACTTCTTCTTGGGGAGCCATCTTCAGGCAGATGGCACTGAAGATGTTCTCTGAGGACACAGAACTCTCCTGGGTAGCACCAAATCACCGATCTCACCTCCGGCCAGTTCCAGTCTTGTTTTCCGTAAGGCCAGAAGATAACATAAGCATGTTCAGCAGAAGCATGTTGAGTCCTTGGTCCCTCTAGGTAAGAGCCAAGCCAAGATCACTTGGTCTGTTGCGGTGCATTCACGGCAAAAAGGAGTCACCCACTGACCCACCGAAGAGACAGATTCATCATAGCTCCATTAGTGACTCCATCGTCTCCACCATTGCCGTGCAAGTAGCACCAAAGTTCCAGGCTGGATTGCCAGCTCCCCTGCCAAACCGGCAACAACTGTCTCCATCGTGGGTACAGCACCGAGCACAGCCAGGTCCCTGGTTAGAGCCACTGGGATTAACGTGTTGCAAATACATACCTTCAGTTTTAGCCTTTGAACACGTTGAATAAAGGAAAAAAAGGGGGGGAGTTGGGGGGGAAGAGGGAATGGGAAATTAATAAAGCTGCAAGTAAATTGGCAGTCTTGAAAGGGAAGCGTCAAGTTCAAAATTGAATTTTCTGGTTGGGAGGAGGTCTTTGACAGAACCACAATGTTTTTATCCCCAGGGAAATTTCAAAGTATTACTTGGTTTTAGGCTAGCCGCAAGCTCAAAAGGCAAAGCTGGATTTCACCCAGCCCAGCATTCAGGCAATGCTTGTCTGCAGAGTCTGGATGTGCCTCTGTGTGTAGCACCACTGAGCAAGCATTGAGGGAAGGTGGCAGTGGTTCCCCCAGACATTTACACCACTGGCTATGAGGTTTCCTGCCCTGTGCTTTGGCCCCTGAATATTAGAATCATAGAATGGCTTGGGTTGGAAGGGACTTTAAAGATCACCTAAGTCCAACCCCCGAATATTTAGTTCAGGGTTGTCCCTGCAGAGACACAGCTGCAACAGACACAAGCAGAAGAAAATGGTGTCTCTGAGTAGGACCTGGAAGAGCTGCCAGAAGCACGGGAAATACCTGGTGGTTGCTACCTGACCCTGGCAGCTGGGGTGTGATGAGACTTGCTGGCTAAGTGCCTACTGGTCCATGATTTCTGCCCGGAGAGGTTCTGCCCCGCAGTGATGATCCTCCCCTCTCACTGAAAGAAACAGGAAAAGGATGAGGCAAAGGGTGTGCAAACTGCATGCTCCAAGCCGATGGCTTGTTCACCTGACTCCTGCCTTTTCCTCTCCCACCCACATCAAGCACCTGAATTCCCAATCTAACTGGTGTGCACTGGGGAAGGCCTTTGTAGGTGAGAAGATCCAGCACTATTTGTGGTCAGCACTACACCTCTGAGCAAGGCCCAGTGCTCAAAGGGCCCCAGCACAGGGCAGTAAAGACTGGGTAACCCCAGAGCCTTGCACTGGAGTTCAAAATGAACACAGTCGCATCTCCCTTCCTTTTAAAACATTTCTGTTTGCTGGACGGCTGCGGGCAAGAAGCCAAGATGACCAAGCTTTGTGCTACTACCATGGGGGCCCAGACTGTCACAGCTGCAGGCAGCTTCCCCATCACTGCAAGTCGTACAAATCCTGCTGTTCTACTTGTGCACCCACTAGCCAAGACATACAACCACCCATCTACTGAACAGCATCAAGACGAACCGGCCAGCCCTGTGCAACACAAAAGCCAAGAAACACCTGGGAAAAGTTGTATTTAAAACAGAATTCTTTAATAATTTGAACTATAAAGACACAAATTAGTGCTTGACTGCAGCATGAGTAACAAATGAAATACATTAAATACTTCAAAACTACTGTGCTTTGCCAAACAAGATATGCTGATACATGTAAGCCTAATGTTAGTTACCAGCTGATTTAGTACGACGAATCAGTTCAGTATATCAAAATTGCCAATAAACATTGCTCAATGCAGCTGTGTTTTACAAGTCAACTGCTCTTCATCTGTCACAGTGTTGTTATCTATCTGCAACAATATACTGAATTTCAGGGGAAAAAAAACCCCACACATGAGAACTAATAGTGTTAATGTTAGGAAGTTTGGTCACGTAATGCGCAGGGTATTTCATGTCCACTACAGGTGGACAGATGTTATTTGCTAAGACAGTAAACATCATCAGTGCATTAAGATGAGTTCAATCATCAACATCAAACAGTCAACATCAACTTGGAAGATCAAAAGGAAAAAATCAGTTCCTGTAAGGAGTAACTACTGCTTATGCTGCTTGAAACCCTCTCTTCCAAAATCCAGGGAGCAACAGTACACACAACCAAAATTCTTCTGCAGCGACTGGCCGAGGCTTTAATTTAGAAAACATTTTGGTACATGATTTGCTATGGAGCATGTGTGAAAGCCCATTCTACTCAACGTTGGCTTTGGAGAAACATATATATGTTCCAGAACTTTGGGGAAAGAAGGATGAATCTGACATTGTGCTTACGGCTATTCCTGTGGACAAATAATCAAAAGACCCTTTATCTTTGCATTTTTAAAATCTCAACAATCTGCTCTAAACATTAGACCGATCCAACCTGGGTGAAATATGTGCAAAAAAAACCCCGCAGGCACTGGTTTAGGGTCTTGCATTAGCTGGATTCTGAATTTGGTTCTTCTTAAATGTGCAATTACATGCTTAATCAAATCTAAACACTTTCAACAAGTAAAAAGGGAAAGTTCTGAAGTAAAGAGGTTCAGGCACCAACCCTGCCCCCAAAATTGTCATATGCATCCCTATATCCCCAGTCCTGTTTGGAGCGTCTGGCTGGGAGCTCCAGTAATGGGGCTCTGCATAAAGTGCTTGCCTGACTGCTGCGCCCTCACGCTGCCTGTCATTGAACAACACATGCTAAAGTAAACACCAGCTGTGGGGCTAAATCCCTCAACCAGCTTTCAAAAATCTGAAAAGACACAACAGCATCAGGGACGTGGGGTAGTCAGGTTCAAGTCTGAGCCAAGCAGAGGCAGCCACGCACTGGGTAACTATGTTTCTGGAAAGCGACTAAAAAGAGTGCTGTGACTCCTGCAGTAGGAGAATTTTTAACAAAAAACCAAACTGTCTTCCCACCTACCAAGGACCTTGTCTTACAGACCCCAGGAGAAAACACAGCCTCAGCTCTCAGAGAAGACTTGCAACAAAGAGATCAGGCACTTGGCAGCCGTAGGCAGTCGCGAGCAAGAAACTGAACAAAGAAACCCAAACCCAGTCTTCATGGTTATACAGTATATTCTCTGTAGTTACATTACAGACACTCAAACAAAGCTGGCAGAGGATGTTCCAGATGGATAAGAGATGTGTTCACTCATGTACGAAACAATCCATGTCACGTTCCATCCTCATAAAAAACCAGCTGAATAATCTACAATGAACCGAATGTAACAGAGTCTACATCACTTCTAAGGTAAAGAGTCAGCATGGAAAGTTAAATGTATAATAGCAAAACATTCAAGCTTGTTACGTAAGTATCTAAAGTGCAGTTATCAGGAGGGTGGTTGACATAATACTATGGGATTCTGTGCTTAATCTTCTGTTATTCTCTTTCCACGTAAGATTTCTTAATCGCCTTCTGGCTTTTGCTTCTCGTGGCTAATAAAGACTTCATCATTTATCCCTCTTCATACTAAAGTCTCACAGTTAAACAGCACTTTGCAGTTAAAGCCTCCCACTGCCCACTTATAAAGTGCAGATGGGTTTTCTTTAAAGTAAACCAACTGTTTTACCTGAATATGTTAATTTAAATTACAGGGCACACGTTCCACCAAAATTAAGGTGTGTCCCTGGATTCTGAGGTCTACTGAAGAAAAAAAGCAGTGCTGCTTCGTTAGAGCTCGTCTTCCACTGAGAAGTGTCATACTGAATTGTTTCACCACCTGTTATCAAATGCCAAAAATATATCCACAGAGAGAAACAGGTTTTTAAAAAAAACAGTATTACCGAAATTCTTGAATGCAGACTAAACAAGGCGGTAGTGACTGTGAGAAACACTTGTGACACTGGGAGGAATTTCTGTTGCTAAGAGTTTCACACGGAGGAGTTAGCTGAAAAACTCATTCAGCTGTTCGAAACCAGGTGTTGGAAGCAAATGCACTACGGCCAAAAGAACTAACTGCATTTCAAATCATACAATTTCCCTTCAGCCAAACAAGACAGCACAATATCTGATTAAAAGAGAATTAAAATGAATTATAAAACAGTATTTTCCATCACATCTCTTCCAAAATCATGTAAAACAAGTTACACTGTTTGCATCTTAGCTTTAAATGTAACTTAACTGCCAAAAAGTTTATACTTCACCTGTCTGAATTAAAGTCCTCCTACTTGTATCTCTTTCTAAAGCAGCCAGACTTCTGCATACAGATGAACAGCAGACTGAGCACAACCGAAAAGTGACAGACACCAAACAAGTCAGGATGTTTACGGAGAGCGAACAGTCAGCCACGGACCAATACAATACTGTTGCCAACCTCAGGGGCTACATGGTCTACGTCAAGCTGCTCTAATGTCTGCACATTCAGGCAGATACAATTAAAAGGGCACAGGTATTGTACAATACATGACAGAGGTAGATCGGCAAATGATAGACTGCATATTCCAATTCTGACCGTGGGGTAGTCTTCTAAACACTCATGGTAGCACATTGTCCTTTGTGCTAAAGAAAAAGCATTACAGTGAAGTCCAGAGATGACGAATACTGCTAGCTAACAGCACTGCCTTCAAAACACGGGATGAGTTTCGTCCTGATGGCAGATTTCTGTTTATCATGTCTTATCTCCAGTTCTGGATAATGCATGTCTTGAGCTGTATCCAGAGAATCTAGATTCCTGGCATAAGGTATGGTGTTGATCTGTATTGGGAGCATAATTTTGAGGTTTTTCTTTTATTTCCAAGGAAGAATTTTTCAGCTTATGGTCTGCAGAACCACTTGCTGCGGATCTGTGCCAAGCCGACGGTCGTAAGGTGGCAGATTTCCTGGATCTTCACGGATATTAAAGAATAACAGTTCATTGCTATCAAGTCTGTCCAGCACATCCTGAAGGATTCATATTAAACAACACCTGCTACTTCCCTAAATCCCTTTAAAGTAGCTGCTGTCTGAATCCTACTCAAAAAATAGGATCAAAGATGACCCACCTTATAAGATGTAGTGCAAGAAAAGTTTCGAATATGCTGCTTTAAGGTTTGTCGAAAAAAAAAAATCAGCATACAAGTGATATAAACAAAAAGCAATTTAACAGACATTTAACACATTACAGGAGTAAGGATGTATGTCTTTCCAGGCACTAGAAAAGGCAGTCTGAATTTCAGTGACATGCAGTTCAAACTGGCTTGCCATTTTCAATATCACTCACAAGATCAGTAAGGCAGTGAAACCAAAGCACCCATAATTTTAGATTATTTATGCTCAGAAGGATACACAAATAAATTACATTCTTCAGGGTCTAACATAACCTGAAAGAAAGGCTGCTGGAAGGGTGGTAGAGGTGCACATGTTTTTGGTCATTTGGAATGAAGGAATAAGCCAATTTGTGCAATTTTTTTTAAAGATAAAAACATCAGTGACAAATGATAAAAGCTAACAGCAGCGTAAAATTAAAACAAGAGCTTTTCCAACTTTTTTTTTTTTTAAATCCTGACAATTTAATTCCACAAGAACTGAAAAAAACCCATACACTTCCTAGTTGAAATGTGTAGGAGGATCAACAAATTTCTTTAAAATATACCATTGTAGAGATGGTATGGTCAATAAGAAAGCAGCTTTTCAGCACACTCTGGTTCCTGCAATTACAGGGAAACCAAATAGAGCCTCCAGATCCTCCAGTAACAAAATTAAGGCCACTAAAATAAAAGTTTTGTTCATTTTCTTATAAATAATACCATACCTAGCAGACGTCACAAGTGACTGTTGACACGTCTTGTTGCTGCGCTGCTCCTATTATGGGACCCTTTCCCTAATTTATGAAAACATGTAAACATACTAAAGCAGAAAATTGGATACAGTGTGCAGAAGGATGCTTGAGAGAGCCTGGAAGTGAATAGGCAGGCACTTATTTTTAAGCTACATTTTAAAAACAGTTCTCAAATCTCTTTACAGAAAAGATGCCTTCTGGATAACTGAAGTCACTCGATCCAAGACAGCATTTTCCTAGCTCTACGCTAGTTATACCAACTTCTTTCAGTCTGAAGATCACTCAAATTTCCAACACAGATGCTGAGCTTGTCTATGGAACTGGAGCCTACTGACAACAAATTTGTTCTAAAGTTATCGTTCAGGAGTCTTTACAGTGGTTTACAGGCTGAAATGCACTGCTATCAGCACGTGCTTAAACCTCTTAAGTCACTCAAGATTAAGTATCTTTTTCTAGCCCCGAGTTTGGGTCTATTTGATCCCACAAGTCCAGGGTCAGTCACGTAACAAAAGCCATGATTTTATTTGGAGATCCACATCCGTAGGAGTGCTACCGGTGGACACGGAAGATACAGCTAAGCTGCCAACAGGAAAAAAGACATTAAAGGAAGGAGACCATATCAGTCAGCACTGATTGTACAATAGCCAGGACTTTGTGATCTGGGAGACAGCTTTATAGCTACATTACTGTGCCTTGCTGCTGTGGGCACGTTTTAAATCAATACAGAATGGGATTTCCAATCAGTCTGAGCATTCCCCTTTTTTCCTTCATGGCAAGAAGGATAAATCCCTCAGAGCATCAAAAGCAGACAAAAATTGCATAGCATGGCAGCTAGGAAGCCCAGAGACAAGACTCCGTTAGTTGCCCCAAGATCTGAAGAGTCAAAACCACAGCCTCCAATATGAGGTATATTTTGAAAAACTGTGTTAGTTCAAAGTTTTCTTAATGCTTACTTATTAACTTTCATCAGCTGGGTAGATAAAAATTGCAGAAACCAGAGGGTTTGTCTCCTCCATTAATCCCCAAAATTGTTTTAAAAAGGTGTCAACTTTCCACAGAGTAACCATGTGATGGACAGATTAAGAGCAAGCAATCAAAGTGCTGCCAATTATATTTTGGGGTATCCTCAACATCAATCTTGTTCTTTACTCTTTCTTCAATATTTCCAAATAAGAAGATGCTTCTGAAAGTCATACCAATATTTAAGACTTGTAAAACAAGGGAAAGAGATTAATTCAAAGCTGAACTAGCACACATCCAAGGTGTTTGTCAATTTGCAGTATGAATGGAACATGAGGAGTAAAAAGCAGAGATAGAAAAGGGAGGCATGTAAATAATAATTATGAAAAAATTTTAAAAACCCTGTTTCTTGTGTTTATACAGTCACCCTCCAGTCTCTTGATAGATCACTGGTCAAACAAATTAGGAATTCAGCTTCCACACACAAACAAGAACCCCCATAATGCTTCACCATCTTGTCTTCCGTCGGTCACACCCTGGAACATTCTCCATGATGTACCTCAGTTGGACTAAAGAGAAAATGAAAGCTTGGTACAAAATGAACTAAATGGCACAGGTATCCCAACTGTTTTGCTTAAAATATAAATTGCAAAGGAGGCTGTGGAGAAGCAAGATAGAATAAAGCCCTAAATCAATCATTACATACTTCATTAGTTGTATAAAAGTGCAAGATTAAAGTAGTTCAGGTTAAGCATTCAGTTCACTTTAGGCCACACAAACGCTTAGCTTGGCCATCAATGGCCTGTTTTTGTCATTCAGTTACTAACATTAGTTTAAACCACAGAAAGAACAACAACTGAATGAAAAACGTATGCAATCCACTTCAAAAATGGTTAGTTTTCTGTGACCAGCACGAAATACTAGCTCAGTATCATCAGCTATACAATATATACATAAAAATATTGTGTCTTAATCTTTGTTTTAACAACTTAGAGTAAAGCTGTACTAAACATTATTTCCCTAGTGTGCCAACTCTTTGCTCTGTTCCAGCCGGCTGGCCTAGTAACACAGAGAAGTCCTTTTATAGTAACGGTACTTGAATTTATCCATAATTTTGACACTTCAGTCATAGTAACCGTTGAATCGCCTTATTCAGCCAGGCTAGGTGATCACACGTGGCTGCCTAGGTCTCAGTCAAAGCTTCTTGGGCGGCTCCACAAGAAGAACAGGCCATATTCCAAAAACAAACTGTTAAAAGAAAAATAGGAAGAGGGGAAAGATTTCCTGGAACATTATGTCTCTTGGAACAGAAATCGAACACTGTTAACCATCATTTCAATTGCATTTCTTGGGATGTAAGTAGAAATCAAAGATAGTACCCTAACAGGCATAATCAGTGAGACCCAATGCAAGTTCAAAGCACAAGATACCCCAACCCTGCAGTGCATTAACGGACACAAACGATTGCTTGCTTACCTTCACCTTTGGCCTGTGTTTCAGGAAAAGTGTCCTTGTGTATAAACTGACGAAAAGGAGAAAAGTGTGCTTAAAATTTCATGTATAAGACAGTATATAAAATAACAATGATGTACTAATCCCAGTTATGTTTTCCAACTAGAAAAGAATTGTTTCTGTGATTGCAGAGCTACCCATTCTGCCTAGATTTACGCAAAATAGGAGACACTAGTCTACAGTAAATCTCTCTGTGCTAGCCTCTGATTAGCAAACTAGTCTACCCTGTCACCTATGTGAGAGAAAGCAAAACCCAGAGAAGTAAATTCTCTCTCCACTATCAAAAAGATTAAACAGAGACTAGAGCCTGTCATTTTAGAAAGATGAAATTAAATCAGTGTACCACAAAATACAACAGATGTTAAGGGGGAGGTGGGGAAACAGCATAGCTTGATTCTGTAGCTCATTTTTGTTCTTATACATCCTCTCCCTTCAGCAGATGTTTTCCTGTGCATGACCTCACTTTTTTAAGCAGACACAGGTGATGCCACTGTGTGGCTGAGAAAATGCTAGGAAAACTACTGCAGGGAAAGCATTTAGTTCATTGGGGTAGGACAGACAAATCAGGCACTTGCACATTCCCAAAGGGCTAGAGGATGCAAACCCAAATCACTTTTTCTGTGCAGCATGCTGGAAAAACCTTGCCTATGCTATCCAAACTCTCTGCATCAGCTTGCTTTCTGTCAGAAATTTTCTTCAAAAGACTATCTCAAGCTGTTTAGGGCAGCAGACAACCTGTCAGCCAAAACGGAGCAGCTGTTTTCCACATACCATGACATATTTTATATATGCATAAATATATACAGGTACACATAGATAACACATCCATATATACGTGTATATGTACATATTTACATACATATATATATAAAAAAAAGCTATCAGACTAGCTACTGGAAATGTACTTATTTTCCTTGCACTTTCCTTTTACTAGCTATTTTAACATCTGACGAAAAAAGAGAATACTATGTTAGATGTAGAAAAACTGATACATATTCAAATTTTCTCAACTACATAGAATGTATCTGTTAAACAGCCATTTTCTTACGGTTAAGTGGTAAAACATTATTTCTTTACATAATGAACAAACTACAGAAATTCTTCAGATTCTAGCTTAAATTCTACTTTTGCTCCTGGTTCCACTAGATGGTGGTATAGAGCAAAACCAGAGACGAAAATCTGCTAGCTGCAGACTTGCTAACTTAGGCTCTCGTTTAAGTCTCCTTCTAAAACTAATACCATGCCCTTCTGTGGGAACAGCTCTGCTCCAACCAGTTCAGCTCTATAGCATGATGCCTGATAGTTTTCAGGGGCGACAGTGCCTATCAAAGAGATTAGTTACACTTCTAAAATTAAACGTGTTTAAAGCACTTCAGGATTGTTGCTCAAGAACAGAAAGGTATTAATAGCTTACATTTTGAAATTAATATACTGTCAAATAGTTTTGCAGTTTAATTGCTACAGGGTTCCCATTTCTGAATTGCAATTTCATGAAGAAACATGACTATTTAAAGAT
The DNA here is from genome assembly GCA_034782735.1 of Sagittarius serpentarius. NCBI lineage: Eukaryota > Metazoa > Chordata > Aves > Accipitriformes > Sagittariidae > Sagittarius > Sagittarius serpentarius. The sequence continues at coordinate 24,040,394 of JAVKLA010000026.1, forward strand.
CAGTGATTACATTTTGAAGACTCTAAATTACTTTTACAGAGTTTTTAGACCAGTTGCAAAGCAGCAGTAAAAACTCACACCAGTTTAGGAAGAATTCATTTTCCTGCTCTTCTGGATGATACAACATTTTGAAGTAAATCTGAACCTGGGGAAACTCCTAAAACTGCTTTATGAACATCCAGTTAGAAAACATTTCCCACCTTAGCAGGATATGAAGGTAAGAGCCAAGGCCTGTGAGAATATGCCACCATGCATGAAACTGTGTCACAGCTCCCACAACAGGAGGCATCTTCTCTCGTAGTGCTCTGTAAGAAAGAAACATCATACAATGGGATTTTTTTTAAGCTAAGCAATCTCAAATCACAGTGCTCGATTGTCAGATCACACACTACTGTTTCCATATCTCAAGCATGTGCTTCACGAGCAAGGCTTCACATAGTCAGGCTTTCAGCAGGTGAGGAACAGCAGTTATACCTTATACTGCCAGTATAGAAAGGTATCAGCAAACTGGCTTTCTTACACATTTAAGAAAGCACACACTTCTTCATACAATGAGTGATCAGTTACTTCCAGACTCAGATTTCAGGGAATATATTTATGGCATCCTACAGTCCCAAATGAGTTCCACCATTCTGCTCCCCAAACCCCTGTGAACTACTTTCCCTAGGATGAAATGCTGAGTTTAAGGTCTGTGAGAGGAGACGGGATTCATCAGAGATCATCACTTTACATTTGGCAATCACACCACCTATTCTCCAGCTCCATGGAAGCTTACCTTGCCTTTCTCTGCTGTACTCTAAAACAGGGGCAAAATGGGTGTTTAGTAAGGAAGCAATGAAAGTAGAGGGTCTGAAATACTCCGCCAGCACGCTTTGTATTTTGCATAGTTACAGGGTGTGAGCTACTTGGGAAGAGGATAAGGGATGGAGATAGAGAAAGAAAGGGAAGGAACTACCTTGCCCTGATTTCACCTGCTCACTAGGCTTCTGCAGATAATGCCTATTTTGGTTGATGGTGGAGCAAATGTTTGCATCTGCCTGTCTCCTTTTTTGACTTTCATTTCACATTCAGTCAAAACAAAAAAAGGAAGACAATGATCGCAGGTGTTAAGGAAGAAAAATCAGCAGCTTCTGTAATACTTACTGCTTGATGTTACAGTGTTCAGTCCTTCTGACTAAACACTAACCCCTGAGCTACTGCTTAGTTTCCAGAGCTGCCTAGTCACAAACATGAACACAGAGCTTCGATTCAGTCAGCCTGGGAATGACATAGTGGAACACACAGACTGTCGCCTCAGCACAGCCTCTGAGCCTTTGGATGGCAGGAAATCTCAAAGCTCAAATTCAAAAGTGCACTGATCCAACCAGGGAAGCTGACTGCTACAGATGGGTTTTTTTGTTGTTTTTTTTTTTGTTTTTCTTTTTTTTTAAAAGGCTTCAGATTTAATGAAATATGGAAAAACAAAAACTGAACCAAAACACAATTTTGAACATTAAAACCAAAAAGAGCAGGTAGGTGGATGATTCACAAGTTAGATCTTTAGTGAATAAAAAATTACAAGGAGCTGGAACGTACTTTCTCCACAGGTTCGAGTTACAATACCACCCGGAGAAATTCAAGGCTCTGCAAACATCTGATTAAAGCCACTAAACAAGTGTGTGTACTTTTTTCCAGCACCATAATCAAACCAATACCAAAGTATTACAGGAAGAATGCTAATGTTTTTTTTCCCCTTTACAAAATGAGGATGGAAAAAAGCGCTTCAGCAGCTGGTGTTATCTTAGAGTCTAGGAACAAGTTCAAAAGCCCTATGGACCTGCAGCAGCTCAGCAGGCTCAGTGAATTGGGGGTTATGATCTCACCAGTGATATGATGCAGCTGCAAAAATCAACCCTGATGCCAATATTTGCAAAGTCACTGTATACCCGCCCACTTGTGTTGGCAAATAACTTTTCTATCCCATCTGTATCAAGCGTTTCTAGGGATGAGGCAGCACGTATTATATTCAGTACACCTATATTTTTAAAACAAGTTTCAAGAAAACTCTGTTGGAGTTAACTTTCAATTGGCCTAACCTAGTGCACAGACTACAGAGACAAAAGGGACAGATGGAAAACACTAGACATCTTTACAGCATACTATGATCTGACACTGACAAAGCAACCTACTAGGACAATTCTGTACACGCCAGATTCAGCAGCATAACAGTGTATCAAATAGTCAAGAATGGATTTTCCGGATGCTGGCATCAACCTTGCTATCTTCCCCAGCTTATGGTGGAACACAAGCATCACAACTAAGCAAAAGAAAGGTGCCACGACGCAGCTGTCCAGTTCCAGAGGAACACATTAAGAGAACAACCTGTTGAACTGGTGTTCTTTCTTGCATGGACAGGGTATCTAGCCATACGATGGGATGGTAGGTTCCTACAAGCTTTGTCTGGAGGCCTTTTTTACTCCATTTGGCAATACACTAGACAGAGAGGAAGTCCTTCCTGGCCTTCTCTACAAGTGCGAAGCCAGAAGACTTAAGGCTAATAATGACAGCCAAGCACTGTGTATTGGCTCACAGTTACTGTTCTGAGATGCTCAAACAGCTGTTGTTTATTGGTGACAGATATATTGAAACAGGTATTTCTTTAACCTGCAGAACTACTGCTTTTGATATTTTCCTGGGAAATGGCAAGAGCAGAAGCCAAAAAAAAAAAAAAGCAGGATAAAAAACTCATTCAGATGAAATCAAGTGTGAATAGCAGGCTTTAATAAGCCACAGATCCTCAAAATTACTTCAGTGACATTACTTTCTCTCAATTTAAATTGAAGTTAAAGAGAAATATTAATTATTTTAAAAATAAATCTATTCACGGATTTAAAAAAAAGGTAAAAAAAACCCTGTTGAGTGCTGAATCTAGTCATGAGCAAACTGGATAAAACTCTCGTGAATGTTTTGTAGTCAGCATACCATACATACCATGAGATGGACTTGAGTATACACCACAGAAAAAACAAAGCTTTATGCTGAAAGACTATTACAAGCTACCTGGACAAAGTGAAAGAACTCACCTCAATTTATCACAGAATATGTTGTCCACATTCCAGAGAAAAAAACCCATTAAAAATACAGTTAAAGATGTATAGCCTAGACCTCTAAGCCATGGGTATACCCTAGAGAAAGAGGGAGAAATAATGCAAGGTTTAGTTCAAGATGCTTTAAAGGCAGCTTGTAACATACATAAATACTATTACATACAAATAAACGGCTTTTTTTTTTCTCCCCCAAGAGGAAAAATATCAAGTTCAAATCTCATCTGTTTAGGTATTGTATTTTACCTCTTGCCCTCTCTCCCGAATTCTCATTCTCTGAGATGGGTCTTGTAAATGTTTTGCTTCTATACTTCTAATTGTTCCCCTAAATACTGCTCTCTCCTAACACAAGCGGGAAAACTGAAGTTGGCTAAAAGGTACTAATTCTTCAGTCCCATGCATAATCTTTCAGTTAAAAAATAGCCGTGCTACAAATTAGGATTCTCCCAAATGAGGAGGCTCTTTTCCAACACATAATATCCCTATACTAGGGGACTTGTTTAAACAAGGTCTTTCAAAATGACTGTAGTCTTTTGTGAATGTAGACCACCATGAACAACTAACCAAATGAACAGTTTAAGAAAACAGTAATTTCATGTTGTATTTTATCATTGAGTACTACTGGGGATGGAAAGATAACAATTTCATTTTGGGAGAAAAAAATCCTCTTTAGGATACAGGAAACACACTGAAGAATCAGATACAAGAAAGTGCATCATTAATAAATTTAGCCTTACTCTCTGCATTCAGGTTGGACCATGGAATTGTAAACTTCCTACATGGAAGTTGGTAGCATTTCCTCCTTTTCCACTAGTAAGTCCAAAAGCAAACCCAATTCCAAACCTAAAAGGCTGCTATGAAATACCGTTCAAGTTATTTTTAAAGATTACGAATACACAGTTTAGGTTCTGGGTTAAAACACATTCCTGAGCTACTTTTTCTCCACTGTGTTATACACAGTGCATGTTTGAGAGCTGTGAGCACTGGCAACCAAAATGTGCAAAACACAACAGGTCAAGCTTCTTCCACAGGGCAAGCTAACCAGACACAAGTTGTACATGTTCACAAGTGTGCTGCCAATATAAACTAGCAAAATTATTATTTGCTTAGTCTAATAAATGCATGGAGCACCACGTGGTACATGGCAGAGACTACACGGTAATACTCCCAATTCAGTGCTGTAGAGACGTAAGTAAGCCCAGGACATGAAAGAGCACTAAATGGTATGTTTTACATGCTGGTAATTAGGTAATTATAGCTAGAATTGTTCAGGGAATAAATGGTGGTGTTTTGTGAAGGAATGAGAGAGAGGTTGGCATCACTTATTAATGGGGAACATGCTTTGTGAAAAGAGAACATTTGCCAAGTTGTAATCTTGGGAAGGAAGCCGACCCAAGAACGAGAAGAAAAGTGTAGGGGAAACAGGCAGGAACAGCAACAAATGATGAGGATAGGAGGAGGTAGCAGCCTGGAAGGAATAACATGCTGTTCTTTGAGATTTCTACTCTAAGCTCAGAGCGACTTCAAGCCTCGCACTAAGAAATATGGGTGATAGGAAGCTAACATATATTAAGGAAGTAAGAAACAAAATAAGCAGAACTCAGGGTCGATATGTAGGTTGAAATGGGCGTGGACAAGTGCTAGCACTATCAATGGAAAGACAGGAATATGTTTTAGCAATGCAGAGGAAGTAAATCCAAAAGTGTACTTGGGGGTGACTTTTACAGAAAAGAAAGCGTACCTTCAGGTTGGCACAGCTTCTCTAGCAGAACTAATTTAAAATTAGTAATAGTTTAGTTAAAATTTAGCAGTAGTTTAAACCTACTTCTCTCCCCATCCCAACTTTTTAAACAGTCTGCATAATACAATCAAGGGGGAAGCAAGTCTTTGTAGGGCCATGTTGCAATGAAGTGATCTAGCTAATTAAGAAAAGCCACTCCAAATTCCTAAAATTGAAGTGAAAAAGTAGGTGGAACTTCAGAGACAGACTTTGTTGGAGGAAAACAATGAATGATACCCTGAGAGGGAGGATGGCAGTGTTATTGATACTGACAGAAAGACAAAAAAATGCTTTAAAAATAATGAGAATGCACAAGTGTGTGGAATTTGCAGAACTGGAAAGATAGCAGGCCCAAGGGTTTGTCTACACAGACAGAAAGAAATTTAATCTAAGTGACTAGAACTGTGCTAAATCCTTGTAGCAGAACAAAATTAAAATGACCTGAACTTGATTCAACTTAGTTTCCCTTGGAAGTGAATTAAGGTAATATCACTTAAGATCTCTACATTAGGACTAAAATTTCCATGTTCATGGGTTTGTAAAGTGCCTTTAAACCGATGATTGTTGCTAAAGCTGCAAGCAACATGCTATCAGTTTTAAGTTCTTCTTGCTTAAGGGAAGTCTGTGAACATTTACACTTGGTCTGTGGGGATTTCTTGGGGAAAGTCAAACCAAATTAACTGAAATTGCAATTGGAAGGTGATTCAATGAATCCACTTTAAATTCACACCTTTTGTTAAATTCTTCCTTATGTTCCTGAATGGATATGTGTGTAACTCAAAACAAAGTTTGACAAAAAACACATTTAGAATGAAGACAGTAGAGAGAAATCAGTAATTTTCAATCCCCAAACACACCAGAACACCAGCTCTTCACAGGGGAGAGACAGGAAGGGGCAACCAACTGAATCCCTGAGAACTAAAGGTATGTGTTTACTCCAAGACCGATTCAATTCCTTTTTCTTCACTTAAACCCACCAAGTCTGTGCGCTGATGATTCTAATGCTTCCCAATGTCTCCTAACATTTCTAATACCCTTCTGTGTGTTATAAATAGTTTTTATTTCAATTTCCATAATGTACACCTAACTTTATCCAGTCAAAACTGTAAGGAAAACTATCATTTAACCTTCTGTGTTATTATCTTTTACATTTGAATTTTGCATACTTGAGCAGGGAAGAGGAAAGGAAAATATTAACCGATGGTTCAGCTCTGCAGTCTTACTCTCACCTTTCTCCAAGTATCATCATTAGAGTTTGGACAATGACAATAGATTTCACATGTTACCCAGCAATATGAAGACAGAAATTCCATTCCCCTTGAAGTCCCAGGCCAACAGCTGAAGCCACTAGCAGAACACCTGGCAGTGAACACCGATCATAAGTGTAGAGATCTCAGTTTTGTTTAATGTTACCTCAGTGGCTTAAAAAAAAAATGCAAGGAGATGAGCCATTCCCTTTCAATGAAGCAGAGGACATGAGCTAGCATTATGTACCTAGTTAAAGAAATTTTGCCATTGCCAATTTCTGATGTTAAGCCCACCAAAAAAAGATGAAAATACTAAGTTATATCTTACAATGCTGAACTAAATGGTTACTTACCATAATACTATATAAACAGATCGTAGAACTATAATGGAAACTAGCGTTCCATACATGATCTGGAAATAAAAACAGAGGTAAAATTCAGCAGTTGGATTCAAGAGACTTTATAAAACACTACAGGAGTAAAAAAATCTTTGAAGCTTCTGTTGATTTTTATTTCTTAGTATCAGGAAAATATTATCCCAATTTCCTCTCCAGAAAGTCTTCCATAAAAGTTTCAAACAAAGTATGATTATAAACCATGTCCTTTATGCAATTACAGGAAAAGTCGGTTGTGTAAAACCAGTTTCACTTTTTTGAATTAGAAAGCAAACACTAGATGGCACTCAGTAAGCATCCTGAAATCAAAATGGTAACTAATTCCTATCATCTCTTCTGTATCCGTGCATTTTATGATTACATAAGCATCAGCTAAAACCATTTTTGAAAGCTATGCTTCCTTCACTGATATTTGATTAATATTTTTGCCTGAAAGCAAACACCTGAATAGTCTATGCACTGTGCCCACACTGAACACCAGTATGGAAGAAACTTTTCGGGAAGCATTTAAAACCAACTGTTACAGATTGTTGGGATTCAATCTAATTGTACAGTGGGAAGGCTGCATGCTCTGAAAAGATCCATGAGCAAAATCTGGCTCACTGTAGGCTTGATGAATTTGAACGTAATTGCCTGACTTACACAAAAAGTCAAAGTAATCATTTATTTTCTGCCTCGTGATCTTTAAATCGCTCTCCCTTTTTTTATTCACAAGTTGAGCATCTACATAACACCATCTCCAAGACGTACAAACTAAAGAGAAGAAATGTGGTCAGTCATGCCTGAAAAGCGATGCAGAAGCCACTGCAGCAGGGCAGATTTCTAGACACAGGTGACATTAAATTATTCTCCATACTTTTTATTCTGAACACAGTTTTGCTCCTACCAAAAGACAGTTTGTTCCAAGCAGTTGTGCCTTGCTCTTTGCCTCTCTCCAGTGGCCCACAAGCCCCTTGCTATTTTTCACTTCCCTGTTTACTGACTTTCTCATTTTGCTTTTAGTTAACTACTGTCTAATGCTGCCTTGTTTTACATGGAACAGAAAAATGATAAACCTTTGCCGCCTATTTTTAAAAGCCACTAAACCTCACAGAGGTGTGTTTACAAACCAGTGTCCTTACCATGTTCTACCGACCTCCTCATACCTTTCCTTCTTTTGGACTACATTGTCTTAAGGCAAGGACTACCTCTTACTCTGCTGTAACCAGGGCATTCAGCTATTACTGTCCTGCAAGCATACACACGTGTCTAGTCGTCAGACATAAAATGGATTGCTGTAGCAACATGAAGTGAAATCTACCTTTCAAAAGTCCATAAAGGCACATTTTCAAACTCCTTTTAGCTTTAAGGATGAGGTTAGCAGCACACAGCGTATTATCAGTGCATATATACAGAACAAGACAGACAACAGAGCCCTTATATTTGACAACGGGTAAAAGTAAGCTCCAATATTGACTATGCAAAGTCATTCAGCACAGCAGCTCTTTATTTGCATTCAGAGCGAGATCAAATAACGCCAGTAACTAAACTACTACGACTGTGTGTTCTGCTCTGTAGAGCTAAACAAAGCAAAACTATTTGAAAGGCTAATTGGTTCTGGCTTGTACTTTATACAAAGCTGTTAGCTAATTCCAGTCCCCTTGCTGGGGTACAGCATATAAATCGTGGAAAAAAAACCCCAAACAACAAAACCCGCTAGACACAGCCTGAGTATCAAGTGCTTATCAGTCCCAAGGTAAAGGTAGAAAGGGCACTGCTCAGGTGTGCTAGGTGCTGCATGCTGGTACAGTTCTTCATCACTGACATTTTGCCTAAAAAGACCCCACCATATAACAAATACAGATTAAATTTAAAAGTTAAATGTCATTTTACTTCATCAGTCTCATTTAAGACAGCCTCTTCTGTTTTCCTAATCGAATCTGGTAATTTATTCTAAGACAGGGACGGCACAGAGGAAGAAACTCATACAAAGGTTTCTCTGGAACCCAAATCACAGTTTGGTGCCCTTTCCTTGCTGATCCCCTCCCTCCTACAATTTCCACTGCTAAAATGCTCTTCTGCAGCAGAGACACAGGAAAAGCCTACCCATTACGGTTGCGACCACCTTCATGCTTTTATCCGATTTGCTCTTGGGTTCTTTATACAAAGAGTTAGTGTCAGACTATGCATAAAGAAACATGGCTTGTAGGCAGCCCAAAGCCCAGGTAAAAAACAGGCTAAAAATGCTAATTTTTGCAGTAGCTGCTAAAAGCAGGAAAGAGCAAAAGCTTTCTTTGTAGAGCCCCTGGCTTGGTATCTCCTAGTGAGTTGCTTAATGGCTCGCAGAAGACAGTCTTAATGGAGGGAGGAAGGTAAAAAATAAAAAGAACCTTGCAGTGACTGAAGAAAAATATGCTCACAGTTGACACTTCAATTTCTTGCCTTTTCCGCTCCCCCACACAAACAGGTTGTCAGCAGTAAAACACATTTGTGTTTAAAAGCCTGTGAAAGACTGGCACAACAAACTGTTCTGCTCTGCATGCTCCAATCTTCCTCTTCACACCGAAGGCAAGCATCGAGGAGGTGTTGCTGTGATATGCAGAGACTGTAGCTGCACGTCTCACTACAGCTGTTTCTTACTAGAGGCCTATAAACCGAGCTACACAACCTAGTTTATACTTCAGGGAGCAGTGCTTACTTTTACTCCTTCACCACCCATGAATTTGCTATTTTCATCATGCCAAAAATTTGTTACGTATTATCCGTCCACCCAAAGAAGGATAAAGTATAAAATAAAATAGAAAAAACCCCTACCTTATTCAAGTTAACTCAAATTTTTCAATTCCTTTAGCTCCCTTTGTTGTTGTTCTTTAACTAACACATCACTTAAGTGACAGATGAAAACCCAAGCAAGTTTTGTGCTATTTTGTCTCACAGTTACTTTAAATTCTAAGCCAAAGAACACCCTTGCACCACAATTGCAACAAAAGGGAACAGCAGAATCTCATCATCTTTTGTTATCACTAGACAGTTCCCTCTTTGCTGTTTAAGATGTAAATAAAGCTGCACGTATTTCAGCTCTGAAGCCCGTATCTTTGCAACGGGAAAAACCCCAAAGTCTTATTAATACACAGTGGATTACCTGGATAAGAAGGCCAAATATGAAGAACACCCTTCTAATTCACAAATGGGAAGTAAGCATTTCAGGGCTCTGTGTTTGGCAGCATTTTTGATGTGGAAGCAGTTAAGCAAATCATACAGATTCACTTCGTATGCAAGCTGGAGGCAAGGCTGGTACTCCACTCTGGGAGGAACATACAAAACTGCTTCTTCATCTACCCTTCTAGTACAGAAAGCAGCAATAGCCTGTTATTTCCATGTCTGTTTCCTCTGCTCCTGGCCTTCTGCCCATCCTTGGTTAATAAAGTCAATTTATCAGCCTCAAATATTAGCGTACACACTGGGAACCGCACTGAGAGCTTTTGGGTTCTTGGCAACCACTGCTTACCTATTAATACACCAACCAGCTATCAAAAGATAGCTAGTCTAAGTACTTGAAGTTGGAAACTGTATTTGCAATTTACAACAAAGAAAACTGACTTTTACATGTTCTTGGATTTCTGGAAAAGAAATCTAAGCAGGGAGACAAAGGAAGAACAGTCCCCACGACAACACTGAAACACCGAGTAACTCAGCATAGTTATGGCTGTTTAGTACTACATGCTGCCTCAACAGCTCCTGAATGAACTAATTCAGATTCACTTGGTTTGGTCCTGTTTAGATGCACATACGCGATGGCAAAGTGACACACAAGTCACTGCTGCTGCATGGCACAGAGCAGCAATCCAGAGCTTCTGGCACGCTGCGGCAGTAAACTGAGCGTCCCCTTGCATAACTTGTAGAGCTGATCTTTTGGAGAGTCTGAACACCCTTCCACATTCCCTAAGCTACTGTGCAGGTAAAAGTACTAGCCAGAACGAAAGCTGTACTCGCTTTCTGGAAGACATTCCCAAACAAGCTGTGTAACTGAGTGAAATTTCACTCACAGTAGTTTTATACGCGGTCTTCAGCAGGACAACGCCCAAGTAGAAAAAGCTCTGTAGTGAAGGCATGCCCTGAAAAGGTCATTTTTAACAGACTGCTTGGCAACCTGAACACGTAGAAAGCAAGAACACGCTCCACTAAAAGGCACAATCTATTAAGCCACAAGCCTACAACCAACTGTTGCCTTAGCAGCAGGAGGGGCTCTGGAGAGCTGTAGGACATCGAGTGGGTCTACACAGATTCCTCAAAATGGGGAGACCTGCAAGCTTGAGCAGGCTGTGTTCTGACATAACATATTCTTCCTGCAGCTTCAGGCTCCCATATGTACTTCCACATACACATTTCAACGTGATTTCACTTCCTCCTTTGCATTTGTATACTTAAAACACCTGTGGAGAACAATTTTGTTAATTTTTTCATTAAGGCAGATGAAAACCTTTTTCTCCCACACTCACTCTCTCCCTCTTACCCAAAGTCACCTTAATTGGTAAATCCACTACTTGTATTTTACTTCTATCACTGTTGCAGAAAATTCACTGGTCGTTATTATGCTGTGGTCAGCAAACACATCCAGGAACTCCCTCCCTCCCTTGGTGTAGCTGTGCGCAGTTTAGAACAAGAAGAGTTGGTATTTGCCCATCAGTACACGCTCTTCCATTCTGAATCATTTGTCATCCTAGTCCTCAAGGGCTCTCGGTGTTGCCTTCATCTCTCCTCCGGACTCACGTGATGTCTCTGAACTTTGTATCATCACAAATATCATCAGTACACGACTCTGTTTTTCCTGCTACAGTTCATTAAAATAAAAACAGTCCCACTACTGACCCCAAGAACGTCCAGCCTGAGACTGCCTTTCATCATCTCTTTCAGTCATTTCCCACTAGTCACTCACTCCTTTACCCTGTCTGCAATTCTCATACTGATGTACTTCTCCAGCTTGCTTAGTTTCTCATGGGACACCACAACACCACTTCTGGAATGTCTATACAAAACACTTTTTTAAAATCACATTTCCTAATGTAGAAGAAACAGCTATTGAACCTAATTTTCTATTTACCTTTTAATTATTTGTTTGCTCGAAATTTGCTTCAAAACTCTTGCAGCAGATGACTATGCAAATAAAACAGGTTTTTAGATCTATTTCATTATTCACACAACTTGGCCCACTAGCTGAATGAGGTTTTTGATCACTACAAGTGTATAGCCAGCATATGGTATGTAGCAAATAAACAAATCAGGACGGAAAACAATGCTTTGTATGTGACAGCTTTCTAGGCCATATCATATTAGAAAGAAGGCTACCTGTAGGACATGACTCCGAAAGTTTAACTGCCAGGGTAACTTCTACTTCACGGCCTGTCTTATATTTGTGTGTCTATGGATCACCCCACACCAGCAGCCAGTCTTCCCCCACCTCTCTCCTTGTATAAGCACAAATATATGTGCAGTAAACAGGGATGCGCAACTAATCTGATTAAAAACTAATTCTGAGGAAAGTTTTAACCTGTTGAGTCCCCCAATCAAATTCACATCAGAGTAAATTTGTGTGCCAGATGGGAAAGAGGAGAGAGGCACAGCTGCTGTCTTTGACAATGATGCGGCTTAAAAACAACTAGGAAACCGGGATGTAGGGTTGTTTAGCACCATGGACATTAGGTAATAATAGTGCTCTAGCTTGAGAGATTTTGACACAAACAAGACAATACATGCTTGTAAAGGCCACTGCTATCTTTCATTTAATTGATGAGGCAGCAAAAAAATACCAGATCAGTTGTCAGGCAGGGAAGTGGGGTTTTCCTTCTAATGATGTGTAGCCTCCAACTGACCAAAACTTGCATCTCATTCCTCTGGCGGTTAAAGCACTAAGACCCTTAAACATCTGCGATATGTGGATGGAGAAAAAAGTTGTTCTCTGTTCCACTGTGCCATGAATAACAATCTCAAATCCCCTTCATGCCCTGCTGGCAGTAAGCAATTTATGAGCCTATGTTGGGAAGGAAAGTAGAAAGTAATTCACTGAAAAATGAGGCTTGGATCCTGGCTACTAAATATAATAGGATCCCTTTCCATTCTTATTGCTCTCCTTTCAGGGAAAAAAAACACAGTGAAACAATGAACAATATAAAGCTGTCCATGTAGTTACTCCCCTTCTTGCAAGGCTGACAAATGATGATGATGATCACAGATGAATACCTAGAGGAATCAAATGCTGTTTTATGTCCTGACGCTGCTTTCCAATACAGTTAGGGACTGAGACTGTGATTTAAACTATGATTGCATGAGCATATTTAACTTTACTTCAAGTCTATGCAACGCATTCAGTTGGAAAATACTGAAATTATATCGAGATTTATTTTTTTTTGTGCACCCTAAAGTAAAGGACATGTATTAAGAAAGTAACCTCGCTTAGCTGTGCAGAGAAATGTTTCCTTTGGATTTACAACATACTTGGCAAAGATTGTGAAAAAATGAGTGCAGTACTTGAATGTTCGGAATTTGGCCATAACTGTATGTTCTCCATAAAAATCAATTTGGAAAGAGTTATTGTAAAAAGTCCAGCACTTTTATAGACCTAAATCTTTTCTACATTGATTCCTCATGTATAAATTATAACAGGGAATACATATTCTGAACCCAAGAGAAACCAGATGCAAAAAATTAAAGGCGTGGGGCAACAGTTTAAAGTTTCCCAACATGCCTCTCTCCCGACAAGTCATAATATCTATCGTCTTAGTATTTGTGACACGGGACAATAGCTATGCCAATGCATCAAACTGAAATATAGTGAAGCTGTGATGTATTTACTGCAGTAAATGTAGGTTGAGTAGATAATTGATTAAAGAAAGTAAAGTCCAGTATCAGTAGTAAATTCTGCCACTGTTGTTAACAAAATTACTTTAAGTCACTTCATTCAAAACCAGTTATAACCAGCTCAGTAAAAGCATCAGAAATTGCTGCTTTCACCCCAGCCCATATCTTCCTGCCAGAAATATAAGTAGAGGAAAAGAAGAAAGGATTTAATTAACATTATCAAAACCCCCCTGCAAGTTTCTCTTTTTATCTATAGGTAGAGTAACATTCATGTTTCTAGGAGAGATTATCTGGAGCAGCTGGGAATTTCTTTTATTCATCAGTGCTTCACTAATCCACCGAAAGGAATCACGTATCATTTTTATAACTGCTGATGCAGCAGGCACATTTTGACAAGCGACAGCACTACCAATTTCAGAAATAAAGGCTTTAGAGCTGTGTCCTGCAAAGAACTCAGTGCTTTTGCTTGGCAATTTTTCAGCTGTTACCCCTAATAAAAAAAATCATAAATGAGGGAAAACTACTCATGGCATACATAAATGAGCATGATTTCTAACCTCCTGTGAAGAGGCAAGTGATACAAGTCCTATCCCCACAGGCAGTGGATGCATATAAATACTCTTGGGCTGCTACGAAACAAACCTCTACCAAATATGCCATTAAGCCTTAAGACCATAACAACCAGTCTGCTACATAACCCTAGAAGATATTCTGTGTTTAAATTCAGCTTGAATTTACACAAAGTAAAACTGAGTAGTTAAAAAAAAAAACACACAAAAAAAAAAAACCCAACAAACGAATACGTTAAAGTGGAGAGAAGGTGCTACGTCACCCAGAACATGGTGCTAAGTCACCCAAGCCACGTTACAAAGTCAGGTCACAGTTTCACAGCAGCTGCTCGTGGAAAGAAGCAGACAAGGGCTCATTAAGCCCTCCCTCTCACACACACCTTAGTCCATAGCGAGGGTCACCTTGTTACACTTGCCACTGATGAAAATCATGTGAAACATTAGGTCGAATGCTAAAACACAACATGCATTAAACCATTCTAGTTTTTCAGGTCACCAAGTAAGAGGATGGCAACATGACAGGCAGCAATGCTGCTTAAAGAAAGAGCAAAAGGCAAATTGTGCTTGCCTTCCATCTTCCTTTTAACTATAAAATCCTGTAAAACATTTCACTAAAACAGCATAGTTTAAAAACAAGATTAACTTCCCCAACAGAGCAAGATTTACCTGATGGAATACAGGCTCTTTCAAATTTAAGTAAACCTGGGAAGATTAAAAAGAAGAGAAATAATTTGCAACAGAACAATCATAACATTATTCATCTAAATATTGCCAAGACTTGTTCTGTTAGAATCGAGACTCAAGTGCCTATCCATGCACCATTAAAGGTGATTAAACATCTGAAGTTTCCTCTGGCGAAACCTGAGGTTTTAACTGTGGAATTATTTGAAATTAAGAAGCACAAATAGAGACATTAACATCCAAAATCTCCTCATTTAATAGAGTTGCAACACACACAAAAACAATTAAGATGCAGAAATTACCAGACACAATCTCAGTATGCATTCAAGAAGAAAATGTACTCTACTTTGATTTGCTATTATTAATGTTTTTGACAATGCTTTAACATTTCAATTCATTTTACAAAAACCTAGCAGTTCTTCCTGTTGTTAATGCAGTTCGTTTAATTTCTACTTTTGAAGAGAGAAGAGCACTAGACCTTAGGCGTAACATGCCGCAAGTGTAAAAAATTTTAGGAGCCACAGAAAAGAACACGCAAGTATTCTGAAGGCAGAACATGAACTATAATACTTCTTTTTTTAAGAAACAGTTATCAATAAAAATAATGAAGGAGATTTCATCTGTGGTTCACAGCCAGCACAAAACTCCATTTTATTCATAAAGGGAGCGCACTGCACTGACAAAGGGAATTAAGTTAGCCATGACACAGTTAAAATTCTTCTAATTTTTTTTTAACAGCTAAGTTCCTTTCTTATTCTGGCTGTTGTTTTAAAACACCAGTCAATATCCTGGACTGCGTACCACAGTTCACTTTTTGCAGTCTGTTGAACAGGACTATTCTCATTTCTGTACATGAATTAAAGTGAGGGAAGTTGAGGAATGCAGCTTGTCCAAGGTCTCACAACAATTCAACGGTGACTGTTATTCTCACATTCCTATTCCAGCAACTGGATTACTGCTTTTCTTCTTCATTTATTCTACAGAGTGGTTTAGATAGAAAGGTTTCAGGTTTCTCCGGCCAGCACATAATTTTCCCAACAACAGAATAATTTGTCCGTCTTGACTGCAAGCGAGAGAGATTCAGTACTGCCTATGTAACGTTCCTTCACTGGCATGAAAACTTCAACCTACAGGTGAAAATGCCGTATTAGAAAAAGTTACTTACTATGCTGACTACGAAGCTGTATGTTATTAACAAGAAAAGCAGTGGATAATTGACGGTGTTCTTGTACTTGAAACATTCATACCTGGAACAGAACACAAAGGAGAGTGGTAACATTCATCACTTACCCTATAAAGGATGCATTTTTCAAGGTATATTATCACAAAATTTGTGAGAAAATTGATCTAAATGAGTCTTAGGCCCTTCAAGAAATTGTAGCTCCTCCAATAAAGATGTGTCATTTTAATAGAAAAATCCACACTTTTACCAATAAACTTTTTTTTTTTTAAATCTAGTACAAAAAAACCCAGTAAGCTCATGCATATACAAAAAATAACCAGTCGGTGGAAAGAATTAGGGAAGCAGAAGCATTTTCAGAAGGTGCTTAGAGGGGTGATAATGGATGGCAAACCAGAAATGAGTTTAAAATGCAATACAGCTGCCAAAAAACATGGCATCTGTGAGCTAAAGGCAGCATGGGAAAGGCACTGCCTTACAAAACAGCGAACTCTAGAGATCTGTTAAAATGCAGATTGTTTATGGCTTTACTACAGTCACAGTGCAGTAAATTTGCTAGATTGGGTACTGGTAGAAGTACAAGGTAAAAACAACTAATTGCTCCCAGTATGTAAAACAACTAATTAAAATTAGCTTCACAATCTGTACACTGCACTTCAGTCACAGTTGTGATGGAATTACACACACATATCCCAGTCCATATCTCCATCAGAAAAAAGGTCTAAAAAAACGCAACAAAAATGAACTTTGAGAAGCTCAAAATCATTAGAACTAGAGGAGGTTGTCTATATAAGTCCAAGTTACATCTGCCTAGTTTATTTGTTTATAAACTTTTGGAAACAGATACCATCATAAATGAGTAAAAGGAAAGAAAGAAAAAACACGTAGGACTATCTGGGGAAAAAAGATCTACAAGACAGCCATCGCAAAATGGCTTGCCAGTGTAATTACACAGCTTGAGAGTCAGCATGACTGAATAATGTATCAGGGAATGTCCCGTTCACAACCACCCCGCCACCTACCTTCAAGAAAATCAAAACGATTATTAAAGGCCTCCTAAACTAAACATTAGCTCATTCTTCAGAACATTTTAATTACTACCAAACATACATACACACACAGAATCTTATTAGAGCTATAAATGCAGTAGCAGACTTCAGTGCCTTTGAAGATAATAGAATAACCATTGCACAAAATGAGCATGATTATTTTTTCAAAGAGATTTTTATAGCCACTTCTCATCCTTTTCCCCAATCACATTCAAATCAGACAAAATAAATGCAAAGGCAATTTCAAGGAGATGGGGAGCTACAATGGAAATATTGCCACTAAAAGAGGCATTATGATTCTGGTCCTGAGTTTGCACAGATCATACTTATGTATGAATCACAAACCGATGCTGATTTCCACAGATGTGGGTTTAGTCCTATAGCATCCCATCTCCATTGCAAGCTACCAGTAATCTTCACCAAAGATATTCCAATTTTCAACAGCTGAATATTTTATATGTTCAAGAGCAAAAAGACAATTTTTTTGTCTTTTTGTCTGCAACAAGTTGATTTATCATTTGGATTTTCCAAGTGACAGAACAAATTATGTTAGATCCAGGCCTTCCAGCAAGAGGTAAGAAAAAGCCAACATACGGTATCTTTACAGTCGCCAAATGCTACATTGCTCCCGAAATTAAATGGGAGAAAACATCCTGGCATGGTATTAGGCTCTCATGCATGATCCAAGACACCCTCCACAGAATACGCATTCAATTCTTCATAAAATCTTTTTTCTTTAATTCTCCAGATGAGTAGAAAGCAGGTTTAACCAGAAATCTGAAATTTGCATTTGGAGTCAGACTACATCATAGAAATACAGCTCAGATAAATTACAACACTGATAATTTTGTAGGTGTTACTGAAGTTGATTTTATTATGTCTGCTGTTTACGTATTAAGTAACACTGAGCTCTGGTTGTATACTACACAAAGTCTTTAATGAGTTATTATTTTCCCTGCTAAACAAACACTGGTAAAACATCTCTAAACTAGCAAAAACTAGGACTAAAGCCAGCCTGGTACTCTAATGGCCAAATCATAATGCTGTAGTGCTAGCAAAACTGAGATCTCACTGAAATCATTAGAAGCTTCAGTGTCAGCCTCACTATACACTAGATTGTGCTCTGCAGATTCTGTATTTCAAAAGTTAATATTTCATACATATTCAGAAAAAAACATTTAACAAATACTTACAGGCAGTAGACAAACACACAACAACTGTAGATCATTGGCAGTTCATCCAACAGCTACAAAAAGAGACATCAAAACATGAAAACTAGTTTTAACTCACACACTTGTGTAAGTTAATTAAGGAGAAATAAGTCTTAAGAAAACAGGAGTTTTTAAGTTATTTGGATATCCACCTTCTTGACTGTACTTCAGTATGCAGTGGTGTCAAATCCTCTTCAACTACTGAAAGCTTGCTGCATTAATAAGCTTATTACTCTGTAACTTGAGTATTACGTTTCATAAAAAGCCCACACCTTCAAAGAATCATGCCATTTTCGCTGTTCATACCTCTTGAAACATTTATATTAATTATTTTTGTGAAGTCAGATTGATTAAGACCACCCCATTTATAGCCTGCTCAATACAGTCAGTAGCATTTCTTTCTTCTGTACAAACTTCACAGAGAAACTAAAATAAATTTTTTCCATAACATGAAATAGAACTTTAGCCCATTAGAAAGTACCTTGCAATGTGCTTGCATGTTTACTTCCTAATTTTGGAAATTTCTTACATTGTTGTAATTCAGAGACAGGTTTTTTGAGTTTGTTTGTTTGCTGTTGGGTTCTTGGTTTTTTTCCCCCCAAATTATTACTGCCATATAATGTTTTATTGTCTTAAATAATTTTTATACTTTGGGAGAAGACTGGCATGTTACAGCTAAAACAGTTATTTCTCCAGGAACTTGCCACCTTAGTGGAGATAGAATTAAAATTGTAATCACAAGAGAGGTGATTTCTCAAGAAAAGGTATGCTCAAAATTGCCATTTATTTATCATTAGAAGGGGAAAAAAATAAAAATCATAGCATCATTTTCTTCTAAAACTTTTCTCAAAGAACACAAACAAGTTTCTGCTTATATAGTTAAACTTACCTCCTCTTATGAAGGACTGAAAATTGTGAAAATTGTGAAAATGCAAAAAAAAAAAATTGTGAAAATTGTGAAAAATGCAAAAGCATACAAACGGTTCAATGAAGATTCACTGCCTCTGATAATGTTTGTTAAGCAAACATTAATAGTTAGGCTTCTTAGAATTGTTACACCAGGCTTGACTCTTTCCTAAGAAAAACAAGAACTGGATGCTAACAGAATTTTGATCTTTTTCCACCATCACTCTGAAAGCTGTTGATGGCCGTGCCTGTACAGAAATTACCTTCCTACTACTGGTACAGCATACTTAAGTTCACAACCATGTTTTTCTGAATAATGAGACACATTAAGAGCAACAGCAGCTTACACAAACCCTTTTATAAAGCCAGCCTAATTCTGCTTGGTTTGGGAGAATTTTTCTAACTGCATAGGCAAAAGCTTTATTTTAGTTTTGAAATGTCGTATCGGGGAAAAAACTGATCTAGTTCTTTACATCTCTTTCCTTATGTATTATCCTGAGTGTGAACTATTACCTTTTTGCGGTTTTGGTCATAGAAACTTCAGGAAATGTTTCACAATATGGCGAAACCGATCTACTGACTAGCTGCCACTGAAAGGGCAGGTCTTGCTTCTTCACCCACACTCCCACTACTTCTCTTGAGTGCGGCAGTCGTGCTCATCTGACCTGCTGTGAGCCAGTTCCACCAGCTGATCCAGCACACAGCTAACCTTGCAGAAAAAGGTTTAAATCCCTGAATCCATGCATTATAGGGTCAGGGATCGCAATAAGTAGCACAAAGAAAGTATCAGGAACTTAGATGGCAGCTGAAGCTAACAGGCATGTTAGGTGGCACCTTGCCATCACATTAGATTACCTTTGCTGTGATGCCTTAGAGAGGAAAAAATAGAAGCAATAGCTCAATTCAGCTTTATACTAATAGTTATTATTCCTAAGTTCAGTGATATGCTTTACCAAGTCTGATAGGAATTAGCTGCAGGATTAATTCATGCAGCTCTTTAAGAGCATGAGTCATTTAAGGCCTCATAAAATAAAAAGGGAGGGGGAAGAATACAAAATACAACATAGCAAAATTTTTCAAATTTGGACAGCTGATTACACTTTTAAGTTCATATGCTGGCAGCATCTCAGGGACATAATGGTAACATCAAAGAGCCTCTCAAAAATCCTAGTTAGAATTTGCTTGGAGAAGACAATGGCATCTGTATCCAAAGGAATTAATGCTTCCCGAAATACGTCAACAGCATGTCTGAACAATGAAGAAACATGGATAGAAGAGAACTTGGTGAGCTGATTTCACTGGTTAAATAAGCATTTTGGATTCTTGAGGAATGCACAATCCAGCAGATTCTCATAAAAATAAGATAAAAAGAAAGGTGATCACTTCAGAAGTATTCTAAATAACTGCTTTCAAGAACAGCAGCTTTCACATTTCTCTTAATTACGCAATCTGAATTGACCATTTACAGTATTAAGACTGCAAAACAAATGTAAAAAAAAAATATCTTTTCGAACAGCTATCAGTGCTGACTTTTAATCACAACAAGAGATAAAGTGAACGAGAAAAGATTATTTACTGCTTGAAGTGTTTTCTCTATGGTGATTTGTGAGCTAGCAATCAGAGTAATTATGGGCCACTTGCAGATTTCACTTGGGTGCCAAAATAGTAAGTGTACTTTCTCTGCCTCGCACAAAGCCTTTTACACCAGTTGGAAAGCTGATACAAGACATTCCTGCTCCCCTCTCATCTGCTTCTGCCCACCCTTTACCTACCACAGTTCATAGGCCACTTAGTTGTTCTGATGCAACACCAGAACTACATGCTAAATAGCATCAAAGTGACTTGGATTAAAGTAGCTTCTACATCCAAAAAAACCCCCAAAAATAAAAACAAAAAAACAAAACACATAAGAATGTTTTAAGCCTGGATCATTTTAATGATCTGGATTTCAGGGTGGCCTTGCTCACCTCTGCATCAGTGTAAGGAAGAGGATTTGAAACACTGGCAGGGTTAGGAACAAGCAGCTGAGGGATAAGAGATGAAAAGGTGGAAATTCAAGGCAGTTTCACCACCGAAGAGAATATAGGTAAATCACACCCCAGTTTGGGAGGGATTGGTGAAATGGATCTAGAAGCACCTTTTTTGTGCCAAGAAAAACACCAAATATTCTGACATGGTGGCAACAGTACGCTCCATGGAGGCTGACAGTTTCCAGCACATGCCAGAGATATAAAACAGAACATTATGGAGGCAAACATCACTACAGATTGTAATTTAGTTCAAAATTAAGACACCTAACTTTTGGTATCCACATATGCAGTGTCTCAGGTCCCACTATGCTCAGTAGAAATCCAGGACTCAATTCAGTTGCCACGGCATAGGCACCTAATGCCACCCGAGATGCTCTCTCATCTCCAATACACCCACCCAACGCTGACAGATGTGACAGGGGGGTCTAAGAGACCTGCACCTTTGTGGGATGGCAGCTAGAGGTCAGACAGAACACTTGCAGGGTCTAAAATGACACTAAACACCTATATTCAGACAAACAAATATTATTCAAGACTGCCAATGGAGCCTGGAGAAAAATTCAGCCCAACTGACTGGCTCTCTAAACTCCACTGACTTAACTGTATTTCCATTGACTACGGTGGGAGCACAGACTTCCAGCATACACTTTTAAATGTATGCAAGTTTCTTAATTTTGAACTGAATCCCACTTCACTCTGACTTTCATTCAAAGATTTGCTTAATCTTTTCAGACCTAAAACAAAACAAGACTCCTTGTGTCCCTTTTGAAAACAGGAAATACCAGGACCAAATCCTTATGTTCAGTGATTTATTACAGAATGCCTTCTAGTTGAGAAGAGAGAGAAAGGAAGACTCAACTGTTGCTACTCAAAAGATACTGACTTCTGTATTAATGCTACAGGTACATCTAGATAAATAAAAAACATAACAGAAAACGTTAAGATGAAAAAAAGGATACAATTATTGCTTGCTATTAAGCCAAAGCTGTAGGAATTTTAAAGTAACAACTCAAGTAAAGAGACAGTATGATTTCCCAAAGGATAAAGTGTCTTCTGTCAACATAAGCCATTGATTATAGCTCTTATTTTAGATGGAAGCACATATTCCTGTATACCTATCGGTGGAAAATATCTAATGAAACAAGACCTGCGCTACTCTCTTGTTGAGAGCAGGAGTCACATACAATGATAATTAAGGTAGATTAACTCATGCTATATGAGTTTCATCTAGTCAAGAAATAGCAATATGACTATATAGTGAGATACACACATAAAATGATTCACAGCTACTTATCAATACTCACCTGCATTTCATACTTCAGGGTCATGTGGAAGCACCAAGATCCCAATCCCACAGCTGAAAACAAATCAAAACTGTAGTTAACATGAAAGTCTGTATGTAAAACTTTCAGGTACATTAACTTAAATGCATGAACTTTACTGGGAAAAAAATTATAACATTAACATCCCACTTCAGGGACAACCCCTCAATTTTCCACAGTCTTCTTTACACTTTAGTCACCAGCGATGTCCTTGAATTTATGTTTTTGAGGGGGTGGGTGGCCTCTTTCCCTCCGCTCAATACTGTCTCCTATGAACTGGTATAATCTCAATGAGGATACGAGTGGAAGGAACGCAGAATGAGTGGAACATGATCATTCTATCTCTTCTTTTTTCTTACGTACATCAAGATTTATCTGTCTCGATCCTTCTATAACGCAAAGCATCATTCAACTGCTAATACTCCTGAAAGCCTGTGATATTTCTGCTTATTGTCCAGTTGTAAAAGGTAAATTTTACAAGAAGCTTTTTGTCAGGGTAAACGAACAAACCCCACGCAGTATGGATTCATTTTGTGAAATGAGATCACCATTTCCAAGCCTTATTCTTGGAAATTCATCCTTCTATGTAATAATTTTCATTTATTTGAAATACTTTACTGTTAAACTCTGAATTTACTTCTGAAACTAATTTATGAGATATATACTTTGCCTATACACAGCTTTTTCAGTTAAACAAGGACAATGTTTCTTGGAAGTTGGATTTCACTGTTTAGAGCAAAGCTGGTAGAGAGTTTAATGTATCATTCATTACTTTGAATTGTTATCAGTTAAACACTCCCATTAAGCACCAGCTCATTTTTATTTTACAAGAACAAGTCCATTAATGCGATGTCTTCTCTTCCTTCAAGAAATTATGTTTTACCTCAGACTCTAGTTTCAGAGAAAGCTAAGCAATTTGCACTCAAGCCTGGATCACTGGGTAGTGCTGCTGTGCTTTGGTACAAGAGAATAACCTTTTCTACACACAACAGCTAGATTTCACTGATGCATAAACAGACCTTTATCTAACAAACTGCACATTCTGTAAACGATTCCCAACTCTGTAAACGATTCCCAAGACAGTTGATAGACATGTCTGGAGATGTTTCTCTAGATGCTATTAGACTAGAACTGTGATTATTACACGTAGTCAATGAAATGAAATACCTAAGAATGTAACTTTACTGAAACATAAAACTGTAATACAGCTACATTTAAAAATGTAGTGCCAAATACTTGAATGTCATTAATTCTCTGGGAAAATTAAGCATGGCTGTCTACCAGAACATAAACAACCATATGCACTTCTGTAAGTTCTGATTAAGTTGTTTTGCTTCTGAAAAATCTTTCCAAACGATAAGCAATAACTGTTTTTCACCTTCATTGAGATTTTAATGAGAAATTCTCATAGCCATTTTTCTATGTATACAGAATATATCACAACTACTGTTCATTCTGAAGAAAAAAAAAACTCATTAAGATGGGCATTAAAACAGTACCATCCATTATGCTGGCTGTCACAGTGATTTCAGTATCTTCATGATACAAACTCTTACATTTGTAACAAGTGTAATTTTCAAATATGGGCAAAATCATTGTGTAAGAAATTTCAACTCATTTTGACTTAACAAAATAAGTTGTTGGGGGGGTTGTTGGTTGTTGGGGGGTTTGGTTTTTTTTTGTTAATGTTATTGGTGTTAATAAACCTCAACAATCAGCTGCTGAACTCCCCCCCTTCCTCCTATATGATTAGAAGCAGCTATTTCTAGATTATTTTTCCTTTCCAGTCTTTGCAAAAATTAAGAATGCTGCAGATGTTAGTGTTTCAGGGCATTAATCCCATGACTACAATTAGTTTTTAAAAATAATAAAAAACCTCTTGCTTCTATGTAACAATCACACTTGGGGTTTCTTTGATTATGAAATTTTACTATGCATTGGAGAACGATGCTTTAGCTATATTGTGTAGCAATAAAATAGTTATCTGAAACAAGAAAAGTTTACAGAGACTCATCATATGGTCCTTCCTAAAATAAAAACCTCTACTGGGAATGGCTGTAATGCTGCTTGCTGCAATCTTGACACAGCTCATGAACACGGTCAAGCCTGTTTGGTATTTAAGTGCATTCAGCAGATAACCCAGGATATTACATGACTAAAAATTATATGACTAGATTATTAATCAGATGACACTCTCCCTCTCAAGACTGCACAGACACATTTCCTCAAACACTATTGTGGTAACTATGCACAACAGCATCTTTTTGAAGAGATGGTTTAAATGAAGAGTAAAGAATGAAACACAATTCTTTACGTATCCCATTTATACCTTCTTATCGCAGAGGCATAACTTAAAAAGGTATGTTTTACATTGTAGAGAGATAACTTAAAAATATTTTACATCTAGACATTGAATGAGCTAAGAATCAAGTTTCTCATGTGCTACCTTTGACGTATGTTATATCTTAACACAGAATTGTGCAAAAAGCTTCATGATTTTGTTCAAGATGAGGAAGAAGGAAACTGCATTAAGAGATGCTGAACTGTAGCAGCTGAAGCATATGCCATACTCTGCTTCACTAACATTACTATGAAACTGGTAAACTTTAGCAGAAGGGAGCTAATATCTAATACTGCACTCACTGGGCCAAAAGCTGGGCTAGTCAGAGTTGCTGTCTTGTGGCTTAATCCAGGGTTAGCGTTTGGTGCTGAAAACATCGCAAAGTAAAAAGGAAACACCTATCACATGCCAAGGGTCACAAGGAAATCTTCATTTCCTCTGCTGTGCCTAGAGCACACTACCTTTTTGTCACAATGAAAAGTCTAACTTGTAAACTTACAAGGGGCTTAACATGTATTTACATCCAGTAATCAGTAGTTTAACACTTAAGCTCAAACATCTTCACGTGTAGCTTCTGCCTGCAGTTCTACAGGAACGCAGCTATCTTTAGATATACTTCCCATCGTGTAACTTCAGGATCAAGACATTTCTAAGGAATATTTACTTCACAACAACCAGCACTGCAATGGGATGTTCTACCAGCTTTGTACTTTTCCAAATATGAGTGAACACAATCACTGCAATTACAACAATTTTCAATAGAAGCAACTTTCCCATGTAGCCATTGGCAAACCAAGCAATGTATCTGCTCCTTATCTTGTAAGCAGGAGTTACAGTTTTAATTTTAGGTGTTTCCTTTTGCAGAGGAGCTTAACTCACTAAAAGCTGCATATTGGTTGGGAAGTTTTAACACTATCTGAAGCAATACCATTTCCTCTCTAACTACAGTATCTCACTTTTCATAGACACAAGTCACTCAGCATTTTTACATTAATGAACCTCTCAGTTTACAGGGGATATACATAAATTATGTATCAAGCACAGAATACACATTAAGTCAGAATATTATGAGATCAGAATAGCACTTAAAAAGACTGGAAATGCGAAGTCAGGTTAGCTGCTATATGTAGACTAACATGGTCTTTTTGTCCGGCAGCAAACATGATGTGTGGTTACTGCCAACTGATAAAATAGTTGTGTTAGTGACGATATAAAAGCAATGCATCTGCAAACTTTACTTCATACACACTTCACTGTGCTTCAACACCATCAAAGACTTCAAGGCAATATCCATGCTAGAAATACCTGATTATACATGAACCACATATACTCTCAGGATTTGAACCCTAGAGGGACACAAATACCCCCTATAAATTTTTCAATAGTTTTAGGAACAATCAGAAGCATCACATAATCAGTGATAATTCATTTCAATATAAGACTATCCATCAGCATTCAAAATTCTTACGATAAGCCTAAAGCCTTTATAGAAAAAGCAGTGTATTAAGATTTCATAGAGGTGGTTTGAATTTAAACTGTACAGGCACTGTATGGAAACTGTCTAAAGGAAGGATGCTCCAGATGCAAACACCTTTCTTTAGGTATCTACGCGTGAATTAGGTGTCAAAGCTTCCACTAAAGAGAATGGCATTATAAAGTGTAATTCAGCTGGCAAAATATAAGGGGATATTTTAGGATGAGCCAAATGGTTCTCTAGGCTTTACTGACTGCAATGGGAGACAGATCCCTCTGCACAGGCAGACACACATGCTTAGGTGTTTGAATCTAGAGCTGAATTCCACCTATGTTTTTTTACAATAGAACTGAACTAAAGATAGACAACAACATACTGCATCATAAACAGTCAAAGAAGGAAACAAGATGAAAAAGCAGATTTAAATGAACAATTTTTACTGAATTACATTGTTTTGTAATCATTTCCCTCCACAGCATAAGAGACAGGAGAGACCTTGGTTACTCTAAGCGTACAGCTCTACAAGTAAACTCAAGGATGGCTGGGACTGTTCCCAGACACTATAATGCAACCGTCTGCACTAGGGAATTGTTAGAAAAGTCTGTGGCATGAATCTGGCCTGTTCCAACTAGCACTTTCCCCGAGCAGCTCCCAGGCACAGCCTAGCAGCCAGAAGAGTCCAGGGCCTGTGCCCAGCCGGGAATTTGTATGCAGTCACCCTGTTCTGGAGCCTAAGACGAACAGATATGGGCTGTTCCACACTACTTGGCTTCAGCACTCAGGAATGTTCCTGAGCACATTTGATTTACTAATGCCGACAGGGCCTAAGCACCTTCTCTATGGCTGTTAGGTAAGAATAAGGGAATTAGCTTTGACTGAAGGCCTTCTAACAACTATTTTTACAGATAGAATTTCACTGGAAATGAGGTTTAGCAAGGTGTTTACGAGTTCCTGTGGCTATGTCTAACATAGAAAACTTTCTGCATCCTTTTTTTCCCTCCACTTTGGCATAGCTCAAATGACTGAGTCATATTAAACAGGCCAAAGAAATACAAAACGGAAAAATCCTTCCAGATTTCAAGTAAAGCATCTATTAAAGTATATAACTCCATTGACTGCTTTTTCTTATCTTCTCAGGTCCAAAATAGTTACAGTCTCTTTTCACATATATATATATTTACATATACACATATATGTATTTTTTTTAAATCAAGACCCTTCTAGAAGATGAACAACTCTGGAATCATAGTTTCCCAGGACGCATGAGGAAATGACATATGGTAGGACCTTAAACAACACCACAGCGTCATAAGGAACCACCCCAAACCAACTGCTTATTCTTCGAGGTAGTGACAGTCTGATGATTTGTTCCACCTTCTTCATGAAATGCGACATGCTAAAGTAACTGCTTAAGACTTTTCTTCATAAAGTATAAGTTGATGAAATAGTTCTCTAAAGGTTAAAAATTGTATCCAGTTCCTACTGAGTTCATTGACAACGTGCCCTTTGAGCTGAAAGGCAGAAATAAGGGCTGAGAACAGTGTGCTGTATCTCAAAGAACGTGCTGAAAAGTGCAACTCAGTCTCAGCACCAGTATGAATAAGAAATTTATTTGAACAGTTATTTAGAAATCCCCCTTCTCATCCTGCCAACTTCGGATCTTAGCACGTATGTGAAATGAACAGTGCTTCACTAATTCAAAATGCATTTGGTTCAAAGAGGAAATAAATGTCAACAACAGAAATTGTGGGGTATAAAGTGAAGCACTGAACACAGTGTAGTAAAACACAAAGGAACTGACAATCAGCTAAATATCTGGAAGTATCCAAAAGAAACAGCTGATACGGATCAAAATAATGTCTAGAAACAACACTTCTGTTCTCAAATGCTAACAAATTTAATTTTATGTCCGCTTTGACAGTTGTCTTTTAACATCTTGTAAAATCTCAGTAATGATTCAAAGTTTTTAAAACCTAACTAAAGTGCCCTCCCTTCCACTCCCACCTTCACAGCGTAATTGTTAAAGAATTTCTACTTTAACAAAACAACTCTTAGACACTACTAGCTAGTTAGAAGCTCTGCTGTATGGTCTTTAATGAAGCAAGGTGCCTAAAGTGAAATCAGAAGTTTACGTTAAATTCACTATCCCTTTATAAATTAAGTCTATACTTGTTTGTTACAAATTAAGTAAGTAGAATGAAATCCATTAATAAATAAAATTACTGTAAGGGAAAGCATTCTCTCTGGTACTCCCTCACAAAAAAATTTCTATACGCTTACTCTATCTCCACTTCAGTATGCTTCTCAGTCAGTCACATGCACAGAAAGAACGCTAATGTTCCTGGCACATTTCAACTATATTTAAAATTCTGTTTATCTTTTCATTTGCTGCTTTTATTCCATAGTAGAACAAATGTTAAGAGGTTTGTGATTCCAAACCATCCTGTTCCTGTTTTTCACTGAGAAACTATAAAGCCTTCTATATTCCTTTACATCTTTCAACTGCTATAAAACAGTCCAGTGATACGAATACTGAAGCAGAGACAAAACAAGAGAGAAACATTTTTGGGAGTGACCTTTAATGTTAGGTTCCAACATACGAGATAAAAATCAAGCCATGCAAGTATTTATCACCTCAGACAGGAGTCAAAGGCATCCCAGTCACAGATGAGCAGAGCCCAGCTGGAACTCAGGACTGCCCTCCAGCACTCCCGTCAAGTATGCAGGCTGAGCTCCCCTTCGTGAGCACCAAGAACAGTACAAAACTGAAGTCCGTGATATTTATTGTGATCAAAGACAGACTTTTTTAAAAAAAAAAAAAATTTTAAACATTAAACAGTATATGAGAAATGCCCACTCAGGGCAGTCTTGGTGTGACAGCCTGACATTCTGGTCAGACAGTGGCACACAGTGAAGTCTCACTGACAGAGGTAGCCATAAGTTACAGTGAAGACTGGGACGCAAACACAGAGGTTTACTTTTTTTTTTTTAATTTAGAAAGAATGGCAGTATAGGATACTTTGATTCAGGAACATGTGAAGAGTCAACTTCAGCAAATGCTCACACACTGTTCTTTCCCTGTCTTTTTAAAAGGAAACCTGACCTTCAAGAATTCCTTCTACCAAACTATTTTATACTGAGACAAAAATGAATAATTACTCAAAACCATAAAAAGCCTACAAATGGCTATTTGGAAAGTGTTCAGACAACATCCAAAGCTGTACATTGTTGCTCCTTATCTTTCACACATATCAGCAAAGCTGACATAACTGAAAAACCATGAAGTTGTACCCAGTATATGTTATAGTTTACTTGGCATCGAGAATACATTCAGCATATGGATATGTGGTTTTCGACAGTGTTTGCTAAATGCACAAGTATGCCAATCTTAAAAGTAACATTTACAATAAAACAGTCTCTTACCACTGAGAAGACTGGGGAAGATAGCCTGCACAGAGATAGGAACTATAGCAAACACAGAAATCCTGTGAAACACAGAAATTCTGTGAAATCTACTTTGAGACCCAACTGCCAAATCTGAACCATCTTCAAACATCTTTTCTCATAACGAACATGACTTCCTAGTTGCATAATTAATGTTTTAAAGGAAGTTGGTTCTTTTCTGGATTTTGCTGTTTTAGAAAAGACTGCCCTTAAGTTCACCTATGCACAAATGTTACGTTGTTCTTTCATCCTTGCAAAACTCCCCAGATACAATGGCAGTTAGGTTGTTGGGTGATATACGACAAAGAGAAACTGAAAACAAATTCAAACTCATGAAAGAATGCTTTTCCAGTTCCTTCAAGATCTTGGCCATTTCTTGTATTACTGTCCCATACAAATGTCACAAAAAATATTAATATAGCGTGAAACTGTTTGGAAGCAGGACACACAAGATATCTTCTGTAAATCATCATAAAAGGACATGGTAAGCTAAGACGCACTGAGCAGGATTTAAAGCCAGAAAAGGATCACTTTAAAATCTCATAAAGCTATTTAATGAATTCTAACTTCATGTCCTTCCAACAAATACCATTTTTCTGTAAACATTAACAAGTATAACAAATTGAGGTTTACATTTCATACACGTAGTATTTGGATTTAACTACTTGGTTTATTAATATTTGGATATTGTTCATTGCACATCTGAGCTCTCTTTATAATGAAAGAGCAAATTAAGTTTTACACATACCTGTAAGACATAAATATGCAGCTAAATACCGTTTTTCAAGGCCATCTTTATAGGTCTGAATCGCACCGTAGATTGGAGGTAGAATGAAAATCAGGTTACTCACTGTGTTCCCTGTAGGACAGAAACCAAAAGCAGAGATTTAGAACTCAGTACTATGCACTTTAAATAAATGAAGCTGCATTCACTCATTAAAGACAGGTTCAACAGTTTTCATCCAGAAAGCTACACCTTTTCAGAAGTTGTCTTCTGCTTTCACACATAATACGAAGTTAAATTTTGGCACAACACCATTAACTACTTGAAGGCTAAGAACACTTTAACTCTCTTGTCTTTTTTCACATGTATAGATAATAATAAAATACTAATTTAACTAAAAAGTTTGACTTAGATGGTGCTTACTTTCTTGGCAGGAGGCAGAAAAATAGGGTTACTGTGATTGCACAGCTCAAGAATTAAAACCCAATTCCTCAAGAAGATATTAAGCCCCAAAGAGTTCAAGCCTGGTATTTTAAAATAAGCTATTTGTTTGTTTTTTTCTTTTCTTAAACCTATCCTTGGAACTCTCTCTTCCACACTCCAGATACTTTAAGGTCACCGAGTGACTCGTTCCCAAATGAAACCAGTTCAATCTTTACAATTAGTGTGCTAGTCACTGCACACACACAGAAAGAGCCAGACAGGATGCTACATCACAGATCACAATGCGAGACCAAAGACTCTAAGAGGGTACAATAAGGAACAGCAAAAAGTCAGAAGCCACTACTGATCAGCATGATAGGCTACTGTCAAAGCTTGTCAAGAGCCTGAACTTCAGCAAGACACTGCTGCTCTCCATCCCTGCTGCTGAAGCTGGGATGCAACGCAAAGAAATGACGTGTGTTGCAGAAATCAGAGAAAGCAAGAACAAGCCAAGAGCCCAAGCTCTTATACCAGGGCCATGATGACTCTTCGGCTCTGGTGCAGATCAAGGAACCTTTCTTCTTGTTTTCTTTAAGACTACGCTCCCAGTCTGATTTAGATGTTTTTTTCGAACTCTCCTAACCTATGCAAAAGTACAATGAAATACTGAGAAGTTTAAGTGAAGCATAAGGAAATGGTACATTTCTCAGCAGAAGGGATGCAGATTCAGCTTTTTAGCCTAACCACAAACGATAGTGTTGACAATAAAGGTTATGTAATGAGAATAAAATGACATGCAACTTGGGAAAAAGAGCAAATCTATTAAAAAAGGGAGAATGTTGCTTACATAAATTAAAATGCACACATTCACACAACATCAGTTAAATACATATGAAATTGAAACTCTAACTGCTAAACATCTCAAGGAAAAGTACAATGTATGAGTCTATGGAGAGGCAAAAAAAACCTATTTCTGGCTTTTTTATTCAGGAGAAAATGTCAGAAGTTTCACTTTTTTAAACAAAGAACAAGAGTGAGTAGGCCATGTCTGAAGCACTCCCCTAATTCAAGCACCTATTTTTCAGGAGTTCTGCTTCCCAAGATCCATCCCAAAGAAAAGTGAGAACTACCAAACTATGATCGTACAAGTGCTACAGCACCTCTGGGGACAAAAATCCATACTTCACAGGTTTACAGAAAATTCAGACCCAATTGGAAAAAAAGGTTATTTCAGAACACATGAAGCAGAAGCGTACCTAGTTAACGTTAACAAGTTAGCTCTTCTAATTTTTCACAAAGTAGATTCAAATCTCAGTTTGAGACAGTCGTCTTGACCAGATAAAAATCACATCTCTCATTTTCATTAGACTTTCTTTAAATCGCTTCCTTATTGATTTAACATCATCATCTGCACAACCATGAATGTCACCAAGTTACAATAAGCAAAACAGAGATGTGCCAGAGATCTTACTCTTCTAGTCGGCTCTGTACTAAGTTCCTCCATGTAAAAGAAGCCCAGCTGAAATCAAAACAGCTCTGCAAAGACATACAAGTTTATACCAATATAAAAGGCCTTTTTCATGCTTAAATTCTTTGGAATCATTAACCTTTTACCACATTCCCACAGTGTTTCAATGGGCAGTGAGTCACTTTCAGTGGAGACCAAGTTTGGAAGAAATCCACTGAAACTCAGTATTGTGTGGTACACTGACCATTACCACGTCCTCCCACAAATCATGCAAAGATGTCATCCAGCCTTGAACAGCAGGGTAAAGGCTATGTAATCCGGATAGTGAATCTTCTGCTTTCTAAAGCAGTTCTCAACTATGCCCATTTTCAAGAGAAGGTATTAGACATTATATAAAATATCACTGTTCAAGGTCACTTAGTTATGAAACTGTCAAAAACCTGGCAAAAATTGAAATATTAAAATGCCGAACAAAAGAAATACCATGATATTTATCCACAACTGGGAAAGCACGTGACTTAAGAAGAGAGTTGCAGTAGGATAACAAACTTCAGACGGATGTAAGAATGTAGAAAAGAGATTCTTCTGCAGGAAAGCAAAGGTTTCAACACTTCCTCTAAAACCATAATTATGTTAAATTATTGAAAATTTATGACTGTTTAATCTAGGACCATCTTGCTGAGAGAGGAAATACCGTAGACCTAATCTAGCTGTAAATTCCTGCCACTCCTATGCACTTTTTGGCCCATATTATTCAGAACATTTATAGCACAGATTAGGCAAGCCTATGTGCAAAACATACTTATTGAAAGCTGTGCAAAGTTTTTTTAAAAGGGAAATGGGGGTAGGGGAACAATGAAGTCCTCTGGTATGCTGCTAGCAAAATTAATTCTTTCAAGAACAAAAACTACAAGGCCTCTTTCAAACTCAAGGTCCATAGGAGTGTATAGTTCATAAAAGCCTAGCTAGTCTTTACAGGATTATCCTCACATAGAATATCTTAGAAATTCATTAAAAGAGATTTTTGCTAATTCCATCAAAAAACGGAAGTGGGATATGCACAGAGATTAGCAAACAATACGAAGAAAGAGGAAAAAGGTGACACAACTACAGACCTCTAACTCTAAAGTCAATTAAGAAACAAGGAAGTGAAACAAGTTTTGAAGGAAATAGATATGGAAGATGAAAATGGGAAAAAAGTTAAACTGTCAAGAAACCTAATCTTTTTCTTTTTCATCAGATTTTCTTTTTTTCAGAAAAGGAAACATAATGCAGCAGACCTCCTTGGGAAAACCAGAAACTGGCGAATTTGCAATTAAGGCACGAGGCAGAAGGCAGGGAAAAAAATAAGTAACGAAGAGATCATTGGTTATGCCTGTAAGAAATACAGTATATCAGAAATTAGATGAATGCATGAGGATGGACCTGGGCTTAACTCTGTACAGCATTCTTATATTTCAGTACTGGATTCCTTGAATACTGGTCCAGGGAGTGATCTAATTTTTCTTTACTGACCAAAGACTGCTTCTCAGCATTTTACCTTCAGCATGTCAGTCAACAGAAAGGAGGACAAGATTATCAGAGGAAGAAATGAACGAACTCGCGGACTGAAGTGACAGGAATGGGATTAAATAAAACGGCCAAGAACATGCCTTTCACTGTGAATATGAATCCTCACTCCAAGTGTAGCATTAATCTATTTGAAGAGGCAGAAAAGTGAATTAAGATTGCATGGTGACTGGCCATAGGCCATCACTGTAGGCACCAAACACCCTAAGTTTATTTCCAGTAGAGGCAGGGAAAATAGTAATGTCTTCATGCAAGCCAACAGTAGAATACACTGTTCTCTAGTTATCGAGAAAAGAAAAGAGAAAGCACAACGGGTGCAGAGAACCATCACTCAGATGGGAGTGATAAATGGGAGGTTACAACATCAGAAGGGACAAAAATTGCTTAGCTCGCCTAGCCTAACAAAACAACGGCTGGATGGAATAAAACTGTGCTCTGTAAAAACACCGTGGGTAAATGTCAAGGAAAGGGAGCTATTTGAACTAAAGGATAATACTGACAAAAGAATAAATAGATATAAACTAACCCTAAATCAATGCAGGCTAGAATTAAGAGGAAAGCTTCCCACGGAAGAGGAGGTATTTACCACTGCTTCCAACAGAAATGGGCACCATGATGAACCTACCTGCTTTCAGGGTGAAGCTCAGTAAGCTCAAACGCCAGCTTACATGATGTGGTGACCTGTCACAGTAGTAAAAACAGACTATGTCTGCAAAGACTATACATGGTACAAGGTAAAGTGCTAAATTAATGTCTAATCATGATAAATGCAGACTGTGTGTCTCACAAATTTTCATAAAAGTCTTTCAAGACTGTTTTAATGCAAACCATTGTTACAAAATACTGCTTTATTCATTGACAGGATGCCGTACAGTAGCAGAACAAAATCAAATTTATGCAAAACATCATTTCAACAGGCCTCTGTCTACAGGAAGGACAGCTGTATGAGTGTTAAACCACATCTGCACCCTGTTCTACAAATATAACAGCAAAACCTGACAAGTCTTTTTTACAATGAATGTACATTCAGTCATCATATGCGTACTATCATAAATACGCAAAGATCTGTACAAAGACTGACCACCTCAAAGACAAAAAATATAAACTTAAAGAGGAAATAGTATTTACAGGCAAACACAAGCACAATATACTGCTTACTGTTACACAGAGAGCTTGGTACAGTTAAGAGAGTATACAAATTGGAAGGACCTTACTTTCACAAAGTTTCCATTCCCCCACATATGTAGTTAATTCTACATTAGAAAGGAATTTCTACAATAAATTTGGATGAGGAGTCAAAAGGATATAACAAGTAAAGTTGTAAATAAGTTGTCACAGTACGTGGTCATAAAGAAATAATACACAGGATGTAAAAACATCAGGAACACAACGCTAGGAGTTAGAACATAGGTGATGTTTTCAGTGAGGGAAGAAAAGTGCTATTATAAAAAAGAAGCAAAAATTATCCTCTTCAGCTTTTGACAAGGTGACCGATGTGATTCACACACTGTTAAGAGATCCTATGTTTGTACACAGAATGACTGCAAGATTTACCCACTGCAAGGATTTTTTCAAATGTTAAAATGCTCTCTCTGTCAAACAAATGAAGACTTTTCACTCTGCTATGGTTTCTACAAGTCTCAAACCCAATAGAAATAGGTGTTACCCTCAGAAAGCAAAGAAGAAAATTTTTGCAGTTAAAAAAGTTGACTATACATAAAAAGCTAATTTAAAATCAGGACTAACAAACACGACATTCATTGCAGGCTTTCAGCTTCCCCTTAAGGACAACTGCACCTCACTGTGAAACAGGAGAAAGGAAAGTGGCTGCTATTTTCTAAAATAGATACCTAAGTTGCAATAAAGTCAAACTGTCCCTTCAAGTAAAACAAACAAGCAAGCAAGTAAACAATATTTTGAGGCTGAAAACATCCATTTCATTGTCTGGGTATCACGGTGCTCTGCACAGTCAATTTTAGTGCACTTCCTGGATCATGCAGCTTTTTCCTTTTCCCATCGCTGCATGAAGAAAATAAAAATAATTATAAAAAACAAAGCTTGTCAGATGGCATCATGCAGAACTGAATCATCCTTCTAGCTGCTTTCAGACACAAGGAATTCTCTCTCATGGCTTTTGTTTCTGCCATCATCTCGAGCAGCTCTGGTACAAACGACAACTCATTATTAGAGGGACTACCAAATTTAAATAAATTGCGAAGCAGCACAATTCAGGCACATTTGAGTGCATGACCATCTACCATTAGGTACCCTCTCTTTTAAAGAAGGATTTTTCTCTAGGAAGGATCTCTAGGGATATGAAACCAAAGAGGAACACACACAGAGAATAACAGCAAAAGCAAGCTGTAAAAAGGATAGTCCTGCGGCCCAGCAGCACCAGGTAAGGTGAAACAATGAAAGGCAAAAAGGTGTTTGGAAATTAGATTTGAACTGGAGGAGTAGGTAGCCTAACAGCTTAAAGACTGAGGAGGAATCTGGAGTATTTCCTTATAAGAATAAGAAACTCATTCAAATCTAATATGGGAATCCTTGCTAAGACACAAGTACTTCACAGCTCACCTACTACAGCACTGTGTCAACAGAGGAATTATTTTGAATAAAATCCAAGTTTCCATACAGTATATGCTATATATTATCAATCAGTAATAACTAAGTCTGAGCCCAGAGGAGGTTTGTATCACTGACATTTCAAAATACAGGCACTTCATGACTGTTCAGAAGACCCAACTACACAGAATCAGCTGTTTTGGCCACTAACTTCAATCTTGTGCTGTTTTTGCTTACGGCTTATCACCGGGAGAGCAGTATAGCAATTAGATTTTCACTTCCACCAGCCATTTTTAATATCTTCCACTTCAAAGTCTACAATAACTGCACTTCAGAGTGTCAGGAAATGAAAACTCCTGTCTCCATTTGATATTTCAGAAGGACCTCAAGGGGAGAAAACTGAGTCATCCCGACGGGAATTTTGCCAATATGTAATTACTAAACTCCCTACTTGCTAATGTGCATGAAGGATCAATATAAACTTCCTGTTACTCAGTGAAACACAACACAGCGTTACTCCAGGGTGGAGCACAGGACCAATGCCGACTTAAATAAAAAATGGGGACGGGGGCTTTTAGAGTGTTTATTTTTAAGCGACAAGATCCTTTTCTTCCCTCCTGTAATTCTCCTTTCCAAATACTAAGCAAGCCTTGATTTTGTTTACCTGGACATTAACTGAAGTTGCAGCTTCAGCAGTTCAGCTGCAACTTGCATTAGCCACCAGATTTCTAATAACACAATGGGAAAAATACTGAAGGAAACAAATAGTGAAGCAATTACTGAACTGTGTAAGGCTATGTAGGAAAGCTTCCTGAACAACTATAAAAATGGGTACAGATAAACAACACTTCAAACCAATGGGTTATTAGAGGGACTATTAGATCTCCCTGGGTATTTAAAATAAAATCAGAAATCTAAAGAGCAAGTTCGTATAGATCATATGAATCATAAACTTAAAAGGTAGATAAAACACTGTAGAAAAATGTGGTAAAGTGAATATATTACAAAGGAATGCTGCAGTAATCTAGCTCTGTATAGATGTTGGCATACTATTACGAGAAAAATTGTAAGGGACAAATGAGAGGGAGGGGTCAGATACAGCAACCAGGAGTACTACAGAGGAAAAGAAAGATCTTGGGGGGGGTGGGGGGGTGGAGAACAGCTACCTAAATACCTAAATCTTGGCCAGGCAGCAGCTACAAGAAAGCAATGTGGAATCCCAGAGATTTACATGGGGGAAGGACTGGGGAAAAAAAAAAAAAGTTTTATTTGTATTACTAAAGGAAAGCATTCTGATCAGCACTAAGAGACTGAAACAGGGAAAAGGAAGTTTAGGTAGAACATCCAGAAATCAAGTTTGACAGCAGCAACATCTCCCAAGAGAAGCCATGAATCCTGGAACAGTTTCAAACAAGAGTGGACAACCCACTGCAAGATACACAAAGAAAACAATCCACCATGGGCAAAATAAGGAAGCAAACGAGGCAGGAACACAGCCGCCTCCTCAATGCTAGCACCAACACAGATGCATACCACTAGCGTGAGCGCACCATGTTCCAGTCAGACATGTCTCAGCCCCGGCCGCAACAGAGCCCTGCTTCCAGCAAGTCAAAGTGCTGGGACAAGGCCAGAAACAGTAAAGGCAGCATTGCTGCTGCAGCGCTGGTGGCCAGCTGGGAGGTTTTAGTGTTTAAAGTCAGCGTGCAGGGCAGTGCTTCTCGATCTTCTAGGCTGCTTCTCCCTTGCTGGGTCTCCATTTCTCCAGTATACGTAGATGTACACTGATACCCTTCTGAACAAAAACTGCACAGGTAAACCATTTCAGTGATTTACTGGATTGGGGAGGGGTAATGAGGTAATTTTAGGAGGAAAAAAAAAGATTAATAATTAACAACACAATTTGATTTTTATTCCCAGTCCTCATTTATGAGCAGTTCCAACGTGCTGTGTCAAGTGATAGGTTCTGATTTATGGCCTTCCAGACTTTATAGTCCAGCTGCAGAATTCATTCCCTTGGCATTCATCATTCTAGTTCAGCTAATATTTTTGTAGATGGTTTTACTCTGATTACAGTATGTCGTGCTACATTTGTGTTCTTCAAAACAATCAAAAGGTAATTAGAAGAAAAAGCTCTCGACACTCCTGACTAACAAAGAACACACAAGAAAGCTCAGTTCAAACCTGTAAAGTGTGGGAGTATTTTCTAATGCTCAAGCCTCTCTTTGGTATGTGCGTCTTACAAAAGCACTTATTATTGAACTGCTTCTGAATTGCCCTAGGTTACAATTAATTTATCCTTTTCTTTACCCTCACCTCTCTGCAAAGTGCCTTGCTACTGTGTAGTAAAGACACTAGAAAATTAGAACCTAACAGGAGACTGTACTAACACTGACCTTGCTTCTTATGTGTATTATACTAAAAAGGAGTGAAAGCTAATACTACATAAATTCAGATTTTAAAGCTCCACATGTTTGTTCACAAGAAACTGATACCCTTACAATCTCAGAAATCCAACATTCGCATTCATAATGCAGATATACACTTAGCGAAACATTCATTGCTGGGCTGAGAAGTTTTTGCTCTTCCTCCTCAAATCTAAAACATACTGGTTACCTGTTTAGTCTCCATTACTGCAGTGCCTGAGCAACCCCAGTCTTCTGCGTGCTTATCCTCAATATCCTTGCAAGAGGACAGGCTAGAAGAGGGTGCGTCAGTCACAAAGAAACCTGCACAAAACTAAGCCAGGACTTTCAAACACCAAAGTGTTCCTCTAGCCACTAGACCATCCTTACCTGCCACAATAAAATGAATGAGTTCACCACAACATCTCTTGTGAATAAAGCTTCAAAGTACATCAGAGTAAGAACTCAGTACTTTCCAGAAACAATGTTTTTGTCACCAATTCTTATGTTTAGCATAATGGAGTCCTCCTCCTACTGGAATTCTTAAATGCTATCACAAATGAAGAGAAAGTGTCTAAAGACCCAGAACTTGCATTGATAGGGTTTTTTGAGGAAAGTTGTTGTGGTTTTTTTTTTTCCTCAGA
This sequence comes from Sagittarius serpentarius, assembly GCA_034782735.1. Classification (NCBI taxonomy): domain Eukaryota; kingdom Metazoa; phylum Chordata; class Aves; order Accipitriformes; family Sagittariidae; genus Sagittarius; species Sagittarius serpentarius. The sequence goes on from JAVKLA010000026.1 coordinate 24,079,735, forward strand.
GTGATCTGTCTTGAAGCCTTTCATGAGGGAAGTTTGAAGTCTGCATGAGATGCTGTTCCTCAGAATAGGATTAACAGGACAGATTACAAAATGTGGAGGACCAACTGCGAAGTTCAATAGATAATTACGAAAGTACTTGCAAGGAAAATATTCTGTTACAGGCCAGAATAAAGATAGCTACGACAACTAAATCAAAAAGCCATGTTCCTCACTTTTAAAGCCAGTTTTGCTAATTATCTTGCTGTGGCTCTAACTATGTCTATCACAGCTATGTATCTCACAAGTGCAGGGCATTCTGAAGCACTAATAAATGGTTCTGGGGTTTTGAAGGGACCATTACATGAAAAATAACAGTATTTAAGGATGTAACAAAAGTGCTAGAATCAATCCTTAGACATTTTTTGAGATTGCAGGAAGCAGCCTGGACAAATAGGATAGTACACAGCTCCTTTACAGGACATTTTATTCCCAATCCAAGATATCCACAATTAATTGGACTACAAGGAATAAACTTGCATTACAATTAGCTGATATGCCATCCTGTCATATTTTAATGTTGCTTTCCTGGAGGGAAACCTTATGGAAAAGAAAGCATCATTTCCTGATAAACATGCACCTAAGCAGACCAATTACTTTGAAGTACACCTAGAAGGATTTTGCAAGTAAATTTAAAGTAAGAACAGTTGACATCGGCAGATCATTTGAAATACCAATCTAGAAAGCTCACTAAAAGCAAGTGCTTACAGCTGGAAAATGCAATCAAAATCTAAAGAGATTAGGCTGAGATGATGTAAAGTTAGAATATTACATGCAGTAAGCTTGTAGCTGAAGGGCAGATTTGCTTCTATTATAGCCTTTACTGGAAAACAAAATGAAACGTATTTTAAGTGTTATTTTAAGACAGGTTGATGATGTCAGCCTGGAAGGAAACAACTGAGATGGGGGAGCTTACTCTTCAGCCACTGCTAAAACTAAGCAGTGACCAATACAATGTTACAGTGATCATCCATTTAATTTCCATCATACCTAACTCCTTCCAACCCTTCTTCTTCTATGGTGGTGTCTGCATCTTGGCTTCATATTCAGTGTCTGCACCAACTCCTCTAAGCCCAAGGGCCTGTACAGAGCAGAAAGCACAGCTTTTGGCAGCTGAGTTTGAGCTACCAGAGTACATCCAGCCCAGCATCTGTCACTTCTCATGACAAAGTGAGATACCAACTCAAGGCACAGTAAGCTGTGGGTATCATCTCAGAGGCTCTGGTAGGACTCTTCCAGGCACTGTGCAGTGACATGTAAGAGCTGTGCATTAGGGGAGCCCAATATGCTCACTGGATGGTAGATGGCAGAGAATAATGCATCAGTGCTCTTTTCCAGGTATTTGTAGCTTTAGTTTGAGTGGCCTTTCTTTGAAATCCAAATCCTCTTGCTTCCCTCCCTTTCTTACTATCAGTGTGCATTTCCCCTGGGCGTCCAGAATGATTAAAGTCTCTTCTACTAATGACTCATGCCATTCCTTTGCATTTTGCCCTACTTGGATGGTAGGAAATTAAAGGTGAGATGCTATGTGACAAATGTAAAACAAAGCATGTGGGGATAATGAAACTAATCAGCAACCACAGCCTGATTCAGATATAGAGCAACCATGCAAACACTGATTGGTGACATTCCCTCTCTTAGCAGCACTACTAATGGAAAATCCCATCTGTAACTAGCTACCTTTTTTTCAGGACTGCCTTAAATTAAAAATCCTAAGGCTACCTGGAACATGTGATAAAAGAAAGGCACTGGATCTCAGAAATTACTCAGATTCTTCTTCTTCACTGCTAAATCCCCAACTTTATCTCTTTACGTAGACAATTCTTTTCTCTAAAGTCATCATAACCTTTTCCAGTTAATATGACAACCTCCGGCAAGAACTTTCAACAGTACCCAATTAATTCACTAACCCAAGACTCAAAGGTTGTTGCTCCTGGTTCACAACCTGTAACTCCATCTCTATTCTTTAGTCACTGTCCAATTGTCATTTCAAGACAACTTTCTTGTTCTTGCTTGAAAACTGAAAAGAAAAAAATTGGTAATTGCCTATCTGCCCACAAATTTTGGCACAAGCTATTAATCTAGAGGGAAAATGAAGCTGCTTCTCCACAAACACAGTAAGATCAAAGTCCAAATCTTAAGTATCTTGCAATCTAAACCAAATACAGGAAGAGATATACAACACATTGAAGGTTCAAGCATTAAACACTGTCTTTTTGTTATAAATATAACTTAATATAGTACCTACACAGTAACAGTTCATGAGGTGGGTGGCAAGCATTTGGGCAGAAGTCAATTTTACTGAATAGTAAACAGTCAAAAACTGAACACAAAATCAACCAAGATCCCAGCACAAATTGTGGCTCAAAGAGTGGCAGAGGAAACTTTCAGAGGATAGATTTGAGATAAATGTGGAAAAAGTACCATAAAGGATGAAAACAAAAAAAGTTAATACAAAAGCCATGTGGAAATCGGCATGGAAGAGTTTAAAGGCAGGAAAAAAACTGAAGAGCTTGGAAGGGAATGCATTTAAGAAAAGGAAACAGCTTTAAAATATTTCTCTGCAGCCTATAGAATACAGAAAGAAGAAAAGGACAAGAAAAATTAAATTGAGATGGACTCAAGAGTTTTAGCACTCAAGTACGCTGCTGATGTTAGACATTGTGCTGAAGACTGTATTCTGAGGGGCCTCACAGGAAGATAAAACTTGGGCCTTGAAAGATTTAACAGCCACCAAATCCCAACCTCTGAGTGAAAAGCAACTGTCGTCTCACAGATCACAAAGCCATAGCAGTTTGTTTAAGCGAGCGAAAACAACATCTGCTCTATGATTTCACTACCACAGTGCACTTCTCTGCTGCTTTCCAAGGCATCTACACAATTCAATTGAGCTGATTCTTATTAGAGACTACACTCACCAGCTCCAAAGAGACACAAGTGATACAAACCGGCAACGCTCATCTGGTTTTCACTGTGCTATTTGTAAAGAAAGCCATGAACTTCCACACCGCTTCTGCTAGCTGCAGCTTTATGAAGATGGCATTAAACTGTACCCACGTGCAGAAGCCAGATCTGCAGTTACAGGGCACTATGAACAAAAGTGCATTGCGAATCTTCTTTCTAAATTTCTGTTAATAAAATTGAAAAATAAACAACAAAAAATGTTTTGCTTCTCAAATTTTCCAGGCTGTTTACTCATGCACTGGTCAGCACGTTGCATACAGTTAACTAACTCTGCTTATGTGGGTAATTTCCACAACTGTGAAAAGGACTTGGGGAAAAAAAAAGAAAAAAAAAAAAACAAAGTAAAAAGAAAAGATAAAGGCATCGGTTTTCATTCATGAGCAAAGTATCACCTGAAGCAACTCTGAATTTATGTATGTTCTATTTTTTTTCTTAAGTCTACAAGATTTAAAACCTGAAAGAAAAATCTGTATCCTGTGGGAGGAATGCAGGGAATATCTTTAGAAATACACCCTGCAGCTCTCCTCCTGAATGTAATAACCCACAGAGCAGGCTCCGCAGCTTGCCTACTGCAGTCTGGGGCCAGCACTAGACCTGGCAGCCTCTGGCAGGAGGAGAGCACTGGAAACTCCCTCCAAGAGCTATCAAGTCTATTATGAGAATCACACAAACACAGCCTTTCTTACACAGCAAACCTGTTAGGTACTTGTAGAGGAAAAATACACCAAATTTTACATAGAAGAAATATGAATTCCATTCTGTAACAATAAAATCAGTTCTTTGGGTCATTTTAGCTCACTGTTGTAGGTGACCCATTTGATTTCAGAGAAAGCCAGATCTGCAGATCCTATTTCTCAAAGACATGTAAGTAGTTTTTCAGGTATCCCTGGGCTTCCTCATTTTAAGGTCAAAACACCCGTTAGAAGGGATCACAGTAGCACGCTTTCCAGTTGGGAAGCAGGTCTGTGCCTAAAAAACCAAATGCTGTTGATCAGGGAAGACGAAGAAAACCTGATGAACAAATGACAGATCTAATACAGAAATACTCTGTCCCAAGATTGTCAGTGTCCGGACTATTTTTAATGCTCAGCTATGCTACACAGCTCTACAGGACTTCTTCTTTGATCCAATACTGCACCTGATTCCTAGATGCTGGATCTTGTCCAATTGAAAATCCTTATCCAACTGGAATTAGCAATTACTAAAAATCCAGCCTACAGGTAGTAGCATCTTGAGCTTCTGCTGCAAATAATGAGCTCATTAAAGCACAGTATAAATCAGAGAGCTTCCAGAGTCATGTTTTATGACCATAAAGTTGATACCTTGAAATCCTACTAGTTGGGATTCATACAAAACATACTCTGCTGTCCTGTGCCATACACCCATGACTCTCAGAAAAGCAGGTGTGAAGGAAGAAACTGAGGGAGAGGCATGGCTAGTATGAGTTATGTACACTGTCCTAGCTTCACTCTCCCCGGGCTGTTAGGTAGAGGCAGCACGTCTTTTTCTAATTCTGCTTGTTTGCTTTCCTGCCTAAAGGAGACCAAGCCTTGCCTCCTCCTCAAACCTAAAAGTCAAGTCTCAAACTACTGTCCTGAACCTTGTCCAGCTGAACCAGCCCACACTCTTGTCCCCTTCCCCAGCTCCTCTGGTTAGAGAGGAGAATCAGGGCAACGCTGCCTGGACTAGGCTACAAGGGAAAATACCCTCTTGCTCACAAAGCCAGCTGGAGATCCCTTAAGAGACACACCCCCTGCACACATCATTCCAGGGTCACTCCAAGGACACTGGATTCAGAAAACAAGTCCAAAGGAACCAAGGAATAATGCAAAACCAAATAAAATAAAATAGAGCCTCAGGACACAGCTGAGAAACAGATACACTGCTGGACACTAATCTCAATTTTAAAATAAAGTTTGGAATTTCCCTCAGGAAGGCTCTGCAACGTGGAGGGCAGGTTGAGTCACCATTTGCTGGAAAGGCAAAGAACTGGAGAGGAACCTGGGGGGGGGGGGGGCCACAAAGGGTGCGTCTCCCCACCAGGACTGATAGGGCTGCTTCTGCCTCCCAAACTCAAGACACAGTGAAGTACATACTATGCCAGACGTCAACGGACCTTACTGTAAAGGAGATAATGATCCTGCAGATTCTGACCGCACTGATCACTTTGAAAAACGTTAAGTTTTTCAGTCACTGATCACAGGGCCCATGCAGCATATTTCTTCAAGGAAATTAATTTTTAAAAACACATAGAAAAAAATATCCTGGTCAGACACTTCAAGTTTTTGAGCTAGCACAAAAACCCCAAGTATTTTACAGTTGCATTTTCAAGCGGACAAAAGTGCCTGTGCCTGAAACCTTAAATCTAAATGGTGCCCAGCAAAATCACTAGGACTCTACCCAGAGCTTGCCTCTACAGGGATATTCAGATCAATTAATAGTAAAAGACTGACATTAAAGCAGTGCTGCTCTGGTTTTTTTGAGTTATAACATGCTCTAGAAACTTCTCTCTTCCTGACACCTTTGTTCCTTCTTTGTAGTACTTCCACAACTACAGAATAACTAAGCACCTTTAATTCATGCGGAAGCTCAGCTTCTCTGCTAACCGACCAAAAAATGGCTGTAATTAATGAGGCAGGTTTAAAAAGCCCCACACCTAGAAAATTCAAAGTAATCAAAAGTAGGTAGCTTTTCCATGATAACCACTTTTAAGTGGGTTCCCTTCTAGCATTACAAATTTCAGGTTTTGATACATATTTTGAATTAAAAGAATTTGCATTTTCTTAACCTTTCATGATCCATGAAGCTTTCTATGATCCTCTTTAGGCTTCTGAGGCAGTCAGAGAAACAGTCAAGTGTGTTGGCACTTGCATGCGTTGCAAGATAGAATGACCATATACTTACTGCTGAGCTGTTGGGACTGGAGACAACTCCCAGAGTTCCTTTGCACATTTTTGCAGCGATTATTAAATCTTTCTTTTGTTTAAAAAACATCTTCCCCACTGATCTGTGGAAGGCTCCAGTAAATATGGAAAATGCATTACCTAAATAGCAGTTTCACACACACACACACACAAAACGACACAACAAACCCCAGACTAAAGACATTTTTGTCTTTCAATTATGACAATAGTAATTTTTATCTGTGACTAAAGGCTCATTTAAAGGCATTTAAAAGTTAGTGTCCTTTACCATAATTTATTTTACATTAGTCTTCCTGTTTCTAGCTACAAATATATATACTGCAAATTTGTAACATGCAGTGCATAAACCTGTCTGCCTTAGTTCGCCCATAAGCAAAATTAAATTGTACAAATGCCACTGCTCTGTTACCATTTGGAGTGGCAGATGTCCAATTGCCAGCTGTACCAGTACAGAATATGAAGCACTAATTACAAAGTAATCAAGTGCTTTGTTAAACCATATTTAAGAATTTTATTGTCACTTAATAACTACACAAGTATTAGTAGATAAACACACATGTGGTCCACTACCACAGCATCCATCAAGTTTGAAGCATATCCATAATGTGATGGATAAATGAGAACTGTTGATTGGACAAATGTAGACTTTCCAAAGGCCTTTGACGCTGTCTTTCAGTGAAAGCTCTAGGGAAAACAGAAAATTAAGCTGACAGGAGATGAAAGGTAGAGATGCATCACAGATTAGAAAGTGGCAGACACCAAAAAAAAAAAAGAATTAAAAAAAAATATAAATCATTAATTGTGGCAAAATGCATCATAACAGTGCCACAAGATTATCTGCAGGCTTAAGTATATACATTTACAACCTGGGAAAGGAAATAAATTAATGCAACAGTATTTGCCACTGACTCAGAATCACTTAAAATCATTAAAGAAATGAGAAAGCATGACAGCAGAGACCATCTGACTGGCTTATGAGTTTACTTTTATATTATTCTTTGAAGGAAGGAACCCCTCTTTCAACTTCTTTTTGTCCGCAGCACAAAAAACAAGCTAGAAGTGTTCATTTTAAAAAGCATCCCACAGCTGAGCACTGTTCTCTAGACTCCACTTGACTTTACAGACACCATCAATTAGTTTAATTTCCCCTTTACCTTTTCATCTGTACTGCCCCCTAAGTTGAGGGAGCTCCCTCAAGGAGCCTGATAAATTTAAAGAGGAAACCTGTGATGTAGCTTCTGCCAATTAGGTCATTAAAGTTACACATTCAAATCCCTTTCAGTCTTAAAGTCTATGAGGCTGTGACATTGTCTTCTCTTAAATCGCACTTTAGAACTCAACTGCATCATGATGTCTTTAAATTATTCAGCCTTAGCCAGGCAGTTGGGCTGATCACACCCAATTAATCCTGATGATTCTTCCTTCACCTGCCACTTTATATTGAAAGAACAGACACAGCTCTTGAAGCCAGACAGAGTTGGCTTTATTTTTTTAACTCACACAGATAGTACCTAGCTCAACAGCCTCTGGCTGCTTTCCAGAGCCTCTGGCAGAAGAGGCAAAATACAGCAGGACGCCCAAGAGAAACAGGTGACAGTACATATGTGGCAGTCTAAAAATCAATATTAATGACATTATTCTAACTTCAAGTAAATTTTGCAAGTTGTTAAGTTCTAAAGTAATGATCCCCATGCAAAACAGATGTCTGTGCGTCTTTGACAGCCCTCTTTTTTGAACAAAGCTTAAAAAATAAACAAACAGTATTTTTGTGTCACTGTTCACAATGTAGCAAATGCTTGGATGGCATTCTACACACTAATGAGACATCTCACATCTAAAAACAGGTAAGAGTCATCTCAATCTCTTTTCTCTTGGCTGAAGCAAAAATGGGAAGGATTTAAAGAAGAGCCGCAAAAGTGGCTAGACACATGGGCAGATTCTCATGATCTGTTGTTTTTTGGTTGTTTGGGTTTTCTTTTTCTAAATAAGGGTCCCATAAGGAAAGCACAGTTACAAGTATTTATTTACCAGATCTCTAATGAAAACAAAAAGCAATGGATTTAACTCTGATAATAAAAAAAAAAAACAAAACAAACTTTTCTTACATGAAGGTAGCAGAAGATAGTGAGACTGGACCAGAAGCCAAGAAAGAAATTATTTCACCAATTCCTTGAAAAGCCTGAAGCTATATTCCAGATGTTTGCTGCTGCAAATGCCAGCATAAGCATATACTATCTCAAAAGCAGTCATGTTGTACGTGATGCATTTTACTCATGGACAATGATAGCTCAAGGCAGTATTTCACATACCTGGAAACATCACTCAAGTTTGATCCAACTGAAACACAGCACTGAGTTGATAACAACAACAAATTCACCCCCATGATTCTCCTGACTGAGAATTATAAGCCCTCAGGTACCACACAGGGCTCCTTTGAATTTAAAGTATTTGTTTAAATTGATACTACTCTCCATGTTTTCAACAAAGGAAATCTATGAAGATTAGTTATATCCACTCCTTATATTCTACAAGACAAACCCTTCTTACAGGGATGACGGTGAATGCAAGAAGGGTAAGGCACTTGTCATATAGACATTCACATCAAAACAGACCCCCAAAACTGAACACTACATGGGCTAAAATGGCCTGAAACATCAACCCTGCTAAAATCAGGAGTAACTGTAACACTTAAAGCACTTTGTGTTAAAGAACAGCACTTACATTTGACCTTGTTCTGTTTGCTTGGGTGGGAGAATGCTGGTTTGTTTTTTTATTATTATTATTGTTATTTTGCTTAAGGTAGTGTACAAAAGCTTGGGTAATTCAGCACACAAGCACTGGGAGCTGGAAAAGATTAGTTTAAAAAAAAAAAAAGTCTCTCTACTACTTGCCCTCTAGCACACAGGAGTCAATCCAAAACTCCTGAGAAATCCTGAAGAAGGAATTACTACACCATACAATAGATTTGATCAGTGAGGGATATAAGAGTCATTTTAGGGGTTAACACAATTAAGCTGACAAAATAATTCTTTTCAACTGGTCTTTCATTTCAATTGGTTTAATATTCTACAGAAGGATGCAGAGCAGTTAGTCATCCACCTCCACACGGGAGGAAAACTGCCTAGGTGCAGACTCAGAAAGGCAAGAAAACGCATTTGTCATTATTAAAAAAATGAACCTTTGAACACAGGTCACTGTGTTTGGGGTACATCAAGAGAATGCAAATATGAAGTGCTACAGAAATGCCTTACCTCACCTTCATATCTCTGAATACACACAACTGATTAGGGGCCATCATTTACACTAACTCTTTAAGAAGTGAATGGCAAAGAACTCCATGTAGGCTTCTGGAGCACAATGTAGCAATTTGTACTAAAATTAGCATATTAAAACAAATTGCTAAATGGCACGAAGACATAATTTGCACAACAAGCTTGCAGTTTGGCTCTTCAGCCCGCAACCTAAGGGAAAACATAGTATTTGATTTGGACCTGCCAGTATCCTTCAAGCTTTGGGACTCCGATAGCTTCTTATAAATCAGTTGTACCAAACATTTAATGCAAAATTTTTAAATACCATCAGCTTAACTGAGTGGTACGAAAAGACTGAGAACTCAGAAACTGATTTTCACTCTTCTGTTAGGTAAAACTTAAAATAATACAGGCTGTGCGTGAATTTTAAAAAGAGTATCAGTGACATAAAAAATGACCACTGTGAGAACTCTGAGAGAGATGAGAAAAGTATTTCTGTACTTTCTGGTCTGTTTGGTCTCTGAATTTGAATTTTTGATAGAGTAAGGAGGCCATAAAGGCACAGCAACTGCCAGAAGACTGCTGGGCCACACAGACCCCGAATATACTCTCAGCTTTTCTGCTAAAGCAACTAGATTTCAGGGTAACATCTCTCTGATCTTACAAAGTAATTAGCTTCACATTAAGTACTTTAGAGAAAGTTGGGAAAGACCCCTTAGTTGTTTTATGAAAGACACATTGCCAGCCAACTTCCGCTGGCTAAGATTTAAATGCAGTGGGTTCATATCATCAAAAAAAAAAAATTATTTCCTGTGACCTCAAAAGTGCAGTTAGTGCCATTAGAGAATTACTGCTCAAGAAAATCTAACCATCTTCATATCTCTACTGAAATGATCTACTGTTAAGCTAACCCTAAAATAAAGTGGGCTTATTTACTGTTTTGCTTTTTAAACTTGGACCAATTAAATGCTTTAATTTACAGCACAGCCCTTATACACATTTTTTTCAGTGCAACTGACAGACTAACAAACTGTGATCCCAAGCACCAAAACTGTAAGGAGGGATCAGACCTTCTATAAATAGTCCCTTTTTCTTCAGAACACACACTTTTCTACCTTCCAACCATTAATCTCATCCTCATCTTCCTTCTCCTGCATAATCTAGAAGCGGATGAAAAGTATCAGTTCACAAGGCCAACAATGCAGGGATTATTTAAAAAATTTACATGCTAGTCAAATTTATTTTTATGTGGGTGAAGCAACAGACCTCCCTCTTCCCTATGAGCATTATCTCACAAATTACTTTTTACCACAAGGAAAACACAAAAATACATACTCTGCAAAAGTCTCATTCTATTTAAAAACTTCTAAGTTTGTCCCATTTTAAGAGTATTTAATTTTGTTCCCTCTTCAGCCGGCCTACCTCTTCTCAGCCATAAATCCACACACCAACTTCCTTTTTCCTCCGAGTTTCTATGCTGCCTATGCTACTGTTATTCAGATCCTGTACTCCTTCTCGTTCCCACACTCTGAAACCTCTTTCACAACTATTCATTTTGGTCCTTCACCCATGTCAGTATTTGTAACCAGAAGTCACAGCCTGGCAAGGACGCCCAGAACCTTCCATCTCCTGCACGTCAGGCTCTTCCAAAGTGCTGCTGAAGCATCCCAGCTATGCAAAAGGCCTCCTCAGATTGCCCAGTCCAAGCACTTCAGGGTAGGTGAGGCTGTTCACTTTAGCACTGTTCTCCCGGGGTCTTAACACTTAAAAAACAGCCGCCTATCTTATACATGTGAAATCTTTTTGCAGGACAAGGTGTAACTACAACTAGTACACCCTTTAAAGTCACTGCCCAAGATACAAAAATATCTAATTTTTCAGCAAAACATCAGTGACAGAGGTCTTGATCCTTTACCTGCTACCACAATACATTCCTTCTCAAGCACCTGCGGGATGACCCTGTCGCCAAAGTACCTTTTTCTTTTCCTAAAAAGTGCTTGAATATATCTAAGTTCCTGACTGCCTCTGAATAACAGAGTTTTGAGGTTAGAACAACAGCCTGCTCTCTTGTCATTGCTCCGAGCTATCCTAAAAGACCACCACCTGCAACACAGCAACCTAATGATGGTCAAGACCCACGAAAGACCAGCTGGGCGAAGGTTTCTCTCCTGGATGAAGATGTCTCTTCCGTACAAAGATACCTTCTCCCTCCTTCCTCTCCCTAAACAGTTTTGCTTGGTTTGACCGGCCATGGCTGGGCAGATGCTCCCATCTCCTCTGAAGGGGAGCAGAGCTGCAGACCCCTGCGGCTTTACAGCATGGCACCCCAAGCACGGTTTCAGTGAAAACTCCCTTCTTCAGCCATCCACGTAGTGCCACATAACCACCCCTGTTCCAGTGCCAAGCCTCCCAAGACCCACCCCACCTGCCCACCCCACCTTGGCCACCCCAAGCCCCCGGACACTCTCCTCCTGCCCTACCATCACTTCGGATAATGGCCAAAGGGACAGACTTGGGATTGGGGGGGGCAGACAATCGCTGGGGCACAGGGAGAGAGGGGACTACACCACCCTCTCCTTAAGACACCGATTTACGGGGGAAGGGAACAGGAAAACACCCATTTCCACCCGCCGGGGCTGGCTGAGGGGTAGGGGCCCCGTCACGCCGCCATTTGCTCCCCTCAGGAAAGAGGGGCCATGGAGGAGGGGGGGATTCCCCTGCCGTGGGGCCTAGTCAGTGGAGTGAGGGCACGGAGGTTTGGGGGCGGCAGTGACTGAGGCAGCGGGGCGCGGGCCCCGGGGCAGGGGCCGGAGCGGCCACTCACAGAACTCGGCGATGTAGTAGGAGACGGTGTAGTTCTCCTCGCACCACTCCAAGGTGGAGGTCGGCGGGCCCCAATAACCCTCCCGGTCAGCGGCCGGAGCCATCGCGGCGCCCGCTTCAGGCCAGAGCGGAGCAGTGGGAAGGGGGAAGGGGGAGGAGGGAGAAGGGCGCCGGGCCCGGAGCGCAGCAGCTGCG
>JAVKLA010000026.1:24092027-24126339 GCA_034782735.1 Sagittarius serpentarius
CATACTAAACCCAAAACACAGCGCTGTACCAGCTACTAGGAAGACAATTAACTCTATCCCGGCCAAAACCAGGACACCCCCCCCTAAAAATAACACCTACAACCCTGCAGAGCCCAGGACCTTTTATTGAGTTCTCCACAGATGGGCAGGTACAGTAGGAGGAATGGCTAACGGCTTCGTGGAGGATTAGGCACCTCAGGAAGATGTTGTGGAAGATTAGGCACCACCATTTCAGTGAACTCTCTCTTTTCTCTTTCAGGTGATACTAATTTTCCTGCCTGTGTCTCCAAGACCTTGTCAGGTCAGTACAGTGTTTCAGAGCTGCATTTCTAGAGTCTGAATATATTTCTTTGGAGCTCACCATCCTCTGGTTTAAAGCATGTATCAGCCCTTTTCCCATCCTTATGACAGTTTCTAGATAAAAAGCCTCGAAAGTTGCAACCCCAAACTTTTATTCCCACACTGCTGGCAGCGGGCTCTGTGCCATGCTGGTGGGTACAGTGGCATAGTGCAGGTGACCCTCCAAACTGGTTTGCCTTCTTTGGGGACAGACACGTTGTTGTTACAGAGAATGAGCTGCGGCTAGTACAGTTCATGGTCCATAAATAGTACTGCATTGGAGTTCTAGTAAGTGGTACAGCTGCTGCGTCCCGTACAGCCAGCTCGGGGGCTGACGACCCCTGTGCCAAACGGGAGAGTTTTCCCACGGGAGTGACGGCCCTGGGAAGGAGCTTGCAACCAGGAGTTGGCAGAGGAGACAGCAGGGCCACAGCAACTCCAGGAGTTTCTGACCAAGGGGCTTTGCTTTCCACTTGCTTGAAATACAGTAACGACAACCTCCTTTTTGGCGGAGGGATAGAGACATGTGGCTGTGGGACAGGGTGCAGAGCCATGGTGTCCGCTGGCTTAGGATGCCACATGCCGCAACATGGCACTCGCCTGCAGCTCCCTGGCTGCATGCAGCACAGTAACATGTCCTTGGTGTCTACTAGGCGCAGCCTTCATGAAGAAGCACGAGACGGAGCTTTGCTCCAGGGCAGGCAGCTCTCCACCATTCTGCTACACTTACAGGATGCAAATGTCATCAACAGCGATGAAGAAGAGGAGGTGCAAGGTCAAGATACGAGTCAAAAGAGGAACCGAGTTTCGCTGAAGCTAGCTGAGAAGAAAGGGCTGGAGGCCCAGGAAAAGCTCTACCAGATCCTCCAGATGAAAGACCCATACCTCATCGCAGACCTGGAAAAGTCCAGCTAGGCCTGGGAAAGCAGACTGCTTTTGCTCCCATCGCTCAGCTTACGGGAGCAACAGAAGGGCAGTCAGGTTTACCAGCACCCGAATCCCAACCTTTCAGTGCAAAATCCATGGTGCAAAGCAGCAATAAGCCTTCTGAACCAGCCGGTCTCAGGCCTGCCCCTGCTCAGCTGACTCGGTTGCCAGCAGTGGGTGACCAGTATCATGCCGGCCACTGGTGAGAAGCTGCTGGGATGAGACCTTGGTTCCCAGTCCAATGCCAATACCTCGGACCTGTCTGACTCCCTGAGGCAGGGCCTCTGCTAGCAGAGGAGCTCCCAGCACAACAGGTACCTCCAGCTCAGCCTTCCCGTTCTCAGTGTCCACGGGCACCTCTTGGGGCTGGAAAAGGGGAGCTGCTTTACTACGCAGAGCTGTCTGCAATGGCTTCTTCTCATGTGCAAGCCGCAGCAAGCCATAGATGTTGATGTGAACCCATATCAACATCAAACCTTTCCCTTGTTTTCCTCCAGCCTAGTTTACCCAAATGACCACAATTCACTGAAGGAGCAAACAAGCATCCTGACCCCAGCAGCCGGGTGAAGGAGCCCCTCCCAAAGAAGCCACGAAAAATAGCAAAGATAAGGGATGCAGGTTCATCCGTCTTCAGGGAAAGTGTGAACAATAGCAGCTGCTTTACTTTCAAGGGAAAGCCGCAGATTATTTTTAAATTACCTTCTTTGTATCCATAAAGTCACATCCTTTCTGGATCATGTGGATGCCTTCGCTGATGGCAGCCTCCTGCTGTTGAGCACACCAGTCAGGGCAGGAGCAGTCTGCTGGGGTGTCCAGTATCTAAGAAGAGATTTTTTGGGTCAAGTTCAGGTGAAATTCAGACTTGCCTAAGTAGAGACAGCAACTTCTGAAAGCTCAAAGGAGCTTCCAGGAAGTGTGGAGTGAAATGGTCCCCACCACACACTCGGTGAAAATGAGACTGCTGCCTTAAGTATTGCTTTATATTTATTCCTTCTTCTGAACACCTGGAGAGCGCATCGCTGCTGAAACCTGCTGTGAAAGTGTGTCCCTGCTCCGTTAAGGGTCGAGGACCTTCAGTGCAACCAGGGATAATACGAAAAGGAGGAAGGTGGGAACAAGACCATGCAGGGGCAGAGGCCTGGCCGCCAGATGACAAGGGAGGCAGCGAAGGGAACCAGATACCCTCGCTCGCACTACTTCGTGGGCTATCCAGAACCCCACTGGGGCTGGCCCTTCCAGGAGGATCAGCCTGGGCTTTGCAACTGCCGAGTCTGTGAACCAGGGGGACACTGGACATGGGGCGGCGGCGGGGGGTGGGGAATGGACCCGTGGGAATGGGAAGGGAAACTAGGAGGGACAAAGTGGGGGGAGGCAGAAAGGGGTATAAAAGGGGCCACTCAGGTATAAACTGGGTCCGGTTTGGCTGAGCCCTGTGCCTGGCTGCCACAGTTTGTCTTATCTCTTTATACTTTCTTGCTAAATGTTTACCTCACTATTTCTCTGCGTCATCCCACTCCCTATCCCGTGTGAGGGTGTGCTGCAAGGACCGAGTGCCAGCTACTGCTGAGACCTGCGTGTGTGTCAGGGGGTTTGGTGTCAGCTACCAGAGTGAGTGGGGGTCTTTAACCTCAGCCACGGGGTGGGAATGGTGTTCCCAAAACTAGCTACTGGTGGGGGGGACCGGTGGGAGGCGAGTGAGGGGGCTCTGTGCAGCTGGAGCACGTCACGGCCTGTGTGTCTCAGGGGGAGTGTGGAAGTATCCCCCCAAAACCGGGTGTGGGTGTGTGGGTGCCTGTGCATTCACCAGCAAAATTCAAGCTGGACCAGCTGGTGAGTCAAGGACCCATGGGGTGGGTCTGGGCCTGGGGTGCAGACAGGGGTGGCAGGGGGCCCATGCTGGTGCTCGGGGGACCCACGAGTGTGCGCGCTGTGTGTCTGTGTGTGTGTGGCTCTGGGACAGGCGCTCAGCTGCGCTGCTGGTTGAATCCACAAAGGGGACAGCGGCGGCCACATCCCCCAGCCGAGGCAGGGACCTCGGGCTCCCCCGGCCGGGCGGGGGGATCCCGGCGGGGGGATCCGGGGGTGCCGTAGGCAGACAACGAGCGCCACGCCGGCACCGCCCCGCGCCCACCCTCCGCTGCGGATCCTCGGCAGCCGCTTGGCCCGGGCAGCCCGAGGGGGGGGGCGGGGGCGGGGCGGGGCGCTCCGCCCGCCATTGGTGGGAGGTGTCGGCGGGGGGAGGCGGGGCCGCGCTCTGACTGGTGCTCTCGCCGCGGGGCGGGGCGGGCTTTCGCTCTCGCGGGAACCGGGCGCAGCGCGGGAAATTCCTTCCGCGGCGGCGGGCCGGGCCGAGGCGGGCCGTGCCGCGCTGGTCTGGGGACGGGAACGGGACTTGGAGGGATGAAAAATGTTGAGGTGAAAAAGGCAGATTTAGGGAAAATCCGTGGGGAAGGGCCGGCTGGGAGCACGTTTGGCTCAGAGCGCCCGCGCGACGCCCCTGTGGAAAGGAGGCAGCACGGGCACCGTCATGGCCTCGCTGCGGCCGCTCTCTCCTCACCCGCTTTTTGGGCAAAACACGCTCCCCCGGGTCGGTTTGGTGGCACCGAGGGGGTTTCCCCTCTCTGTTTTTCCTTGTAGACTGCAGGGAGGGTTTGTAACACGAGCGAGGGAGCGCGCTGGCTCCATGTTTTTAAATGAAGAGGCAAGTGTTTCTCGTACTCGTGGGCTGGGAGGAAGGTTTTTTATAGCACTGCCTACTACACGGGGGTTTTCTCTCATCTGATGCCTTATTTAGTTTCCTCAGTGCTTACTACGCATACTATACTTACACCCATAATATGCAAAGTGCTTTTCAAGCAGAGTTGGTATCCAAAGGCAAGTAGAGTCTAAAAAGGGAAAGACTTGAAACACATGGGAAAAGAATAAAATGCACAAGTAAAGGCCTAATAATATCATGTGGTTTTTACGTTTCAGAAAAAGGTCCAAAGACTTCACGAGAAGCTTCAGGCAGACCTTGAGGGCTGTACGCAGTGCTTATACCCTGCTGGGCAGAGGAGTTTATTATACCTGCATATAAACACACAAACTTCTTTTTTCACATCTTATTTCTGCTCGCCTCCCCTTCTGTAAGCTAAAAAACTCCGATCTAAACAGAGACGTTTCTTAGCGTGATTGCTGATGTTTCATAATGTATACATTTATTGTGAAGAATAACCTGCCTTCTGCAGTTCAGCTTGCATATAATTGCTGTCAGCATCAGGTAGAGATGTATTTAATGTTTTTCATAGTGATATAAAGCTTTCAAAGCAAAACTGATTTTAGTGATGGCAATGATAAAATACTTAGATTGTCAAAACATCATCAAAATCACTGCATTTTTTTTATGCAGACCTGTCTATTTTTTTCAGAGCTAGATTATCCTCCCCAGATTTAGACTTTCAAAATGGAGGTCTGGAAGAGTACCAAACACATTCAGAAGCACAAAACTGGTTGTAAACAATGAGGAGGATTCCACCCTGCTTGATGCACTTTAGCTTTTTGGACTTTTGAAGGTTCAGTTTATATAGTAAGGAAGTTTGTAGGGCTGTGATCTATCTTTTGTTATCATGGTTAACCATTTTGAGATTAAAAGTTCTTAACAGAAAAATAATTCACAGTTTGAAAATGCAGTAGTTCAGAAACTAAAGAAATAACTATTAAATATCCCATTCGCACACCAGGAGCAAAAAAAGGGAACAATATGAAAAAACAAGGAATTTGTATAATAGTCAATTACAGTTGGCTTTAAATAAATAATTAAAAATACTGATGCTTGTTTCTTTTCTCATCACATGAATGCTGGATGTGAGAAAATTTGTAACTGCAATAGAAACAAAAGTGAGACATGAAACTGGCTTTAAAACTGGGCGAGATAAATTAATGAAGGATTGTATGGGGTGGATAACAACAACAATGTGGATTATTATCCATTCTGCTTTTTCTAGATAGAAAGACAAGTAAAAATGTGTAACTAGCCCTTAATTTGAATCATTAGGGAATTTTTATTTATTATTTGACACGTTTCTGTAGTATTCTCCATCACAATAGGCATTTACTTCTGACTTACTCTGTGGTTTTGTTCTTTGCTTTTGAACTCTGGCAAACCTTTCAGCCATTGCACTCAGAAGGATAGTATTGCAGAGGCAGCCACAAACCATTATTATACATGCTTTTTTTTTTTCCTAAAACTGTTTTGTAAAGGTAGATTCATATTCCACAGAACCAACTCTGACCATTTCAGCTGTTACAATAATACATATTAAAAGCAATACTTTTCTGCTGTAACCTTGAGCTACGCTTTGTCGTGTACATTACTGCACTGGATGTAATGTGACAGCCTGGAGTTATTTGCATCTAAACGTAGTCTATCTGACTAGATGGTCAAACCTACCTATGTCCAGGTGTTGGATTTTCTTTGTCAGGTCTATACGACCTATGGAGGCAATGCCTTGTTTCTGAAATAACAAGTAGAGAAACTAACACAAAGCTCCTGAAATGTTTATTTTCAGTTTTACTAAAAATGTACTTGACATGCCAATGGAGTAATTTCCTGTGGCCTCAGGTTGCCTGTGGCAAAGGATCCTCTTTCCATACAGTTTTATGTTGCCCTGAAACCTCATGGCTTAACTGATCAATTAGGTTAATTGCGTCATGTCAGTTTACACCACTAGAGGGGTATGTCCTGTAAATTTAGTATGTGGATCCAACAGGTTTTTTCTTGGGGAATGGGAAAGGGCTGCTGTTCAAAAATTGCACGTGTTCCGCTCTTCTCTTTGTGATCTGTGAAATTCAGGGAGCGACACCTGAAGAAGAACATTTTTCTCTATCACTGCTCTATGCAGACGCTTTTGCGTGGCTTGTACTGCTGGTTGTTTAATTTCTGCATAAAATGAGTCCTAACAAACAGATTGATTAGAACTCATTATGGCTACATATGTTGGAGAAGATTGTACATATTCCCTCTCATCAGTATATGCATGAGAAGGGGAAGATAAAATTGTCACAAAATCTTGAAGATGATTTCACTACTTGGTTCTAATAATGTTAAAATAAAGGTATCGGGCATAAGGCATAAATAAAGCTGAATTTTTGTGCTAAAAATTTCCAGTTCCAATTTTACATTAATTATGTGCCTCTTCTAGGATCTTATTTTATTGTGTCATAACATATACAACATCTTAGGCATGGAATCCTGATCCAGGGTTCTCAGCTCTAAAGTCTCACATCCCATAATGATGGTTTCCAAATACTGCAGCTCCAAATGTCATTATTGGCAGCTTCCTGGTAATTGTCTCGTCTGTACTGGTTACAGAAAAAGGTCATTAACACCTCTAGATCCTGCAAGCCTGATCCTGTGTAACGTGTAATTTATCCCATTGATTTATATGCAGATAGCATGAGTAAGATGCTAAAAGCAGGATTGTAAGAGGCTGAATCAGACTCTTTGTAAAGTGCCTTGAAGTTTAAGGGCTCTTTATGAGCACTGTTGTTTTGGGATGATGGTAATTATGCCTGAAGTAATATCACAGATATGTATTGGCACCTGAATGAGTGAAAAAAAGAGAAGTAATTTCCTAACGTGAAGAAGGATCTGATCCAAGAAACTTCAGCAGACTTCAGCAGGACTGATTTCCTGTTCGCAGCTAGGTAAAGCAGAAACGTCTGCGCTGTAGTTAAATGGAGTCGTGCGTTTGTGAAGCAGCATCAAAGGGACTCACGTCCTAGAGCCATATAAATATTCATAAACTCTCCAGTGTAATATGACTGTTCTTAGTCGTATTTTCAAGGCTATCGTATGCATTTTGGCAAATGACTGTGGTAGTGAATGACAGCATCACAGATTTCAGCTCTGTGGATGCTGTGAGCACCTGCCACTGAAGGGCTCAGGTATGAATACCACAGCCTGAATGGTGTTGCAAAGGGTTGATGAAAACGGGCTGCTGAGCGCAGGTATTTAGGAAAGGAGGTGCAACCAGCCGAGGACAGGATGTTCCCTCCTGCAGAGGATAGTGCAGTTCTATAGCCAATCCTCAAGGCAGGTTGTAGGGAGGCATTTTTCTTCATCCTTTTCCTAGCACAAGCCTATCTGATTGGGTGTATTGAGATGTACCCCAAAACCTTTCAAATCGAAAGCTGAGGCAGGTGATACCATCCACAACAGGTCCCATTTTACCAAAATCAGAATGTTTACTTTCTTGTAGCAGTTGATTAAGCTGAAGCTTATCTGCACCCGGTGCTTACTACTACCCTGAAAGCAGACAGCATGCGTAGGTGTCTCCAAGCACCTGCAGCTTTCAACCCATTGTATTAGCATGAAATCAAATTGATGTCAGTTTAAGCTAATTTGCAGGGCTGAAATTGGTACGGGAGGAGATAAACCTGCTGTTCACCCATTCCCAA
Organism: Sagittarius serpentarius; assembly: GCA_034782735.1. NCBI lineage: Eukaryota > Metazoa > Chordata > Aves > Accipitriformes > Sagittariidae > Sagittarius > Sagittarius serpentarius. The sequence continues at coordinate 24,099,732 of JAVKLA010000026.1, forward strand.
GGGAGAAGCAGTTGACACTGGGAAAAGTGTGCAAGGAGAGCTCAGCTTAGTAACTTTTCCAGTCACCTGAGCTTAATTCGCCCTTACATGTGAATCAGGGCCCTTATCAGCTGCAAAATGTCTATGGTAAATGTACACTAGTTTAAGCTGAAATACCAAATGAAAATCTATCATGGGAGGGAGAATTTCCAAAAGCACAAATGGCATGTGTCTCAATCTCATTGACTTTCAAAGGAATCTGGGAATCGGTCTGCCTTTGTGCTTTGGAATTCTTCTCATGCTTTAAAAAAGCAAGAGCAAATGCCATAACAATTCATTGTTTACACTTGTAAACAGCTTTCTCTTTAGGAAAGATACAGCAAGCTGTCTTTTTCTGCCTGCTAATTTACATACACTGAGCTCAATATGAAGAGACTTGCATGAACTTTGTAACAATATTTAAGTGTGTTAATCTCAATTTTGGATCCTGCCTTAAAGGCTTCACTTCCTTAAACGCTGGCATCTTTTGTCATGAGATTCTTTCAGAGCAGCAGCTGAAGGCCAGACAGGATGCCCTGGGGTCACTGGATCTTGCCTACATCCAGAGCCAAACCCCATATGGCTCTCAGCTGCTTTGTGTCCAACAGCACTAAATCTCTGTGTTTTAGCAGCTGAACTGAGCTTAGGTGTCTGGCTTTTTTGGCTGGATGAAGTTGGGTGTGGTCAAGAATCCCAACTGCTTACCCTCTTCTGAAAAGCACTCTACTCTGGTTTGAGTTCAGTGAAGCTCCTGTTACATTTTCTGTACTCACAGGGTGCGTGGAACGTACATACCTAGTTGACTCTTGGGCTTGCTTTGACCTCAGTTGGCTGGAATTGAGGCATTTATGGGAAGCAGCCTTACTTCTGGAAATTATACCACTCATTGGAGTCACCTGTCCTTAGGACAAATTATAAGCTCCCTATATGACATCTGGGAGGAGACATATACTGAGGCACGAGAGCCACAAAACATTGGCTCTCTCCAGCACTTGAACAGGCAGCACTGAATCCATTTGGGACCCAAAAAATGGCATTAGTCCTTTTCACGTGGTGAGAACAGGAGCAGTGCTCCTCTCTTTGTGTTCCTACCCTAGCTCCCTCCCCATCAATGGAGCTGAGAAAGGGTTTGGAGGAGAACACATCGCTGGTTCTCTCTTACAACCAGCTCCTTTTAGGGAAGAGAAGGGAGGGCACTGGAAGCTTGCAGTTAAAATAAGAATCTGTACGTAGTATCATAATATTGCTGTGGCACAGAGAAAAGACAGTTGTTGTATAACAAACATATTTTCAACCCTGCAGGTAATATTTTCAAGTCTTCATGCAGGAGTGGAAGTCCCAACGATATGAAGGTGGCTTAAGGCAAATTTTGAAGGCAAAATATTGTCAAGAAGCAAGGAACTGGCTGGAAGACAGGCTAATCTGAAGTCTGTGAGGGATAAGGGCTGAAGCTTTTTTACCCCAAAACCCCAGTGGGAAAGGATTTAATGGAACTAGCTGTTGCCAGTGTCTCACCCTTTTCTTATAACTTTCAGTTTAGGAAAGAAAGCACCCACAAACATTCATTCACTGTATCTTGTATAACAAATCCATTAGTGTCTGAACGTGGAAGGTGATATATCCCACTCTGTACTCTGTAAAACCCTTGCCCATCCAATTGTGCCCTGCTTGGCACTTGGTCTCATGGACAGGGAAAGCAATTTCCTTGTATTGCTACTCTTGGGAACCCCTGCAACAAAAGGGAAAAAACACTAGGAGCAAGCAGAAAGTCTCAGTGGTAAGCAGATACAGATATATTAAAATGTCAAATGTTAAAAGAATCTTTAAAAAGCTGAACACTTAAAATATCTTCAGTTGCACTGCACCTACAGTAGGGAAGGCAGCTGCTATTTTCTTCCTTGATCTCTGGGAAAATGGCATATTTACCCCAAACATATGCTGATTTTTCTACCTAGCCTGGAAATTAAGCACATTCTGCTCATGTAAAGAAAGGATTGTTATATTTCTCTCATTTACTGCAGGAAGGAGGAAGAGAGGAAAGAGATCAAGTCGTTATTTACTTGGCAAAAATCCTTTGTTACTTTTCTGGATATCAGTTAATTACCAGTGAGCTAATCAACTTACACCTCAGCCAAACTCTTTCCTTTAACAAGTCATTAATAAAGGAGACTGCTCAGACAGTTCAAATTGACTTTATTAGCATAGTTTGGATATTTCAGACCTATGAACTGAAAGGGGGATAAAAGGAAACAGAAGGAAATACAGTAATACATTTCCACTTGCAACTTTCTTCTGGGGTGACGTGTCCCATGGTCATTCCCGCAGCAAATGTTTGATGATCAGCCTCAGTAGGAGAGCTCATTACTAGACAGGGAAAGAAAGAAGTTTTCTGGAGCTTTTGTACTGCTGACCCTACTCTCTTGTTGGCATCAGCTCCTGAGAAGTGAGTTACTTTAGCTTGTACTGCAGAAAGCTGTTGCTTTAACCAGCTGGCCCTCACGCTTCATGTATTTATATGAAAGAGAGTTAGCTTCTGGGCATGCTAGTGTCCATGTGTTTGACACACCAAACTTCATATATCTGTCATACCAAAAGTCTAGGTGAGAGTAGGTCCATCATGACACATGTTCTGAAAAGTTCCATCCGCAAGTGTGACGTAAGTATTTAATCACCATGTGAATTACCTAATTACAACATACGAAGCTACATCATGCCATGAATCACATTCTGAATTCTGTCTGTGTTAAGGCATTATGGCTACAATGGTAAGTCAATGTGATATAATACTGAATTACCATATCGGGCAACTTCTCTCTGTACCGAGTGCTGAGCATGGCAGCTGTGGACAGTCTGAATCACTCCATGGTTCTCTGAATTCAAATGCCATGGTATGTGTGACCTAAAAGTTAGGTAATGCTAATACATGGTTTCAACTTGACCCAACATGCTTAGGACAAACCCTAGAGCACCCTCTGTGAACGCTGCATGATTTCTGTGATCTGTATTAACAGCTTTGTAGCTTTCTGGTAGAACCTGGAGTGTGACTGTCTCAGGAAAGGGATACAGACTTCAAAAACCAGGTCTAGGTTTATCACCTGTAAAATAACAAAAGGGCCCATAGAATAGGCACTGCTGGTCCCGGGGCTGGCTTTTCTCTAGGACCATTGCTGAACAAGGCTGGGGAAGTATACTACTCTAGGACTGAATTGTCTGCATCACTTCTGCTACTCAAACCATGTGCCCCCTTCACGAACAGGCACGACTGACATAGGTTAGGGGACTGCTGATGCTTGAATGAAAGGGGAATAAAATTCAGTAAGACGCCAGGGCAGATTGGCTGCTTTCTCATGCCAGTCTGCTCAAAGAAAGTTGCAATGCGCTCAGAGGTCGGTGTTGTACATCAGCCCATTTGATCAAAGGCTAAGCGGTGTTCCTGGATGTATTAATTTTTTTGAAAATGCCATCAGAGCAAAGATGCTATCTACTACTCAGTGTTCCTGATGTACCAAAGCCAACCAGAAACAGTTTAACACCTTCCTTCTTGTATTCCCCTTTTAAAAGGAGCATTTCTACCCACTGCTTCCATTGCCAGAGACTGCACTATTCACATGACCGTCTCCATTTTTGAAGCCAACGCTCTCTGAAGGCTTTGGAGGCCAGACTGCTAATCTCTTGACAAGCAAGTGTATTTCTTGACAGTGTGATTGGTGTTGGCCCATCGCCCTTAATGGCTTGGCCCTCTGACAGCTGGCAGTGATTTTCTGACGGCTGGAGCCCCAGTCACATGCCCCCTGACAGCAGCAGAATAATATTCTCATGCCTGCGATAATGGTAAATGCGTTTGGAAAGCTCATGAATAAAATTCCCTTCTCTGTCTCTTTTTATAACTCTGACATGCTTTTCTGTTGCCCAGTTTCTCCTCGTTTGTTTTTTTTCCACCCCCCCACCCCCCACTTATTTCTCCCACTCTATTATTATTCCTCGTGTTATCAGAGTGGCAGAGACAGACACTTCTAATTTCTTCCCTGCTCGAGACTCAATGCTCTTTCTTTTGGTCTTTGAGCAATATTCCCCAGATATTGCTGGCAGGAGGCTGAGTCCTGTGTGAAACTGCCGTGCAGAGCCCCTCTTATTTTGCTCCTACCAGCTTCTAACAATGCTGGTTCCATCTTCCATTGCCTTCGCTTGCCAGCTTTGATATTTATTTTCAAAACATGCCTTTGACTCTTCTGTTTTCTCAGGAAAGTTTGGGCTTGGTTCCACAAGCCTGTCATACCTCCTAATTCAAAGCGCGGAGAAGAACCCTGGGTACAGGGAAGCAGGGGGAAGGAGGAGCCACGGTGTAGAAGCTGATTTTTATTTTTGCCTCAGCTCATGGAAAGTATGGTTTGCCCTTGGCTGAGCAGGAGGAGGTGGCTGGGGCTTATAGCTCAGCTACGCGTCGGAGCAGGGCTCGAGGAAGCAGAATCTGGGGATTTTCTTAATGGGACTTTCTTATTATCCCAGAGAAGCGGGTCGTAGGAGGGAGGGGATTGCTGCCAGCATGCGGGAAACCTCCTGTTTCGACAATCTGGGATGAAAGATTAATGTTTAATTCTCTAGGGGTTCTGCTAAAATAGGAAAATAGATTATCTCGCTGTTTGCAGTACCCTCTCCAAAAAGATAGTGCATTGCTAAATGAACAGTCCTACTTCTTTTTCAAAGGTGGGACACCGCCGCACAGCACAGACCAAACAGGTACCGTTATGCATAACGACACCCCGCCCCGGCCACCCCCCTATTCCGTGATACCTGTTTTACAATGGCATTCATTTAGCAGTGGTCAGTGGTGCTCGATGGGTCCAGCTCCAAGGCTGAAGCAGTTCCTGAGCTGTGCTTGCTCTCTGAAAAGAGGACTCAGACTCGTAAGTCTTGCAGTGTGGGCACTTTGCTGGCTCTGAGCCTGCCTGCAGCAGAAGTTCGAAACTTCCACCCCGTGTTTAGGAATAGCTGAGCTGAGAAAACCGCTCCCTTGCCGGTTCCCATGTCCTCCTCTGGGTAATGTGAACAAGAGCTGGGACCTGCATGACAGCACTCAACATGGGCTCTAGCCTTCATTTCACAGCTGTGCCCCGGGCTGTGCGCATGTGTGTGAAGAACATGGGCATCAGCCTGATCCTGAAAATAGGCTTAAACCCAACAGTCTTTGGGACTATTTATACATAGGACAAAAGCAACACCTGTGGAGATAAAGATCTTTGGTATTCCTAAGTCTTGCTGTGAAGGAGATTCACAGCTGGAACACAAAACTCCTTTTGTTCACAAAGACAGGTCAGAAATAGCTGGTTTAGGTGTTAGCAGAATAACTTGGGCATGCAGCCACTGTCAGGGAGAGGGACATGAGGCTCCTGCATTGCATGAGCTGTTCTGGGCTCCACTGTGATTTCTCTTCATTTTTCTGCTGCTCAGTAGGGACACTAGTTCCTACTGGCTTGTGCTGGTGCAGGAGGAAAGTCGGATAGCTTTATGTCCCATCTGAGTCTAGGTCAGTCCAGGGAGCACTTCCATGCACTGCAGAACCTATTTTCCTGGGGTTCCCGAGAAAAACCTGCAAGCTGCTGTAGCCTGAGCTCTCCCAAAGGCAAGAATATGGTTTTTAGAAGTGTCTGGGGGAACTCCAGGAGAACAGCTTCTTTTGGAGGCAAGGAAATGTCTGCAGCTACCTGTTCAGCCAGGAGGGCGAGCTGAAACAAGTGGCTCCCTGGAGCCACTGTCATTGTTCTTGGGAGCATAGTTAGGACAAGCTTCTGCTCTGTGCCATGTGGGCATCTCAATTTAGGAAAAATACCCTGCAATTTCCTCCCTTTGCTGCACTATGCTGCTGCTATCAAGGGACTGCTGCAGGGGACCTCACTTTATTTTATACAGAGACTTTCACATGGGCTGTCTTCCAAAAAGCTCAGTTACCTTGAGGGTGTTTTAACATGGCATGTGTGAAATACTCTCTGGAGCACTTATTGGTGGTCCAGGAAGATGATCTGCCTCATCAGGGGGCCTTGGTCCACCTCGGTTTTCTGTTCTCAGATACTGGGATGCTTTAGGATGAAGCAGACCAGAGCCCAGTGCTCTCCTGGACCCTGGGCATTGTAGTGCCACTGGGGTGTCTTGTCTTCTGTAAAGGTGCGCCGTGCTCTAGTATTGCTCTTGGTAGCAACAGACCATCAGCTTTGTACTGAGTTTGTAAGGCCTCAGGACTGAGCCTTGCCAGGTTTTCTGTCTGAACATTTTTCACCTCCCTAAGCTTCGTTTTACTTGGTTTAGCTGTGACATCGATTTCTCCGATTGACCAGGCGTCTATGGCTAATTTGCTATACTTTTGTATAACCGTAGTTTACATGTGTAGCAGTAACAAGCAGTTATTCTATGAAGAACAAGACACAGCTCTAACACAATGATGTATTATAGAGAAATACAGGGCTGGTACGATAGCAGCGGCCTTGGGAAGTGGAGATACAGGATGCGGCGCTGAGGAGTGCAGGCATGGTATGAGAGAAGCTGGGGCATGGGCTGGCACTGGAGACCTCATGGCTGTAAACAACTCCTCCATGGGTAGTGACAGAGACGCAGACCTGGATCTGGACAAAACTAGTTTTAGGGGTAACAAAGAAAACGAAGAAATAGTATCTAAGACACATAATGCATGTATAGCAAATTTGGATGTAACCTGGATCTGTGGACTCATGAAGAAAGAGAAAGCTGTAAAAGCACATTAAAAAGCGCATAAAAACGACCCAAAGTGGATTTTAGAGGAAAGATAGACCAGTAACATAAACAGCATATTCTTCCCAATGAAGCACATCAGAGGCTGATGACTTACAGTGTTAACCTCTCCAGCCGTCCAAAGTTACTGATTTTAAGACTCAATGGAGCAATGGAAGAGTGAGTGTAACACCAGAAAAAGGGATAGAAACTAAACTAAGGCAATTTGAATTGTGTTATTACCATTATTGAAACTTTTTCTCTATAGAATTACTCTGCATGGAATTATTCTTTCTTTTTCTTTAATAAATAAATCGAGACTAGTAATGATTCTTAAATTAGAGAGTTAAGTTTTCAATTATACTAACAATAAGTTCTTAGCTTTACCTACATAAATGGTGTGCTTCCTCTTTGCCCTTGCACAACATTTGGATTATAATGCTTTAGAGGTTGAATTTTTTGGGGTGGAATACAAATATCTACAGAGTAGGTGTTTCCATCCAAGCTGATTACCACAGATACCCATTATTGTCAGCGGAGACTATAATTTAATCTTGAAGTCTAAAAAGGGGTCAGATTAATCATGCTGTAAGACTGTCTCCTTTTTTTCTGTTAATTATACGCAGAACCCAGGCTGCCTAGCTTAGACGGGATTGGTTTAAGACTTTTGATGTCTTGAAATGATGTGAATCCAGCCTAGATGTGCACACTGTTCTGACTTCACACAATTTTGCCTGCAGACCTGAGATGTCCTTGAGAAAGGTGATCCTGGAAACCCTTCCTAGAAAGATCCATTGATCATGTAGTGTCGCTGCAAGGGTAGAAGGGGCATGCAGAAGTAGTTGACCAGGCAGCGGACAAGTGGGGTCAGGTCCCATTTGGGAAGCTAGGATTTCCTTAAGGTTTCCTCAAGCCAACACCAGAGCATGGTCTTGTATTTAAATAAGTGAATTTAGATGTGAATGTAGGCTGCAGCTGACACCCTGAGCAGCATAGGTATAGCTATGCTGATGAACAACAGCTACAGCTATGCTTGCATACGTTTTCCTAATAACAGCCTGAATTTGTTAGCATGACTTTTGAGTTAGTTGTCTAATCTGGGGCACTTAAAAAGACCTGATAGCTCAGAAAACACTATTCCTTTCCAAGAACATTCAGACACTGATGTTACAGAGAGCTGCCGCATCAACAAACCAGCTTGTCTGTGCTAATGGATGCAGTTCCAGGGAAGGGCATGCATACCAGTGTGTCTAGGCTGGAGCTCAGGATTTGAAGATCATTTCCTACCCATCTGAAGCATCTCTTACTGAACATATCAGTCCCCCACTGTTCATTTATTGGGTGTATTTACTTTATTCCCCTTGCTGGCTGGTAAGACCCACTGCCCTGGCCCTGGTCTGATGAAAACCTTACAGCCCTTCTCCAGGGTCCCTGGTGGACCCTGATTTATCATAGAATCATAGAATCAATCATTTTGGCTGGAAAAGACCCTTAAAATTATCGAGTCCAACTGTTAACCTAAGACTGACAAGTCCACCACTAAACCATGTCCCTAAGTGCCACATCTACAGGTCTCTTAAATACCTCCAGGGATGGTGACTCCACTGCTTCCCTGGGCAGCCTGTTGCAATGTTTGACAATGCTTTCGATGAAGAAATTTTTCCTAATCTAAACCTCCCCTGGTGCAACTTGAGGCCATTTCCTCTTGTCCTATCACTTGTTACCTGGGAAAATGGATTCCTATTATAAGGGGCTTATCTTTCATGCTGGTACTCCAAGTGCCTTTTCAGAAGAAAGCACCATATTGCAGGAGGCCCCTGCAGCATGCATAGATGGAGTAGAGAGGGTTCAGCTCAGAGATCAGGCTTTGAATCATGGCATCTTCTGCATCTCAGGACATCTTCCACATCTCTGGAGCCTTCATTTCTCCATGAGGCTGTGGTTTCCATCCTGCATTCCTCCTGCCGTTCATCATCCCTTCCTGGTTTAGGGCTAGCATCAAGCAGGAGCTCTCAAGATGGCTTATGTCTTCCATGTGCATTGTCCTATGGATGGAGAATGGGTCCCAGTGTGCTGTCACTGATAGCAAGGCTAGCGACTGAAAACAACGCCGCTGAACATCTTTTACCAATGCAATCAGGGCAGGGGGAACCAAAAGGTCTTTCCTCCAAGAGTTTCTTTGCGTGAAAAGGCAACTGTTCACTGAAACAGGAAAACCTACAACTTTCCCTTTGCTTTTTAATTTGAAATTAATATTTGCAGTGGAGAGCAGCCATTTCACAGTGCAGCATCTGTTAATCAATTGTCCCACATACCGTTTTTTAATTAAATAGACAACTGAAGTGAATTAGGTCAGGGACAAACATACAGGGAAATTTGGATTGCAGATGATCATGTGGTGATGCAGTGAACGCTGACGGTCAGGAGCTCTCGAGTCTGTCACCATCTCAGCCACTAAACCTTCTGTTCGACCTTGGGCACATTCGTAGACTTGAATCTTTCCATATCCCTCACCTACACAATGTATAGATCTTCAGGACGGGCTCTGCCTGTAACTTTAAAAGGTACCTTCCCTAGGGACTGAATTGTGACTTGTGGTTGCTGCAGTGATGGAAAGAGATTCTGCAAAAATGCTGTTAACACTGCAACTGTTAGAAATATTCTGTGTGCAGGTAGATAGAAGCTAGTTACCTAAAAGCTCTCTCATAGGATAGTGAGGGTAAAGTACACTGAATCAGACTTGTGTGTGGTTTAAATCCACTAAGGATTAATTGATCTCTACCCTACAGATTCAGAGATGTTTATTTCGTCCATCTTTGCTTCAAACAAAAGTTCCTTTGTGCTAACTGGGAAAGTATTTTTGCCTGCATCAGGTCTAAAATTGGTCAGCAGTAAATACAAAAGAGTTGCCAATAGGAGTGTTTCGGCAAGAAATGCCCTGTGTAGGGACAGGACCACTTGTGAAGGTTGTCATATTAATGATGTGATATTGCTGGACATAACTTCGTGAATCCCAAAGGCTGGTATGGATTCCTGAACAGACACTTATTCATCTAAAATTGCATAACATTTCTTAGAACTATTTTTTGCTTGCAGCAAAGACCAGCATTTGCATCTAAGCTCAGAGTCTTACTGAGCTGGTCAATGTACAGGTAGTCCCTCCTCCCAAAAGTGTATAGTTTCACAGAAAAGACAGACTTGACATGGACAGAACATCCATGGCAATAGGGTTATCCACCCCTGCACTACATGGCAAGTCAAGTGACCAAAAGACCAGAGCTTTTGTCTCTGATGCCCAATCTCATCCAATTTACAGCACATGTTCTTCTCGATGTTTCCTGTTCTGCTGCTTCAGATGTGCTTTCAGGATGGTCTGTTGGTGGCCACCGTATGAGCCCCAGGTCCTGGGACAGCTCTTCTCACCCGCCACCTTAATCTTAAAGGAGCTGGCACCCATGTCTCACGTTGCAGACGAGCTGGGTGAACTGGGGTTTTTGCTTCCTACCATATCTCAGCTCAGCAGGGGTGGTTGAAGCAGCTCATTGGTTCTCAACTCAAGACATGCTTCCCCTTGCCATTTATGAGATTAAAACACCAGTAAATTCTCTAGGCCTTTTCTTCCTTTTTTTTTCCCCCATAAGAGGTGCAGCAGGTTCTCATTTTCTGACTTTTTTTTTTTTTTACAGCCAAGACAGTTAGAAATGTACTTAGAAATTCAGACTGAGAATCTCCTGCATTCACGCAGTCCCAAGAGCTGGGACTCACCCCTCTTCCAGCCCTGCCTCCTCACCTTCCCACAGTGCAAGCTGCAGAGTAGCACAGAGGAAGAGGAAAACAGTGAAAGGCTCAATAGATGATGATTTGGTGACTCGTATTTGATGAATGCCTCACAACCAGCTTTACATGGGACTGCAGTAGTTCAACTGCTTCAGCCTGCTTTGTGTCTAAGGCAGGGAGACTACAGTCCCTTTTGCTTTGTGGCAGCAACGCTTCCCGTGCCAAATGTTGTGCTTTGTTAATCCAAGTGTATCAAGAGACAACCGCCTTTTGCTATTTGCAGCAGGTAAAAATCAATATGCCGCTTACATATCCTCTCTAACTGTCATCCCAGACACTTCTGCTCTGCTATTATGTGCAGAAAGTTTACCTCCTTCAAGCAGAACACTGTCTATTGTCTGCATGAATGTGAGAAATGCTCCAACATTATGGCCCCATCTAAATTATGGGTGCGAGAAAAGGATTTGTGAAGGATATTACAGGATGGGTGGCTTGTGAAAACGGAGTACTGGTCCCCACAGACAAGGATATCCTTCTGTTTCCACAGATCTAAGCTTTTACTGAGAACCAAATTTTGACTGTACACTTCAACTGTAAGGTGTTTGTAGATCTCTGTCTTGGAGGTGTGGTGGAACAGGTGAGGACAAGATGAGATCCAGCAGCCAAGAATCCCTTATATAGGCTTGTCCTATCTGATCTGCCCCACAGTAATCTCTTTCAGGGCTGAAGAGCCAAGCTGCTGTTGAAAGCCACGATGGCCTGTGGGACTGCAGTCTTAGAAGCAGGATAGAGGGGAGAGATGCCTGGGAAGGGAGCAAAGGAGACAAAAGATGGTTGAGGAAATGATTGAGAATGCTCTATGGAGAATGAGCTGCTTTGAAGCACCCGATGGCCAAAACAGCTCATGTAGCCACCTATTTTAGATATCTAAATCTTGGAACAGGAAAACCTTGGGAAAGGAAAGCCCACACAGATGCTGAGAGATACTCAAGAGGGCTCAGGTGTCAGGTCCCCTTGGCAGAGTGGGGAAACCCAAGTCCCCGTGCGGTGGGAGGGCAGGCAGGCAGTACAAAATGGGAACCACCAAGCCAGGCAGCAGGCAGCACGCTGCACAAGGCAAAATCCTCTGATCGCTGGGACAAATGTGCCACACTGAGGTCCCCCTCACATGGCACTTAGAGCCTGGGTCCTCTCCCAAAGTGGAGCAGGCAGGGAGGTGGTTGCTTTCTTTCCGTCCTCTATCTACTGCCCCAGAGGTCAGAAACACCTCAGAAAGCCACAGGTTCAACTTCTTCCCTTCCAGCAAGGATTTCTACCCAGACCTGGGAGGTCTGCCTACCAACAGCCTGCTGGTTCCCAGGACGGAGTGGAAGCAGTCTACCTTCCTCCCAGTGATGCCCAGCAAGTCAACAACAAAGACGCTATATTGAAATCATCCAAAATCCTTGCTGGGATAGTGAGTTTGCCCAAACAAGCCCTCCCTGCTATGTGGCAGAAGCCACCATCCCCTTCTCCATCCCTTGTCCTCTCTGCTGGGTAGATGACACCCACCCCACCTCAGTGCTTGCTCTAATTGCAGCGAAAGGAGTGGGGTTTGCCTGTTTTCCCTTGCTCCATTCCCCCACGGAGGCTCAAAGGAGACGTTGGGGTTTCTCCAGCAGCTTTCTCTGCTCTCAGCAATGGCCCCTCCACAGCCCTGGCCCTGGTGAAGGCTGGCTCCCAGCCCACTCTGGCTCCCAGCCCACCCTGGCTCCTTCGGGGGGGGGAATGTGCCAGCAGATGGTGCTGTAAGACCCCAAATTTAGCTCTTCTGCCCCACACCCCAGAGCAGGGGCACCTTGGCACAAGCACCCCACAGCACCCTCTTTGCTCAGGCCTTTTCCACCCTGGGCACCTCACCTTGAAGCTTCTCTAGGGCCAAATGCTGAAGACGAAGTTTCAAAGTTATGTGTGTTATAACATCTAGCTCCATCCATCCCCCAGGGCCTTTTGTACCATTAGCATTTTTCCTTGGCAGGGGGGATTTCCAAGCTAAAAGAAAATGGTATTAGCTTCCTTCATTAGAGCTGATCTGTTCTGGAGCAGCTCAACTAATTCTTTCCTCTGACTTGCTCATGAAAAACTGTGGCCCGCATCTTATCGGCATATCCTTGTACCACATTGACTTGAGGACAGTGCTTTGATGAGACTCTGTTCCAGCTCAGAGATGTACCCAGCAGTCCTCAGGGATGGACAAAGCCATTTTCGGACAAAAAAAAACCCAAACAAATTTAAAGGCAAAAAAGCATTTCAGCTGATGACAATATACCCTGGACTGAGGCAAAAAAAGGCAGTACTGGGGAGAGTGAGTTATAGCTGTGCTCTGTAGTTTATGGGAGAGGTAAGGTCTGTGTTTACAAAGCAAGAAGAAGAGTGTAAGAAAGTGCTTTTAAGCTGTCAGCTATTTATGTCCCTTGCTTGTTTAATTATGGACTAAATATAACAGTGGTAGGGACCAGAGCATGCAACTACTTGATGTCTTGGCACAAAAGCAGTGTAGAAACTTTAAATTCGTGCTGTGCTACTGTTTGCTTTATGGCAATGATTTGTGGGGAAGCGATAGGAAGAGGTGAAGGTTTGCCTGCGTTACCTGGGGCATGGTTACTTGGTATTTGGGCTGAGAGGTCAGACAGTAAGTTTTGTGCCCTTGCAGCTTCTGAGTCCTTCTGTTCAGTATCTGCTATGAATACAATTATAATTTTGTGGAGGATTCCCCAAGCTCCCATTTCAGTAACAACTCTGACTTGCTGGAAGCCAAGCTGCTGATGCCCACCCAAGAGCTTGGTGTTTGCTCCAAAACTCACAACTGGTTTTCATGGCCAAATCTGCAGAAATGACTTTTCCCCACCAAAACACAGCTGTCTCTGAGATAAACCACAGCAGGGGTTTAACTTTGCGCAACTGCTTAGCAAGAAGACTCGTGCATCCTGCTGAAACTGTAAGGGGGAATTTGGGTCAGCAAGATATAATTACCAGAGCTGGGGTTTGGCTGTGTGACTAGAGCTAACATCCTTTCACTCCAGAAAATTGCTGTGAAGGATTTCAGGTGAACGTGAGTCTCATTCCTGAGTCCCATCCTGGAAATGGCAGCTCCCGCAGTGGCTGCGGCATCTGTCGTGGGAGGAAGAAGGTGCTGGAAATGCTGCTTAGGAAGACCTGCAACCCTCCTGCACCTTTGCTTTTGGGAAGAGGCTGGGGGAAGAAACAAGAAATTTGATAGAAAACAGAGGACTACGCCAGTAATGAGATAGCTGTCAACACTCCCTGCTGTCACGACAGCAAAATTATTTATAGACAGAAGTGTCTAAGAACTTACTTCCTTTGACACTGTGGCTGTGGCAGAGTAATGGATAGCTCTACTGGACAGATTTTCAAAACCACTCAATTAGGAGCAATGAGGTGCAAAATTACATGTGCAAAGAGATGGAAACATAGATGTCTGAGATGAAAAGGGCGTTGCTGGCCTGCCAGCACCACCCGCTTCCCAACGGGGCAGAAAGAGAGCTCTTTCCTAAGCACCCCAATGTAAAATTGTTCTTTTTTAGGGATAGTTTCAAACATGTGAATATGATATGTGGAGCCTGAAAACTAGAGATGGCTGGGTTATTGTTTGCAGCTCTGGATGCCTATGTGTGTATAAATCCCTGTCTACACAGGGAAATTGGTTTCCTTCTCTCCAGAGGAAGAAAGTTAGAAAGAACTCGCTTTAAAGTGGGGTCCCCGTTTTGATTCATTCCCTGGGATAAGAGAAAGAGTAGCTTTTTCCAAAAGGGCATATCCACCTGAGGAGGTCATCAGACAGAGTGCTGGTCAGAAATTGCTCACTTAGAAGTGCAGCCAGCAAGCTCTCCTTATTTTTATTCTCCCTTGCCATTGCTTACAACCCAAAGTAAAAAAGTATCACTAGCCTGAAAATTAGTGGTCTTCTCCTTCATTAAGGAAACGTTTTGCTCAGGGATGGATGGGAAGATTTTATTTTACTGCTAAAAATTTCTTTGTCAGACTGGACTGGTGTTTACTGACCTTTGGGATTTTGAGGGACCCAGGCTTTCAGATCACGCTCAGTCCCTGGGAAAAATATCCCTCCAGTTCTGCTTTTTCTAATTACAAAAGAAGTTTGGTCCTGAGAGGAGACGGCAGCTCACTGCTTATTGCAGCTCTTCTCGAGGCCTCTGCTGGTCGTTATCCAGGATGTCTCTTTTGCTGAATTAGTTTCTGGAGAAAGAAGGGAGAAAAACTGGTACCCAGTAAACAGCTTGCAGTAGAGACATTTCCCTTGCTGTGCTGCAGCACAAGGTGACATTATTTCATAGGATAAAGGGGCAACCACCCATTAAGGGTCATAAAGATGCCCTGGTTATTATTAAGACTGAATTGCAGCTGCAATGGTTTGAATGGCAAGGGGTCCAAATGCAATCAGTTGGCTCATTGGGTCACCATGAGTGTGGTCTGCAGGCTGCATTGCTCCTTCTTTCCTTCGCCCTCTGCTTTCTTCACACAATCTCTGTCTTCTTCCATGACGTATACATACAATACAAGAGTCTTTATTATTATTCCTGTTTGCAGTAATCATTAGAACACTGGGAGTTAATCAGCAGGGTAAAAATCCAGACAGCGGATGCCAGCAGATCCAAGAGTAGGCATTTGATCACTTTTTGAAGCCTTGGAATTAGGAGTCAGCTGTGGTCTAGGAAGCGTGGAGGACAGGTCTGAGTGCTATCTTGTACTCTTTTGGGGAGCGTTTCTGAGCCCTTGGACAGATGGGGTAAGCAGCAGCTCTGCAGTTTGAGCACTGACTGTGTTTCGTGTGGTTGGTCTCCTTTTCCTGACCCTACCCAGCATCCTTGTGTTGCTATACACAAGCCACGTCCATCACAGGGTGGAATTAACTGCATTTTCCTTCACACATCTAAATGCAAACTTCTTCATTTGATTAAGTCACCCTCAGCTCCCATTTCTGGTCACAGAAGAGAAATGGCCACTGCTAAAGCAATTCCCTGACCCATTTTAGGTGCCTGCCTTAGGATAAGTCAGATGATGTATTGTACCTCTAAAAGAAAATGCGACAGCTCCTCACTGACTTGGGTTGCTTGTGCCAATTGTAAAGGATTGAGATACAGCCCCACTAAAACTTCACTGTGCCTCATGTGCCTAATCAACAAAAGGATTTTCCCCCAGCATTTAGGAATGTAGATAAAGATAAATTTAACACGGCTGTTAACTCCAGATGTATTGGGCAATGCTTTGGTTTTCTCTGAAGGTCACACTCCTCTGTGGTGTACCAGGAGAGCTGTTTAATCCTCTGGTTTGCAGGTGCTTGTGAGTCCATGAGACCTCCCCAAAGGGCCAGTGGAAAGTGGAAACAACAGGTCTAGCCACCTCAGCTGTTGTACAAGAGTCTGTAGCTCCATGGAGGAATTTGTCCAGTGCAGGTGGAAAACCACTGTAAGAGGACTTGTCCTCTTCTGGGCTGTCCTGTCATCTGTGTTAAAGTCAGCTGATGATGGCAAATCCTGTCCTCCATCATGATTCAGACTTGGGGGTGTGGGTTCTTGCTGTCATTGCATCTGTATACTCAGGGCACGTTGATTTGTCCTTCTGGGAGAAGCATGTGTGGGGTCTTGTTGTGTCCTCCCCTGTGTGACCTCTGCCTCATGCTGAAAGGTGACGTGGACCATGTGCCATCCCTGAGCCATGGGCCAAGCAAGACTCGTAGAGTGATCGGAGACTCCTGGCCCAGGGAAAGTTTGTATCTGAGGCCAGTGGAAATAAAAGGGCAGCCAAGACCTCACTGGAGACAATTCCCAATTTTAATCCCCAGTTTTTCCCTTCCCTTAATTTGCTGCTTGTCCCATCCCCAGGGCAGACCCTAGGCTGTGAGTAGGACAAGCCATCCCCTCAGGGATGCCCCAAGCTCCAACCTCTGGGCTCCTACACAGGAGCCGGGTGGCACCACCATGTTGGTCCATGTGCAGGTTGCCTGCCTGTGGCCCTGCCTCCTCTCCGCACCCTTGCTCCCATAAAATGCACCGTGTTCAGCCATTACAGATACGGAGCGTGCTGGCGTGGTGGGAGTGCCATTCGTCAAGGGGCTTTGGTCTCTACTCATTATGTGCTGGCTACAGTGAATCAACATTAATGAGGCAATTTTTGGTCATTTCCACTTTGTATGCACAATAATTGTTTTCCACCCTTGCAATATAGTCCCTAATTAAACTGATGGATTTCAGCAAGGTCTTGCAAGACTAAACCCTGTTCCTCTTTTATAGGGGCAGCGTGGCCTGTGAAATCTGTCGCGACTGAGCTCTGCAAGGCACAACAGAGTTTTCAAATGCCTCCCTTCGCTGGATTTTAATAGGCTGAACAAATGGAAACCTTTGGTGAAATCAAAGATAAAGAAAGAGGTGACACGTCTCTTTCTCATGGAGGAAAAAAAAACAACCACCCAACCTAATTCCTTTAAATGCCTGAGGACAATGTGATATCAAATGTGCAGGAGAACAAGATGAAACTCATTAATTCACTCGAGTCAGGAATGCTTGCTCATGAAAATGCAGGCAGGAAACTGTTCTCTTTTTACGGTCTGAATTAAACAAGGGGCAATGTTTCCATGTATTGCCCCCTGCTCTGTAAACATCCCTGGGCAAAGGGACTGTCTGAATGCGTCTCCAAGCCGTTGCACCGCGCTAGAGTCCTATTTCTTCTCAGTGATAGCTGTTGAACCAAATGGAGGTCAAGAGCCTATTACTACCAGCCTTAAAGACAGCAGTGCTCTTAGAGGAGCCAGGAGGAGCCTATGCTTTAAAGCTAAATGGTCTCACTGTCAAACTGTAACTGCTGTCCTTAGAGCAAGCTGTTACAACGGCTTTGGAAATGGTTGGTGCTTGTTGCGTGAGCAGATTACAACAAATCAGCTAAGCCACCGCAATTTCTTGGGTGTAAACTCGTCGCTGGGCAAAAGCACTGTTATTGGTCTGAGCTTAGCTGATGAGCGGAGAGGATGAGCCTAAACTAGATTACCTCTCGTTGTCTGCAGGCTGGAAGGCACACGCAGGCAGCTGATGAGCAATATCTCAAGACAGAGTAACATGACCTTGTGCTCCTGTCTTCAGGCATTAGGAACATGACATCTGTGGCTGCTTGTTTATTTGGGGGTTGAAAGCAAAAGCAAAGAAGGAGTCTAAGTCCTCCTGTAGAGGCTCCTAGCCCATGTGCTCTGAGACCAATAACCACTTTGTGGGGAAGCTTCATAGAAGACAGATGCAAGCCCAAAGCCAGCAGCAAATTGGGGGGTGATGCCTCCACACCACGTAGGAGCTCATCCCCTTATGCCCTAGAGTCTCCTTCTGTTCCTAGGGGAATAACGCATGCAAGCACTGAAAAGACAGAGGAACTCAAAGCTGAAATGCATGGGGCTCAGTCAATGGCATCAATGATGGTATTAAACACCAGGTCACCCCAAGGGCATCAAACGCCATGACAGGGCTGGGATAGAGGGTAAGTACAGCAACTGTGCAAACCAATGCCTGTTGCAGACCACGGCTGCCTCTCCCTCAGCCCATCTGCAGGGACCATGCCCTGTACTTTTCCTCCCCTACATCTCAGCACCTTACGTGCCACCTTTCAGCCTGATTTTCCTTTCTCCTCTTTTTGTTTGATGTGCAGCCACCGAAGAAAAGACAAAACAGAGACAAAGACAACCGCGATGTTAAGAGGCATGCTGGCGAAATTGTGCTCAGAGCAGAAGTACATCAGTTTGGATATGGAGCATTGATTTCTTTTTATCACCCTGCTTATTAACTACACAGGATTTGCGCTTAAGAAAAAATAAATCAAAATGTGCCTAGAGGAACTGTGAGAGATAAGGGGAAGGATGTTTGCTCAAGTTATTTTTCATCATGAAATGCTTTTAGCTCCAGATCTTAGGTAGGGCGCCAGTTCCCCATCTTCCTTTTCAGTAATTAAAAGAAAAAAAGAAAACCTGGCACTTTACCAGACATTCTTTACACATAAAATTAGTATCTTTTTATCTTCCGGAGATAATACATTGAGCTAGAGGAGTCTGATTAGAACATGAATACCTTTGTTGTAACTCCAACTCAAAGGAGCATTTTTGCTGTAATAAAACCTAAGAGTATTTAGTGGCCTTGATTTTCCATTGCAGTACTGTGGCTTGGTGCCTGAGTAGCATCATACGGCTGAAGTTTCAGATGGGGTAATCTCATTGCTTTACCAGTAAGGTAAAAGCTGAAGCTATTGATTTAACCGGGACTCTCTTGCTCTGATTAAGCAAAGAATCTAGCCTATTGTTTTTGGTAAAGTTACCTTGAGGTGATGCAGCAGAGTATCAGTGTTAGAATCAAGTTGCCCGGCACTGGGGACACAGGATGCAGTGAGAAAATTAGTGCAATAAACAATGCAAAGGTACTGGAAAGAAAAAGTAACCCAAGGAAAAAGAAGCAAATTCCTCAGGTGCGGAAATTCAGGGAGACAAACAGAAAGTCAGTGTGTTTACTAGAAAAGGTGGTGTTGAACAGAGAGAGTCCTTACGCTAAAAATGTAGTGACCCTGAATCTCCTGCCTGAGACCAATTCCCAGTGAGCAGCCTGAAAGAGTCAAAGCAACCCCCCGCCTCCCTCCTAAATTCTTTCCTTTGATTGTTTACCTACTTTCATATCAAAGGCTCAACTTGGGTGTCTTCCATCTTGGCTATCACCATCACCAAGGAATGAGCTTCAAATCAACCTTCTTTGAAGCTGGTTTCTCAGCAAACCTTTTTCAATAACAGGTTTTACATGTCTTCTTAAAATCCCTTTTGGAAGCACCAAAGTACCCACTAATTGCTATGCCCTGCCTCACAAATACCTGGATCTGAATGGAAGCATAGGATCCTCTCAGGTTGGCTGACTTCAAAATATTTCATTATTTCACCCTCAGGTGGAGAATCAGGAGTCAGAAAAATGTTGCTATAGTCAAATGACTTCGAGCTAAGCAACTAAGCATTGCTCCACATCTTGTGGTCTTCACGTTTTTCCAAGGTCTTCATGTCATTCATGTCTTCATGTCATTCCTGACAGATTCCTGAAGCTCTCATCTTCTTGTACCAGCTTAAAGGAGCTCAAGGAATCACGCACTCACATCCTAGATGGAGGAGACTCCACAGTTTGATGGTTGTCAAACCAAAAGCAGAGAGGAAATAGAGCAGGTGAAGCGCTTGCTGTGCAATGGACACCTGTTAAATTCATCGCAGGGACATGAGTGCTAAATAACTGATCATGCTAATGAGATCGTTGGATTTTGGCAATGCAGTTATTTTTTTGATCGGAGAGAATTGTGGATGCCAGTGTGGAGGATGAGACAACGCGATCCTGAGAGATTTATGGGGGCTCTGCATTGCAACTCCAAGAAAATTATTTTAAAAGCTTTTATATTAAAAAAGCTTTCATATTAAAAAAGCAATTACATTCTAACAAGAGAATAACAAGCTGAGACCTTGTGTTGTCAGGTGCTCTCTGAGGTTTTCAGTTCTGGTCTTGCTGCCGCATAGAGTAATGCTTTTTTTGTGTTCCCTGTTATTTACCTGGGAATTTACGACATTTTTAAGTCCATCACACTGATTCAACCTCAGATGCACTGCAGATCTATCAAATTTCTAGAGATCACCCAGGCCTGTGTTTGCCACAGCAGTTTCCTGGTCCTTTGTTGTTCCTAAGGGGTATACGTGCCTTCAGAGAGATTATTTAAGTGCTACTAATAAGTGACATTGGT
The DNA here is from genome assembly GCA_034782735.1 of Sagittarius serpentarius. Lineage (NCBI taxonomy): Eukaryota > Metazoa > Chordata > Aves > Accipitriformes > Sagittariidae > Sagittarius > Sagittarius serpentarius. The sequence goes on from JAVKLA010000026.1 coordinate 24,120,072, forward strand.
TAACAAGATTCCTCTCTTGTTCCTGTAAGCCTCATTCCTTCAGGGATCTTATGAAGGACAATTTGATCAAAGATCTGACCATTTTTCAGGATTAATCAATTAATTAGTACCAGGGCATGCTCTAGGGCCTGGAGCATCCATTCAATTATCTCTTGCTACTTTGCCAGACTGGTCTGTGGCTTGGCTCACACCTCTGCTGAATTAATTTCTGAACAGGTTTCAAGGGATAATGTGGTGCAGGAACCATTCCCAATAGGCAGCTGAGTCATTTTCATCCCCCCATCTGCTGACCATCAGGGACCACAGGCAGAGACGCAGGGGTTGTATCACAGTGTCACAGACATTTATATCTCTGCCACGCTGGAGAGCTTCTCTTCCACCAGCCTTTTGCTATTTCCCCTGGTGCTCCAAGCTGTCTGGGGCCACCAGGACATGGTTAGCACAGTGCTGAGCCCTGACACAACTCTGTCCAGGGACAGATACAGGAACACAGCCGCACTGCTTGCAGCCCTAGAGCATGGGTGGAGAGGAGATATCTGCCTCAAAATCCTTTCCAGAGGATAGCAGGGAGACAGAGACTTCTGCACAGTGATTATTAGCAAAGTGTAGGTCATAACTGTGTATTTTGTTCCACATCTAAGTAGATTTATCATTTAAAAATAATGACCTCCTTTCTGAAAAGCTGCATTGATGGAGTTGAACGACAGTGGGAGGTTTTCCCATGTTTCTAGAAGAGAGCTGATGATGCTTTTGCATAGAGGAGACCCAGTTTTCCAGCCATTTCTGCCTGCTCTGCTCTGCCGGCGTGCAGTCTCACCGACTGACACACGTGGCAGCAGGCAGCATCCTCGGCCCGTTGAGACAAGACCCATCCATGTGCACAACTGGGGTTTCCAGGTCCTCCTTGTCTCCTGCACCTTCAGAGCTCTGGCTGTTTTGTCCATCTCTTGGCGGGTGTCAAGTCCCATGTAGGGATTTGGCCCTGATGCAACGATCGTTGTCAAATAAAATTAACGGAGGTCATCTCATTCACACGGAGGCTGGTCAACCGAGCAGAGCTGTGTGACAAGTTTTAATTAGATCCACAATGATTGTCCTCCCTGGGAGAGCTGTCTGGTGGTTTGCTCAGCACATGCAATGGAAGTGGCTGGTTGCCACCACGTGCTGGAGGGCAGATCCCAAGTGCTCCCTTCTAACAAGGGTGGGAAGAAATTTGTGTGAAACAAATTGGAACGGGGTTTTTGGATTGCTTTCCTTCAAACACACACTTTTGTGCTGTTCCCTCCCACAGTCATGTGTTTGCTTTCACTTTTTCCTCCCACATATGCACAACTGCGCCTTTGCACACCCTATTTCTGCCGGTCTGTTTCTCCGACGACCAGATGCTCTTCGGTCTTTCTCCACTCTGTTGCTCACAGGTCCCCCCAGTTCATATCCATCACATGTCTGAGCTCTTTTTGTCTCTCTCAGGATGAAGTGTGATGGCAGAAATGCTTGCAGAGAAGTGGGTTTATGGGAGAAACTGCTCTCGTGCAAAGCTCTGCTGCAGGAGCCGGATGGGGAGGCAGGCTGGTGTGACCACCCAGGTACAGCAGTAGGTAGGCAGAGAAGATGGGTGCAGAGACAGGCATAGGACCTTCAGGGGAGACCAAGAAATGCCTTTTGCTATCAGTTGCAATTGTGTTAACAGTCAGTTAAGTTACTTTGGACTATGGCCCAGGTTCAGCAAGGCCATTCTTTAGAGTAAGTCCAACCCAAAGCAGGAAGGAAACTGTACAATATGAATGAGCTGGTCGTAGGCTTACAGTTCTCTCTGCTCCAGGCTCCTACACTTTAGCTAATCACCCTTTTTCTGCCTCCCTTTCTTCCCCAGACCTGGCAGAGATCATATTTTGGACAAAGCTTTGGGCACGGTCTTACTGGGTCTTCACTGATCAGTTCAGTATTTTGACATCTGGCAGCAGGAGTCTTGCCTGAGCGAGACCTCTGAGCTTTGGTTGGCGTGAATGAAAGGAAAGGAGAAAGCTGGCACACTCACGTTCCCACTGGGCCAAGTCCTGTCCTCCACCCGCGCTGCAGAACAGCAGCTCCTTATCCCGTCAAACCTTCACAAGCTTCAGATGGCTTAGTTTTGTTTAACCTTCCCTTTCCAGTTCTTAATAAACTTCCTTCGGGCTTTATTTAGAGCTAACAGTGGTTCCCACTGGGATGTTGCCAGTCAGGGAATTAATTTGTTTGGATGGAGATATGAGGGGTCAGGATGGCAAATTTAGACAAAGCTCAGTGTTGGACTGGATGGTCATAGCATCTGGCTGTAGCGGACTGGACTGAATTTTTCTTTAGAAAGTCTCTGTGGCATAAATGGGGCAATCTGGGGGAAAATAAATGGCGGAAGAGCAAGGATCTACCTGTTCTCACACACCTTTAACAGCAGACTTTCTTGAATCTCAAGTTTATCTGGCATTCAAGCTTGTACATGACCCTGCCCTATCTTCTTGTAGCAGATACTGCTTCCATCAGAGCCTCAGCCTTTTATTGTGCCACCTTACTGCTGCCCAGCTATTACAACTCATTTGTCTGGATGATATTTTAATGAACAGATGTGACAGATGATGCTGAAGTCTGTCTCCTTTGCCAGGTCATATGTGAAAGTGCGAAACTTCAGTGTGACAAGCTGTCTAATGGCTCTTCTGGAGGAGAATTTCAGTCCTAACCTTTAAGACACATGGCTGACAACATCTGCCCAAAGCATCAGTCTCTGAAAGAGGCAGTCATACAGTGAGACTCTGCACAGCGTTGCTCCCCTCTTTACCACTCTCCTGAGACCCCACCTGCAGTGCTGCGTCCAGCTCTGGGATCCCAGCATAAGAAGGACACAGACCTGTTGGAGCGGGTCCAGAGGAGGCCACGAAGATGATCCGAGGGCTGGAGCAGCTCTGCTATGGAGAAAGGCTGAGAAAGTTGGGGTTGTTCAGCCTGGAGAAGAGAAGGCTCCGGGGGGGGACCTTATAGCAGCCTTCCAGTACTTAAAGAGGGCCTACAGGAAAGCAGGAGAGACGTTTTACAAGGGCATGTAGTGACAGGACAAGGGGTAATGGCTTTAAACTGCAAGAGGGTAGATTTAGATTAGATATAAAGAAGAAATTCTTCCCTGTGAGGGCGGTGAGGCGCTGGCCCAGGCTGCCCAGAGAGGCTGTGGGTGCCCCATCCCTGGCAGTGTCCAAGGCCAGGCTGGACGGGGCTTTGAGCAACCTGGGCTAGTGGAAGGTGTCCCTGCCCATGGCAGGGGGGTTGGAACGAGATGACCTTTAAGGTCCCTTCCAACCCAAACCATTCTGTGATTCTATGATTCAGTTCCTAAATTGTTCTTTCTCCGGCCTCATACCTTTGGTGGCTATTGGCAAAATGAGAAATGAGGGAGAAGAGAGATTGGGTAGGTTGATAGCTTTATTTCTGTTCCCATCTTTGCCTGCACCTTTGTTCCACCGGGGAAAACCAGGTAGAACTGTGAAAGGTCCAGAAATTAAGTGGAATCGGAGGGAAAAACGGAGTAATTTCTTACACTTGCTCCAAAATTTTGAGTGCCAGGTGTGGAGATGGAGGAAATTGTTACTCTAAACAGCCCCACAGTGGGACTTGCTTCACCTCTCTGGATCATCACAGAGCTGGTCACCATGGGCTTCCTTAATAGTCAAGGGAGGGAAATTGGCACTTCTGTGGTGCGATTCATCTGCCCTGCTTCAGATCTTCACCCCCAGCTGAGCTGATTCATACACAGCAGAGCCTGTTCCCCTCTGTTGAGTCTGGACTGCTAGCTTGAATGGAGATGTCTACATGGGATAAAAAAAATCCCCGCCTCGTGCCCATCTGTCTTGTCCTGGCTCCTGAGCTGGCTCTATTTTTGACCCAACGTGCTCAGCTTTCTCATGGTATAGAAACCCTCAGTAGTCATAGCAGGGTGTCTTCTCAAAGAAGTCAGTGTTGTAGTAAATGGCTCTAAATCAGAAAGACCTCCACTCAGTGTAACACAGCTCTGGGGTTACGTGACGGCCTTGGATCAGGCTCTGAGGTCAACCTTGAGGACTTCTCTACTCTGCTCCATTGGGAAAAAAGCAGTTTTTCTCCCTTTTCTGGGGTGGTGGAAGGCTGTTTTCTAGGAGCAGCTTGGTTTGGAGGTATAATTTCTGTTGCTCTGGGTTGTGCAGGTCTCACTGAAGCCCACTGGCTTCTGGACAAAATTCTGGACGCGAAGACAACTCAGAACCCAACCTCCAATCCATTGCATTAACTTCCACAAAAAAGGAATGAGTAATCAAACTAAGGGCCCTAACCTATCAAAAAAATAAAAGACAAGGAAAACCAGGCACAAGAACAAACATTTAGGAGGTAAGAAGGGAGTGAGACAACACAGCAAATGCCCTGTTCCCTGGTTAGCTATTGACTGTGTCAGTCTTCTGTAACATCACCCCTTGCTTAGCTAGCACTAGGCAATCCTTCATCATTTCTTTCCTCCAGCCCAAAGAGAATAATGTGATCTCCAAGGTCAACGTAATTACCTGCTCCTTCTCATTAAAGGAATTGCCAAAGTATCCATTTAAAATCATTAGCCTCCCCTCCCCTTTCACTGCAAATGATTTATGAAGAGGTTATTTATTCCCTTCTCTTTTCTCCTGAACACCTTTCTAATTAGGAGTGGCACACTGAGATCCCCCGTTCTCCAGGATGGAATCCTGTTTATTGCGAAAGGGGGAGCATGGCAAGCTGGAAAGTAAAGCAGGCAGCTATTTGTTTTAAAGGAATAAAATCCGTCTCATGGCTGATACTAGAGAAACAGCTCCAGCCCCAAATCCTCTGCTTACAGACCATGGGACAGAGCAAAAATCAGCTGTATAGAGAAGGGTTTAATAGATACTGGTTCAGCTCTTGGTCATGCAGGCAAGAGGATGATGAAGTGAGTTCCTTAATCTCTTAGTTTCTGACCCACCAAAAAGTCAGTAATTTTGGCCCAGCTTGGAGCTCTGTGGCTGCCTTTCCACTTGTAAGGCTGCAAGTCTTCCTAGCAACAGAAACCAGCAAATCACACTTGGACGCTGGCTATTTCGAGCCAGCAGAACAGCCATGCTTGGCCAGGCTATGAAAAATAGTCCATAGATCCCCATTAAATGGGAGAATTTGAAAATTTCAGCCCTGCGTGGTGATGCTGGGAGCTGCCAGAAATGACAACAGTCTTTTGTTGCAAGTGTTTGGAAACTACAGTGCTAATGTCGTGACAGTGCAATTAGCTGTAATTTTTTCAGGGAGTTTTAATGCTTTTTCCTAAGATCACAGCTATACGCCATCTGAGATCTGCCAGCGCTCAGCAGCCCCTGTAGCTGACAATGTTATTCATTTAAACCTAATACAGCATGCATCTTGTTACTGCAAGCCCTCTGTTAACCAGCTGTAGGAACCAACTCGTTCCTTTTCTGGGTAATCCCAGGAAAATCCTTGTGGGGAGAGGGATGAAGAAGCAGCTTCTGGGTCCCATGAATTTTGTCTGGTGTTGTGATCATAGTGTGAGGATCTCAAGAGCTGCACGTGCAGCTAAGCAGTGTAATTTGTACAGCAATTTCCCTGACAAGCTGTTAACGACAGTGTCCAGGTGATGGAAGAATGAGTGGGGAGCTTCGTGATTCAGGGGACAGTGCTCCCACATTGCTGCCGTCCCCCAAATCATTGCAAATACCTGCAGGATCAAAGTCAAACACATGCAGGGTAAATGTAGCTGTAATAAAAAGGAAGAGGAGCATATAGGGACCGGACAGAAAATCAGAATAGAGGTGGTCAAGTCCTGGTCTCCCATCAGTTTTTAGCTCCCCTTCCATGCGTATGAAAGGAGCAATTTCTAAAGGCTCCCTGACTGTGGTTGAGCAGAAGCTCTTGGTGTAATTATAGCTATTAGCACGAACTCTTTCAAAATTAAAGGAGTTTTGGGTTTGAGTGGTGGGGTTTTGGTAGTGGGGGAGGGGGCTGCAGGGATGACTCCTGTGAGGAGCTGCCAGAAGCTTCCCCAGCTCCAAGTCAGACCTGCCACTGGCCGTGGCCGAGCCCATCAGCGATGGCGGTGGCACCTCTGGGATAACAGATTTAAGAAGGGAAACTTGCAGCGGAGAGGGGAGTGGGATGTGAAAGAAACCCCTCTGCAGGTACCGAGGTCAGTGCAGAAGGAGGGGCAGGAGGTGCTCCAGGCGCCGGAGCAGAGATTCCCCTGCAGCCCCTGGGGCAGACC
>JAVKLA010000026.1:24130503-24157703 GCA_034782735.1 Sagittarius serpentarius
TCCCTTCCCTTCCCTTCGCGTCCCTTCCCTTCCCTTCCCTTCCCTTCCCTTCCCTTCCCTTCCCGTCCCTTCCCTTCCCTTCCCTTCCTTTCTCTCTTCGTTATGTTTTCCATCCTCTCTCTCTCTAATAAAAAGGCAGTTCTTCATGCAATGAGTAATTCCTTGCTGCAGAACCACAGCAGTGTAAGAAAGTGGCACAGGTTCAAAGGGAGATCAGTCAGGCTCCTGAAGAAAAATCCACTGAGGGCTGCTAGAAACCACCCCCAGCTTAGGAGCTTCTTGAGGATCCAGGGATGTGGCTGGAGTCGAGGAAATTGCTCTGAGAAACAGCACCTGTGCTCACTCTCTTCTCAGGCATTTCCTGGGACACCGAGGGGGACTTTTGATCTGGCCGATACATGTTTTGCCCTCCAGGTTGACACCCCTTCGACTCTCCCTCCTTCCGTGGATGCACCTATGTATCAGCCCAGTACCTACAGACCTTTGAACGGCTCCTGCAAACCCTGTCCCCTTCTCAGTCCCCTTAAAGTCCTTCTGCACCTCCTTCCAGGGCCTCCTCCCCAGCCCATCCTCCTGAGCCTGCCTTGGGGCTTTGAGCTCTTTAATCCTCCATACCCGGACCTGCTTCCATCTGCTTCTCCACTGCTGTCCACATTAGGCCATGTCTGGTAAGAGAAGGGTTATAACCTCATCCCTTTAGAGCCACGTTTCAAGATCTGTCAGAGGCCCAGTTCTGACACCTTTTAATGCATGTTTTGTTAATCTCATCTAATGCAGTTTAGAAGAAAAAAAAGAGAATGCCTTGGAGGAACTGCGATATATTAAACTCCTACAGCTGCCTTTATCAGCAGAGGCTCGGAGGCTAAAACGTGATGAATGCTGATGAAGGTTTTCTGCTCTGCCATCTGACTGTGTTTATAGACATACATGCATTTGTCCAGATCACAAGCTCACTGATGAAATCCCAAATTAACTGCTCTATTGTTTTGCTAAGAACTGATGGTGCTTATCCTTCTGGTTGTCCCCTTCTCCTCTGCCCATGTTGCCATGACCCAGGGCTTGTGCCAGCTCATTCCTCTTCCCTGAGGTTCCCCAAGACTTGTTAGATTTAATGTTAATGGCTCTTTGGGTCATTCCTTGATGGCTCCTGGCCAGTTATCCAGGCCTATTGATTTGAAAGATGTCATTACAGCAGATAATTCTCCCTTGCTGCAGATGGTTAGCTTTCTGCTCCATCCACCTCGTCGTGGTGCCTTCTTCCAAACAGGGACTAGAGAGGTCTGTCAGGGATTTCTGTGTCACTGGCTGTGATCCTGCTGAGTGCATCCAGTGATCAGCCTGGTCCTGAACTTGTGCTCTTTTTGTATGTTTGAAATTTTTAAAAATTCAAAAATTCCCTCTGAACCTCGGGCCTGGAGCTTTCAGAGCCCAAGCCAGACTGTCATGCCCCATCAAGGATCTATCGAGTGAGCTGAACATCTGACCTGGTTTTAAAGGAATTGATACCCATGCTCACGTAAACTTTTCTGCCAGAAAGAGATTAACCTGAGCCCAGGGCTGAATCTTAATTGCAACTCACTCTCTGTTCCCAGCAAAATCAGTCCTCCTGGACAAGATACATAAGAAGGAAAGGGCTTTTGCCTGCCGTCAAGGCAGAAAGATTGCGGGTGGTCCCTTTCATTTCCCAGTGTCATTGCCTTTAGCCCTGACAGATGACTTCTTCTCTGGTGAAGTGCCATTTCTTTGCAGGGATGAATTTGGTGGCTATGCTACTTCTCTGCTGATCGAGCTGACTCATGTCAGTACAGGTGTCACAGGAAATTTGCAGGCACTGCCCGACAAAGTGATCTGCAGACACACACACACTAGATCTCCAGGCTTTTGCTTTGGGAATGCCCAGAGACTTGCTGCGCTTTGTATTTTGCACTGATCTGCATCCCTGATGATGCTAACGCTGGACCCTCCTCCTGGCAGCAAAGTTTGTACCCACCACCTCGAGGAGGTGCAGTGGCATGTCTTCCTGACCAAGTTATCTCAAGGCCAGAAGAGGTATCAATATTTACAGAAAGAAGTGGTATCTAATCACGTCTTTTCCCCCATGAATGCATGCAACTTCGGAACAGACAGCAATAACCCATGTTGCCCTGACATCCCCCTTGGCAGTTTGATGTGCTGGCAGCTCTGCTTTGCTGCAGTGGCTGCGAAGGGGACAGCCCCTCTAACTCTCAAGTCTGTAGCTATCCCCATTGCTCAGCTGGGCAAGTACGCAAGCTCGCTCTGGCCATGCCGAACCAAGAAGGTAGGGAAGTGTGATGAGGAGAGACCCAGGCTAGTGGGACAGACGCCAGGCAGGTCCAGCTGCAGCCAGAATGCCTTGGCCAGGTGTCAGCTGAGCTCGGTGCCAAAGCTAATAAGCCTGCCAGGAGCCAGGACTTCCTTGCTTGGATGAAAAACTAGGCTAATGGTGCTTGGCTGGCTCCAGAGCTCTGCTGGGAACTGCAGAGCTCTGCTCTGCCTCGTGAAACTGCTGCTGCAGACGGGGCAACCAGCTTCCCTTCTGCGGCAGATAACGCAGGGATCTGTGGCACTGAAATGGGGACATGTCCTGATATGTCCTGGGGCCCTTCTCTTCTGCTGTGGCCTGAAGAGAGAAAATGAAGGAATTACCACCTCATTCCCATCAGGCTGCTGGGGCTGTTTTTTGATAATTCAAAAAATTAATTTCGATATCCCCTTGGTGACTCTAGGATGGGGTCCCTGCCAGCTGTGGTGCTTCTACTCTGCTTTGGGATGCCGGCACAACGCACACTTTATAGTTCTGATTTTAGCTTCAGGATCGAGGGAAGCTGAAGCAATTCCAGGCAGAGCTTTTGCCTGCCTAAATTGCTTGCCCATGGACTGCAGGCTGTGAATGGGACATGTTCTCCATGCGTACAGTACCTACCACTGCTTTTCTAGGGCTGCTGAATCCCAGCAAACAGTATTTGCAGAGCCACCGCAGAAAAGCACTATTTTTCCCCCAAAGCAATGAAACCCAAACCCACTGTGAGCCTGGTAGGGCTCTTTCCCAGAACAGCACCTCTTTCCCTGGCATCACCAAGGATCTACACTCCTCCTGTGGGGCAGAGACTGGCCTGCTTGCGTGTGAACGTAGAAACAGCTGATCAGAAAAAGCAGAGACAAGAATATTCTCATGGGGAATATTTCTGGGTGAAAAGGTGTCTCACTAGTGATTTCAAACCCAGCTGTGAAATAGCCTCCAAAGGGAGAAGCCCACTGGACTTGTCGAAAGGCTGGACACATCATTAGGGCGGTTGTACAGCAAGCAGATATGGACTAGATGAGGCCAATGTCGGTTTATAAAGTGACCAAGGGAAAAATACAGCTTTGTGACGCAGCTTTGGGAAAACTGACTGAAACACAGTCCTAATTTCCCATATTTCTGTGATAATATCCTCTTTGGAGGTCTCCTCTGGTTGCAAGATCTCTGCAGCAGGATCCTTCCCAATTTAGCCATGGAGGAGTGTTGGTCTTGGGTGGTTGAGGATGCTGTCACAGGACATTTAAGAAACAGTGGTAAAAATAGCATTGTGGCTCAATTGCCACCACGGATTACCCAGGCATTTCCCATGGGATATCGCAGGGACATGTTCTGTGCCCGCCTCCTTTCCTGTTCGTTCAAGGGGTTTTTCACCTCTGTGGTCTGTAGGATGCAGGTCCCGGATGGCACTATGACAAACAGACGGCTGTTGGGTGAGGTGGTTTTTTTTGAAGCCAAGCAATCACTTTACCAAAAATTTAAATGAGAGAAATTCTACGAACAAATGCTTCTGGGGAAAATGGAGAATTTTTATGCTGATGATTAGGATTAGTAGCAAAATAGGGAAAAATCTTGCCCCTTGTGTTCCTGCAAAAGAGGCTGCAGGTAAGGAAGGACCAAACAGGAATCTGTTTTCCTCAGCATATCTCCTAGGAAAAGCTACTCCCTCTTCAGGAGTTCCTTACCTCAGACAGAGGCAGCAGACTAGTGGGTCTGAGAATTGCCTCCAGAGATGCCCAGTTCTTCCAGCAAATAAATCTAGCCATTATTTCAGGTTTTGTAATCACCGAAGTGATAAAAGAAATGATGGCAGTGAGTACAGGTAAAGCAAAAAAGACGGTAGAATATTGTTCTTCAGAAATATCCTAACGGTTATGGAGCAGCACAGGTTGATTTACGCTTTAATATGAATTCTCAGATGTTTGACTGATGCAATGAGGTTTTATGAATGCTGGCTGACCTGTGGTAAATATATGCACTTAGCTGATTGCAACCATGAGGTAGGACCTATTAGCGTAAATGTTTGACTGAAGCTTATACTGGTGTGCTCTCCCTCACAACAGCTGAAGCTAAGGGCTTAGATTTGGTCAGTGAGCAGGGCTCATTTGAATCCAGGGATTTTCCTGAGCTGTGATAATTATTGTATGGATGAGTCCTACAAAAAGGTAAGGACAGTCATTGGCAGAAGGGGACTTAAAAGCCTGGTGTGGTTGAGTTAAGGACAGTAATAGAGCTGTGAGGACATGGAAGACTTGCTTTTCAGATTCAAGGGCAGCTGGAATGAAGTCAAAATGACATGAAAACCAGCACTGGCTGGAAAGAGCTTCACGCCTTATAGCTTTCACCAGAGCCATAGAGGTGTTTGCCCCATGAAGGACCCCAAATTCAGTTTCGGGGTCATGCCAGAGCTCTGCTCCACCCCTGACCTTCTTCCTTCCCATCATACCTGGTTCTGTCCCAGATGGTGAGAAGAAGGTGTTGAGATAGTTCCTCTCAAAGACTTACTGAACAAGACGGGTGTTGGACATGCTCCAGCCTCTCAGAGGTGCTTGGTAGAGCATCTGCCATGGGGGCAAAGAGGATAGCTAAAGTGGGCTGAAAAATCGTCATAAACAATGCAAGGATTTTAGGACTATAGGCCCAAAGATGACCCCGGTTATCAATTTAGACCTACCAATGCAGGTGTCAGCTCTGGTGATGCAGAGCTTGTCTTTCAGGACATTGTCTAATCTAATAGTCCAACACCTCACAGTCCTACATACATTTATCTTCAAAGCAGGCCAACCAGGGCCAAGTTGTAGGTTATAAACAGGCAAGATGCTTAGGGGTACTTGGAAGCCTTCAGTCCACCTGTTTTGAACCTAAAATGGATGCAGACGTTGCTCATAGTCCAGATACTATCGTGAAGAGGGACTTGGAGTGCCCATTGTGCAGGGCACCATGCTCTTCTTGCTGTGCATTTCTGCTCGCGGCTGATGGCCACCTGATGGGTTGGTTCAGCTCATTGATCTGTCTGAAAACTGGTCTTTTTTTTTTTCTTTGTTTGGTGCAGTGAAGGGCTCCACAAACGCTGGCTTTGATGTAATGGAAAGGAAGGTCAGGACAACCTCTCTCTGCTGTCCTGCAGTCACAGGGTGACTTAAACCACCCACGGAAATACACCTCAGAAAAGCTGTCATTCATGTACCCAAGCCCATCTGGGTGAGCGACCCATAACCCGTGGCCCTTCCTTGGTCCTCTGTCAGCTGAGACCCCACCACGTGCTGCCACGACAGCAACGTTACATGCCTCTGCCAGTCCCTTGGGCATCTCTGGACCATTCCTTTACCTGCAATCCCCTCAGAAGTCAAGGGGCAGCTTGATCCCACCAAAATGCATCATCACACACCGCTTAGCAGCATGCCGCTGCCAACACCAGCGCTGGTGAAAAACCACCGGCTCTAATGTGCCGGGCTCCTGTCAAAAGGGGCTCTGGAAGGAAGAAGCCATGTGTTTCCTTTAACCCACAATAAAGCAAAGCAGTTCAAAGAGAAGGAAAAGGAGGTTAACAATCGCTTTGAAATGTAGGTTCAAATTCCCAGCACGGCCCCAGTCAATTACCAGCAAGCGCTGTGACACACATCCTCCGCTAACGAGGAAGAGGAGGGGAGCACGTGGTGCAGAGGTCCAGGCGGGCAGCAGCAGGGGTTAAAGGACATCACCACGGTGGTGGGAAAGTTTCCAGGGGCAAAACTTTGGTTTGTTGTTTTTTTTTTTTTTTTCCCCAGGCTTTTTAATCCCCCTGAGGTGCACCCAGAGTGAAGGCTGGACCACTGGATGGGACGGAGCGGGGCAGGGTGGCAACACTTCCCTCTGCCCAAACCCCCTTGCAGCTGCAGGGGTTTTTTTTGAAGGACGCACAGCGCCTGGCACAGGGAGCTGCTGCTTTCCCCGGGGTGCTCCTCCGTGGCAGAATGAACCCCTTTTATTTTAATGCCATTAATGAAAGGCAGTGCAGGGGTGGGGATGGGGCAGGAGGCGGCCGGGTTTGTTCTGGCGCTGAGGGACGGGTGCACACAGGCATACAAATGCTAGAAGACAAAGACTGTGATTAAGGGCCAGTGCTCCGACTCCCTGCTTATTACAGGAAAGGATTTATCTGATGGCCTAGTTTCAGCTCCAGTTTTCCACCTTTTAATCAGGTTCCTAGGTCTGCTAGTCCACTCAGAAAGGGAAGGAAGAGGATGTCTCGGGGGCGATGGGGCAAGAATAATGCTACGGCACTGCCCCTAGAAACATGCATGGGGCAGAGGGTTTCGCTGCCCTGAAGCTTTCCCAGGAGGCAGATCCCGGGGCAGCCAGAAGGACTATGCCCAGCCATGCAGCATTATTTTCTGGCACGGCAAGAGTGCATCCATGCTTTCCAGCCTGACCAAGCCAGGGTGTGTGGAATAAACGTGCTGGAAATAAAAACCTCCTGCAAAAATGGAAAAATGTTCAGAGAGGCAGCTATTTTTAAAAGGGACAGCACCTACCGCTGCTATGAAGTCAGTCACATAATCAGTCAGCGAGGGACTTCTGTAGGCTGACAGCTGACAGCCAGGAGAAACAGCTCCAGCAGACTGGTGAGAAGAAAATGGGAGCTTTTGGGTACCAGGAGGTTCATGTTTTCAAATAAAAAGAAGGCGGCGGCTGTCCTATGCTGCCCTGGACACAAGGCGAATGGGGCGGGGGGAAGCAGCCCTCAATGTCTTTCCCAACATGCTGGGGGGTGGGGTGGGTGAGAGATGATGATAACCCTCCACGAGACAGGGTGCTGCACGCAAACGCCAGCTCAGCCACTTCTCCCCGCTCCCTCACCCAGCCTATCCTTATTGCCCAGCCTCCACTGAGGTTTTCCTGCTTCTAAAAATATTCAGCCTCTAATTAAAACGCCCATTTTGCTTGCCAGGGCAAACGTATCCAGCCGCAGAGCTGAGCTGGTCCTGGAGACAGCCAGAGCTTGCAGATAACCAGCCTGGCCAGCTTTCCTGGCATGGGTGGCTGGGGTGACGTCTGACACCAGGGTTTAGTCCATCACGCCGTGTTACGAAGCTGACAGCAGCTTCAGGAAGCTGGCACGAGGGCCTCCTCAACTTTTCCAAGCCTGAAGCCACCGTGTGCCTTTTCCTCCTCCGTGGGGACATTAGTCCTGTGTTTCAGGTGTCCATGCTGTGTGGTGGAAAGGGGCACCATGCGTGGGCAATGCGGGGGCTCACGCAGCTGACAGAGGCTTGCACGCTTCTTCCCATCCAGAGGGCTTTGAAAAGGCTATTTAAATAATAAAAATCACTAGCAAAATAACATGTGAAGTCAAGGGGGCAAAGGAGTACCGGGAGGGTCAAGGTCCAGCACAGTGCTGGAGCATCATGCAAGTGGGGCATTCACAAGGAAGGGGGAGAATCCAGCTTCGGACCCGCCGCTCCTGGGACAGAGTCCTTCCCCAGGACAGCAGGACACTCTCCACCATTCCAGCTGAGCCCGCATCCCAGGGCAGGAGGGATCCTATCCAGAAGGAGCATAGTGGTGTAGCCTAATGGTCACAGCCTAATGGTGGACACCAGAGGAGCAGTCACCTCTAAGGGCTGGTGATGGCTTTTCCCCTACGGTCCACAATACTGCTGGGAGCAACATCTGGCCTCTCCTGGAGACGTCAGCCCCCAGGTTATAGTCCGACTGTGTCTTGCATGCCATCCTGGAGGACAGGGCAGTTTTGGAAGGCAGACGGAGAACCAACAGCCTCTTCCAGGCAGCCTGCAGCTCTTCCTGCCTGGATGGAAAATGCATTTGTTCCTTCAGGCTTGGGAGGACCGGGAACACTGCCCAGAGGCTGTTTCCTCACTGGGGCTCTGCTAGCATGGCTTTTATACGCAGCACTGAGAAGTGCTTAAAATTGAATTTTCTATTTAAGAGCAGGCAAAGCCCTCCTGAGAGGTTTCTACTTATTCTTTAGTTGCAATGGCTCTGCATGCTTTTAGCCCTCCACGCAGCAGCCCGCGCTCCTCGGAGAGCAGTGCTGAGCCTGGAGCACGTGTATCTCACCGCCAAAAGCTCTGCGGTCTGGCAGTGTGTGGTTTGCCATGCCATGGCATTGCTCCTGCACCCATTCGCTTCCTCCCACCCCCATGGTCTTGTGAAACAGCTCGTGGGCTTGCCCCACATCACCCACTCTGCAAATCCAGCCTTTCAACCCTAGCAGACCGTGTCCCAGATTGGCCAAATCCATGAAGAGATCCCCACCATCTCGGACAAGATTTGGAGCAGATCCTGGAGCAGGAAATTTGCTCCAGATACTCTTGTGCTGCTTCACTGCCACGTGTCCGTAATTTCCTTTGAGTCAGCCAGTGCAGCTCTCCAGCCTTTCTGCCAGTGAGGAGCCCTCTGAGCCAAAACCAGCGGGACAAATCCTGCCCCCAGTTTGGAGATGGAACACCCATGAGGCTGGTGGGGCTGAGCAGAGCAAGGAGAGAAGCTGTGTTGCACTTCAGTCCCAGTGACAGCTGTCGCCCTCCCAGCACTAAGGCAATAAATCTGGGGGATCCGGGTTTATTCTCCTCCAAATCACTTTATTATATTGTGAGTAATCACAAAGCCTTACAATGCTGCAGAGGTTCTTTAAAAAACAAACTAACACAGCGACGGTATTTGCCAGCTTTTGCTAAGACTTGTTTAGCTAGCAGCTAGTGTGAGATTACACAAGGAAATCTTGCAGTCTTCGATTGGATTGTCACATTGGGTTTTAAACTTACCACAGTGGTGCAAAGACAGTAACTTTGACAGTATGTGATCCCCGAAACATTTCATCTACATACAGACTTATAAAATTAAGCAACTTTTTAAAAAATTACATTTTCTGCCAGCAGAAAAGAATTCTCTTAAAAAGGCAAGATCTACTAAAAAACACCTCCTCCCTCCCAAACTGCCCCCGGTCTTGCACTGCAGTTGGTTACTGTTCCCCCTCCAGATCTCTGCCTGTAGGCAGTCCCGTTGCCTTTTTAAGAAAATCAATGTTTCCTGTGACTGTGAAAGCTGGTCGAGCATTGCAAAGGCTCAGTAGAGGGGGAAGACCCCCAGCACTGAAAGAAGGATTTGCAATCCCACCCTAAGATCCGTGATTGAAAAGGAGATGGGTGAAAATGTGAGGGAGGGATTTCAGTATCCAAAGTGAGGTGTTGACTCTGGCTTTTATGGGATCAGTGGATTTCAACCATCCCTGGGGACAGCTGCTTTGGGCAATAGGGTTTCCATTCGCAAAGACCTTTGGGGGTATGAGGATGAAGCCTGAGCTCCTCCCAACACTCCCAAGGAGGGTTGTGGGATGGGTTTATATCTGCATCACCTTTGCATGAAGCTCCCTAAACCAGTTTCAGACACTGAAGGTTGCTCTATGCAAGGCCGGGTTTAGAGACCAAGCTGCAGACCAACCCGAGCAGGACCCCCCTCCACAACATCCCTTCCCATCCGCAGGACGGAGCATGCCAGATGTGGACCAGACCTCAGCAGACACCTCCGCTACAGGAGCTCCTATAAGCAAGTTGAAGGCTTCACACACAGCCTGGAGTCTTGCTGTGCTGCCTTCCCCCACTTTCTCCTAGCCTGGAGGAGAAGAGGGACGAGAGGGGCTCCCCTTTGCTTTGCCAGCATTTCGGCAGTGGAGGAAAAAATGAGTAAATCTCCGAGGCTTTTTATCAGATTTCGGTTGGCAGCCAGGGATCTGTGTGAGAGAAAGAAAAGCCACAACTCTGGGAAAAAAAAACCCAAGATCTTTCCCCGACAGGCAAAGCGCTCCAGGGTCGTAGGCGTCAGTGTGAATTCTTCCCCTGGCGTGTTCTGGAGAGTGTTTCGGCGCTGGAAATTGCCTCACATGAGCCCAGCTGAGTCACAGACGCTGTATTCAGATGATGGACGTCAGCATGGAAGCAGCTTACTCTCATGCCCTCTGGGTCTGCATCTTGGTTTGATAAGGTCACCAGGACGAGAATCCCTGTCAAGGTTTTCTCCCAAGCTTCCCCAGAAAGGCAGGAGGGATTTTGATTCTTTTTTTTTTTTAAGCTAGGCTACATGACCTCTTCACTTTGCAGCTCAGTTAATTTGCTTCATCGGGGGCTGGTTCCTGGGTGAGATGCAGCTGTTGGCAGACCCCTCTGCTCCCCTTGCTTGGCTGCACATCATCTCTGAGCAATGGCTCGCCAAGGCTGGAAAGACAGGAGGTTGCCAAGGTTGGACCTGAAGTAATTTGACATGAAAAGGATCGAGATGGGAAAACAGGGAGAAAACTGTGGGAAAAGTTCTCGACTTACTCAATGTTCATTGCACACCTATGCAAATAACATGTAAAAAGCAGCACATTAGGAGCACCCTGTATTCAGGTTTGTCTGGAAAGGTTTCTTCAAGACTGAAAGTGCATGACAGGGAACAGGGTGCTGCTAATGAAGGCAAGATCCAGAAGGCACTTCTTGGGGAGTAATAATTAAAAAAAGGATGACGCATGGGTTTGTAAGCAAGCAGCTACAGAGTTGGTACATTTTGGTGCGTGCTCTGGAGAGACGCAGCTTTGCTCCTACAAATGTGTCTGGGGCACAAAGGTTTCCTCCAGACCGGCTGTTCTGCCCTGGGACCTGCAGAGCAGCTTGGTCCCCATCGTCCAGAATCACTGCTCTTGAGCAAACGGGCTGCATGCAGGACCTCAATGCACTGGGCAAGATCTGGAGCCTGCAGATGATGTGGGCCAGGATTTGAGAGTTTATAAAATCCACAAACAATCAAGTATTGGCATATACAAATATATAAATTATTGACAGTTTTACAAAAGGCACACTGCAAGCCATCTCAGTCCGACACCTGTACAGATCCCACAGCCCCCCGCCCTCCCTTCCCCACCCCTTCTCCCCAGCTTTCATCACGAAACATAAGGCGCTGCTGCTACGGACCCATGGCTGTCGTGGCAACTGAGGACCTCTTTTTTGGTCAGCCCAGTTTGTCGGTGGTACTGTCCTTCTTTGATGGTCTTAAGACACTGTATGTTCTTCCCCAAGGTGATGCTTTTGATGGAAGGCAGGTATTTCAGCACAGTCTTTGGCAGGGATGACACGCCTGTCCCAGAGAGGTTGAGCTCTTGTAGGGAGTTCAGACCAAAGATAACTTCAGCAGTCAGTGACTTCAGGTCGGGATTGCTGGATAAATCCAAAACTTGGAGGGCTGGTAGTTCCTTGAAGCTATAAGGAGAAAACTCTCCAAAGCCACGGAGGCCACTGAGGGATAAATGAATCAAATCCTTCAGCCCCGTGAAGTCTCCTTTCTCAGTCTTGACTAGAGGGTTCCCGTCAAGATTTAAGTACCGGAGAGGAATGCCTTGAAGGTTTGGCACAGACATGAGCCTGTTTCCAGAAAGATTTAAGTTCTGGATGTTGGGGATGCTCTTTTCACGGTGCCTCGTAATTGTGCTGAGCATATTATTGGATAGATCCACATTCAGGGGTTTGCCTTGACCTTTTGAGGCAAAAATGTCCATTGCTATATCCAAAAGCTTGTTATTGCTCAAATCTATGTCGCCCAGAGGAGAACTGGAGAAACAGTCCTCTGGAAGGACTTCCAGAGAGTTATGACTCAGATCCAAGGACTCCAGGTACCGAAGCCTGGAGAAGGTCATGGAGGAAATCTTGGCAATTTTATTGTAGCTCAGGTCGAGGCTCACCAAGGTGGTGTATCCAGGGCCAGTAAGCATGGATTCATTGATTGTTTCCAACTTGTTTGATGATAGATCCAAGTAGGAGGTATCCAGAGGGATTGGGACAGGAACAATGTGTGAGCCTATTCCACTGCAGTCCACCTTGGTCAAGCTAAAGCTGTCAAAGAGACCAAAGCTTTCCACTTCGCAGTGGCAGCCGGGGAAGCAGGTTTTGGTGGTACTGAAACAAGGAAGGAGAAGCAGCAAATTGAACCAGGCTAGGAACTGCATTGTTGACCTAGAAAACAAGACAATAAGAAAATAGATTTAAATGCTGTGGAAATTACTGAAGATGTGTAACGGTTTGAGTCATGCAGTCTTCTCCACTGTCTTTCCAAAGGAATAGATTAAGTACACCCTTAAATAGCATGGATGTCCCAAACACTTTGCCTCTCATCTTGTGAACCCCACTGAGAAATTAATGGAGAAAAAAAATTGGGTTAACAGTCTTTGCAGATATAACCAAGTTATGAGACAACTGCAAATTAGCTGTAAGAACAGTAGGCTGCCTTAAAGCGAAATCTATGCAACATACACCCTTTCGACTGGACCATGCATAAGGCTAAATGACAGCACGAACACCGAGTCATTTTACAGCCTGGCAAAGTTCAGGACACAGAGGTCTTCGTGTCAGGGCATCCATGTGAGATTTAGGAGCTCCGGTTCAAGACCCTGCATTGACAGGTTGGAGAAATCATCTAGGCTGTGCGCTCAGTGGGAGCCTTAGGTGTCCAAAAACCTCATCAGGGAAGGAGAAACCAAAGCTTTGTTCAACTTCCCTGTAGATGAGGGAGACAGAACATCCTCCAGGATGAACAGCTTGAAAGGCCAGCTGCCTACCGCCCAAGTGGACAGCACGTCTCCCTTGCTTAGACTTCAGATGCAAATTTAGACGTGTTTAGATAGGTCGGATCATTGCTTTATATCAGGTGGCTAAAACCAACGCTTCTCGGGCCGCTGGCAGGTAGGACAGACAACAGCCTCTTAGCTCCTTGCCTGTTGGAGCAGAGGAACCAAAGACTACTTAGTCTAACCCAGACTCTGCTGTGGTGGGCCCAGCCTCCTGCACAGGCACGAAGTGGAAAGAGCCAATTTGTTTCGTATAGAGCCTCTGGGGGGTCTTTGCTAATTACATTAAGTATTCTCTCTGATTAACAATGCCAGCAAGCAAGAAGCTCTCTCCACCCCTCTGGTCCTGACCCTCCTCCAGCTGAGATACTTCTGTCCCTCCGTCGTGGCAGCCAAGGGAGGAAGAGAGCTGATCTGCACCTCGCCGGCTTGCTGGACCTCTTTAGGTCGCGTCCTAACAGCTCCTCCGCACAGCTCTGGGCTACAGCAGCTGCGCGCTTTCAAGAGCCAGCCGAAAAAACTTTAGCTCTGCATCTCTGGAGAGGGTAAACCGGAGCATGCCAGCATCCTGCAGGTCAGCAGAGACAGCAAGGGCCGTCCTCGTTGGTTCCCACTGCAGTCATGGGTGATGGCTCCTCGTGCCTTACAAACACAGTCTCGCAGAGGCCGGCAACAAAAACCAGGCAAGCAGATCCATCAGCACCGCTCTTTGGCTGTGTTGCTGGTGATAAACAGAGGCTCACATGCCAAGCCCCCCCCCCCCCAAAAAAAAGAAAATCCCCTTTAAACGTGTGTTCCCATCCCCACCTCACCCTCCCTGGTCTCTATTCTCACCTTTCCCACCGCTCTTTAAAAGCACTTTATTGACTTCCCTGCAGTATCATCTTTCCCACCCACCCTTTGATCTGGCTGAGGCGCCTTCCCCACAGCCCTTGCACCTTCCCAGGACCATTTCCTAGAAGTTCATGCTTCCTTTCATCTTCCCTCACCCACCCCTTGGCAGCAGTTTCTCTCCCTTTCCAGCATGGTCTTCCTGGCCCTGCGCTCTTTCCCAGGAGACCGATCAGGGACCACTTGCCAATATCCAAAAGAAGTGCAAAGGGGAAAAAGAGTTGCAAAAATATTGTCCTGATCACTGATATGACTTGTCTGGCGGTAACTCCCAGACCTCCTTCAAATAGAGAGCAGCGACTGGGGCTCTGGCCAAAGCGCCTGCGACCAAAGCATTGCTAAAGGCCAACACACAATACTCCGGGGTCCAGTATTCTATAGAAACAACAGAAAATCAGTAAGATGAGCCCCAGTCCCAGCCCATCTCAACTGTTTCTTGAGAAAACACATATGTGCGCAGAGGGGACGCAGGGGGTAGAGCTCCTTTCTGCAGACACGTTTCCAGATATCCCTTTCCTAATGACATCAAGGCTGATCCCCTCTGGTTCTGTGCAGACGGACCACAGCTTACTCCCTTCTGCAGTCCCTCCTAAACGAAATACTACTTTTTTTTCCATGAAGCTGCATTTGGAACGCACTGAAGTGTTTTATTACCAGGGGAAATTACAGCAGTGGGGAGCTCTTTGGAAACTAAAAAAGCAAAAACTCAGATGTTAAATATCTCACATACAGGGAAGTACCTGCCTTAGTGTCAACTCAGTCTACTGGTATTTCTTCTCCCAAATCCCACCCAGTGGCTATTCCAACTTGATGTCTCAACAGGGAAAGCGCATCCTATCTTCTCCTTTGAAAGCCCAGCTCAGTTCCTCATGGCATCCTGTTGGCTCTGGTGGGAGCTGGATCAGACCCCAGCAGGTCCAAAGACACATCAGCGTGAGACTTGGTTTTCTGAGCACTGCTAAGACCTTCACAGGCTCCTGCTGAGACACCTAAAGAAAAGCAAGAGGGCAATCTCCAAAGTCCTCATTTAACTGGGAACAGACTTTTTAACAGGGCCTATAGCGATAGGACAAGGGGTAACGGTTTTAAACCAAAAAAGGGTAGATTCAGACTAGATATAGGGAAGACATTTTTTACAATGAGGGTGGTGAAACCCTGGCCCAGGTTGCCCAGAGAGGTGGTCGATGCCCCGTCCCCTGAAACACTCCAGGCCAGGCTGGACGGGGCTCTGAGCAGCCTGATGGAGTTGAAGGTGTCCCCGCTCATTGCAGGGGTTTACACTAGGTGACCTTTAAAGGTCCCTCCCAACCCAAACCGTTCTGTGATTCTGTGATTCTGTGAATTGAGAGGAGAACCAAAGTCAGCGCTGGGCTTCGATATTCCCTTTTGACATGGGAATTCCCATCCCAATCAGCCGCAAAAATGATTACCAGAAGTGGGCAGATACAGTGACTCCCACTGCAACATCTATGGCTCCAGCCAGCAGCAACAATAAAACATTACACAGCTGAAATGCAGTACGCAAAGCTCAGCTTAGGTATTTGCACAGCATCTATCGGTTCTTCCCTCCTCGCAGCACTGCCTCAAATTCTCCCTTACTGCCTCTGCAATTGCTTTGCAGATGAGATGCAATCCATTACTACCAGTTAAAAATTCTCTTACGGAGCAGCGTGAAGCATTCATAGGCTAACAAGCCACTTGGCCAATAGCTCTGCTAAAAGGAGAAATAAAGGTACTGGTCATCTTCCAGTCTAAGAAAGAGACTCCTGCACTGCCAGATAATCAGCAAAGAGCTTAGTCAGGTACAGGCAAGCTTTATCATCGCATGAAGCAATCGATAGCACTCTTTGAAATGGGGAAAGAAACATGCCACAGGCATTTACAGTTCATCTGTGTACAGCGTGCTTTTGAAACCGCATCAAATTGCCTTTGGATTGCTGCCTACGAGCTGCTCTGTTGATAAAGGCAGGAAGCCAAGGTATCCCCTCGTAAAAGGAAGAGGAGTTATCCTCCTGCAGCACTGGGGAGATTCACCTGGAGGAAACACCATGGACCAGAAAACACTGGCACCATCAGCTGGGATGGCAAGGGGAAAGCCACCGGGAGAAAGCAGCCCACCCTTGGGCTGGCTCGGCCATGACCTCTTCATTTCTATGGCTGTTGTGCTGTGGACAGATCCCACGGATAAATTTTGGCCATCTGACAGCTCGGGGGGGGCTTGTTATACCCACTGATTTCAGCAGGAGCTACTGGGGGTGCAGCATCGTCCCCCAAATTTCAGGTGCCCAGAGTGGCTGCAGGGTTCTGGTCTTTAGATCTTGCTTGTCCTTTCTGCACGGCAGGTATCCTGAGACAACCCCAAGGAGACCCAGTAGTGGATAACGGAGCCAAGGTTGGACCAAGCTCCTAGCAGGGTGCTAGCCTTCTCCCCAAATCCCACATCTCTCCCTGAGCCTGCAGACGCCCTGATGCCTCCTCCCTGCTCTGCTCATCCCCTGCACCGTCGCGTGGCAGGACCTGGGCAGAAACCTCACACTGAGATTTCCCTGCCAAAAAAACCCAGTAAAATCTCATTTTAAAACCAGGTGACAGTCAGGGGGTGGGGTGGGGCGGGAGAGAGGAAAGCCTTGTTACGGCGGTGTTGCAAATTCATGCTTCTCGCTGCACTTGATTTCCTCCTTCTCCTCTTCCTTAAAGACTTTTCTCACTAGTCTTCCACAATCCACAGCGGAGACTTTTCCACCTCATTCCCACCCAAGGGAGATGTGCTAATGCATGCCGCCCTGGATGGAAAACCCATTGCTTGGGGACTGGTTCCCCCTTTGGGAATGCGGAGATGAAGAGGATGCTACCTAGGCTACCTCCAGTTGTCCTGGCAACCACCAAGCCAGAAATCCCTGTAGCCAAAAATCAAGGACTAATTAAAAAATAATAAAAGGGCGAGGTGTTTGACAGTTCGTTGTTTGATGGAGTCAGGCAACGGCCGCCCAGTTCTCCATGCTGCACCCCTCGGCCTCCCTGAACATGCCACTCGGCAAAGCTTCGGCTGAAATGCAGCTGGAGCCAGGGCTGAAGACCCAAAGTCACCCAATGAAGCTTAAGATGCCTAAGTAAGAAGTGCAGAAACCCCAGGCTGTCTGCGGTGGGGCAAAGAGAAAGAAATTGCTCCAGAAGGGGATGAAACCCACCTAAGACCAGATCCGTCCTTGGAGATGCCCCATCTCTCCCTTGTCCATGGCGCAACAGGATGCCCAGTCTCCCTGGGGTGCCGCCTCCCACCCCATCCCTGGCTGCATCTTCCAAACCCAAGCCCCATCCAGCAACGAGGTGCACCCAGGATGAATCAGTTCAGCTCACTCATTTAAAAAAAAACAAAACAAAAAACCCCTGACCGTCCTTTTCCCCCTTTGGAGGGTCAGTTTTCCAGAAAATGGGGCTGCTCAGCCCCAGGGTTACCAGCTCTTGACACAGGAATGGGGAAAACAGGACCTGTCTTTTCAACAGCAGCCCACCATTAAAGCAGATGAATCCCCGTGTGTCTAAGACATGGTGGACTGATCCTGGTAATTTCCCCGTTTCTTGCCGATGCGTTACTGAATTAATTCTGGATTAACAACAAATATAGAAACCTTTAAAGGAAAGAGGCAAAAAGGAAGGGCTGGAGCCCGCCTATCCCAGACAGAGTTGCTGTTCTAGCAAAGGCCAGAGGAGTTGGATTAGCAACAGTATTTCATCAGGAAGAAAATCTGGGGTTGTCTTCTGTCTCTTGCATCAGCCAAGCGGAAAAAAGCAAAGTCTTTATAGCAAGGCCCACAAGGCCCACTTGGCTGCATTCACTAATTGGGGGCAGGGGAAAGGGAACGCTATTGGAAAGCAAAACAAGCTGCATAGGTTATGATAGGGCCATAAATCCTCCAGACTGCGGGGGGTGGGGGGGGGGGCGGGAAAAAAGAAGAGAGAGTTGGCTCTGTCTGTCTTTAAATATTTGGGAGGCTCTGAGAGGCAGCTGGGACGGCAGCTCCAGAGCACCAGGATGCTCCCGAGTTGCTTCTCCAACAACAAAATCGCTTCAGAGACCTTTCCCCTCCCCCCCCACATTAATTCTTCTGTAAAATAGGGATAATTATTGAATACAGTGCAGCACTAGCAACAGCTACACTTCTCCCGTGCGGACTGTCCCGGGCCGAGTCCAAATGACGCAATCGTAGCCCGGTCTCTGGATCCCGTGCGCCAACGTGAGCAGACAATAAAGCTGGTTCAAACCAGCCTACAACCAGAAACTATTAATCCCTTAACTCGCAGGCACACCCCCCGCCACGTGATAAAGAAACTGCTGCTGACAAGGTTACTCTTTTCTTTTTTGTGTGTGCTTGTGTGAATCCATTGAACATAAAGGTCATCCAGGCTTTTGCTCTGCCTGCTTCAGACCGGCTCTCCCCTGCAGAAGGGGTCCCCCCATGCATGCAGCAAAGAGCGGTGTTTATCCCCTCCATAAAGCTTATTAAACCAATTAGTGCTTCCTCACAAAGAAGTTTTGGTGTAAATGGGAACGGGGCTTTCTGACCCATTTGTTGTTTTTCGTTGTTTGCTGGTTTGGAGTATGCTTGCCTAATACCGGTCCTGGTTTTATACTCGGTGTTTGTGACTTCTTGGATTTAGGGAGAGGAGAGCTAATGAGAATCCAAGAAGTATCTGCTATTTAGGTTTGATCCTGCATTTGCCTAGGTGAGTTTGGGAGAGTTCAGTGGAGTTACTCTAGGTGTCAGTGACAGCAGGACGAGAATTAGTCCCTTGGCTCTTCTAAATTCAGTTTGATTTCACGGAGCCCTCCATCAGGAGGCATTGCGCAAGTCGCTTTTGGGGGATAAGTTATTACCCTTTACTTCACACTGATGGTTTTATCAGTGGGAAGTGCAAAGCTGCTTAGACAGCAGAGGCATCCCCAATTACCCATCAGGATATAAACAAGGAGACGGGCAACCCAGTCTTCTCCTTCTCCTCACCCTATTTCCCCCACCAGTGCATACAAGCATTGGGATGAGGGGAAACTCAGCCCCTGGGACGGTGGCTTTAGCCCTTATGGCTCAGTGTAAAGAGACACCAAGGGCCTGAACAGGAGCTAAAATCATCTTGCAGGTGCCTGAACACTTTTTGCTCCACCTTCCTGCTCACTGGGGAAAAGCAGAATTAAATGCAGGGAATGAGGAAAAAAAAAAAAAAAAAAAGAAAAGATTTCTCTATGAATTCCTTTCTGCTTTAGTGATTTCTAATAATGGATGTAAAAGCACCTCCTTTGCATTCAGTCAAGAGCCCCACCACCAAAGGAGTTGTTAGCAAGTAATTAACCCAGTGGTATCAGGAATCTACATTACCAGGCCATGGAAGAATAAAATACAATAGGTACCAAACTGGGGATGGAAAGAAAAAGTTGTCTCTCTTCCCTCAATGCAGAGATGCGGTGGTATTTAAGGCAGAACAGGGTGGGCGGCGTGATGGGGACGGGTGGGCTCAGGACGGGATTTATCCTCTCTGACCTGTGGGTCCCCAGGGATCACAGGAGATAGCCAAGATAAGCAGATCTCGAGCCAGCGGTTTATTTGCTCTGTGGGATGCTTTGTCCCCATTCAAGTGATTTCAAGAGGGGCCAAAACTGCCATAAACAGAGACGAGATGCTGCTCCCAGATCTGGACAAGAACCCCGTTGCTCCGCATCAAGTCTGTCTTTGCAGGACGTGAGTCTCACCAAAAAACATGGAATTTGGGTTGCGGACAGCCAGAAGGGGCGAGGAAGGCAAAAACAAGACACCGTTCCTCATTTTCCCCAGCTGTCAGTTGTCTCCGTTGGCTTTTCTCAGCTCCAGACATAGAGAAACTGCTGAGCCAAAACCACAATGATTAACCAGCATCCCACCCCTGCTCTCCATCCTTTAGGGAGATTTCCACAGACGTTACAGGGGATGGGATAGATAAGATTAGCAAGAGCAAAGCCAAATTGTTAAGCATCAGAAGCGTTTCACAACCCCAAAGCCAGAACCAAGCAGCCCCTCAACCCACCACGCGGGCTGCAGAGAAGACGTATGGGGTTGATCTAGAGGGAACCCAGCACCTCCAAACCCTGCAGCTTCACACTATGGGCTCGTTTTCAAACATCTGACCTCCCTTGCTCAGCTGAAACAGCCCCTGCTCTGTTTTTTTATTTAAAGTAAAAGAAGAATGAAAAAAATTATCCTTTCTTTATAAAAGAAATGGACAGACCTATTAAAACAATCTTTGCTCCAACTGTTAATGTCACAAATCCCATCTGCTTTGCAAGAGGCCACGGGTAATTTATCATCCTAGTGTTTAAACAGCTAATAGTTTATTCCACTTGTGCAATCTCTCCCCCAGCATCCCTCATCCCCCGCAAGGAGGAAACCAAGGTGTGGTGCAGTGTATTTTGGGCTCTGATAAAATGAAACCGGCGCGGGCAGGTCTGGTAGCCCATACAGCGAGTTCCAGCTGATTTACATCCACAGCTGAAACATGGACAATTTCTGCCACCCCGAGAGCTGCGTGCCTCTAAAAGCCACATCTTGGAAGCAAACTGCAGCCCAACTCCCAGGAATTTTGTCGATGCTCCCTCCAGCACGGGCAGATCAGGAATTAAATCACCGCAGCACCAGGGTCCTGCACAAAAATCCCCCATCCTCGCTCAGCCCAAGAAGCTGTCAGGTTAACAGCAGTTTTATTCAGGGTGGGGAAACAAGTCTCCCATGGCTTTTGAAAGCGGTTTTGCTCGCCAGCCGCACGCCGAGCTGTGCTTGTGCCTGGAGGAGGCGTTCCCGAAAGGAAGTGAATTTTGCCAAGCTTCCCAAGGGGCAGCGGGCAGGGGAAGGCAGGCGTCGGAGCGGCGTGGTGGGGTAGTCACGGACGTGAGCATCCCGGCCCCACCATCGCCTCCTGGCTATGCCCGCTGCAGGACCGCTCAAACTGGGAACATCGGCAGCCGCGCTCTGGTTCCCAGCAGCCCAGGATGAACGGGATCAAACAAGGCGCCCGCAAAGGATGCAGGAGCTCAGGGCTCCCTCCTCCTCCAGCACCACCCCGAGGGTGACCACCCCAAATCCTTTCACCCCTAATGACCCCTGCTTCCCATCCTCCCCCCTCTGCTTTTTAACCGTGAGCATTTCCAGGAACAGGAGGTCTCGCCATCCTGCCACTCGCTGAGCGTAACAGAGACCTCATCTCAGCCGGGAACACAAATATTTTCTTAACCGCCTCGAACTCAGCCCAAATAGGATCTTTATCATAAACCCAGCGACACATCCCAGAACGGGAGGTCTCCTTTGCAGAGGAGTTATTCTGACACAAACGGGAGGACAGACCAGCCCCTTTGGCACGTAACTTCATAGCAAAAGGAGAGGTTTACACCGAGATTTACGCCAGCCCCGATGCATTTTGCTGTAGAGGAACCTGGTGAAGCTACCAGCAGATCCCCCTGCCCCATCATCTCCGATGCCCAAGGGCTCGCTGTGATGCACGGAGGGAGGCTGCGAGTACCCAGGCTTTACCCAAACCACAGCAGTACCCTTGGGAGCATTAAACCCTCCTTCTTCAGGGCTGCGTCCCCCTTTGCAAAAGATCAGTTTAAAAACGACGGATCACAGCTTCACCTGCGACGTCAGGGTTGCACATGCTTCCCCCTCCTCTCGGACCATTCCTGGTGTCAGACTAAGAAAGCCAACAAGCTGACGTGGATTTTTAAAACATAAAGTAACTGAGGCAGGGCCTTATTTTTTAGCTGGTCAATTACTGAAAGCTAAAATGATTGTAGCACGCTCCTCCTATAGCCTCAGCCTTTGACGATGCTCTCCCACCGGTTCCGAACCCCAGCCGGTTCCTGTGCCGGCTCCTGCTACGACGATACTTTTTCGTCGCACTCTGGCTCCCAGAGACGTGATATAATTCAAGAGGAATGCACTCCGGGATGAACACCATGCAGCAGGCCAGCGAGAAACATTAAGAGGTGCAGCACAGGGAGAGGAAACCTCCTACCCACGACGGACGCTTCTTGGTTTTAGCTGTTAATAGAGCTGCTCGGCTGTATCACTGTGCCTGGCTGGGAAATGCCACGTGCCATGCATGTCCCTGGGATGGCACATGCCACATCCCACCCCGGGAAAGCGCAGGTTGCAAGGACCCACCGGCGGCTGTCTGGTCCAGGAGGGAAAAGCACAATGTCTGTGGATGTGGATGTACCCCACATCCCCAATGTAATTAGCTCTCAATGCCGGTGGGCTGGCCCGAGCTGCAGAAGGACCACGCTGCGTGGATGGACATGGATGGGTTCCCCTGGAGAGGATGAGGTGGGCAGGGGGAAGGAAGGAAGAGAGAGGAGGGATGGCGCCGGGGGAAGGCGATACATTCCAGGGTGATGCTTCTGCCCTTCTGGGTGAGACACAGGCCACCAGGAGCGAATAGCTCACAGCAGCCCCATCACCCTGGATCTCTAAGGGCTTTCCAGCTCTTCCTCCTTCAAACAGAGGTGGCTGCAAATCAACTGTCCAAACGCTGCCTCTGACGGCATGCCTTGGTCACGGTGCTCTGCCCGGCTCCAGCAAGCAGCAGAAGCCAGCACCAGCCAAAATCATGTGAAAGCAGAGGGAAAAGAAATTTGCCCCGGCGGGACTCTGGCTGGGCAGTGCTTCCAGCCCTGGCAGAAGGATTTTACGAGGACCCCATGCCGCTTTAGCTCTCTGAAAGGCAGCAGCTCCCAACCTCCCTTCTCCTAAGAGCCCTGCGGGGCTGCTGGCTTCAATAAGGGAGGGCAAAGAGAGGAGGCAATGTTAGGCTGGGTGCCCCTCGGCGCTGCCCCAGCCGGGCCAGAGCTTCTTTGTGGGCTTTTTAATTTATTTTTGTGGTTGGGTTTTTTTTTCCATGCACAATAATCTCCAGGCCTCTTTGCCGCCTGTGGCTCTCAGCGTGCAGCTGCAGACCCTCCACCGAGGAGATAATAAATACGATCCTGCCCGTTATTGTTGCAAACAGCACAGCTGGAGGCTCCCGTCTCATTCCCCTCCCGGCCTTTCTCTCCATCCCCCCCCAAGTAATTCTTGCAACGTGACTCTGCGAACAATGAACGCCAGCAAAACCACTCGGTAGAGCATCAGCCGGGGCTTCAGGAGCTGCCCCCACCCCAGCGAAGCGCGCGACATTCGCTACGCCCAGCGGGTCTCCTACAAGATTTGGGAAGGGGGGATTTGGGGAGGGGAAGGGGGTCTGGGTAAAGGTGACAAAGGGTTTGGCAGCAGGGCACTGTCCCCACGGCAGTTCCCAGCCCAGATGATGCTCTGCTGCCCCAGTGATGTGGTGCTGTGGTATCTCCTCAGCAATTTGCCTCCCCTCCCTGGCCCCGGATCCTCTAGTCCCTCTTGCCAGGTGCAGGATTTTGGAGAGAAAGGTCATCTAGAGTGGGCTGGGAGAGCCACATCCCCAGCAGGACCCATTTCTCGCCGCTGATGTCACCACGAGTCCCCAGTCACGTGCCTCAGTTTCCCTCCTGACACTTTAAGGATGATTAACCCCAGGACCGAGAGGGGTTCATTCCTGTGTGGGGATGGGGGTACCATCCCCAGGTTCAAATCCCACCAGTTTAACTGGGAATGGAGCACAAGCCAAGATGTCCCAGTCTCACCCCACACAGAAGCCCCCAGCCAACGATGCCGCTGCCACAACTGGTCCGGCCAAATGCCACCACTGTCCTCACGCACCGTGTCCAGCTCCTGCACACACTGGGGACACCAGCCCTGCTTTGCTTTCTGCAAAATGGGCAGCCACCCTGGGGGACAGGGAAGGGGACATCCGGGGAGGTGGCTGCGGTGGAGAAGTATCCGCTTCATTTATGCCTCTCCCGGGACCTCTGCCCACCCATGCTGCTCACCTCCTCTGGCTCCATCCTGTGCCCATCCCTGTCCCCTTGTTTTTGGTGCAGCTCTGTGGCACTTCTGCCGTGCCGCGGAGATGTCGCAAGTCACCCAGGACGCACACGGCCATCTTCCTTTACCATTTAACCCTTTATTAAGCCACCTCCTAACTCAATTTGACCTGATTTTGCTGACCGGCAGAGTAAGACTTCCCAAATCACAGCATCCTCACATGTGCCCCCGTATATCTCTACATGGTGCTGGCCCCTTGCACCCTGTTCCTTCCCCCAAAGCCAGGGGAGGTCACCACGCACCATGTTGCGAACACAGGAGGTAGGGACATCGCCACAGGACATTTGGGGACAGTGCAGAAGAGCAATGCTCCCCCCGCCGTGCATGAGATCGGCCAGGTTCAGAGTTACCCCATGTTCCTCTAATCCTCTGAGTTGGAGATCTCTTGCAAGAGGCTGCAACGCTCCGGTCCTGGGTAGATACAGGGGCTGCACTTTGGGTGGGAACTGAGCTTTTGCACTGGGATTAAAGGGCTTTGGAGGAAGGGTCTCCTCCGTCCTGCTGTGTGAAACCTGGCCTCGCCATGTCCCCTGCTACAGACATCTCGTTCTCAAGGATGGGAGGAAAATAGGTGATGTGGGGGTCAGGGATTTGTCCCGCCCCACTTGGAGGGCTCTGCGCACATTTGCCACGTCAGACGTGATGAGGGTGAGGGCTCTGGTTTAACACATCTGCCACAGCAGGGCTTTGCCTTAAAGTCTCAGTTTTTCCTGAGGAGGGTTATCTTATTCAAAGCAAAAAAAAAAAAAAAAAAGGGTCCTTACTTCTCTCCCCACCTCTGGGTTTGAGCTGCCAGGCGTGAACCAGGGGCAAGGAGAGGAGTCAGCATCACAGATACACGGAGAGCAAAAAAGAAGTAGAAGGGGGGAAAGAGGAAGGAAAAGAAAACCCACAGATGCCGGCACTCGGATATTACACACAGCACATGGCCCTCCGCTCATCTACAGCAAAGATAAAGTGCTTTTTTTCCAGTATGCCACTGTTCCAACAGACAGATTTCCAGCCTGGTTAATGCAACTCAGGAACGTCCCGTGCTAAGGCAGCCAGGTTGGTTTAATCTCTTGCAGCGTCTGCAAGCAGGGGGGGAGCTGGGGCAATTCTCAGAGCACGTATTTCCTTCCCCCTTGCTGCCCATCATGAATACTCCAAGAAGGAATGATGGAAACTCCCAGGAAATGTAAAACAAACAACAAAAAAAGAAGGCAATACAAATTAAAATCTCAAGGCTTCCGTGTAATGAATGGCTGAGCCATTCATACGTTCCCCTTGGTAGGTCCAGGTGCCAAGTTTTAAGGCAAGAAACGGCTTGCTCAGGCCAGCCTTTATCTCTTCCCGGCCCTCAACATCTCGGCGTTCGGAAGTTTCTTTTGATAGCCTGCCAGGAGGCCAGCGCTGTGGCTACCGCGCACGGCCTGGGGGTGCCGGGGGTCAGGAGGGCTGCCGGACAAGGATGCCTTGTCTTATCCCACCCCCCAGCCTCTGCTTCTCCCCACCAACCAGCTGACAAGCAAGGAGGAGGAGGAGGAGGAGGAGGAGGAGGAGGAAGAGACTGCAAGAGGAGAAAAAAAGCAGTTAGGGATGGAGGGAAAACTCTAACAACCCCGCCGGAGACGGTGGCTCACCTTTTTTTCCCAGCTCTGTCTCGCGCCGAGGTGGCACACACCGCTCTTCGCTGCAGGGCTGGGGGAGCACGGGATGCTTTTTCCTATATCAAAAAAAAAAAAGAAAAAAAGACTTTTGCATGGTGTTGTTTTTATAGCTCTTTTCTCCCAATTTTCTCCCACCCATTCAAAGCCGTTTTATCACTTGCACTCAATCTTAAAGAACAGGGGTGCAGGAGACCCTCACCCCAACCCTGCAGCCTTCCCTGCCAGTCCACCTCACCCTCAGAAATTAACGTCCCCTGGGATGTCCCTCACGTCCTCGTTCCCTCCGGGCGTTTTGTAATTGCTCCCCACTGCCTCTGCCAGCAGCTGCTCAAATTCATTCACAAACCGACGGCATCTCCCCGCAGCACGCCTGCTCCAGGGTGCCACAAGGGAAAACCCATCCGGGCGCTGCCACCCAACCTCCTGCCTACCCCGGTCCCGAGCATCGCTCACCCCGCGCACCCACCGCCTCCGGAGAGGGACCCCACATCCGAGCGGAGACGGGCAACGGCCGGGCACAGGTCAGGGCCTCGCCGGGCCATTTATAACCCACATGTGAGCAAGCACCTCCCGTGCCCTCTCCGGGACAGGCACCGCGCTCCCGTGGGTCGTGAAGGGACAGGAGCCGTGCCCCACGCCAGGACGACGGCAGACACGAACCCACTCTGCCTTTGCAGCGCCTGGCTGCCGACGGCAAGCAGCCGGCCAAGTTCAGACTGCAAATTCTCCCAGGGACATACCAGGCTCCCTCTGGTCCTTTCAGCATCTAACACATCCAGCGTGCTCCTTATTCCCGGAGAGATCGGCGAGGCGTTGGTCTAACCCTGCCTTTCCACAGCACCTCTTCTCCCGGTATTCGCTCCGCTCTCTACCGCTGCGAGAAAGCTCCGCGCGCTGCCAGGCGAGCTTTGGGGCGGCGATCGATGCAATATTTCAGCGCGACGCCAGCGATCAGCGCTGGCTGCTCTCCGCAGAGCAATGGCACAGCGTCCACCCGGACAAGTTTCCTACTGTAACTTCAGTGAATGCGGTTATTCAGGCTAACGGCAGCTGATTTATCATGGCAGACACTCGGGGAAACCTTTCGACTCGAGGCTGCCGCGACGAACGCCGTGAGCTCGGCACGGCTCGCCGTGCTCTCCTTACACCCGGGCTCGAACGCCTTCGCTGCCACCAAATTACGTTTGCTAACCACGACGGAGAGCATCGGTTAACGGAGGCGATGCCACTTCCCCACGACACACGCCGCCAGCTCCATCCTCGCCGCTCTCCTCCCAGCCTTCCCAAATCCCAAGCAGAGGAGTAAAGTTGACGGACCCTTTTGTTTCCAGAGAGCTGGCACGTGTTGTGGTTTACTGGGCTAATAAATCTGCCGCGGTCTGCGCCTTTTAATGACTGCAGCATTAATAACAAGTTTCCATGGAGCTGCTTAAAAGTTTACAGGGTGTGTGCGTTATCAGGGGAACCCCGTGCTTTCTGACCTCCTGCTTCAAAAGTCACAACCAGCAGCTTTTTTTTTTTTTTTTTTGCAATAAGAGAACAAATAAAGCCTGGTCTGCTTCCTCTCCCTTCTCCCCCCGCCCCCCCAAACACACCTTCCCCTCCAGCTTAATCCACTTACAGGCATGGGAAATTCCCAAGCAGGGAGCTTTGCCTCGCCTTTTATCTCTGCAACCCGGGGGAGAGGACCCCCCCGCTTCACCTTCCAGCCTCTTCACCCCATCCAGGCGACCACCTCTAAGATTTAAACCACCCCCCCCCCGCCCCGGGCG
>JAVKLA010000026.1:24158911-24202322 GCA_034782735.1 Sagittarius serpentarius
GGGGGAAGCGGGGGGGGGGGGGGGGGGGGGGGGGGGTGTCACCCAGGCACCCCCCCCTCCACACACCCACCCCTCCCAACCCCCCCACCGCTCCGCCTCCCCCCCTTGGGTAAAATCCCTTGTCATCCCTTTGCTTTCTTGGGGATCACTCCAGAGTGACCCTCACAGCACAGCCTCGTTGCCAGCCCTGACCTCTGCAGAGCTGTATTTGCAGGAGTGGGTCCTATTCCTGAACACCACCCGCACCCCGTTTCCCAGGTGTATCGGGGCCAAGGTCAGCTCCAGCACCCCAGGGTGCAGAGCAGGACAAGGCAGCACCAAGGTCTGAGCGATGCCAGCAGGCAGGAGGCTGGGGCTTATAAATTGTATGATGCAACCCCTGAAATAGGATAAAGCAAAAAAAACCCAAGCAACAAACAAAAGCAGGTAGTAATCCAGACTTTGGGGAGCAGAGAGTCTGGACCCCATCCCTGTAGGATGGGCAGTCTCTGGGGCTTCTCCAAGGAGGCTGTGAAAGAGCAGCCCCACACCAGAATTTCTTGACTATTAGGTGTAATGGCCCAGTGGTGGCTCGAATCCTGATGCTGGTACTGGAAAAAGAACCGGGAGCCTACTTAGTGTCGTGGTGCTGTGACACTGGACAAGGCAAAAAGGACCTCGAGGGTCCGTGAGTCACAGGGGTCTCATCCTGCGGCTGGCTGCGGCTTCCCGCACCGCACCCCTCCTCTGCTAGCCATGATCAGTGGCCTGTGCCAGGCCAGTCCCAGGTCCCAAGCTGTGCGGTTGCTTGTTTCTTAGTAAGTTTAGGTTAAGAAGGTACAACCAGGCTCCCTATGTTTACTTTTAGTAGCGCTGGTGCTTTGAAATACACCACATGCCCCATACCAATGATCAAAGTTTGCTCAGACCATGACCTTCAAGCAAGCGTGCTGCTGAGATTTGCATTTAGCATCTCTTTGTGATGAAAAGGTGGCAAAAAGGCAGTTTTTGGCTCTGCTCAGCTGCTTTCTCCGAGCACGTCACTCCACGACCTGCCTGAAGATTTGCAGGGTGACCACCTGCCCCCACCCCCCACCCCGCCAGCGAACACAGCTCTGATCGGGGGGCTGGGGCTCGAGGCAGGAGATACCGGGGGCATCAGGAAGAGATCGCAGTGGTTCCTCTCCACCCTCCAAATTTATCTGGGTTATGTGCTCCCTCTGTGCCCACGTCTCAGGAGCTGCTTTTCGGGAATCACCATCTGACTCTGAGAGCTCTGCCAAGGAGGGGATGAGCAGCCCCGAGGAGCCAGACAGAGGAAATCTGTGCTCAGGACTCAGCTGAGCCAAGTGCTTTTGGGAGAAAACCCTGGGCAAACCCCTTAATCTTGGTTTTGAGTTTCCACGTAAAGGTGGTAGTGGTACCTCCAGAGATGAACAGTCTGCTGTAAGGATCCATTCACTCGGGTCTTGGCACTGCTCATTTTTATAGCTCTAGGTAGGGGAAGTTGCTAAGCTGGAAGCTTTTGTTTAATTTTCCATTTTGTTCATTTTTCCGTGCCTCGTGTTAGGCTCTTGCCATGTCAAAGTTGGCCTCAGTAAAGCAAAACGCCAGTCTGAAGCTGGAGGAATTGGGAATTAAAGTCTCTAGCTGAGAAGAAGTCCAGAGGTCAGCACTGCCAGGTCCGGCGATTTGAAAAGAAGAACTGAAAAACATGAACCTGGCTTAAAACCCCTGAATTTTTCTAAAGAAAGATCTTTGAATTTTGTTTTCTTTATTTGAAGCCTAAAATGAGGATGTTTTGCAATAGCTGCTGGTAGATGGACATGGGAAAATTGTGTACTCAGAAATTGTTCTTCTCAGGTCAAAAAATAATCAACTGAGAGGTGTTCTGGCTTGAACTTGTAATGCTAAGAGAGGTTTTAATAAAATTGCCCCAGTTTGATGGAGTTGGCCAAAATCATGCCAGGGTGATTCTGGGTGATCTGGAGGTAGGGATTAGCCCCGGTGTGATGCTAACACGAAATTAGCCCTGGTGTGTGTCCATCTCTGCTTCTTAGCTCCTTCAGCCCTCTCCCACTGAAAGCCGCACTTCTCCTGAAAGTGGGGTGTCCTCCTCCTGGTGCTCAGTCCGTGCCCTGCGGAGATGGATGACAAAGTGACGCCTCATGCTGCCACGGTCCACGTCTCTACCGTGTAACCCTCCATTGCAAAGTGCCTTGGCTGGACGGTCCGTAGATGGATGCTCCCTCCAGCAGATCAAACCCAGTTATTTACCATGAAAACACCAAGGTCATTTGTAGAGGACATTTAGTCTTAAGGTCGTGTTTCCCACCGTTACTATTTCTATTTCTTTGGCGCATGGGAGCACATTTTCTTAAAGATAAAACAGGGTTTTCCCAGAGCTGTGTGGTCCCATGGGCTGAACCTTCACATGCAAAGCCTGCCATGTTGTGTTTGGACAACTTTCCTCACCTGTCTCGGGCGTTTCGCTGCCTAAATACACCGGGGTAGGATGAAAGATGGAAATAGAAAGGGATTTGCTTGAGTTCACGCAGCACCAAATGATGCTAGAACCTCACCTGGGGTTTTAGGCACTGCTGTAGCCCTGGGTCACCCTCCTTTTTCGCTTCGGAAAAGTAGATGAGGGCGGTTCTGCTACAATTGCTCCCATTTCACCCTGATTTTAAGGTCTAGATATAATATAATTTTGCCAGCACCATGCTGAAACATCAGAAAGCTGAGAGCCAGATTGCTATGCTGTCCCTCAGCCCAGCTTCTTTCCTCTCTTGCTGTCTCCAGGTGTGAGGGTTTGGTCTGTCTTAACGGCTCATTTCTGCAGCTCAGCTCCGCGCCAGCACAAGTGGATCTTCCATTTTCTCTCTGGCCCTGCGGCCCTGAACAGCGTCACTCCGAAGAGCCCTCATATGCTGCTGCTGCAGAGACCCGAACAGGCCTGGGGACCATAAGCCATCTTCTCCGAGCGCGGTTCTTCCAGGGCCACGCTGAGCCTTCCCCTGACCTTCTGTTCCCACAAGACACGAGCTCAGTTCCTTGTTTCTCAGCATCTCAGAACATCATGCCTGGTTTGGCTTGTTAAAATCCAGACAATTCTTAAGCCAAAGGAAAGATATCTGAGTCACTCTCGAGTTTCTCCTGAATAAATTCTAATAGACACGTATCAGGCGAAAGGAGTTAAAGAGTGAATGAGGATGACATAAGCTGGATTAGTAAGAAGAGCTAGTGTTGGAGTTTTGCCCCATGATGTTTGAGTCCCTCCCTGAGATCTCATTTCCCTTCCCCTTCTTATGCAATCCCAGGAAAGGAGGTTTCTCATGCACCAAACTGTTGGAAAAAGCCACAAAGCCAGATGGGTGCCTTGCAATCCTCAACTCCGATCTTCTCCCCCACGTGTGCCCCTCGCTGGGTATTCCTGCAGAGGCAGGAGCCTTCCCTTTCAGCTGTGCAAGGGATTGCTCATGAACTCTCTCCTTTGTGATTGAGAAAGAGCAGGTGTCTTCGGAAGTTGTCCAAGCTCGATTGCATTTGATGGGATTTCTCAGAAGGAAGCACCCACAGCAGCAACCAGCACAATTACTTGTGGAAGAGTTTAGTTATTGCAAGAAGTTAGGAAAAAAGCTCCCCACAATAATAGCAAACAACCACCACCAGTTCCTACTGGGAATGTGAAAGAGGTAGGTCTATCTCTCTGCTCTGGGAATGTTTCCCATCCTTGTGGGAGTCCTGTAGTAAGTCTCAACTAGAAGTAGAGATTTTTTAACTCCTGTAACAAGCAAGACTTAAAAAAACAGCCAACGCCTGCAGCTGTGCCCATGGCATTCAGGGGAGCTTGGCGATCTTGGGAACACATCGCACTCTCATGTATACAGCCTTGGTCAAAAATACAGGTTGTTCTGTAGGTCCATCCTCACCCTTTGTCACTGGACCGTGTCTTACGGATGGAAGCCCACTCATCAGTGATTGACTACGGACAGCTCACTTGGTCTGCGTTGACCAATGGACTTGTACGGAAAACCACGTCACCTCTTTGCTCACCGTGTTGATTACATCTTTCTTGATTGAGGGCCAGTAGGAAAAATACACAAAGAATATTTGGGAAAGGAGGCGGAACTCAGCTCCTCCTGGCGAAGCCCCATGGCTGTCAGCAAGGGTCAAGGTTCCTCTTGCTCATTCTTCCTGCCTGGCCGCATGAATTTTGCTCTCCTTAGCGCCTGATGACCCGGCCTGAGCAAGAGGGACAGAGGACAGCCCCTTCCTCACCATTTATCCCCTGTCCCTGCCGTCCGCTGACCCCAATTGCTCCATAGCCTGGTGGATTTGACACTGTTTTGGCTAGTGGGATCTATGGATTTTGGCTCCCTTGGGCTGAGGAGGCCTTCTTTTCTGCATTTTGACCAAAATTCAGCAGCAGGAAGAGAGGGCAGCTCCCCCACCTTGCTATTCAGGAGCCTGACTGACAGAATACCATGCAGGAGTGCCGAGTCTCCTATGGGACTGCCCAGGTCCCATCCACCGAGGGGGAAAAGAAGGGTCGCGTTCAGGGCCGCTGAATCACCCCTAGATTCTTTTTCTCCACGGACAGCGGAGGAGGCCTGGCACTTACGACAGTTTTATCACCACATTGGGGCCAAGCATCTACTTTTCAGGTATTGTGGAACCTAAATAACCTTCCCAAGGGAAGCGTGGGCTTCTGTCCATCTGGTTGTATTAGCTGCTCCTGGCAAGTGGGTGTTGTTTCCCAGCAAGCTGCTCACTGGACTGTTTGTTTCCTTTCTATGTATGTTGAGCTCTCATTGCAGATACTGACTTCCCTTTGGCATCAGTCAATATTTAGCTCTTGAGTTAATAAATATTGAGATTTACTTGGATGAAATCAATCCGTCCTGAGCTCTTTCTGCTATCATTCATGGTTAAGCCCTGGGGCCAATGGGTGGGAAAACCCTTTCATGGCCTTTCAAGACCTGTTTCTGCAATGGTATTTGTAGCTTGAGTTCATTCTGTTCATGAAAGGTCACATCCTCAGCTGTGTTGAATGCTACCTGGAGTCATCATGGTTCATAAGCTCACACACAGAAGGAAGTAAAGCACGGGGCTTTTTATTTTTATTTTTTCCTCTCCGTTTTGTTTGGACAGCTTCACATTGGCATCAGCAGATCAATCCATAGATTGAAGGGATGGTGGCATCTTTCTAACGCCATGTTGGGGTTTCTACTCAGTTGCATGTCTTTGGAGCCTCAAATCCTCAGAGGCTTCTTTATCTCTATTTCTTATATAAACTCGATGGAATCAGAATCCCTTTGACAAGGTGGAAATCTTTGAAAATCAAAGCCAGGCTATACGGCCCATATTTACCCTGTCAATCCATACTAAAAGAGTCTGTGTGGTGTATTCAGGGAGCCAGCACCCTACTTGGATGCTGCAAGCTACTTTGGTGATCTCATCCACCAGAACGATGTTGAAGCATGGGTTGAGGCCCTTTATCCAGACAATCAGAGACTTGGAAATTCTCGTGGAGGACAGTCTGGTAAATAAGGCTAATTTACATTGACAAGGTGAGAACCAAGGAGGAACAAGGCAAGAGCTGTGTATTATGCATACAGACTACAAAGACAGCTCTCAAGATGCAAACTCAAAGAATAATACATGCTGGAAGGGACCTCTGGAGGTCTTTGGTCCAAAACTGCGAAGTTATGTCCAACTTTCATCCCAAAAAGCTCTTAAACACTCACTTAACATTTTGCATTTGCTAAAGCTCCACTGACTGCACTTCTGCAGAGGACTGTGAGTTTCACTAAACACCTGTGGCCTTTGTTAAATGTGTGGGTACAAGTACGTTGCTGAAACAAGCCCTGCGGAGACATGTGTTGTGGAAAAAAAGGAAACAATAGATGATATTTAGATATTTTTTAAATGCTGTTGTTGGACAAAGCTGTTGACAGACTTTTCTTACTCCCTGAGCAACGAAACCTGGTTTCCTAGTCCCCTGCACACTTGCATCCTGCAGTACTCCCAGTTCCTCCCAGTGTCTGCTACCATTCTGGTCAGGAAAGGGCAACCTATGGTATTGCTGGTAGGGTCCTGAGGTACCAGCTGGTGGACCAGTATGCATTTGCTGATTCATCAGTTGGCTGCTGCCTTGCAGGATGAGTAAGGAATTGCCCTTCCATTAGCGGGCCCATTAACGTAGATTAATTGGCATTTAATTCTCCTTTAATTTGCCTTTAATTCTCATTTCCCTGGTTGCCGATATGAATGAAACTTGTAGGAACTTCATACCCCCACAGAGACCCTTTTCTGAAAGTGGGGTGATACTGGCCAACAGGCTTGAAAGTGTTAATGCTTAATGGCTCAGCAAAAGACCACGTGGGCATCATTTTGTTCAGGAACCAGGCTAGGAGAGCAAAATAACTCCAGTCCCAATAAAAGGCAGCATTTTTTCCATTCTTCTGCTTTTCTCAGCCTAAGATAAAATGGTTATGAAAGTTTTTTTCTTCTTTTAGTCTGAAAGATAAAATTCACCTATGCACTGAAGCCTTGGAAACAAGTTTTTAGCCCAAAGCACAAAATCATTACTCGATGAAGTTAGCCTTTGAGCAGCCAAATTTCAATAGAAAACATTGACTTGGGGTGCTTTTGCTTGTCACTTGAGAAGATTAAGCACCATATAGTGGGAAATAAAGACAACAGGAGGCCAAATACCGTGAAAATCTTTCATCTGGTGGAATTGCCTGCCGAGGGAAGCAAGGGATGCCCTTGTTGCTGACACCTTTAAAGTTAGATTAGGACAAGAATGAAATCACCTAGGGTCTAATATCTAGATCTTGTTTCTTGTAATCTTAATGAAAATACTCTGACTGCAGAGGGTACAGCAGAGTCTTCTCCCTTATCTGTCTGCTAATCACTCTCTTCCTCCTCTGAAGCTACCTATAATGTCCATTGCTATGGTAACTGAGCATGGTATGTATCACAGACAAGATGACATATGCATCTTTTCTTGCTTTAATAGCTCCTCTGTTTAGGCTGCGGTCTTCCCTCCTTGCCGAGTTCCTCAAAGGACGTACGTACGCTGACTTCATGGGTTTGCATCTCCTTGCAGGCAGCTGCCACGCTCACCCGCTGAACCGCTGGTGCCACGAAGCCTGGTGGGTTGTCATTCAAGCCAGCCTCGCACGGACCATAAATTTGTGATGCGTTCCTCTGAGGTATAATTACATGTATTTTCAACTGAGTGGCAAGAAAATATTTTGAAAGAAACAATGTCCATTGAGCTTAAAGTATAATTACCCAATAGCTAAACATGCCTAGAGAAATGGGAGTTACTTCATTCTTGGCTTTGTCAGGCAGGTCAGTCATTAAACTTTAACAAATGAAGCCAATATTTTATCTCAGCAAGTTTGTACCAGCGGACGTTGATCCATTGGCTGTTTGTTCATGCTCCAAAATACATAGCCACCACTACCCAGAAGCCCTGCAAACCCAAGGACAGGGTCACAATGAAACAAGCAGACAGATGCCAGCAATGCTTGGAAGTTTTACATCATCTTACATAGAGTTAGCTGCAGAGAAAGCTCAAGATTTCATGGTAAAGGCAGAAGGTGGTCTTCTCCAACACAGGAGGATGTGTGGGCTGGCATTAGCTGCTAACACAGCCTGTCCGTGGAGTCCCTCACAGCTGTCTTGGAGTCCCTCAACAAGTCAAGTTTATTTCTGCTGCAAGAGATAAGAGCACCAGGAGCCTTCGCTGAGATGATAGCTGGATTAGTAAGAGACGGTGCCTTCTGCAAAGTGTTTTCGTCTCAGCGGGGACAGGCCCACACAGCTTTAGATGGAAAGAGGACACAGAGAGGGAAAGGGACTTGCTGAAGTCCTTGACATCAACCTAACTTCACACCAGCCTTGGCCAGGGTGACCTGAAGAAGTCCAGCAACAAGGTGCTGGTTCCATAACACAGTACAACAAACAGAGGTCCGCTCGTTTCCCCTCCCGAGCACTGAGCCTGGTGTGTTGCCTTCCTTTTATTCATCCTCTCCCCTTCAAGAAGCAAACGCGAAGGTTGAAGGAGCGTGCCTTGCTTGGCCTTGCCTTGCCAAACAGAAGCTGAATGAAGATACGGTTGCTCTGCCTAAGTGCATGGGGATGTAAACACTGGGGATGGAAAAGAGCTAGTTAAGCTGAAAGCTGCCTCTGGAAAATGAACAACTGGATATATTGGGGCAGAAATGTCTTATAGTTGGAAACGCAGTGTTTTCTGTCTCAAGTTGAGAGCTAGCAAGACACAGATATAATGGCCCAGACGGTTTTGCTAGTTCTTTGAGAAATATCATATCTGTGGGCAAAACCCTATCTGGTGGGTTTCATCTCTCTCCTTTACCCCCTTTTACTCTGCCCTCCTACCTGCAGCAGAGCTCCCCAGGAGCTCACTTCCCACCCAAATCCCAAACCTCGAGGCCCGTGGTTTCCTCTGAAGCACACTGATGACTCAGAGCGTGCCTGGGAAGCTGTGGAGCAAAGAGTGGGCTCTAGGGGAGAGAAAAGCTGCATTTTTCTTATGAGAGTAATGAAGGTGCCCGAGTTATCCTGAGATCAAAAGGCGAGGAAGATAAGGCAGCTCTGTTTTACTGGGAGGCTCGTTTGCAGGAATCAGCACTGTGCTTCGACATACAAACACCTGGAGTGCCTCTTTGCTGGGCTGGTGGGGTTGTGCATATTGTTCCTGCCAAGGTAGAAACACGTTTGTGTGTGCCAGCTGTAATGAGGCCGTATTTCCAACAGAGCTGTCTCTCTCGGCAGATTATTTTTTCCCCTGAATTACACAAAGATTTTCTGCTATCTCTGCCTATAACCTCCTCCCACTGAGTGTTTTGGTGAGGCTGCTGGACTCTATTCTCCAAATTGTTTATGGTTTTAGACATTATTGTGGGTGAATGAGTGGATAGCTGAGACCTGGGCCTCCCAGGGGAAGCCTGCTTTTTCCAAGCCCAAGGAAATGTAATTACCCTCGAGCCCCTGTGTTGGCCGACAGCGATGTGGTGTTGGCCAGCAGTGATGTGCTGTTGGCCAACACCACACGGAGGGGAGAAGGCAGAGAGAAGTGATGCAAAAACCTAATTTCATAGAAAAACAGGCTAAACACTCAGATTTCTTAGGAGCAAGGAGAAGCTCTGATTTAAGTGAGGTGGGACCATCTCAGTAGGAGAGGTGTCCCTAGCAGTTTCTTGCTTTCTCTGTTTTTTTTGTCTTTTGAACAGTGTGATGAGGTTGAAAGGCCTCAGATGAACTACAGCTTCCTGGAGGCCCATTTTCTGATCATTCCCTCATAGTAAATTGATGTTTTCTCATTTTAAGTGGAGGTAACCTGCGCTATCACAGGAGGCAGCTCCCAAGTCTGTTGGCAAAGGGTTCTGTCCCATTCTTCCTCCTGCTGTGGGTAAGCCATGGCTGGGGCAGCCTGGGGTTTCTTCCCACCCGTGTGTCATTTCCTGGTGTCAGTAATGAGAAAAAAGAGCTATACTGGCACTTTGCAAGCTTTACCAAGTGACAGCCAGAGCCTTGGTGCTGCAGCTCCTGGGAGGGTGTGAATATGTGTTATCTCCTCAGGGTTCACACAGGTAGGGTCCAATCAGAATGATGCACGAAACATTATTTTTTAAAATCCTTCAGGTGGATTTTCAAGAACGCCTGGAAAAGTGTTGTTACCCTTGTAGACAACACAGGTAAGCCCGTGCCAAAGGACGGGTGGAGCAGACAGATACTTCTCTGGGTCTTTATATGCTCCGGGGTTTAGTCCCTTCTCTCTGTCCACTCCCACCCAATAACCCAGGTCACTCACGGGAGCTGGAGTGCATAATTGCTAGTGGTTGATGACGTCTGGACTAAGTCACGCTGATCAGGCTTGAATGTATTTCCTTGGTCTTCTGCTATCTCTTTGCTTTCTGTCTTACCTCCGCCATCATTCAGCTGTTCCAGTTTGCTCCATGGTTCTCTTCTCCTGACCTGAGTCCTCTCCCCTTGCTTCTTTATTAATCTTAAAATTGCTCTGCTTTGCATCTGCTTTGGCCCAAAGACGTCCATCGTTCTCCACTGAAGGCAGGTGATCCTGTTGCCCAGGGCAATGCTGTAGGTATCTCAGACTGATACAGCTCCATGAAGACACCCTTAGTCCCTGAGGCTGTGACTTTCGATGCAACAGCACTACTGAAGGAATATGTCTTTAAAAACTCCTTCTGGAGGAAGTCCTCAGGTATGCTTAGGCTGCCTGCGAAATACAAATTAATCTTTTTGTTCTCTTCCTGCATTTTTCTCTTTCCAATTGCTGTCCCTGCTCCTGCACCAGCCACTTCAGTGTTTATTGGAAGTCTGTGTTAACAAAAGTGTTTTCACTACATGTGAAGACCACCATCACCAATTCTGATATGCCAGCCAGTCGCTTGGTGGCATTTGCATAAGATAAGGATCTTAATGGTGTAACACCCATTGTCATGAGATTCATCTCAGCTTGGGTTGTTACTACACTGTATGGGGAGATGACCAAACGCTAACAGTTACTCTGCGTAGCCTTCTGACTTGAAGTTACTCAACTTTCTCCCTGTCCTTACTGCTCCACATAGCAATTGCAGTTAACAATGCTTTTAGCTGGAACATGTCTGATTTTGTTACTTTCTATGGTGCTTCTCTCAAAATCAAGAAAAATATCCTCAAAAGCACCTTTATTCACCATCCTCACCTTTTTTCTGCTCATAGTCAGAGCATGGACATTTGATCTAACCCGCTCCCACGCTTTAGCATTTTCCACCCATTGCTTCCCATGTAATTTACTTTAATCAGTCAACAATTACTTCCATTGTGATTTTTTCCCACTGCCCTATAATGTATGTCTCTATAGTTTCACTGGTTGGCAGTAACGTGCGTTATTTTTGACCAGTTATTTGATACCTCCTCTTTTCCTTAGGCGTGGGGTGATCTCTAACAGTTCTGGCACATACGCTGCTAAAAGGATGGAAGGGACTATTGCTGCTATATAGTCCTTTCTATTTCATTATCTGACATTGTCTCACAGTTGATGGCTTTTTTGTCTTGCAAGCTATGCTCTTGACCTTGGTCTGGCGTGATCGTATCCAGGCAGATGAGAGTGTTCAGCCAAATACTCTTTCCATGGCTCCACTTTCTCATTCATGTTTGCTCTCAGGCCACCA
The DNA here is from genome assembly GCA_034782735.1 of Sagittarius serpentarius. NCBI lineage: Eukaryota > Metazoa > Chordata > Aves > Accipitriformes > Sagittariidae > Sagittarius > Sagittarius serpentarius. Next base: position 24,170,104 of record JAVKLA010000026.1, read on the forward strand.
GGACTCCTCTTGGTGCTCTTAGCGCTTGGCACACTGTTGTTCCCATCGAGCACAATCTTTTCCCATCTCAATTTCACACCTTGTTTTCCTGGTGCTTCTCTATACCCTGAAAAGGTTTACTTGCCTTTGGAAATTTCCCTCTGCTTTGTTTTGTGCTTTTATTTCCACTATCCCATAATCCTTGGCTCTGTTTGCTTTTTTCTCTCTAATGCTCTTGTTTTGATGTTTGTCCAGCTTCTCCTTGTTTGCTTAGGCCTCCCAATAAGTTCCCTACTGTGTTCTCTATTTCTTCCTTAAATATTTCCCATCTGGTCTCTACTGAGATTTCTTTATCATCCCAGATTAATGGCCTGAAACACTCTCCAAGCATTACCTTCTCTGTCTCTCTCAAAGACTTGCTTTTTAACTTTGCAGGATCAAATTTAGCTCCAGTGTCACCCATCTTTCCCTTAGGCTTTAATGTGTTTGTCATCTTTTCCATAAGTAATTCATGATCGCTGCTGCCCTTCAGCATTGCTGTAGACTTTCACATCTAGCAGTGACTCTGTTGTGCCTTTTGCAGACAATCATGTGGTCCATCTGTTTTTGTGCGTGACCAGCTGGTGACCCCTTGTAAATCCATGAGGGAGCCAAATACCACCAGTGATCAGACTATGCACTTCACAGCAACTACTCAGCTTCTCACCAGCTCAGCTCCTCCCAGTCCCACGTGGCCCCGCATATTCTTTTGCTTGTTATTTCTGCTTTCATCCTCTGTGTTCCCAGCTTTCACCTTCACAACTGCCTCATAAGATGGGGCCTTGTTTCAGACACCGTACTGAAAAAATTTATATTTTCCCTTCTCTGTAACATGTTTTGGTGCATAACAGCAAATCACAGCTAGGCAGAGATTACTGCAGACTGCAGTAAATACTGCTGTGATGATCCTCTCCGGCATTAGTTGCCTGTTGTTCACAGAAGTCCTTATTCCTTTAGCACATGGAGGCAATATTACTCATCTGGGGAAAAAAAAGAAAGAAGTACAATATCCAAATTACCTGTGCCTCCAGGGTGTCTCCAGTTTGGCAGCTGTGGATGCACCGCTCAGCTGTGCTGCTCACTGGTCCGGGGTGAGAGGGAGGTCCAGGAGCCCACCTCAGGAGCTGTGTGGTGTGTTCAGCCATTCTCCAACCTTCGTGACCATTTCCATGTGTTTGGGTCATCAGTCAGATTGAATTGCAAAACTCTTCCTGCAACAAGTTCTAGATAATAATGACCGGTTATGCCTCTCTGGTTTATGTGAAAACCTCGCCATCCTTTGCAGGACTCGTTGGCACGGGTATCAGTGCCACCTTCATATCTTGCCTTCCACAGCTGAAGTTTGGACTGCTTTGACTTAAAATCTTGAGTATTCCTCTGCCTACATAGAATGCCCAGACAAGGTGAAGTGAACTTCTCTAGCAGAAGATGCAGCTCTTTTTTTTTTTTTTTTTGTTTGCCTTAGACAAATTCATAACATTTTATTTAGTAATATTTGACGTGACATTTCCGGGTCATTCCCATCCATCACCTAAATATGGAGCTGCAAAGGAGCAACCTGTCTTCCTTTAATTTTTAGGATATGTAGTGAGATGTTTATTAAAGTACTCTGAAGTAGAAAAACACAGTGACAGAGAGGACATAAAAGGATGGGATTCAGTTTGGAATTAAGTTACCTACATTTAGGTGTCTGGGTTAGCTGTCTGCAGGTGAGACATGCACCTAAGCTCCCACAGCAGTGAACAGAAATGCAGTTGCTGCCTAAGTACCACCATCCAGTCCTATGAGAGATGCCGGCCGGGCTTTCCTGCTGCCCTACAGCTGTCAGTCCCTTAGGGCACAGGAGTGAACAGGTCTTGTGTCATATCATGGACGCGTCAGACGCCCGATGCCACCTCAAAAGGCAGTTGCTGTTTTCATTTGCACTAGCTGAGCCTCTAGTCAACACTGTCAACGTAGTCCAGGTTCAGCTAAGCAAACACAGGTGTTGGGGTTTTAGAGGCAACAGAATCCCTTTGCAGCCCCATCAACTGTGCAGACCAAATCTTGGCCACCCGCGGTGCAGTCTCAGATGCCCATGGAGACACTTATGCTTATGTGCCTCACCGAGGTGCAACAGGGAAGTCAGGTACCTCAAGGAATGATGTCATCAGCTTAAAGTAACCCTCTTCTGTTACCACCTCAAAACATCCACAGTCTGGATTGGCAGTGGACACTCAATGCAATTTTTTAGTAGCTCGTTGTAGAATCCTCCCAGAAAGAGCCAAGCCCAAATCACCATTGCATTGCTCTCAGCTTTGTGACTTAAAGCACTGCAAAATAGTAAGAGATACGGCCAGAATGGTGGTCTTTGGTACTCATTTTGTGGGGTGTAAATGAATAAGTCCAGGGCAATTCTCAAAGAGTTTCACTGGGAATTTCCTACTAGCCACAGCCGGTATCCCACAGACAGATGCTCCTTGGGATCCCAGACTGTAGGGTTCAAAATGCACAGCAAACTAGAACCAGTAGTGATCCCTAATGACATTTCTGAACAACTAGAGCATACCTGAAAACACTGTATGGAGGGAAGAGCTGAAATGTGATGAGCAGAGCAGCTTGGTCCATGTTCCATAGCATTCAGTGCAGAAAAAGCAACATGCAACTGGTGTTTCTCAAGAGAAATACATCTAAGGCGAGTGGTACAAATGTAGATCAGCTGTGATCTTCCTGTGATCACAGAGTTTGTTCCCTTCTGTGAGCCGTTAATGCCAATGCGTGTATTGATTGCATATCACCTTCCCTCCTTAACAGCTAAAATATACAGCACAGCTGGGCCTAACCAGGGCTGGAATGAAGGACAATGGAGGACAAAACCATCTGTAACGGATATTTTTGCTTAACTAGCCATAGCCAAAGTCCCAACAATGATTCAGAGATCCTAGGGCTGGAAGGAAGCAGCATGATCATCTAAGCTGACCTGCTGCATCATTAAAGCAACAAAATTTTACTCATTATGAAGTCCACCGATACGGGACTGACTATGCCAGCCCACATCTTCTCAGGAGACCTCCACTCGACTCACAGCCTCTTACAGGAACAGTCAATACCTAAGTAGAAATATACACTTAGTTATGAGAGAACCTGATAGACAGTTCTCAAAAATGCATAGCTCAAAGTCCGCATTTAGGAAAATCAATGAAATGTATCAAATTGCCAAAGCTACTCTACAGGACGTAACAATCAACAAAACCGTGGTCAGACCAGAGAGCTGCCAACACATGACTTCCTCTCCTGGTGATTTTCTTGATTTTTCTTTTCTGCTTATGCCTTCAGGGGTGGCTTGAGCAACTGAGTGACATCTTGCACAGCCAAGATACAGGTGCATTCATTGGCTTAGGCTGCAAGATGGTACAGACCAGACCATGGTTTGCTTGTACTTGCTCTTCCCCAGGCCAAGTCTTCTCTGACAGCACTGAGCGTTTGTTCTAAATAGATTCACATCTTGTGACAGTGTTTTAAGCAGAGACTTCTTTTCTCCTGAGCTGCAGTCCACAGACCCTAAAGCTGAACCATCCCAACGGATGCAGGAGAGAGATGAAGATAGTGATGCCATCTAGACCATTGGGCCTCCCATATTCAAAGCACTGGCCCACAGATTTCAGGACCCAGAGGATGCCTAATTAAATTAAAGCAAGTGTTATTGAGAGCCACAGCATAGCTCAGCACTACTTGATGCTGTGCTGTGATGTCTGTGATGGTGAGTAGAAGAAGGTTCATCGTTTCCACTTCAGTGGAAACTTTCCGCTTCCTTTTTCCATTGAAGCACATTAAAAGTGATAAAGCTTAGCACTCACAGGAGAGGATTTCCAAGCTGCCTGTGGGCATCTGCATGTACGTCTCCTATTAAAACAGACCTCTAAATACAAAGGCTGCTTGGAAAATCCCAGCTCTTTCCAGAGATGGAAAGCAAGCAATCTGAAATCATACAGGGAATTTCTTTCTCTGGGATTTGAGCACTTAACTCTCCTATCTCAGTCTCGGAGCTCCTAGAACTGGCCCACAATTTCATGCATTAAACCACTGGGCCAACTCTTGTCCCAGCAGCAAGTTCAGCATATTCTGACTTGGGATCCTACTAGTCATTAGAAGACTAAAATCGTTAAATTGTGAAGGCACGTAATGGAGATGCTCTCCCCATGCTCTGCTGTTCCCAGTATGTCACCCATCTGTCTATGCGGTGCCACCACCAGTGCAACATGGGGAGGGTCTCCAGGTGGTATAAGATGAGAGGAGGAAGCGAAGGCATGAAAAGTCTGAGAGACCAGAGCTTGCTTTTCCATTGGATCTATTGTAGCCAGAATTGTTAATCTGCACAAACTGCAACCCCTGCTCTAATTCCCTCCAGCCCTAGGGGTAGAGGCGGAACGAGGAAGATGGATTACAGATTTAGAAACAGGATATCAGCTTTCTTATAGTCACAGATTTTAAAACTGGAGAGGCATTAAATACCACCTTTCCTGACTTCCCCTGGGGCCCAGAAGTTCCCATGCTTCGAGGGAAGCTTGTTGCCAGCACCTAGGATGCTGTTGCATTTCTGAACAAGTAGACATGGCCAATGCATTTCAGAAATAGGCATGAAAACTCAGCAGCGACTGAACAACAACTTCCTTTGTCTCTCAGCCTCCCCCCAAATGCTTATACAATTGAAAATGAAATTGCACCTCCGGGCTGAGCTGCAGCCGTGCTCCTCAGAGCAATCCAGCCTTCAATCCAGTTGGCAAAGGATGGGGTCTGGCAAGGCTTGGTCAGCTCGTGTTTGCAAAACGCTTTGGAAATGAAAACTGCTGCGCAGTACTGAGTCATGCAGCTGTGGCTATGGAAAAGTGAAGTCTGTGGAGCCTAGGAATACATCTGGATCCCTTGTGGAGAGCAACTGGGATCTGTGGGTTAAGTGTAGACTTCATATTAGCAACAATAACTCAGGACAGAGCACTGGGGACCTCAGCAGTATAGACTGCTCTAGGAAAAGTGAAGTCTTGCGTGTTTTTGCAGGCAGAGTGGTCTGTTTGGGACTGACAAGCGTTGCACTTTGGACATGTATTTTGCTCCCCAGTCCAGTGACAGGAGTCTGGCTGGGGGGAAGCACTGCTGCTCTGGATTAATGCTAACATTGCACAGAGAAGCAAATGAGCCTGGTCAGCAAAACCAGGCATTTAACCAAAAAGAAACAAGACCAAATAATGTTTCCGTATGCAGGACAGCTCTCATTGTCAGTCCTGGGTACCCGTATCGCCTGACTGCCGCAGTAACTGGTGCCCTCCCTACCTTCTGTGCCCATTGCTGTGTTGGTGATGACTCCCATCTGACGGGTGAGGAATTGGGGAAAAAGGGCCATTTTCAGAACCCCTTTTCTCATGCCTCTGTTCAAGGAGTGAGGAGCCATTCAGCCATTCCAGGACTCACAACAACTCATAGTAACTGAATGCTGTAGGTGCCTCTCTTGGATATCTTTTCCATTTCTTCCAAAGACCTGACCCAAATATGCTATAAGGCACTGGATTTGAATCTGCCTTTTAGGGGACCTGAAGGTCTGCCCCTCCTGCTTTTCTTCCAGTTATGCAGTTATCCACTTATGGTTCTTTTCTTCCAGGTTTGGGCTTTTTTTCTTTTTTTTTTTTGAGAAAGAAAGGCCAACTGGGGAAAAAAAAGTAGATGATTCTGTTAAAACCCCCTTGCTTTCTCTATTTTACTTTGGTATTGTGAGCAGATCCAAGCGAACCTCCATCTGCAATATCAATTTCGGTTGTTCCTTCCCTCTGTCTGCAGGGAGAGGTCTCTGTCAGCCAAACAATTATTCTTGGAATAATAAAAACTTGCAGCTGGAACCAAGAGCCTGGCTGATGCAGACAATAAAACCATGGGAAGGCATACAGAAAGAAGAGAGCGCTTTGGCTTGCCAGGCTCAGAAATCTCCCTGTCCGTGTGGCTGCTTGCTTTCACCCCCTGCAGATCAAACCCTTCCAAATTAATCCAATTGCTGACATGGAATAAAACCAGAGAGTATGGAAGGAAAACTCTACCTGAAATAGCAGTGATACCTTCAGCAAGAGGGGAAAGTAGGCAGCCTGCAGCGTACAGCCCACATGTAACAGCTTGTGTAAGGAGGGAGGAATCGAAACAGAAACCAGAAAGAAAATGCCGCTCTGTATTACTCTGCAGACATGGGGATCTCCTAAGTTTTGGCATGAAAAATGCAGTGAATAATATTACAGCAGGTGCTATCATAGCAGAACTGCATAAAGCCAACAACCTGGGATGACTTCAGGGTGCATTTAAGCCTGAAATTCCCTTAAACCTGGGCTTAAGTCCATTCCCTGCTCAGGAAATTGATGTATGCAATGCGTGCTATCACCTGATCCCCAAATCCTTTTTACTCCTAAGGGTCTCAAGGGCTTTGCAAGCATTAGCATGACAAAACATGACACATCAACACATACATAAAGTACAATATAGGGGCTACCAGCTAAAATAGGCTAACACCCTGTGATCCCATGATGTGCTGTCATCTCAGCTCCTCTCTAAAGCTGATGGAGCTCATGAACCACAAGGCAGAAGATCTCGTTCAGCTCTGGAGCACGAGGATGCAGCCAGGAGACCCTGGCTAGGGTGTAGGGAATGATAGGTGAGCCTAAGAGAGTTAGGTATCTGATGTGTTTGACTGCACTTAGGCTCTGACCTTCATAAAGCGAGCAGAGAGAAGGTCTTCTCTTAAATTTAATGATGCCGAAAGTCTCAGCGTATATTTTGGTTAAGATTTTGATCCGAAGGTGTTGTGAATCTTCATCACGAAAAGGCGTCCAGCTGACCAGGAAAATGCTTTTTTTTTCAGCCCCTCTTCAACATTTTCCAAACTGGCCGGGGCAAGATGTCCCTTCCCTCTTGTCACTCTCCTTGGAGCCAGATGCCCTTGGAGGCTGCTTGGTGGTTAAGCATTTCAAGCCACAGGGATGCTGGCTGCCATGCTGTATGTCCGAGGCAGCCAGCCCGCTGCAGGGCTTGGCAGAGGAGTCAGATTCCTTGGCCTGGCCCTCGACCACAAGTTCATCTTCGCATACCAGGAGCAGTAACACTGCTTCCAGCTTTTCACAGAGCCCGAGCTGCCTCTAGACACCAAATCAGGAATAAAGGAGAAACGGTCGCACATATTTTGTTTGTATGACAAATGCAGCGAAAGATATTTTCCTTTTGAAACCACAAAATTCTGCAGTTTACAAAGAATTCCCTGCGTGTCCCCTAACGCTCCCTGTCCTCTTCTCTTCTTACCCCCTTCCTGGCTCATCATGTGCTTCTCCCTGTCCTACTGACCTTCCCTCATCATGCCCCAGAGAAAAAAGCAGGAGCAAAACATATCCCCTCCAAAGCCCCAGCACCCTGTATGCAAGCCAGATGTGTACATTGGCTTTTTGGGGACGTGCATGGAGAAAAGCCCAGGTGGGCAGGGGTTATACATTATTCAATCCAGGCCGCTCCTGCCTTGGGTCCAGAACTACCAGTGGTGTAAAGCATCTCTTAAACCACTGTGTGCTAGAGAGGGCTAAAAGAGCTTTAGCTCTTCAACTCCCCTCCCTCCCTACTGCATCCCAGTACTGACAGCGTTCCCACCCTTGTTCTCCTCCATCCTTCTCCATCCTTTGCTCCAGATTTAGGAAGAGATGGAACAATCTGAGATGGGACAAGCTGCAGTGCCGACTGGACAGCAGAAGGGAGGAGAGGGAGATTAGCTGGGATGGGAAGGCAGCTGCTAGAAGGTGGTTCCCGTCCTTCCGTGCAGCCCTAAGTGGTGGCTAAGTGAGAACTGGATCCCACTCCAAAACCAAGCTCCAGAACCAAGCATTGGTTACAGACAGAGCCCAGCCAGAACCCAGCTCCCTCAGACTTGGGCACTTCAGAGCCTCCTCAGCTCTATTTCCAAGTTTGGTGCAGCTCTCTGCACACACATATTGGATCACATCTTCTCTCGCTGATTCCTTCAAGTGCTATTGCTCAGTGAGAGAAAGAAAAATGAGCTGGTGTTCATCTTTCCTCCCTAGACCCTGCCTTGACTCCTCTCATGCACCAGTCTTTGTTGTTTCCAGTACTCCAAACAATGTCTGTCTTTTACCCCGGCACCTCTACGTAAACTGATACCAATCCCAGCAAGCTGTTTCTCTTGCTTAAGGAATTTAGTTTGCCAAGCTGAAATTTGATAAATTCAGACCAGAAAGAAATAGGAAGAGCAGCGGAAATTCCTCAGGGAACAAGAGCGCAGAGAGGTGATCCTCCCGCACAAGACTGGAGAACTTCCCACCAGACGCAGCTCCGTCCAACCAACAGCAATGAGTTTGGTTTAGGACCTTGGATAAAACCCCCCAGGAATCTGTATGAAGCTGAGGACCAGCAGATACTCTCTGTGAAACTCTCTGTATTCTGTAGGTTGATTTTACCCAATAAAAACCTGTCAAGGAGTGAAGAAAATTAAATCTCAAAATTAATTAAATTAATTAATTAATTAAATCTCAATACCCAAGCCCTGAATCTGACCACAGAAAGCATTTTAACCCTGTCAACCCTTCCACAGCCTCTAGGAAACTCACTGGGAACCTCTCCATTGCCACTGAATTTATGGGGAAGGTATTCAGTTACTGCAAGGACAGCACAGATGGGACGTAGATACAGGGGTAGATGGAGGGAGGAAAGGGGGGAGGGAGAGAGCACAAGCAGTTGTGATTTCATTTGTGTGTGACTGCGTAAACCAGACTCTGAATAATACGAGATCAAAACATTTCACTGATCTATACAGCTCCACATGTGTAGAGGTGTCATGAGAAAGGCTGAAAACTTCTTACACTGAGGTCTTGTTTCTCTTTATAGAACATACAGGAAAATCTTAAATTCTTAAATCTGAGAAGAGTTATGGTTTGTCCTTTCCAGCCCCAAAGGAAAGCTATCTTGTTTGGGCAGTGGAACAGACTCAAATACCTGAGCTGAAAACATGCACCACCAAATGCTGGAGCAGGTGTAGGATTTTTAGCCTGAAGGAATGAAATAACCTGTGAAAGAAATAAGGAGATAAATAGGTTGAACATGCCTCTTTGGTAAAACATTGCAAAGAAAGTGTAGAGTTCTCTCTTACCTCTTGCATTTCGGGTGCCTTATGCTTTTCACCAGCAAATACCAATTAATGCAGCAATGACTAGCCAAAATGCTAAACTACAGAGTTACCCCCTCCTTTTGATGAACATGGTTCCCCCAAATCCCATCTCAGGGTGCACCTTGTGCAGACCAGCCCTGAGAGCACGCCCTGAAATGCAGGCTGAATTGGGCAGAGACGGTAGGAAAACACTTACCTGGTGTATTGGGTAGGCACGAGCTAAGGACCGTGCTGCTCAGCTATGCTGACACACAGATTTTAAAGGATCAAAGGCACGTGGAAACCACCTTTCACCCCACAGGGGCTCTGGTTGTGTGCATGGCTACCCTAGAGCTGAGAAGGGTTAATCCTTGTAGCACTGGGTGACCTCTTTGCTCTCTACAGCTCCCTGAGGAGGGGAAGTGGAGAGGGAGGTGCTGAGCTCTTCTCCCCGGTATGCAGTGACAGGACACGTGGGAATGGTTCAAAGCTGCACCAGGGAAGGTTCAGACTGGACGTGAGGAAGCATTTCTGTACTGAGAGGGTAGTCAAACACTGGAACAGGCTTCCTAGAGAGGGGGTCGATGCCCCAAGCCTGTCAGTGTTTAAGAGGCATTTGGACAATGTCCTTAATAACGTGCTTTAACTTTTGGTCAGCCCTGAAGCGGTCAGGCAGTTGGACTAGATGATCATTGTAGGTCCCTTCCAACTGAAATAATCTATTCTATTCTATTCTATTCTATTCTATTCTATTCTATTCTATTCTATTCTATTTTTCTATTCTATTCTATTCTATTCTATTCTATTCTATTCTATTCTATTCTATTCTATCCTTCTATTCTATTCTATCCTTCTATTCTATTCTATTCTATTCTATTCTATCCTTCTATTCTATTCTATTCTATTCTATTCTATTCTATTCTATTCTATCCTATCCTATCCTATCCTATTCTGTTCTATCAGCAGCATTCTCTGGGCAGAGAAAAAGAGCTGCTGATGGTGCTGCTGCTAGAAGCTTTGGATTCACTTTTAACACATTGCTTAAGGCAAAAGGAGGCTTCTTAAGAGGTAGAAATGGCCATAAGCAGCTGCAGAAGGTACCTAGAGTGAGCTGGAGAGGCAGATCTTCGCGTGAAAAAAGCAAAGCAAGCTGCAGGCTGGGGTCTCTACTCAGCTGCAAAGCCTGCCCGTTCTCAGGCCCCCAGGACACAGCCCGTGAAGCCACAGGTGGGAAGCACGCTCGCCCTTGAATGACTTGGATGAGAGGGGGTCAGTGTGTGAGCTCCTGTTGAGCACCAAGAGAGCCAGGCTGGTCTGCTGGGTGGGTAGGTGCCGCCTTTGACCACACCGGTCTCTTGGCCTGAGCACCTCTGGAAGCTCTGGGGCTCTCCAAACCATAGCAGGCACCTCACCAGGGGTGCACAGGTTGCTCTGAAGTGGTAGACGGACACTGCTCCTTCTGCTGGGGTGGGAAACGTGGCTCTGAGTCAACAGCGCAAAGACCCAATGCACGCAATGGGAAAATACTCAACTCGGTGGTTTTGGCTCGGGCAGCGAGCATTTCTCTCATGCCAATAGCCTTTCAGAGCTGACTTTAGCAGGCAACTCCTGGCCGTATCTCGACAGGAACTTCAGCTCTGGGAAAAAGCTCTCTAGAGGAATGAAGGGGGCGTATAGCCCCAGCAGCAGTTGGTAAATGGGAACTTGGGTGCCTTATTCATGTCTGAGGATTCTTACATCCCCTTTTTGTGCCTCTCTGCACAAGGCAAACTGGGCTATATGCAGAGGACACTGGATGTATGTCACAAAAAAACCCTTCTGCCTCTCTCCTCTAATGATATCCCTGGGAGGACAGCTTTGGCTTCTGCTTCGATCAGAGATGAGCAGAACAGGTAGAGTCCAGGTTTAGAGTCAAGGTCAGAAAAATACTGCTTTTTTTATAAGCCTGATATTCTCTCTTTATTCTCCCTGCTCCTTCCCACCCTTTATTGGACAGTTCAATATTACAGCTCCTGTTAATTATTCATCGCAGCCTATATTTGCTTAGGTAGCAGTTCACATCGTGAACTCCCCTAACTTGCCTGATCTAGCCTTCCTGGGTTGTAAATTAGCAAGAGCCAAGGCAGTGCTGATGAACGGTGGCCACAATGAACAGGCACTTCTTGCTTCCTTCTGCAAGCAGTTTCAGGATGACTTTGCAGCGTTTCGAAGCATGCGTGATCTTTGCTTCTCATTTTTGCCTCAATGGTGCCTGGCTGAGGCATCACCGTGTCCCAGAGGAGTACATAAGGGCTAGGCTTATGTGATGGGTGTCATATGAGTGAAATGAAACACAAGTTTGTGAGGCAGTAATTAAAGAACAACCTCAGGTCTTGCAGGTCCCTTTCTTTTGTGTAGGATGATGGGCAGGAGGGCTAATTAGCACGTGGACGAGTTTCAGTGTGGGTTTTGAGGGGCTGTGAGCTGATCTCCAATTATCCTGGCACTTTACACTGGGGCGTTCAACCTGATTTAACTCCACAGGAGTCACAAAACCCTTACTTGTTTGAACAGTTTAAAGAGGAGTGACATCACTGGTTTCAAGAGAAGCACACCAGCAGAAAGCCAGCACAGACCAACTGAATGAATCCAGCCCCTGAAACAGCTGGGACTAACGCACTCGAGGGGGAAACATCTGCTTTACAGGAAGAAGGTCAAAAGCGAGCTACTAGCCAGGAAAGGAATTTGGGATCATGGTAAAAATATCTCTGAAATGCCTGAACAGACCATAGTTAGGGAGGAAAAGAGGCAGCAGAGACAAGGCTGGATTGCATTCCTAGGCAACACGGTGTACATTAAATGCTTCGTGCAAGCTGCTCTAGGCAGCGCTGGTTAGATCTTGCTTGGAGGAGCCATTTGACATCCCAGGAACTTTGCTGTGATTGCACCACAAGCAATGACAGGAGTCCTCCATCTTTTTCGGAGCTTGAGGGTGGAAGATAAAGGGCTGTCAGGACTGTGGCAGAGAGCATCCTCTGGAGTTAGACATGGTCAACAGCCTCTTGCTGCTTTGACCAGCAGTGCTGGGATGGGGGAGATCAGCCTTCTGCAAGCTAACCTGAAGGTTGCCCAAATGCAGCTCTAGTCCACAGGCTTGATCCGTGCAAATCTTTGGATGCTACTGCACAAAAAATATAGCGGTGTAGTGTCTCAGTCTGAGACTGGTTCCGCAGTTGATTCTCCTTCAAATAAATTAACGCAAAAACCTGCCAAAACATGTCAGTGGAGCAACTTCACTGCATTGAGTAGAGGCTCTCCCTGATCTGCACCATAGCAGAACGGGGCAAGTATGTCTCTGTCCTTCTGGTAGAGGTGGAAGCCAAGGAAGGTCCTGGAGGTAGGGGGACCCCACTGAGACAAGGAACCAAACCGCACTTGACAGGTGTCACTTGTGCGGCTTCAGGACATAAGCTGGTGCTTCCCAGAGGATTTTTACCCTGTCTTTCCTGGTATGGTTCCTGCAAGGACCTGGTGGAGAACAGGACCAGCTGGTACAAGCAAGGTCCCTGCTGACCACCAGAGACTGGCGTGGGCAATAGCAGCTCCGTTACTCCTTGGCCCGCCTGCAAAGCCCGACCTGTGTGGTAACATTGAAAGTTTGTGTGCTGCTGCTTCCATTACCCCCTGTGACCCATCTGCCGTGTAAAGCAGGCTGGGGTAAACTGGGACGGAGGAGGACGAGCCCAGGCGCAGCACGGTGCCGCAGCAGGGAGAGGGGAGGACGCTCCATGGGCCGGCATGGTCCTCACTTTGCTCCTCTGGGGGAAAACCCCACGGGGCAGCTGTGCTGCAACCTCCTGCACGTAATTATCACTCCGGCCACATCTTCTGCGCTTCAGCTCCTCTGCTTCCTGACTCCATGGCAAACGTGGAGGTGTAAAGGCAGGGGGGTGCTAGGCTGCCTGCCTGCTGGGCCGCTCAGCACCCTTTATCGTCTTTGCTCAGTTTCCCACGTTGGAGGAGTTTCCCTAAAAACAGCAGCGGTGGTGGCGGGGAATGGTTGTCTTCTGTCCCCGCCCTGAAAAGGTTTGCACCTATTTAAAGAGGCAGGTAAACAAATACAGGAGTTTTCCTACTGATATAGGGGGTAAATATGCTGCTATAAAAGCCTTTGGACAACACAGCAGTTTGATTAAGTGGCCTAATTTCCAGTGTAAAGCACCTGACAACATATTGCATTAAAGAGAGTACCTGGCAGATAAAACCCAGAGCTGAGACTGGGCATTGCTCTGCTCCCATCCTTTCTGTACAATGGTGAGTGGGTGTCCTACACCTGCATGCTCTCCTCCGTCTTTCATACCTGCTTACACAGGCAGTTCTTTGAGCTGGGACAACCTCTGGCTGGGTTATATCAGGTTGAGGTCCAGGGATGCCCCAGGAATAGAGCAGCTCTTGAACAGGAGTCACTGCTGCCCTCCTGGGACCTCCCAGGGACACCTGAGAGTGAGCTCAGCCCCAGGGTTGGGTTACCCTGTGTGGTACCCAGATGGGTTCCCTGGGTACCCCAAAAGCATCACTTTGTGTCTCCATGATGTTCTACTTCCAGCCCAAAGTGACTTGCTTGCTCCTTTCTCCAGGCTGCCTTTTTCTTCCAGCCTTCAGCCACGCTGCAGGGTCGTGTTCGGGGTTTTCTGCTGAGATGAAGTCTTGTCTGTCAGTGGGACAGAGTCCTTCTCCCATCCCCTTACCCTCCTTACAGGAGAAGTGAGTTACTGTGCATTGTCATAGCCAAGAAAAATATATCATAGAATCACAGAACGGCTTGGGCTGGAAGGGACCATCATCGAGTCCAACCCCCCTGCGGTGAGCAGGGACACCCTCAACTAGACCAGGTTGCTCCATATTTTGGAGAGGACTTTAAACCTAATGATTCAGGGTGGGAATCAATGCCAGTGATATTCCTCCGACAGTCAGAGTTCCTCACGCAACAGGGTTGTCCCTGTCCCATGAGTTACTGGCATGGAGATATTAAAGGCAGCCCTGCCCTGCCAGGAAGTCCCTCTAATAGCATGTTCCTATGGATATTTTCGTTTTGACATAGAAAAACATCGATTATACAGGTGAGGCATCGCACGGACAAATGGAGAGAGCTGTAGGTTTTGTTTTGTTATGTAGGTTGAGGGGTGGAGTGTGCGGGTGTTGTTACGGGCAGCCAGGCCCCGTGGTGGGTGTGAATATTATTTTAAGGTCTCTGTCCCTTACGTCTGAGTGCTTACGTCACCGCGGGGAAAAGCACTGAAATAGCCATAATGTGGATTAGCTGTGTCTCCTCCTTCTGCGAGATATTGCAGCAGTCCACGATTCCAAGTGCTCAGCTCTCAGGGCTGTGACCTCTTCCGAAAATCTGTCCCCTTGCTCTGCGAGCTCTCCTGGATCCAGACTCTGCAAGCACTCCACATCTGTCAGTGAACAGAGTAAAAAAAAGCAAGAATCAACAACTGCAGAAGCACCAAAGCCCCATCCGGAACAAAAAGGGGCTTTAAGGAACCTAAATAAGAGTCGCCCCCCCACCCCAAAAAGCCACTATATAGTTTTTTTGCTTCTACTTTCACTTCCTAACAACTGCCTCAGACCTTTTGCGAGATTTTATGGCGGGGGGGGGGGGTGATGCGTTGCTCTCTGCCCTGACGAGACAGCCAGCTCCGGTCCTGCAGTCCCTGGCCCAGCAAAGCCCTTGCTGTCTCGGGAACTTTTCAAGGAAAGTTTCCTCCAACTGCTGGGCCGGGCGCGCTGCCAGCAAAGCCAGCCCCTCTGGGCTCATCAGAAGAGACCTTGTACTACATTTTCCACTATACTTATCAAATCTTGGCTTGCGTCCATCTAGTGTTTGTGCAGTAATTACCTCACCAGGCAAAACAGTTCCACTGCCTAATTGTCTTCACTCTCAGGAAATTGTTCCTAATAGCTAGCTAAATTTAATCTCCCCTTCCTTGCTCAATCCACCACAGCAAACCTGTGCAGCCCTTCTCCCTCTGCTTACGGTTCTATACGTGAAGCGATTATATGGCATTATCTGCTCTTATTTCTCTGGGTCAAACGTGCAAAATTACTTTCATGAGTCACAACCATCATCCTTAACTCATTTTCCTTGGGCTTGTTTGGACTTCTTTCTGCCACCTCGCAGACCACGTCCAAAACTGAACTGTGTTCAGCTCCCAAGTGCATTGAACTTGTGAATCAGGCTACCATAAAATAGCTTTTCCTTAAAAAAAGGGAATGTAAAAACAAGAGAGGGTTTTTTAAAACTTCACCTAGATCTTTTAAGCTTTCATCAAGCTTTTTTTTAGTGCTTTCAATGGCTGATATAGCCTTCATTTTCTAAATGGAAAGTGTTTGCAGATGATCAAGAAGCTGGATCTTTAAATAAGATGTCAGGTATTTTACCAGATGAGTCGGCACTGCTGGAACATAGCAAGCTTAGGGGCATAACAATAGCTACAAGTGATAATACAGACCGAAAGGGTTCCCTTCTGGTCTCCCACCAGCTTGAATTTACAAACGTCTTTGGTGGGGTATCTTGCCTCAAAGAGTCAGTAGATGTCAAGGACATTTCCATGTAGCTTGCCAGCTTGAAGGCTTTCCCATAAGCCTTGAAAACAGCAGCAGAGAAAATCCAAAATTACTAAGTCCGTATTTTGGGCTGTAGAAGATCATGAACCTTAGATCTGCTGGAGCCCGGTACTACAGAGGAGCAAAGCTGAAGGCTAGGTAAAGCAAGGGTCAGATGGGGATCTCCTGTGGTGTGTGCTGTGTAGGAATTTAAAAGGTGAGTGTGTGCTAGGGGAAGTTATCTGGGACATCAGGACGAATTCGTATTTGACAGCTGTCGAACGAGGAGAGAATAGTGCATGGGGCTTGCTGGAGAACTGCCACATGAGAAAGGGCAGGAGCTCTGCTCCCAGCCCCTGCCCCCTGAGAGAGAAGATGGCCTTTCCCTGCACCCTCTGCCACTAAGGAGGACTGCAAAAATTGCAGTTGGTTTTTGTAATGTCTAATAGAAACTTCCCCTCAGTCAGCCCCTTCCAGCATTTGCAAGGTAATCCTTGGCTATGACCGGATCCTAGGTACACTGTGTCTGTGCAGGGACCACATGTTCGGCTCAATCCCTAAGTCTGCCCTTGAGCTTTGCTTCTCAACGTGTCATGTCTTGCAACACCAGGCATCTTTAAGAACCCCATCCTGAGCTGCGTCTCCATCTTCTACTCAGCAGAGCAGCAGCAGGGTCAGGATATGGGGTCAGTCAAGCATCTCAGTAGGCTTGGGACTGGCGGAGAGGCCAGTTTCTGTTGCCTGTGCGTCCCGTCTGCTCCCGTGTGCCTTCCCAAGCGTGTCCTTTGCCACGGCTCCGTGATGCAGACTACACATACCCGCACATACACAGGCAGCCTGCTTCCTAAATACTCCATGTAGCTGCCTCTCTTTCACTACAGTGATTTCTCCACCACCTCCTTTCCAAGAAGTTTCTAATCACTATTTTCCATCTCGCAGACATACGCAGCTGGCCCAGTGGAGCCTTATGGTGGGAGTGAGTGGGAGGAAAAAGGGTTGTGTTTGAGATTGCACCATCCTGGTAGAACCAGTTTCCCCAGTGAGTCGCATCCTGCTGGGCTTTTAACACCTCCGTGTTGGCACATCCCCGTGTCTCTCATGTCTGTGCTATCCCCCAGTCCTGTTGGGAAGGGGATTTGTTTCTCCCTGAGAAAGTTTGTAGCTGATGGGAGAGCTGGGATCTCCCCGTGCACCTCCTTCTGCTTGAGGCATCGCAAGTCGTGTCTGCTTCAGCACTGCAAAGGCTTCCACGGAGGACTTAGCCCTGACCCTTATCACTAAGGTCTGCTTGCAGACACAGCTGGCGTGTGCTGACCACTGAACCAGGAGCTAAGGAGAGTTTGCCCCCACCTTGCTTTACAGATTGCCTTTAGGTCTCCAAGCATTTGGGCTCATGGATTTCACCTGTGTTTGTGCGGGACCTCGTACAACAACTTCAATTTGTGATGAGAACTCGTGCCTTCCTGCAATAAAGGTGCTTCATATCAATAAAGAAGAGGATCAAGGCCATGAAGGGGGTGTTATGACCAACCTACATGCTGAAACGTTGTAAGAGATGGTTGTGGCTGAAAAGGGAAAGCACCCGTGTTAACTCCTCCAACCCACAATGAGTTTTTGGTCTCGACTGCTGATGGAGAGACCATTTGTCCTTGCAAGAGAAACAACGCGCGTGTCATATTGAAACCAGGGGAGGCAGGAAACACACAGCCCCATGGTGCCATTCTTGAATAAAGCCGTTTGTCAAAGGCAGGACCAGGCTTTAAAACAGAGCTGTGGCTCTTGAAAAGACTGTCTCAGTGTGCGCTGGGATCTGCAGGGTCCCAGGGAGGAAGCCAGCTCTGGTAGGATTTTTTTTTGTATGGTAGGGACCTCTGGTTAGTTTTCTGTAGCAAAACTACTCACAACAAGAGACACATACCAAAAAAAAAAAAAAAATCCCCATGACTTTTCCCTAATGGGCAGAAATTTAGTGATCAAAATTTTGGCCCTTTTGAAACCCCTTTGAAGTCAGAGGCCGAGGTTTGTAGTTGTTTTTTCTAAAGCTCTCTGTAACTGCTGACATATGCTGCACATATGGTTTCAATGTGACTCGACTTCCGATCTGTCTTTTTTCTTTTTGACTTGACACCGTACCTACTCACCAGCCACATTTCCATGAGGAAGGGACTTTTAATAAGATTCCCAGGAAGAAGTGCACTTCTGCAGATTCATTAAACAATAATCTCTCTTTTTGATTTCTTTTTCCTCCCTTTGAAATATGTGGGAATTTGCCCAAAGGAGGGAAGCTTTAGGTGGGCTCATGCTTTACATCCCCAAACGCCCTCAGGAAAAATTACTCGGGGGTAATTACACGTCTTTGCAGATGCACTGGGAATACACAGCTCACTTGGTCTAGTTAGATAGCACTGGATCTGCAAGCATGAAGCTGTGATATTTGTAACGTGGAAAACGTCTGGAGGCACCAGTGGCAAAGGAGATGCCCCTGGGCGAGATGCTGCTTGTGGCGGGGGGGCGGGTGGGAATTCAGCCCCATCTCCCAGAGAAGACACGTGGTCTGCTGCGGTCATGAAGATCACTGCAGAGAGCACAGATCCTCTCTGGGGTTTCCTCTTAAATACCATTACTGGGGTTAGGGGTATGTCTTGAACATCTTCAAGGTACCAACGGCAGGTTGGGACCTTCAGGTCTTGAAGACCACCGCAGGTCTGCATGAATCAAGAGCCAGAGACAAAGGTCCTCCTCACTCTTTTGGCTCTCCTGAAGATCTCAGTGTCAGAGCAACGTTTGGCCCCACATACGTTAACAAAGCAGCTGCCCTGCGAGAGCAGATTAATGCTCAGCCTTGTCCTGTGTCCTGGGTAACACGTAAGCCCTGATGCCTTCAGGTAAAGCAGGGGAGGTGCGGGGCTTTGCTCCACGGTGTAATGCCAGAACAGTGCGCCCGGAGGGTAGCTCCTGCAGCACAAGAGGCTGCTACTGGTGGCCAAAGCATTCCGGCATCTATGGTGCTTGTGAAATTTTCACCACCTCATTTTGTTTCTGCACACCTCTGATTTCTCTCTTTGCCCTATTAAATTCTTGTAGTTCTGTCATTTCTCATTCCCCTTAGAAATACCTAATCCTACTTTGAACACTGCTAGTCTTCCCCACATAGTAGTTATTCTTGAGTGACTCCTGTGGCAGTGAATCCTCCAGGCTCATCAGACGTGAGGTAAAATCCGAGGAGCTGGTGTGAAAATGCTGCCTACCCTTTCTAATGCATCCCCTATGCAGCCAAACACTCCAAAGGAGCCCTTTTCAGGAGCCTTGTTTTATTGTATCTGCTCTATTTAAGCGCCCTTTGTTTCTGGTAGTGAACTTTGCATTTAGCAACATGGATAAAAACAGTTGTGAACTTTCCTGACCCATTGCCTGTAGATTAAGAAGTTCACGAGAT
This sequence comes from Sagittarius serpentarius, assembly GCA_034782735.1. Lineage (NCBI taxonomy): Eukaryota > Metazoa > Chordata > Aves > Accipitriformes > Sagittariidae > Sagittarius > Sagittarius serpentarius. The sequence goes on from JAVKLA010000026.1 coordinate 24,189,297, forward strand.
GCAAGATTAACCCCAGGCTGCGAAGTTTCTAGGCTGAAGTCAGCTGATAAAAGCAGAATGCAAAATCTGCTGCAGTCACTTTGCCAAGATAGAAGTTTACTACCAGTGAGTTCGTACACGCTTGCAAAATACTTATGTAATAGAAGAATAAAGGCCATGTAAGTACCTGGATAGTCACGAGAGAGGGAAGAAAAAGTAGGTGTGGAGGTGTACAAAGCATTTTGACTAGTTTATAAAGCTATATGATAAGAACGCACTGGCGTCACATCCTCGGCTCTTGGCGAACCAGTTTTTATGAAGGAAATAAAGTAATGAGTGAGCAAGATTTACTCTTGAGATTTCCAGTAAAAATATATCTTGTCCAATCACACTACTTCGTGCAACACCAGCTGCTCCACCGGTCCAACAGGCATTTTTTAACTGGGACGCAAGCATGACCTCAGCCTTCCTCTCTACATATCACTTTCTCTCCCTGTCTCTTGGAAATAAGCACCTTTCCCCTTTTTTAGCATCACCTCTACCCTACAGACATGAGGTGGTCTAACTGGTACAAGTCTAATTAAACGCAAGACGCTTATTCTCAAAGTTTGCTGCTCTCGCTTTAGCCCTAGAGAAGCTGGTGCACACAACATTTTGCTTACTTTCTGCAGCTATATCAGGTGGGTAATAAGACACTGCTTTTACTGCAAACCTGTTTTGGCTCAGCTGATCTGGTGTTTCGTGCCCTTTGTTTGCCTTGAACTGTGTTCAGACAACCTGGGTTAGCCTCTGTCAATCTTCAGCCCTTGCCCTTGTGACCTCAAATGCCAAGATGCCAAGTGGGATTTAGGTGAAAATTCCTCAAAAAGTGTTCTACTCTGAGTGAAAAGAGCAAAGAGGGAGGCTTTAAAACATTAACTGTGGGGCACTGGGGCTTTCTGGGAGAAGGGACGCGTGTCCGAGCATCCCCTCCCAGCATCCAGGTTGGGCGACCTGGCTTGCGGCACACGTGCTCTCACTGAAGATGCCCATTCAATTTGTTCATGAAACTAATGAAATCAAAGTTTTATTTGAAAAGCACCATCCTGATCAAGAGTTTGCATGTCCCTTGGTGACATCTGAGCACATTAAAGGTTGGTTCACCTTAGTCACACGGAGCAACTCCTCCCTCCTCACCTGAGAAGAGGTAAAGAAACAGGGTTGGTTTGATAATAGAAGGAGCTATCTCCGAACTAACAGCAAAAATCAGTTTTATCAGCTGCTTGGCACGCACAGCAGCGGTTTCCCTTTGCTGAGAAGCACCCATTACTTTCTACTGACTACAACATAATAAATTGCCAGGCCAATGACACATGTCTGAGTATCAAACGATCATATTGCAAAGGTTAAGGTGACAAGACAGCAGTTGTAAATACAGCATTTTCCTCAAGGCTGCATTGCTTCAAGTGATCTGAGCGTGCTGGGTGTTTTCTGCTAGACAGCTCTGATGATTAAGTGGTGGGACAAGGACTTTTTCCTTTACAAAGTTCACACTGAGAAGTCCTGTTTGCTTAACCAGCAGCTGCTGTGTCAGGAGAGTTCACCAAAAGCGTATCACCGGAGTTCAAACTGTGTTCCTCTCCTTTGGAAACTGAAGGGGAAAATTCAGACCAAGTTCCAATTTAGAGATGAATAGCGCATTTGCAATTAGTGATGCAAATACACCGAGACCTCTTTAACCACCAGCAGTGAACCTGTGAACCTATAGAGTGTCTTTTGGTGTAAAACGCTTCTGTTTCGTGCAGGAAAATGAGGCACATCAGAGGGAACATTTTGCAAAATAATCGCATCCTGTTTTGAAGATCCTTAAGCCAAGATGCACCTAAAATGTGACTTAATGAAACGTCAGAGGGTGTCCACACACGTCCTGATCCCGCAGCAGCCCGCATCTAGAGACCCAGCAGCCTGAGGGGCGCAAAAGGGATTTGCCTTCAGGTCTGTACAATGCAGATGTGCATGCAGTATAGGACCCAAAATCCCTCTGAGGCCGTGACGAGCCGTCATCTCATGCCCTTTCTGTAGCCAGCAGCAGCAATCAGTGACTGCGTGGGCTTGCTGCCTCACCATATAGGGCTGGGACTGGGTGACACCAATCCCCCCCGCCTTCCTGCTGTCTTCAGGACATGCCTAGCTCCCACCCTAACTCCCACCGGCTGCCTGAAGGGGAGACATTCAGCTTGAGGGTCCCACCTTTCATAGGAATCATAGGATAATTTGGGCTAGAAAGGACCTCAGGAGGTGCCAGTCCAACCTGCTGCTCCGAGCAGGGATGGATAATGTGGTTATACCCTATAAATGCCCTTCAAAGTGTTCATGGCTGGCCCTAGCTTAACCCCAGCTGGCAGACTGAGATAGTCTGGTCTGAACCACCTCTGGCTGTCAAGAACGGTTGGTTTCCAAAATGTGTGCCCCGAATACAGCCCAGAGGCATTCATGCCCTCGGCTTGTAAATCTTCTCAGCTTCCAGTTAGGGATCCTGCCCTCCCCGTGTGGTCAATGGGAATGTCCCCAGGGGCAGCCCCTTGTTTTCCCTTTACTGAAGCATTGGTCATACAGCAGGCAGGCTGCCCATGGCACTGTGAAATGGGGAGATCCCTATCTGATTTATTACCTGGGATCTGCTCATTAAAGACTTGTAATTTCCAGAAGTCCTCAAGCAAGCAGAGAACAGCTTCCATAGGCTCTCAGGGGAAAAATCATTATTACCACAGCCCATGCGGCATCTCCCTTAAAATTTGCTCACAGCACCTTGCAGCCCAGCAGCCAAGGTTACAGCGGATACCTTATTTCAGCCTTGCCAGCTAATTATATGCTGCAAACACAGCTAACACCCATGGTCTAACATTGCTTTAATGAAATCTCCCCAGTGGGGACTCAGAGGGGAAAAAAAAGAAATAAAAAGGGACAGATATACACTATCTGTCCTGATGAAGTTGTTAATTTTACACTGACGACAACAAAGCCCTGAGGTGTCAGAGTGTTTTTTGCTGACTGCCGACAGACTTTATTCACAGCGTTAAAATTGTGGCCGCCTTGTAATGTTCAAGGTCCCTTGGTCTTCCTGTGTAGAAATGCCCTTGAGGGGAGCGTTTGCTTTCCCATGCTTTTGGCAGGTCAGGGGCTGAGGCCTCAAAAATTGCCGAGACTCACGTCATCGAGCCCAGTGAGGTCAAAGGATTCATTGTGTGAGAAAGCTCTGGTTAGAGGAGGATTTGCAAAATCAAACCCTAACTGACTGTGAATTGTGCTGGCCCAGGGTAGCCACATCCCTGGGACGTGAGAGAGCCACTTGTTGCAAACGCAGTGGGAAGAACTTGGAGCTGTATTAGGTTTTAACCCTGATGGCTGCTGGGCACGGTCAGATGAAATTTGTGTTAAAGGGTCCAGAACTTCACTTGACCTGCCCTTTTCTCTCAAAAAAAAGCCAGCCCGCATCCTGTGCTACCTGCGAGAAGGAACTGACGGTGGTGCCCCTTTTCTCCTCATGACCATCTTCGTTCATGACCGTCTAGATTCGTCCCCATCCTCTGGTGTTCCCGTCCTTCAACTGAGCAAGACCGGACACTTCCCTGGATCTTTAATGTGAAACACCAGGGAAATGAAAACAAGACCCTGGTTTCCTACACGTCCATCTCTGAGGAATTCGTTAGGCAATGGTATATCCTCCACTTACTTCTGAACCGAGCCTAGTAAATTGTAATTGGCCTAAGTAGATTTTCAGAGAAAATAGCAACTTTTAATTTCCAGAAGGAAAAAGGTCTTATGTTCCAACAGTTAATCACTTCTCTGTTATTTCTGTCTCTACCTTCAGGCCAGTACACCCTTCCCTATTAGATCAGCAGACCTTTCTTGTGCAGTCAAATGTCCTTCTCAAATACAATTTCAAAGGGTATGTCCTTAAGGAAAAAAAGTAGCCAAGAGCATATGGAGATGCTGGACGGGGTTGACCAGAGTGGATTTCAACTTGAGTCTCACACCCTTGGTTTCCCAGAAAAATACCATTGCTGTTCCAGCATCAGTCTCCAAGGGACCTTCCCCAACTGCTGTACCTCTGTTCAAGTCATTAGCTGGAAACTTGGACTCAAGCCTACAAACGCGTGACCCTCCCTGTCATTGATTGCTAGCCTCTGAGTGAGTGATTTAGTAATCCTGTACTAAAAACACGGAAAGAAGAACGTGACTGTGAGAACATTGTGGGAATGGTGGGAGCTCAGGAAGCACCGTATTCCTGCAGAGAGGAGCCTGCACTCACGGGGAAAACTGAACACAACAAAGCATGGCCCAGCTCCAGAGAGGTCTTGAAAAAGCAGGAGAAAACCCTCTTTTTCATGCGAAAAACCCTCCCCATTTTATCAGTGTTGGTTAAAACAAATTCTCTTCTTTAGGAACGGGGGTCTTATAATTGCACAGCCTCTTCATGCCTTTAAACAGAGAGCTCTTTTGACATATGCCTGCTGGCAGCAAGCACTTTCCTTCCATATGAATAGCTCTTATTTCCTTTCCTTTTCCTCAGCCTCACTTGTGCTGTCACATCACGCACAATATTTAACCCAGCCAACCTCCTTTTGATACATCGATTTCCCATATTTAGAAAACATTTCCCATTTATTCCAAGGGGCCAGAGTTCCTTGACTTGGATTGCTTTTTTAATCCAGCCTGGGGAAGGGGAAAAGGGGGACGCAGGGAAGAGTTCCTCCAGATCAGCAACGTTGGCACAACAGTCCCGCACAGCAAGTGGTAAAACACTACGGTCAGGGGAATGTTGGGCTGATTCAGCCTGAATGGCTGCGGGATGGGAAAAGTCCCAATTTGTTTGGCTCAGCATAATCTTTTGGGCCAGTGCCCTGGATGATTATTATTGCAATATCCTTCCAGATCAAGCCCAGATATCAAGAGGCCCATCTTCCTGTTTACCGTGCGGTTAAACAAGGCCAGGGAGCAATATGTAAGTATCTAAGGCATTTCAAAGCATTTAAGGAATTTCGTGAATGGCAACTGTACTGGTGAAAGGCTTCCTTGCCTGTGATACAGCCAAGTTGTCCAAGGACACTGCTATAGGAAGGCATACCGTCTTAGGAGTCTGGGGTCTCCAGGCTGACTCCATGTGTCATCCTGAACAAGCCACGTACCAGCTGCTTTTTGATTGGACTTCCCCAGATGTAAAGAGGGGTTCACTTACGTGTTCATCTTCAGTTATAACCAAGCAAAACCATGACTGGGGAATTTTGATTCTTAAGACCATGAAATTGAAGGGCTGCTCCATCCAACAGTCTTGGTCCATTTGGAAGATGGGTTTAGTCTGCAAATTTTTTTCTTTGTGTTCAGATTTATGATTTCAATACCCATCCTAAGGATCAGAAAGTGCCTTGTTCTGGCAGTTAGTTTGTGAGTATCTTTGATCTCAGATCTTGGGAGGAAGGGCAGATTCAGAGAAAAGAGTTCTTTATCAGCTGGGTCTCATTTAAAATCACTTAAGTATAACAAGAGCTTTTGCTAATTGGGGGGTAAACTTGAACTTCCTCCTGCTCGGAGTGTAAAATTATTTTCTCTGGAAATTTGCAGTTTGTTGACAAAGGGGAGCAAATCACTCAAGTTCTATGATAGCTCCTTGTAAGTCAGAAAATAATCTGACTTACACAAAGTGATCTTTGTGAATATGTTCTGCACATAAATCATTAGGTTTGTTTTGAAATGCTTTTAAAGGATTAGGGCCAAAGTCTACCTTGGTGATTTTGGTGCAAACCTGGATTAGTTTCATGGAAGCAGTAGAATCAATTCTGATCAAGGTTGCTGGAGAGGAGTAGCGTTTGGTTCTTAATCTATTAAATTGTTTTCTTTGCCACAGTGAGTGCTCCAGAGGCCCGTTTCTCTGGATTGCACAGAGGAATACACTTTACAAGCCACCTTCTCATGCTATCACTTTACAGCTGTGCTAGTTTTTCCCATGATGGTGTCCTGCCGTTGGGAAATCTAGCTGCTGGCCTTCAGGGACCTCACCTGAGGAGTGAGTTATCAGAGCTTGGATTTGCAAAAAAAGGGATGCCTCTTTTTTTTTTTTTTTTTTTCTTTTTTTTGAGGGGTGGGCTCCCCGCAGTCTTTCATCAGCAGTTCTGGGATATTGTCAAACCAGACCTCTCCTCTTTCCTCCTCTTTTCCTCTCTTGTCTCCATCATCTCTGATGGTGCCTTAGTCTTCTTCATCTGTTAATGTGGTGCTGGCAAAAGCATCCAAGTCTGCAGTTCTGCGTGGGCTTCTGGTTTTACCATGGCAATCTCTTCCCCCTTGGTTTCTCATACACATAGAGACAAAGGGGAACCTGAGATTGCAGTGTTGTCCCAGTGGCCCTAGCTGAAGACTAGACAGGATTTTCTTCATGTGCTGCCTGGCAGAAAAGCTTTTTCCACACTCCTGCCCTCTTGGCATGAGCAGAAAGCCCTGCTCAGAGGAAAGCCAGCCGTCCAAAGCAGAGTTATCGGGCTGTGCTGCTGCCGTTGTCTCATGCAGCGTTGACTGAATGTGCACTGAACGTGGCTCTATCTGGGCTGAAGCAAACACGATTTGGAGGGGGATCTAAGAGCACATTCTGGGGGTAAAACATGAAAAACGGAGTCTGTCTAGCCTAAAGAAGCAGGGCTGGTGAGGAGATGGGAGAAAAGCACATTCAAAGCTGCTGCAGAGAAGAAGAAATATAGTTTTCTTCTTGTCTGTGCGGGCAAGAAGCTCAGATTAGATGCTAGTTTGGACAACTTTAGATCTGAATCTTGTTGCAAAGGGAAAACATGGTGTGCCATCACACCTGACAGCTGTTATAGCAATTTAGATGCTTCTTGGTTTGAAATTGCTGAGGATCACCAATTCAGATGCCCTTTTGAGGTTTCTAGCAGTCGTCTTCAGTATGGTTATGTAAGCATAAAAATGTGTCAACCAGCATCATACCAACATGCCCATTTCCCTGCTTTAATATCCTGAGCGTGTGAAGGAGAATGATACAGGGTCTATTCCAAGAAAAGGAGATACGCTGCTGTATGTTAATGCCCTTTCTGCCGGAGGCTGGTATTCCCCCCTGGCTGCAATTTATATGGGAGGAATCTTGTTTGATTCCTGTTTGACCTGCTCCCTTCCATTCTCCTGGTGATGCCCAACCATTCACCTGCCATCTACCTTTCCCGCTTCTCCCACCATTTTCCCTGCTCCTCTTCGTCCTCCAGTAAACCCAATGCTTTTGTCCTCTGGTCTCTCCTCAAAGCCAATACTGTTCCCCCCTTTCCGACACTGATCTCCCTCCTCCCAGCTGTTGTCACCGCTTGCTACGTCTTTTGGTGCTCACAGGAGGAAGGGGAGAAGAGGGTTAATTTCCCCTTCCCTGTGAGCATCTCCTTTCTTGCGATTTTTTTATTTGATCGACGAGGCCAGAGAGCTCTGTGGTTATTCTGGTTTGGATCCATCCTTCAGTTTAACCCTTCCACTAGGGCAATTCTGTAGCTCTAATTTGCCAATGAGTTTTTTCTTCTGGGAAAACAGTGGAAAGATCTGTGGCTGTCATTGGCAAGTTGGCCAGCAAATAGGAGCAATTCCTGGGCTGGAAATGGCTTTTCCATCAGTATAGAACATGACTTGGGCTTTGCAGAAGTGTCTGTGAGAAGCAGCAGCAAGAAGTGCTAAAGAGCCGCTGTGTTTGGACCTCTTTGGTCAAACACAGAGCAAGAAGTAATTGGTCTGAATTTTGCGCAAGTGGGAAATTTCTCCATTTCCTGTTTTATCCCATGAGGAAATCTTTGTCTTGTATATGGGAAGGAGGGGAGAGGAAGAGGGCAGATTTCACCTGTGAAGCTACCCTGGTTGAGCAGAGACTGCTTTGTCCCAGTGGGAACACCTTTCGTTTAGTCTTTTTTCTTCGCCTTTTTTTTGTTTCACTGATATTTTTTGGTGTTCTTTGTTTTCGCCTAAAAATATCCGTTGATATTGGCGTCATGGGAGAAGGATATCCTTGAACAGCTGGTGATCCCTTGAGGTCTCCAGCAAGATACCCTAGGAAATCCTTGCCTGGTCTGGATTGTGTTGGGCTTCAGACACTTGGCAAAGGTTTTCTTGTGAAAGGGCACGACTTGGTTGACTCCAGACCTCTTAGCAGATACAAACATCCCTGCTGCAAGGTCTGGGCTGCTCCTGCCACTGGAGAGAGAAGGGAAAAGACAAAGCTGGGATGGATAGTTGTGAGAGAAATCTAGGCTTATGGGTCAGAGGATGGGAGACAGAAGCAATGAACAGTGCTGTCGTCTCCTTCTCCCCCAGAGGTCCACAGAGGAGCTGTAGCCTCCTGGTCTTCTCTCAGCAGCAAAGGCTGTTGAGAAAGTTGTTGGTGACGATGGAAATGCTTGCCTGATAGTGGCGTGCCTGGCTTGCCAGGTTCCTGGCAGATATGTAGGCAGCAGGGCCAAAGCTTTTCAGGTGCCCTGGGCACGCTGCTGCCCAAGTCGCTGCACCTACCACTCTACATCAAATCCGTCGAGACCTCTAGAGCACAATGTACTGCAATTCAGCCCAGCTACCACCAGGTAGCTTCAGGGACATCAGATGTGGCTGGAGGTGTCACCAGCTAGGTGACGGCAGGTCTGAGTCTGTCCTCACTCTCTTGGGCTTCGACGCCAAAGTGACTGAAAGCCCAGTTGGGTGCCTGGAATGGGGGATGGGAATGCGTCCCTTTCACCTCCAGCGTCACGGGCTGACTCCATCAGCAGCTCATACAGTCCTTCCTGCTGACAATTTTTTTGCATAAACACACCCAAATCAATCAACAGGAAGGTAATTTATGGCTTGTCCTGAGTCCCACCCATAACACTTCACAGCCACTGTTAGTTTCCACAGGTACTGATTGCTCCAAATCCCCAGATTCCCTGGTTTTATCCTGAAAACCATGTTGCACTGGAATCCACCACACTCCGGGATTAATCTCAGACCTTATGAGAACATACAAATGTGGAAGCAAATATAAATGACCCCCAAGGGCTTTCAGGCTGAGTTCCTCCTGGGGTGCCTCGTGGGACTTGTGCCTCACAAAAAAGAAGGGAAAGCAGCTGTTGTGATTTGCTCCCGCTCTGAATACCCTACACTTCCACCATGCTGCACTGCTCCGTGTTCTTGCTGCAATCAAATCACTCTGATGGTTGCTTTGCCGCTCGTGGGTCCATTTCTGCGGCTTCTGGGCTCCACAGTAGGGGCAAAATGGTTTCCAAGTGAAAAATTCAACATGTTGCATGAACTTGCAGTAAACAACTCCCTGTGCTGGGAAAGCCATCAGGTTCTACTGACGGTGGAAATATTCCTTTGCAAATGGGCTCTCAGGGAAAGTGGAGCATTTGAGGAACTCTTTCTCACTTTCTCTCTCTCTTTTTAAATTAGGGTTGTGAGCTGGCACTCAACTCCTGCTGTGAAAAAATAACACACAAAAAAGAAGTACCAGGACTCAGTTGAGAGCTGCTGCCGGTATTTGTGACCACGTGCTGGAATATGTATGTCAGCCCCCTGAATACACCCTAGGGGCTAAAAAAAAAAAAAAAAAAATAAAATTTGTAATAGTTATATTTGCAGGATCAGGGTTTGCCTCCAGTGAAGAGGGGAGGAGAAGAGGTATCATGGATTAATAGGGAGCAAAATGTTCCCTAGAGCAGAAAAAAGTGCTCCAAGCTTCTGCCAAAGAAAAAAAGGCAGTAGTTCCCATCAGATCACCGATCTGTTGTGCTGCTTTGTCCCACCAGGAAGGGCTCCCTGGTGGGGTGTCTTCTTGTGAAGACTTTCTCCTCATAGCTAAGAGGTTTTGGCTTTCCTCTCCATTTTGTTGTGACCTCCCCACACGTCATGCAGAGGTGGACCTGCTGAGTGGCTGAAGAACCCTTGGTCCACATGTAACCCCCCGCCCCCTCATTCCCTTGGCTGAACTGTGGCTCCAAAGGCACTTGACGTGGAGCCAAAACTGGCTTCAGTAGCTCTCACCCTGCCCCTGGTTGCTGTTCCTTTCCATGGGCTGCCCCACCCCCTCCTACAGCTTTAAAAAATCCTCTTTTTTTCAGGCAAGGTAATTTTAAACTTGGATCAATTCACAGGTTTAGCGTAAGACCCCCAGCCTGCTGCATGGGAATGACTCAAAGTGGCAGCATGCAGCCAGCTGGGGAAAGTACACTGGGGTGGGAAAGAGGTGGAGAGAGAGTAGTTATATCTGCTTTGCCAGCAAAAATACGGCTGATGTTTTACCACCAGCTGAGGGAAGATGGTTGCTGCTTAGAGAAGTCCTTCTCCGCACTTGGGAGAGGCTGGTGAGGAGCAAGGGAGATGAGGAGTATGGGAGAGGGAAGGGAAGCAACCCCTTTTCAACAGCAAGGAATTGCAGCATTGGCTTACTGAACAAGGTCAATCACAGCCCAAAGGTCTTTGCAAAGCTGGCTTTGGAAACAGATGAAGTCCTGATTAGTCATGGCCCGTGGTAACACTCTTAAGCACTTTGCAGCCCGTTCTGAAACACCACCCCAAACGGTGGCTTTATCCAATTTCTGTTCCCCCCACACCACCAGGCTACAGACCAAAGGGAGACGTAAGAGCCTGTGCCGGGAGATTCCCTTGATTTTGTTAGGGATGCATCATTTATCTCCTTCAGCTTTTTAATTTTACGCTTTTCTTGCTGATATTGAGAGGGATCCAGAATGGAGGTGTCTTTGACATTTTGCATGCATTTACTTAAATTCAGTTTTCCCATTTCATTTGATTAATTTTGTTTGTGTTTGTTTTATTCAGTTGGTGATGGAGTGTAGGATCATGCGTGTCTGAAAGACTCTGTAATTGCATTGCCTGTCCTCTGATAGTGCAATTAATCAGGCATATTAATCGTCACTGCTTTCCAATTATTGTCTCCCATGTAGGTATATAGCCCTGAAAATTCAAGCATAGATCTGAATCGTTACAGACTTATTCCTGTTAATAACAGTTATAGACGTGGTGACTTTCTCCATAACCTCTGGGCAAGGAGTGGCCTTCTGTGATGAGTTATTTATGCTAGCGTCATTTGATTTGAAGACCTTGGTCATTTACATGGTTTAATTGATGGAAGTCTTTTCCCTGAAGCTTGAAGTCTTTTTTGATTTATTTCCTGAGAATAACAATCTGTTTGTAGGCGCTCTGGATGGACAGTGGCTTGTGATATTTCTGTTATTGCTTTACTTCCTAATAGTCTACAAAAAGGCTGTTAAAAGTCTTTAAGTTGCTTATTAAGAGGAGTCTTGAGTAATATATGGCTTGACTAATGTATGACCTACATGGATGACAATGCACGAGTGGATTATAAACCTGTCAAAAGGCACTTTGGCTTTTAGTTATGTTCTTTGGCAGGAAATAAATGCCATTTCTCTATGAGCTCTATTATCTTAAGCATACCCATGCCTCACCTGAAAGGAAGTGTGAAGATCTATTGCCCAGCATTTGGCCGTTGTGATACCTGAAGGAGTCTCCTGTTGCTGCGGCTGTGTTAGGTGGGAGAAGGGGTTCCTGAGATGAGCAGTATCCACAGAGTAAGGAATTCACTGGGAATTCAGCACTGTGAAGCTGAAATTTTGCCAAATATTGTTTGGTGAGAGAGATTTCGGTGTCTTTGACCGTGAGGTCCTCCAGAGTGTTGTCCCGAAGCAGGAGAGCTCATAACACTGCTACAACAGAGCCAGAATTCACTCTTGCTGTGGTGCTGTCTTTTAGTCCTGAAACACGTGCCTGGGGACCGCTTGTGTGAGCCTTTGTGCGAAGGCAAGTTTTTTGTCTCTGACTTAAGTATTACAAGGTCAGGACTGGACTTACTGGATCCTGGACTTGACTACTGAGGGACCATGGTGTGTTTTCATAAGCAGGTGGTTTGGAACAGGAGCGTTTTCAACTCAGGGAATTTCCAAAGCACTGAGTGACTGACTCCTGGTAGATGCAAGTGGAAATGATCATAAATAGCTCATTGCACTAATTATACAAACAATTGTATTTACACTGATAGGAACTCAAGGAGATCACTCTGCTTAGTCTGGATGCACACAGGTGTAACTAGAAAATGAAGCCTAGTCCATCACTTGCCTTGGTTCAGGACCTTTACAGACCTCCAGTAACGCATATCTGATCATAGATCATGTAGTAAAAGCCTGTCCTCAAGAAAAGAAACTTGGTTTGGAGCTTTTACAGAAGGGCATGGGCATGGAAAGACCTGTATTACAGCTGTCACTGGGGTACAGAAGCTTTTTCCCTCCTTGCTATCCATTTTATTACCAACAGTTCTCATTTCCCTAATTTAATTAGCTAGCGAAAGACCATTTACATTCATTAAATAAATCAGCATTCTGGTTCATTGTAAAGCTAATGATCCAGTCTCTAATTCACACGGTTACAAGGAACTTGATAAACAAAAGTAGCTGCTGCCAGCAAGCGCCTGCCCTGGTGAAACCCGGCTTTGCCAGCTCCAACCATTCAATGCCGGCCACATGGAGAGCCCAGTGCCCTCCGCCCCGTCCCTTTCATACCTGGATGCTGCAGGGTTCAATGGAAGATGTGTGTGGTCCTCGTTCTCTCCTTCTTCCAAAGGCACGGTGAGTCCTTGCTCTGTGTAGTACATGCCTGCTTATCCACAGAGGGTAGGTGGTGTACCGGGGGCTGCCCGGAAAAGCTTACTATTTAGCTCGAAATGAAGTATTTGGGTTTTGCAGCTTTGGAGGCTGTTGGTTTGATCTTGGGTACTGTGAAGGTGGGAGGTCTCGGACAGTTTCCAGGAATTACCTGGAAACCTGTGAATTACTTGGAGTACTGTGTTCAGCACCGGGGCCCCCAACATAAGAAAGACATGGGCCCGCTCGAGCGGGTCCAGGGGAAGGCCACAAAAATGATCAGAGGCATGGAACTCCTCTCCTGTGAGGAAAGGCTGAGAGAGTTGGGGTTGTTCAGCCTGGAGAAGAGAAGGCTCCGGGGAGACCTTACAGCAGCCTTCCAGTACCT
>JAVKLA010000026.1:24202491-24328840 GCA_034782735.1 Sagittarius serpentarius
CCTGGCAGTGTCCAAGGCCAGGCTGGACGGGGCTCTGAGCCACCTGGGCTAGTGGAAGGTGTCCCTGCCCAGGGCAGGGGGGGGTTGGACTAGATGGTCTTTAGGGTCCCTTCTGACCCAAACCGTTCTGTGATTCTGTGATTCTAATTAAGAACTATCGACAGTTCAGAATCGGCCACACAAGTGGCTGAAATGAATAGGAAGTGGACGACTGAACATCTTCACAGTGTAGGATCTAGGGTGGAGGTCCAGGGGTGACAAAAAGGCTGCAGCTGCCCCTGCTGCATTGTGTAGAGCATGTGGTGGGCTTTGGCTCTTCATGAAGAGGAGGGTGAGGGGACTGTGACCCCATTGTTAAACTTGCATTGAATGTGGTGTTGAACTCAGAGGTCACACTGTATGGGGAGTCTCGTATGGAGATGGGTCTCCTTTTCTCACCACCATGGTAATGCAAGTGATTCTTCTTGAGAAACTATGAGGATCTGACCAGAGCCTTGTCTCTTTTATACCAGTAATGTTGATGTCACTGGAGTCACTCCAAGTTCAGACCAGAATAATCCAAACTAACAGAAGATTCTTCCATCCCTCAAGGGGAGGCACCCAGAGATGGATGAGCCTAAATGAATCACTTCCTGCTCAAATTTTTTTCAGGCACTGGACAGCCACACTTTGAAATCTGAAATCCCAGCTTCATCCATCTGAGATGAACTCCTCCCGGGAGTACCAAGATGTCAGGATGGAATTTGGCTTTCCTGTCACTGCTGGGATGTTCTGCTGACTGCTCTGTAGATTTTGAAGCATTGACCCCCTGCAGCCCTGTTATTAATGTCTTTAAATGCTAATGAGGGGAGGTATCACTTTGCAGACCCGTCCAGGGCTTTCAGGCTCAGCTACATTTCTTAACAGCTTCTTCTGATGGGCTCATGTCAAACACTTTTGAGATAAATTAGCCAGAACAGCCCAAGTTTATCCTACCTGTCATGGATTTCTAGCTGAGGTATCTGAGCTAGGACCCTTTCCTCGCTGACATAAACTGCTTCAGCCTTCAGAGAGGGATTGAATTAAGATTCAGGACTATAACCTTGGGCCTTTACTGTAGTTTGGCCACTCTCTCTCTCAAGGTGGCTAATTTCTTAATGAATTCCAAATGATGAACTGCACAACAGAAAGCTGACAAAAACAGCAGTTTAACTGCAGCATTGTCCCAAACTATGAAAATCTATTATCTTTTTCATATTTCTGAACCAATACCCCTGCTGTTTCCTGAAAGTCTCTCCTTTGTTGGCCCATCATTAAAAAAAACCAACCTATCTACATTTGTGCACAGAATAATTGGAAAGGAGAATTAGATTGAAAGGTAACATAATAGATTTCTAAGCACTCAGAGGAAACAAAGATTTGTGGAAATGTACAATATTGGAATAGAAAATGCCTTTGTCTTTGGAAGCCAGTAGTCGAAGTGTCCAAGGCTGCTTTTCTAGTGGGTGGAAAGAGAAAGGCACTTGTGCAGATTGATTCAAACTACCCTAATGTATGTGTCCCAAGTGGATTGGCTGAATTACCCTCTGGAAATCTCTTTCCCTTGCCTGCAGAGAGAATACTTAGACTAAATGCCGATCTTTTTAAAACGTGTAGCCTTAGGTGATATGAATCATACCCTGGCATGTATTCGAATAACCAACAGAGGTTGCAGAAAACAAGGAGAAATCTCCAGGTGTGTTAGCCAAGCAACTACCTATTAGTCCTGCGGGCACAGAAAGACAAACCTTTCTGCTGTCTGCTTCAGGACCTTAGTTTGTATGCTCAGGTCATGAGCACAGTCACCTAAGTTATAGCCAGTGGAGAGAAAAAGAGAGAGACCTCTTCAGAGGGCAATTCAGAGCAGGAACATGAGCTGGCTTGACAATAGGTGTATTGAATAGGGCTGTCATGATAGGCATTAATCTTAGCTTGTTAGGATGGGAGCAGTATCTTCCTTCACGTCCGCCCACCACCACAAATGTCAGGGCTGCTGTCGAAACCAGCCAGGAATCTTGAACAGGCGACAGCATCCCCTGAGCAAAGGTGTAATCACCTTTCAGTAATAAAGCCTAGCGTTAGTACTTTTTCGTAGCTTCAGCTTCAAAATCAATTCGGGTTGAAAACAGAAGGCAAAGGAAAATTGTAGTGCCAAAACAGACTAAAACCAATTAAGGCATTTTTAAGTTAAAAGATGTTAAAACATGAACCCTGAAATGAAATTTGGTATGTTTTTGCCCAGTGTGCCTTTGTTTTCCTTCCCCATGATACTGCGTCACAGCGAAGCATACTCCTTGGGGTTTAATGGGAACAATGTGTTTCTTTGTCTGAGATGGTAGGGAAAGTTATTAGGTTATTCTTACTTATTTAGATAAAAGCTTGTGTTTTGTGAAGGACCTCCCAGTAAGTGTGTGGATACTGCTGTTGCTTAGCACAATGAACTGGACTTGGAAGCAAAATGGTTTGGGTTTGACATAGGGGTGGTGTTGCAGCTGAAGCAAAGTCTGAAAAAAAATTACAACTGTTGATAAGGTGTGGTAAAGGCTGGAGGAGGTTTCTCTCCTCCTAACACAGGCACAAACCCTCCTCTGGCACCCTTAGCTATGCCTAAACATGCAAGATAGCTTGGGGCACCCACGAGAAAACCAGCTTGTCTGGGTGGCCTTCTGGTAAAGTGGAAGGGCGGTGCGTATTTTCCCTTCCTCTGTATTGGTGTGTATTAATTAGGGAGGTCTTAACTGCAAAACACACTCTCATGGTAAGATCATGAGAAGGCACATGGTTCCTCCAATAGGTGCACAGCAGTTTCTCCCTTGCCATGTTAAACCTCCTTCCCCTTTGTGTC
The DNA here is from genome assembly GCA_034782735.1 of Sagittarius serpentarius. Classification (NCBI taxonomy): domain Eukaryota; kingdom Metazoa; phylum Chordata; class Aves; order Accipitriformes; family Sagittariidae; genus Sagittarius; species Sagittarius serpentarius. Next base: position 24,205,355 of record JAVKLA010000026.1, read on the forward strand.
CTTTGCGACTTCAGGGCTTGAGCTTGAAGTTAAGGACTAACCTCACCCTCCACGTTTCATGACCGGGGTCAGAAATGGGACTTTGGGGACTTCCTAAGATGTGACTGTAAAATCTACATCACGTGGCAGGCTTTGGGAGAGTCAGCACACTCCCCCTCCGCCAGCTCACACTCAACGGGAAGACATATCCACAAGCATTGCACACCCATCTCACCCAGCTCCACATGCATTCAGCCCCAGTCCTTGTTTCCAAAGTTAATTACCTTTCTTCCCTTAAAGAGAATTCCTGCACTGTTGACATTCATCATCCATGTGTCAGTCTCACCATGTGAAGATGTATTGCGCTGTGTACTCGGTGCAGAGCCAGGAGTGTCCCAGTGGTGTTTTCTGAAAGTCATTTTGAGTAATCATCCCTGGAGGGTCACTTAAGCACGTTCAGCTCTGCATCAAGCAGCATCACCTCCGCCTCATTAGCATTCTGCAAAGCCGTGCTCCCTTCCCCCTCCTGCCCTTTCTGCTCTTCACCAAAAGACAGACAGACGGAAAGTCCTTCCTCTCCTCAAATAGCTCCACCACTGCCTCATTCATCCTAGCACCTAAATGAGAACTGCCCGAGGGCTTGCTGTGCACCATTATTTTTCATTCTGTCCCATCCCCTGCTCCTTTGGTGCCCTTCATAGGAGCCCATGGTAGCAGCGTGAAAGCCTTCTCCCCTGCAGCCCCTACCACCCATTTATCTCCACCTTATCGAATTGTTTGAATAGCCAAGACTATTTCTACACTAACTTTAGGAGCTTGGAAACCTTTCCAGAGGCCTGACAGTGCTCACCCTGTTCCCCTTTCCATAGACATTATTGCAAAATCTTCCTTAGATCCGAGGCTTGGAAGTGCACAGATGTGGCTTCAAGGTGCATAGGTCTTGAGCTGAGTCTTTCCAAACTTTCTTCTTGCGTAGATCTCAGAGCACTCTGGTCCTCCCTCCTCTCCTGCTGGGTCCCTAAGGCGAGGAAGGGCTCTGCATTGATACCGCAGATGCTCCAGGCATGGCTGCGTGCTGGGAAGGATGCAGGACCTGTGATTTACCGTCTTCATCTCATGGAACAGCTGCATGAAAAGCCACTAATTGAGTCTTTAGCTTCAAGGTACATTGTCTTTGATGGCTTTTCTGCTCTCCCTCCCTCTGCTGCCTCTCGTTCGTCAGGCTGCTGCATGCCATCCCTTCTCCCCCGCCAGCACAGCTGCTCTGCTGAGAGTTGGTTTGGGGAACGGATCCAGCTTAAAAGCAACATAGCCAATTCAGATAGTTTGGGGGTAATCGTTTGCTTCCCTGTTCCTTTTTATCCTACCCTACTCAGCCACAGCTTTGCAGAACTACACCGTGATATGGCAGGAACAAACGCCTGGGAGGGGGTGAGGGACAAGGACTGGGAGGCAATTGTTTAAGCCGATGTTGCCGCAAAAGAAAATGTATCAAGAAACCACAGCCTGAGGTGCAAGGCCTCTAAGTGAAATAACAGAGGGATACTGTCACGTTCCTTTAAATCCCCCAAGGAATTTGACTTGCTGGATAGAGATCCTTTCTGCAAGAAAAAAAGCCAAACAAACAGCCCTTTATAAATCAGGAAATCCTTATCATCTCCTTCACCCTCTGCTCCTTTCTGTGCCTCTTCCTTTCAAAGTCAGAGTCATGAGGATATACAGAGATGCAGAAAAATGCAGTAAATAAATAAATGCCCTGGAACTCAATTTTGATTGCAAATATCTTAGATCTGTATGGATTTGCGGAGACACCGTAAGATGCATGGCTTAATGAAAGCCTGGCAGCATTTGTAGCTCCAGGCCCCTGCTGAGAGCTGTTCAAATATGTCTTTAAAGAAAAAGAAAATCATGGAAAAGGCTGAGAACAGCAAGCCTTTTCCCCCCCTTTCCCTCCTCATTTCTCAGTTCAGCATGTCCCAGTGTTTCCTCAGGTGTTGGGAAGGGTGCTTTCAAAACCTGCCAGAATCACATCGTTTGTTCTTGGTGTTATAACCACCAACTCCACGACCTGAAGAAGCCCTTATCACCTAGGAAAATGGGTCTTGCACCCCACGGCATCTGGGGAAAAAAGCTACAGAGGTGGTTTTTGTAAGTGGGAGTCTGCTGTTCACATTAGCTTCTGAGGCAGCTGAAAAATTCAGCACTGAGACTGTTTGGAAAACATCTTCACTTCTTCACTGGCATGGTCTTCCCTGGGCTATTTCTTCTGCCACTAAAAGCAACTTGAATTCCTGAGGCAAGTAGGTTGGGACCTCAGATGTGCTTGACTCTTTCTGGAAGTATTTAAAAGCCTTGTAGACGTGGTGCTTAGGGACATGGTTTAGTGGTGGGCTTGTAGTGTTAGGTTAATGGTTGGACTCAATGATCTTAAGTGTCTTTTCCAACCTAAATGATTCTACGATTCTATGATTCTGTAGTTAGTGAACAGAAACAGGTGCCTCCAGAAACTGCTTTGGCCCTGCTAAGATCCAAATCACCTTTCAGGAATGTCTCCGAGTTACCCCAGGCTGTAGCACGACCTGGAGCGATTCGGTTCCCTACGTAGGCACTTTGGTCTGGTGTCAAATGTTGGGGTGGGCTCTCCAGATCCAATGCTGCTACCTTTTGGAGGCCGGGGCAGAGAAAGCACGGGCATTTCAGGTAGTGACAATCAGCTCACTGGGGACTGCGTTTGTGTCTGTCATTTCTCTTCCGCCTTCTTTCTTCATCTCCTGCATCTGATTTCCCTGTGGTCCTTTGCACTCCCCCGATCTCCTGTCTCCTGTTGTGTGCTGAATTGGGAAGCTCCTGGGGATGCTGGACCATGCAGTTGATGTGGCTACAGTGCTACTGGTGTCTGAGCCAGGCAGCCTCATGCTAGTTCTGGTGACAACCATCGCTGCGCCTTCAGTCCATAGTACAAACTCTTTGCCCTCAGGCAGGAGCTTTAAAGTGCTTGATGTGAAACAGCAGCCAAGGCATATGAACATTAGGCATTGCAAGAGCTTGGAAAACCTGTCCAAGTGTAGCACAAAGAAAGTAGCTGAGTGTCAAAAATGTATCCTTCCTAAATGTGAAAAAAAGGGCCAACGTGACAGGGATGTGTCCAAGCAGCGACCAAGGAGGCGAGGCTCTTCTTGCTTTGAACCGAGGAGCCGTGGTGTGACTGTGAGCATGGTGTTCGAATGAGGAACTGCTGAAAGGCCAAACCCTTTTCCGTCCCTGCTCACTAATACGAGGCCGCAGTAACAGAAATGTGGCAAGCAACCGTCTCCGATTTCGTCTTCTGGTTTCAGGGCAGGCTTAATCCAGCATCAGTCTAATTGTGTTGCCCTGTGGTTTACTGAACCAGTCTGATCTTGTTCCCTGTGGTTAATACTAGCTGCTAAGACTTTTGGCCTTTAATTCTTCTTTTGACATCTCTTTTTGTCCTAGCTTAGACTAAAGGGCTTAGCTTCTGTAACATGCAACTTGGGTATCTCTAAAGGATCCCAAGGCCTAAAAAAGCAATATTTACGTACACTTGTTTTAATACACCTCTTTGGTCTTCTTAATATTTTTAGGGGTATAAGCAGGCTTTCTATCCCGTGTTTATGCACTATCTTACCCAGAGAAGTCTTAGTTCAATTTCTGGGATTCCTATGTATTGCTAAAAAGATCCACAACTTGCCAGTCTGTTCTCTTTATCTGTCTTTAACCAGCATAGTTCAGCTGCAGACCCTTGGTAGAGTGGGCAGGAGCTCACTCAACCTCACTTACTTGGGTGGAGGGGTCCCTAAACCAAGGTATGGGCCCACTGCAGCAGACTGCCTTGGGAAACTTTCTCTAAGTAAAGGCAAATGTATGCCGCTGCTCTGCTGGGAGACCTTGCAAATCCTTCACCTCTAAGTTTCCCCACCACGACTTTCAGGGGGACAGATCCAGAGGGGTAGTGTTGGTGCCACACAGCATCCCTGGGACCAGACGATGCTGTCAGTGTGGCATCAAAACCTTTCTCTGTGGCATCTTCTGAGCATCTGCTGCACCGAGCACAAAACCCTCCCTATGGGACAGACTGTGGGGGCTGGGAGCTTCCTTCCCCCTCTTTCCCAAGCCCTTCCACTTAATTTGTGTCATTTTGTTCAGATGCAGCTGGAAAGAATTAAATGTCAGCCAGGCACAATTGCCTCCATTGAGATGAAAAGCTGCTGGAAGAAACAATGCTAACAAGCATGGCAAAGAGAAAAAGGGAAAGCCTGGTGCTGTTTAGCTGGTAATAATTAGCCCCAGAAATGGAAAGAGGCAAGATCCAGTGTGGCTGCTGATCAGTTCAGGGGAGGTCCAGCTAGGACCAGGTCGATGAGCGCTGCTTAATTGCTGCTAATCCGTTACTGGATGGAGTCTAGTCTCCAGGATGTACCCGTCATGTGAAAGCATGTGGCAAGCCTGTTGTGGAGAGCCAGGGCAGGCAGAGATGCTCCTAAGACTTGGCTGTTGTGGGAGATGACCTGCTTGGATAGGGTTACTTGGTGACCGGTGGTTGTGGGGGTTGCAAGCTTTAGGAGATCCTTTGGATATTCATATGTTATCCAAAACAGACAGATAGAAGGAGAAATTTTCAACTGTTTAAGCCAAATGACTGTGTGAGGTCACACCCACCACAGCCCAAGACACTACAGGTAAAGAATAATAGATTCAAGGAAGTCACTGAAGCTCCACATGCCTTTAGTAGGAGAAGAGATCAGATGTGGGACTTTTGGATCAGGAACATGCAATAGCCCTGCCTTGAAGACTCAGTATTTTAGCCTGCTGGTTAGCTTTGTAGAAACACAAAAAGTGGGACTAGAAAGGTCCTCCAGGGTTGTAACTCTTGCTGTTCCTGTGTCCTCAGCCAGCACTTATTAGGGCTGAGTTCCTACAAGCAATGCGGAGGATGCTCTGGGTCCACCAGCCCCTCTTCCTTTCTTCTCCTCTTCCCAAATCTTCCTTCTTTTCCTGGACAACGTGAGGACAATCCAGACAGCCTCGTGCCCATTGTGCATCCAGTCTCTGTAGCAGGAGCTGTAGCCAACTGCACTCTTCCTTCTCTTCTTCCCATCTTCCCAGCGCAGTTTAGTACAGCGCACACTTTATAAAGCAGCCTCCTCAGATGCGAGCCTGGGGTCGGGGCTTATTCCGTGCTGTTTGAGTGGCTTCATTTATACTAGGGCTGCTCTGGGCAATATGGGGACAGAGAGTACTGGGAGGACCGTGACATCTGAATCACACTGGAAGTACTTGCAAACTGGAGATTGACTGTCTCTGGTCTACCCAGCTCTTAACATCTGTGACGATTTCAGGTATTGTTCCAGGTCCTTCTTGTTTACATGCCCTGGGGTAGGTCAGCATTTGCCTCTGTCGCTGCAATGTGATGCTGGTGACCCAGTTTGCATCCACCATCAGATGAAATGTTTGATGTGCCTGGGAACTCCTCTGTTTTTTTCAAGCTACAGCAGATGGCCTAGTAAAAGGTATGTTCCCTCCCTACAAATCTTGCTTAAGCTCAGCCTTGAAGTCTCTCAGGCAATATTTATCCCACATCAACACTGCATACAGGTCATTGCTTCTGGAAGGAGCAAGATGGGAACCGAGCAGGACATGTTAAACAGCAGATAATGAAGGTGACAGGACACCCTGGAAATTATTTTTAAGGTTGAATTGATGGCAGAGAAAGGAAAACAGCTTAAAGGAAAATGCAAACTAGTTGTACGTGAATGAAATCAAGGAGTCTTAAGAGTATGTTTAAATGTTTTCCTGGCCTGACGTCTCGGAGTTGCTCCGTAGCAAAAGCCAAGGCAGAGCAGTGGAAGACTGTTGCTGACCAAAGGAATACGACTGCACCAGACACACTGTGAAATCTGGAGTGTACCTTTTATTTAATAAAAAGCCTACCCCCAACATGACAGGCTGAGTTCATACTGAAGTACCAACACACGGGTACCTTTCGTTGCTTTTTGAGATAGGGGCTGCCCTTCTATCTCTTATCTAGCTCAGCAGCTGTGCTAAGTGTCACGACTTTTTCACAGCAGTGCAAACACCCGACTGAAGCAAGGTCCAGCATTTCTGACATCTGCTTGTACATGCCCTATCTTTTAATGCAAGCAGCAACGCACCTCCCATTTTGGTCAGACAGAGAGCTGTGATCTGTCTTGATGTGTGTTTTCAAGAGGGAGGCAAGGGAAGAGAATGGGTACTCAGACAAAGCCAATTCTTACAGTCCAGTGGTCCAGTCAGACCATTGTTCCAGTTAATCCCATCTTCTCAGATAGCAACTGCTCATTGGGAAGATGAGACTATTCCCAAGATGCAGGCGGTGAGCTGTGCAATACCCTCAACCAGGTGAAAAATGGCTTTCTAACCCTCCCATGTAAACTTCTTATGCTCTCTGAAGCATAACATTAGATTACCTGAATAATATTGTCTTACTGCTTCTTTTGGTTAAGCCCTTTCTTTGAGCTGAGATGTCTCCAGCAAGGCATTGAATTGAAAATTACTCCTTGATGGCCCCTGTTTTAGTGACTTTCACAAAACACACCCTCTCCCCTTCCCCTGTTTTATCTCTCCCTTCAGAGCTAAGGGCTAAAAATGACAGTATATGGTCATGGCTTGTTTTGTAAGTGTGAGACATGGTCCCAAAGGGGGCATTTCTCCTGTGCTTGGCGGCAAGATCCCTTGCACAAATTTAGGGAGCATTTGAAATAGGAGACAGCCGTGTCAGAGATCTCATATGTAAGAGATGAAGGAGGATGCTATCTGCCACGCTGTCCTAGTTTGAACTGCACTGCAGTTTGGACACACTCAGGTCTGCTTTCCTATACCTGGCTTGGATTCGGGCAGCACCTCTACCAGAGCAGCACGGAGCTCCCCTGGGCTCTCCTGCTCTCCAGGGAGGGGCTGGAGCCCTCAGGGAACTACAGGATGCTGCAGTTCTCAAAACCTGAGCGATTAAAGACAGCAATAGCTTCATGACCTGCGCTGCAAATCCAGTTAGGAAGTTGGTATGTGTTGCTGCAGTGGCGCCACTTTTACTGGTGAAACACCTGGAGAACCTCTGTATCAGGCCTGGGACCCTAACTGAAGAAGCTGGGCTTGCCAACTGCTAAACCACCATCTGAGCTTGAATATCAGCCTCTGAGTTTCAGTGGTGCTATTGCAATCGGCTTTACGAACAACAAACAATTCTTTATTCCAGATGTGATAAACCCTATGCCGGAGAAATTTGGACCTCAAATAGAATTTAGGTGCCTGATTTCTAGTCTGGTTCCCATTTGTATCTTAGAAAAACTCACTCCCTGGGTCCTTTCTCTGCGGGTAGATGTCCTACACCCAGAGGGGGTATGTCCCCATAAAGCTTTGTCTTGCCTTGAGTTCGCTCAGTGGCAGCTGTGCCCTGCCAACCTTACGGAAGACAGGACAACCTGCTAAGTGTACTGACACCTCTTAATGCAGGTTTTGTCCTAGTTTCAGGCACTGTTTAACAGCTTGTGGCTTGGTCCAAGGGTTTGCCCCAGAGCTGTTACCACATCCAGCTAGCTTGAGAGAAGGGCCTCCAAATGGAGCCAATGCTATCCCAAGCCCAGCACAAGAAACAGGGACAACGTCTGTGCCTGGCTTTGCGTCCCCAAAAGACCATGACATCGCATCCTTTTGCAGCTCAAAGCCCTGGGATGCCGGGAAGAGGCTGCTGCTCCAGGACGGTGCCCGGGCTCTGCAGTTGTGCACCTTCAGAGGACTGCTTCCCCTTCTTGGTGCTGCCGTCTGCTTCCAGCCTTCGTGAATCCCTTCAGGGGCCTCGGGAGGAGGAATTACCCCTCTGTTAGCACCGCTCTGCATCCCAGGCTCCCATCAGGAGGCTGGATGAGGAGGGTTTTGCCATCAAGGTGGTCTCTTTCCTGGCTCTGCCAGATTGCCCCAGGGTGCCTCATTAAGCCTGCTGCTCCCTGACTGCGATGGAGCTCATTTCTTTTTTAATGCACGGGCTGACAGGCCTGGAAATATCAAACTCGGCAGCTTCGCGCCCTGCTCAGATCTGAAGCGCCGTGCTTCGGAGCTAATTAGCTGGATTTCAAATCCGAAGGGCAACTGGCTGCCTTCTCTGACAGCCCTGTTTCATCAGGACCTCCCAGGAAGATTGTTTTAAAGTTTTTTCCCTTCCCAGGTTTGAAATGAAGTCACAGGAAACTTCTCTGGGCTTTTTTTTTGGGGGGGGCGGGAAGGGGAGGAAGCAGGAATTAATTTTTTTTTTTCCTTTGCCTTATCCAGTACACTTCATAATTCCTTTTAGGCAAGTAAAAATCATTTCACACCTATCAACCACCTCTGTTTCAAGAAGCACTGGGGAGAGACATGCTTGCTTTCCTGGGAGTCTCCCTACATCACCACCTCCTATCCCACAAGAATCACCGTCAGCACAGGAGCTGCCCTGGAGGAAGGCTGTGCTCTTTTTGCATATTATGAGACAATTCTCCTCTGCCTGCTGCTCTGCCTCTGGGAGGGCACCACGGTGCTCAGTCACCTGCAGGACTGCAGGTTTTAGGGCTGGAAGAGGGGATTGGGAGCATCCAACTGGATTTTCCAAATGTTCCCCATCCTGAGCCTTAAACTTCTACTGCAGACAGGGCACGGCCAAAGTCAGGAGCTGAAATCACAACTTTTGGCTCCTTATGTGTTGGCCATCATAAGGTCAGTGGTGATTCTGTGCTGCTCAGCTTTACACAGTTGGAAGAGCCCTACGTTTTAGAGGCAGGTGCTTAATGCTTATTGCAGACCAAGCATTCACTGAGGCAGCGTCAAAATCTCTGCCCTTCCATAGCCTGTTCTGATGGGCTACAGGATTCCCCTAAAAGCTTCTTGTGTGAATTCAAGCCCACCTGGAGTTGTTATTCTTGCCCCAGCCCATTCAACCCCTCTTCTGCCTTCATCTCTGGACCTTTCATCACCTCTGCGGTGGATGCTGGGCTCCTACACAATGTGTTGCTATGGGCAATTGGCAGTCGCAGGAGACGCTACAATAAGTTCCCACCTGAGCCCTCTGGCACCAATTCAGCCAGGCACTTTCTTCTTTATTTTCCCCCTCCACACCCCCAATTAAAAATAATATGTTATTAAATTGCTTTTATATTTGTGTTGGTGGGCATGTCAAATGCTTTCACAATACCAGCTCTTACAAAAACTGAGACAAAGAGTCCCACACGAAGTGGCTGCCCTCCGTCACTTCGGTACAAAGTCCCTCATTGTACATCAAGCCTCAATAAAGGAAACCTAGTGAGACACCGGAGGGGCCCCAGCAACACAGGATCTGAGACCTGAGGAGGGGGAAGGCGGGGTGGGGGGGCTTTCAAACCTCTGCAGCATTAAGCAGCAGGAGTTATTTAACCAAGTGGAGCTGGTATTCTCCTCCAGGAAAAGCCAGCTGAGCTAGCTCAGGAGAAGGATTTCCAACACCACCTCATGCTGGGAGCCTGATGTCTCCATTTCTGCAGGATGATGCATCTCTCCATCGTGTGTGCAGAGCAGGGGGTGCAGCTCTACGGGAGCTGTGGGAGAGGATTTTCAGCTGAAAGATTTGACGTGTCCTGCACACGCTGCCTTTTTAATCCCTTGCAGTCCTCCAGTGGAAGAGGGAAGGATGATTCATTCCCCGTTTGACCAAAAGGAAACCAGAGCATGAAGAGATGAAAGTATACCAGAAAGAAAACTTCTACCCTGCTCTCCTAAATTAGACCTTAACTAGTGACTCTGGGTGTATCTACGTGGTGTGTGGAGACAGGGATGAAGTCACTCTGCCCGTGCTGAGCTCTCTGGACACAAGAAGGACCAGATCAGAGGCAGGGCTGGGGCACTACAGCTGCATCATGCCCCGATACTTCGCTCTCATGCTACGGCACAGCACTGTATGTGTGGCTTTTCGGTTAGGGCCGCCCAAAAGCTGCTGAATCCTGCCAGAGCAGCTTTGTCCTGCCTGTCTCCAGCCATGCCAACATGCTCAACAAGGCATCGATAATGTGGTGATGAGGAGGGTGCATCCATGGTGACCCCAGAACTGCGATCTGTGTCAAGGTTATGGTCTGCTCGGGGCTGCAATGGGCAGAACATGGTCAGCCAAGGTCGCGGCTCAGAAGGCAGCCCGGGAATCACCTCCACAGCTCTTCAGGGCACCCAGCCCTTCTCCTGGGCTGCAGGCTCCTTCAGCCTCATGAGTGAGACATTGCTGCCCCACCAGAGAGTGTTGTGGCTGGAAGCAAATGGCAGGCAGGAAAGGTCTCACCTTCTCTGGCCCTGCTCCTGAGCAAATAAGCTCTGAGGAGGTAGGAGGTTCTACTGCGGGATCAGCAGTTCAGTTGTGCAAAGCCTCATCTTTGGATTTGCACCAAAATCTGTCTCCGTGGAGCACCGTGGTGTTGCAGAAAGTTTGGGGTGATCAGTGGAAAGTACTGAGAGTGAATCATGGCCCCTTATTCTCTTGTGAGCCAATGGCTATGGAAAACTTGTATGCATTAGCCAGGCTAGTCTGATAGACCCTCTACATCCAGGATGAATCTAAAGTCTTCTTTTTCAACCAGCGCACCTCTTTCAAATCCTGCTTTGCAAATGTATAACATGATCAGTTCCGCCTTAGCTAGAGGCACTCTGCTCTTTTTGAAGGGACCGTAGTGCGGGTGGCCTAATGCCACCCCTGTTGTCTGTGGCTGCACCGGTCATTGCAGGCTCCGGTGTGTTCACTATAGCAGCAGGACTGAGGTGGCAAAACTCCCCTAGCAGAGGGTCGATAACAGCAATGCAATTTGCTTGGGCAGTGGGATGCGGTATATTGCAATCATCATAGGTGGTGAAACCTATATTATGTGATGAAAACAATCCCTTTGTCTTGCAGGTGCTGGCTGCAGGGGCTTTAATCATCCCATTTATACTGGTCAGGGGAAAGGATGGTCTTATATTGTGGGATATGATTGTTTATGATCCTCATTTCCAGTCCAAGCTGAGCACATGACAGTGTCCGTCCTGGAAAGGAGGTGATGTGAATAGTTTCCCACATCTGCTCATTTCTAGAAAGCAATGATTAAAACCAAGACATTCCCTTATCAGAAGCGAAAGAAACTTGTGGTCCCACTAAGTGCTGGATGTGTGAAGAACAGGGAAACGCTGGTGGGACTGACTGGACTTGCCTTCACCTGCTTTGCATTGCCCTTGTGCGCTGAAGTACCAGGTTTCCGCCCGTGGTGGGGAACTAATGAGCAGCTAGACAGGCACATGTCTGCTTTCACGGACCTTATGTGGAATAGATGCTGAACCCTGGTGTCCTCCCCTGGCTGCTGCAGCTGGGAGTTTCCCATACTACCCTTAAAAGCTGTCCCCATAGGGAAGCTGGGCCAAGGCGTGGTTTGCCGTATAAAGTTACGCAGCATGATGCTATCCAGTTCTCTGCCAGAAGGCAAGAATTTCAGGACTTCTTGCCCTGTCCCTTTTGTATGAATTACCAGAGGACTGCATTTGCTTAGATATCATCCAAAAAATATGTGCTTGCCCCACCCTAGCAGGGAGACTTGTGTTACTTCACTGGAAGTTGAGCTCCCAGCTCTGCACCAAGTCTGGAAGAACCAGACTGTTGAATCAGCCCTGCGGGGACGCAGCCAAATCAAGACAAGCAGCTAGTCCCGCAGAGTTGATGGATGTTGTTCCAGTCCACGTACTACTTCTAGCAATGGTCAAGACTGGTTGTATTGGAGGAAGATGCGTCAGCCAATGCTCAGTGTATTTGGTGCATGGGGAGCTGAGCGCATCATCATGTTGGACAGCATTGCACATAATAACATTTGCTTTGAGACCAGTCAGCATCACGCTCTGTCCAGAAAAATTGGATCCTCCTTCATTCAGCATGCAGAACTGCAGATGTTTTTAACAGCTGCAACTTTTTGTAGCTTTTAAAGCCAGCATCCGTCCTTTAATTCAGCTTCTGTATGACTCGATGAGCCAGTTAGCAAAGCTAACAGAGAGGATGAGTTGCCTTTTTGTTTCAAATGTATTTTCAGTGGCTGACCAAGACGTTGGAAGATGCTCACAGGGGAAAGCAGGCAGGTCCTGCAACTCGGAGGCAGAGTCTGACAGAAAAGTGGCTTTGCTTTCAAGGAACTCTTAGTCCTTGTTCTCTCTTGTCGCTGTTTTATAGTTGCAGAAACTGACTGAGAAACTCACTCAGACCTGGTCTGTTCAACAAGCTCAGTTTTAATTCAAGAGTATGAATGTGGTCATTTCTGTTGCAAACAGATCAGTGCTTGGGGGTGGAGGAGGCTTCTCCAGAGGAAGTTTTGGTCAGGGGTAATCTAGCAGTTACAACCAGGTGAAAGCTGCTGGAGGACTGGACATTCCTCATCCGAACTGTAAAGCACCACAAGCACTATAAGCCACCTTATGTGTCTGAAAGCAGCAGGCAAGTTCTGCACTGCTTCATGCCCTGTTCGTTGCCCATTGCCCGCAGACAGGCACCGTGCCGTCCAGAGTTTTGTGTCCAAGTCCATTCCAGGTGCCTGAAGAACAAGGATGTGCTTCACCCAAGTGATGCTCATCGTTTGCCTGGGCAGAAATTTGGAACAACTTTGTAACCCAGCCACTCAAAGCAAAACAAAGCTCAGCACCAAATAATTCAGGTGTTGTATCCTGAGGGTCTTGATTTTGACCCAGCTGGACCCTAGAACCAAGGCTGTGATGAGAGGCCAGTCACTGGCAGTCTGGACCCAATAGCCTGGAGACCACAGTCCATCAATTGGTTTTATTTGAAAATTACCATCTGAAGTCATGACTATTTAAACTTCGTGTCTATTTAAAACACACACACACAAAAAGGAGATTAGAAATAGCAGGGGCTGTGAGGAATGGGGGCTGAGCTGGAATTCTTCCTCGGCCGAGCACATGGCGACTTGGATGCTTTCCACGGATGGCTCACAGCCGTCATTCCTGGACTGCCAGTGGCAGGGAAAGCAACATCTCCCACACATAGTGACAGCCCCCCTGTCATTACAGCCAGGCCCTTCAGTTTATTTGCGGGTCGTTATCACACTATTTATAGCTGGCACCTATTTCTAACCCTGCAGACCTACTCACACAAGAGGCACCGCCACTTCCAGAGTCCCTGGCGAGCCAGGGAGGTTTGAAGTGTGACATCTGCAAGGACAAACGAAGAGAAAGCCTGACACAAAAGAGAGACGGAGAGGGCAGGCAGGGCACAAGGTATCTCAGGACCGTCACTGACCTACCAGGGAGTATCTCCTCCATCTATATGATACCTACTGTCGTTCCTGCCTCGTGGTGTTTATCGTCTGACCATGGTGACAGGAGAGGAACCAACCCTGGGATAACCCCTAGGGTATTTTATATTTTGCATTATTCTTCTCTCTGTCTCCTGGCTTCTTCTTTCAGGCTAAATTTCTTCTCTCTGCAATTCTGCAGCTTCTGGAGACATCGGCTATTGTGGCCCTGTGGGAGGAACCTCCCTTGGCCACGGGTGTAGAAAACAGTCACCTTCTCATTCCAGGTACAGCTGATCTTTCTACAAGCGCTGGGCTACCCCGTGGGACTTGCTGTCCCGAGTGTGCTGCCTGCATCCCAGCCTGAGCAGCTGCAAGCGGGGACCTGGCAATTGGCATCCAGCACTCCGTAAAAACGCTGGCTGCTCTCCGAGCTTCTCCCTGCCTGTTATAGAACAACAGCTGTGAAATGCATTACTCACAGATGTCTATAATTAGGGTCCGGCACTGCCTTCCGATGGCATCTGGACCAAAAAGGCCAGCGAAAATTGAACATGCTCGCTTGAGCCAGTAAATAAAAGATTCACACTCTGTAGACCTGTGGGATTCAGTTTTACTTATTTCACCTCATCCTAACTGTGGGAACCAATGGGAGGAACCCTGGATCCAAAGGGATCATAGCTGAGCTGTTGTTTCCAGCAAGACATCCCCATATGGCCAGGAGGCTTTATGTCCTGCAGTTGTATAGGATCCTAAATGACAAGTAGGTCTTTATTGCTATGTTTCGGGATGATTATTTGTGCCTTCCTGCCTGCCATGGGAAACTAATTTGCATCTCGACTAACACCAGCTGTTTGCTACTGTTGATGAGCTTCAGTCATCTGAAAGTTCTGTCAACAACCTCACATTTTATATACAGCACATTTTCGAACATGAGCCGGCACCAAGAGCCTTTCCAGCCACCACAATATCAGAAAATCTATAGAAAGACAGAACACCAAAAAACCCAAATAAATTCAGAGCTTCCCTAAATAAAACTTACTTAAAATGTTGCCTTCAGGGAGCTCTGTGCAGTTTTTGGGAAAGCAGGCTGAGCTTGTTGAAGGCATTGTGTGTTGGGATGTCTCCCTTGTGTCTCCTGATGGCCTCAGCCCCCAATTTTGCAAGAACTTCTGCATGTGCTTTAAGCACACAAGCAGCCCCAACAGAAGGTCTTTGTTGGGCTAAGATAGCAGACAACTGATGGAGACAGGCAGTAGTGAAAAAGATGCTATTTGAAGGTTGGTGACCTTTCTTGATGGGGGTCTGTACATTTTTAGGAGGCTAGGAGGAGCAGGACAGGGTCAGCATGCATTCAGAATGAATGGTGAGGAAGAAGAGGCAAGAAAATGCCAGCACAGAAAAGAGATGGTTAAAATGAGCTCTCACCCAGATCACAGAGAAAGACCCAGCAGGAGTCAAACCAGAGGTTTTATCTTTGTGTTCCCTGCTCAGATCACCTCTGTGCTATTCTCTCCTTCTCTCTTTCTTCACTGCCATTTTCCATTTGTTGCTGCAGTTTTACAGAAGCAAAGAATAAAAGTGTGTTGTGATTTTTTTTTTTATATATATTTTATTTTGCAAATAGGGTGTGTTAACTTCATACTTGCAGATAATTTCTATTTGTGGCTCTGCTATTTCCAGAGATAGGATATCCATCATTTCTGGAGATACATGCAAGCTGACATTTTCCATTAGACCAAAATGTAATTAGATTTACACACACCAAGCACAAGGTTATCGACCACAGAAACAAAAAGACATCGCATGAACAGGGAAGAACATCTGGGAGACACACCAATCCATCTAGGGACCAGCAGATACAAAACCTGAATAATAGATGGGCTAACATGGTGCTATCAGGGCCAATGTCCTGTCTGATTAAATCTACTTCATCAAGCATCATCAAGGACAAGATGTCCCCTTTGCCCATAGTTGGATGCATGATAAGAAAAATATATGTGACTTCTAACACATCGCTGAGTTGCTCTATGTCCCCCTGCATTTTGCAGCAAGTGGTAACAAAGAACCTTTATACTCTTGGCATCAAATTGGTTTGCAAGTACTCCAGTTTTAGTGATGCTAATTTGTTAGATATTGCCTCGAACTGGAAAATTTTCCGGCTAGCTCTCCTTTCCAGTCTGCTGTGCTGCCTGCCAGTGGACTGAGGACATGCTAAGTGTTGGGAGTGCTTAGGGTCACCTGCTGGTATGCACCCTTGAAGGCGTGTACTCATCTTCATGTTTTCATGTTTCGTGTTTGTACAGACACTAAATCTGGTCTCCCTGGAAGCCTCAGGCTGAGTCTGAAAAAACAGCATGGATTCACTCAGTGGGTCTGTGACCACTGATATTGGACCCACTGCATGGTCCCAGCCTCAGGCAAGGGCAGGCTTGGTTTGGGGGAAAGCAGCTCACGGACACACCTGCTGTCAGTGCAAACCGCAAGAAGAAAAACCAACCTCAAACTAGTTCAGGTTAGAGGGAGAGAAAATGAGTTATAAAAATCCATCAGCAGCTGCCTGAGGACTTTGCTAGCACATTTTACCTTGCCTGGGGAGCCCAAAAGAGGGATCTCTCTCTCTCTCTGCCTGCAACCTGGTGACTGACAGAGACTACGTCCGTGTTCAGCACATCTTGGACAAGACGAACTGGCAGGTAAATGGGAAATATTGGGTGAGACAAGAATTCAGTTTCTCCCATCGGTTCAGTTAATGGCTTTCATTTAGAGAGTGCGTGGAGAATATTACTCTCCATTAAGCTGCCACAGGTAGACGCAGACAGATGGTAAACCAGTTTCCTCAAAGCACTCTACCTGGAGACAAATCTCTGAGCCTGGCTGTCAGAGGAACCTGTCAGGCACATGAATGAGAGCCTGGGAAAGTCCCAGGAGCTGGCTTCAATGAACTCTGATCCTGGCGGGCCTGCAGGAGGTCCGCAGGGTGCGCAGGCTGAAGATGACTGCTCAGGAGCAGACACGTGCTGCAGTATAAGGGTGGAGAGAAATTCAGCCCAGAAGCTCTGCTCTTTCACTGCAGGGGACTGTGAGCTGGAAAATCCTCTGATGCTGAGTGTGTGTGGCTGCAGGGAGCAGGAGAGACCTCTCTGGGGGTCGGTACTACCTGCCCTGCCTTCTGTGCCGCAGGAGATGGTCAAGAGCCCTTTAATCCAGGATGTTCTTCTGGTCCATGTTGTGGGTGTTTAAACAACCTCAGAAAATTAGAAGCTGTATTGATCGGTGTCCCTGGCGCCTCTTAAAGCAATGATGTCTCAGTGGAGTGGGCAAGAAATTTGGGTTCAGAAGACCTGGCTCCACACCCTCTTTCTACTACAGGGTGAATTTGAAGAAATCACATCTGCTTTGCATGAAGGATGGGCGAAGAAGTACAGTGCACCTCTGCTGCTCTACTTTGATGTGTTGGCGATGGCCTGGAGCTACTTACACTGCGAGTCAGCCTGATGTAGAAAAAGGGTCACAGCTTCAACTTTTGTGCCTGGTCCCTTGGCTTCCCTCCTGCAATTCCCTCAGCATAGCCCAGGGCTAGCACAGGCTGTGTGGCAGAGGACTGAGGCACCACATGTAAGCATTTTCCCAGAAAAGGTCTCTTAGGATGTTGCTTGGGAGAGGAGAAAAGTTTTATCCAAGCTTTTCAAAACTGTCAGAAAAGGAAATTTTAAAAGGCTGGTGTCATATTCTCACCACCACACTGAACAAGGCTTCTTGGGTAGAAATGTTGTTTCCTCTTTAATTTTCTCTGAGTTGTTTTGCCCTGTCCTACTTAGTCAGTAAAATTGCATCAAGCACTTTTTAACAACTCCTCCTTCTCCAGCATGTGGTCATGTCTCCTGGGTGCGGCTTGTCCTTGCTGAGTTATCCTGGAGCAGGACAATGTTGAAAAGCTCCAGAAGGCCCTGTGAGGGTGTGTTGGGGGGGTTATATCAACACACTAAATAATGGATGCCTTGTGTGGGCAGGCAAAGCCAGGGCCAGAGATATGCCAGGCTTAATGAAGGAGGATTCAGGCTGGCATCGCAGATGCAAGCACTAGAACGGTCCACTTCAGATGTCTCGCAGCCCTTTGTGGCCCTACAGCTGCTTGGAGGGGTTTGACAAAAAGCTCTCAGACATTCCTAAGAAATGAGAGATGCTGCGTGGACACAAAGAAGGAGCTGTCGGAGGAGCTGAACTGGGCTGTAGGGTCACAAAGCAGGCGAAAGCCATGACAAGGGGGTGTCCTGTGCAGGATGGATGCTCAGAGAGGGCTTAAAGGATTGTTGTTAGAAAGCATGCTCCCTGTGGACACCCTTCTGCCATGTGACATCCATTTCTTCTGTCCATGAGATGATGGGTGGAGTAAGGAGAGCGATAATCTCTCTCTCTCGAGATGAAATAGGAAGATCCACCTTCAGAGGTTCACACCCCTCCGCTGCAAATGGCTCATTAAGAGTAAAACTCACCACCAT
The DNA here is from genome assembly GCA_034782735.1 of Sagittarius serpentarius. Lineage (NCBI taxonomy): Eukaryota > Metazoa > Chordata > Aves > Accipitriformes > Sagittariidae > Sagittarius > Sagittarius serpentarius. The sequence continues at coordinate 24,223,134 of JAVKLA010000026.1, forward strand.
CCCTGAAGGCTGGAGTTAGTCTCTATGTCATGTACCGGGACCAGCAGACAAGAAATTACTTCTGCCTTGGAGGTAGACATCAACTTGCTCTATAAAAGTCAAACCAAAGTCTCAAAGAGAGTTACTTGACAGGAGTGATAAGCTATCCGATTATTGCTGGCCAGGGCATCTCCAAGCTACTATCTTCCTTCGCTGCAGTATTCACCTCTTGCCTTTTGCCCAATGCCTAAGTTGTCAGTTCTCTGCTTTGCACCACCTTTCTTTCAGGATGACAAGGGTTTGTTACAACTAACACACCGCTGATAATGAGCAATGAGCGAAGGTTCCTCCACACATCTCCAGCTCTGGCTTTGTGTCCTTAGTAATGCCTTATACATCAAAAAAAAGAGGCCCTTAGCCAAAATGGGGAAGCGTGTCTGCAAAATGCTGAAATTTTTGCCTGAAGTGAGTTAATTTGAACGTACCATTTTCCCAGTGGAGACAAGACCTCATAGTATTTCTGTACTTCTTTCCCTCACCCATATTCATTACAGTGATGGCTCACTCTAGCATGTGGTGCTCTGAGCAATGGGGCTACCCGAACCTGCCTTCCTATGGGTCCACGCCTTATGGCTGATTCTCTAATGTCTAGTAAGGGTTGACGTTTTGCTACAGACTTTCCCTCTGGACAACTAGTAAAGGTTTTCTCCATTGACTATGAGCAGAAAATCTTTAGCTGTAGAATACCTCTGAAGTCTCCACCTTTCTGTCAAAAGTGATCGAAATTGGACAGCACGTTCAGAAATACCTGGGGGAAAAAAGAAGAGGACTGAATGGTTAGGCAGGCGAAGACAATTACAGGGAGGCAATCACAAAGGTAGCATGAGCACATAGTACTCATTTCCCTAGGAAACTAGGGCAAACAAGATTTTCACTGCTTTTGATTATGTCCTGCTGTGCATTGCCATCTTCAGTCTGCAAACATCAAAAAGCCACTCCTGTAGTAACCACAGACAACATCTGATGCTGAACAGGAGAAGATGAAATCCCCAGTAACAGAAGACCTATTTCTATCTAAACTTCCCAGGCAATAACACTAGAAAAGTGTTCTATAAAATGCATAAGACGATGAGAAGCTGAGAAAACACGTGCGATTTGAAAGTCCTGGTGGCTGAGGCAGCATCCTTAGGTGAGGTGGATGAGAGACTGAATGTCCAGCCCACCCCAAAATCAGGATTCCTGGTTAGCTTCTGAAATTTTAAGGTGTTATTTAACCTCAAGAAAGCGGCACAGTTCACCCAGGCTGTTTGTCACCGGTTTTGATTTGACCAACTTTGAGCTTTGTAAATTCAGGTACTTGGGCAGCTCTCTCATAAGAATGACATGTGTGAAGATCCTTCCTCCATCAGCCGAGGCACCAGTAGCTGGGATGAGAGTGCCTAAAATAGCCACCACCCTTGTTGATACACTGAGAACCAACCCTGGTGTCTTCTGGAAACGTATCGGATCTGTCACACAGCAAGTCAAATCGTTGCAAACTCGCCTACCTAGGGCTGAAGGAATCCTCTTCAGCTGGAAACAGGTTGGTGCAAGTAACATGCATCCATCTTGTTCAAACAAAACCGTTTGAGACAGCAGCGAAGACAAAGCAATCAAAGCCACTCTCAACAGTGCCAATAGTTGTAATCCTAGTCTAGAAGTGTGCTGAAGCTGTGCCTTGCTTGACTGTCTATTGCTCCATGTTGATTATTCAGGGGCAGCGGTGGGGAAGGTGTTAATAGCCACCTTAGTCCCATAGATGCTGTGGGCTACAGGGAACATCACGCACTAGCTGTACCAGGCTGGGAGGACCACCAGGCTCAGAATACATGGAGGGCGTTTTGCTGCAGAGTAAAAACTTTGTTTCCTGGCTTTCCTGATGTAAACATATCGCCATCATTAAAAATAATCACTGATTGTGCCAGTTTCTAATTGAACACAAGACAACTTGATGTGCAAAATAGGATAAGAACATACTGGCAGACAATCTAAAAAGACAAAAGCGAGGATTGTGAGGGTTCATTTGGGGATGTGATGGTCTAGAAGGTGGTCAGAACCTAGTTTGACTAGTCATCTGCCAGTCACACTAAGACGTCATTTTTGATTGCAGCTGAAGACACGCCTGCTCACGATTTCTTTCCTACCATGTTAGCCCTACTCATTTTAAAGTATGAACCGCATTGTGGAGTCAGACTCATAAAGGAAGCCAATAATTAACAAAATCATTGCTACATCTGTTAACCACAGATTGATCCTTCCAGGTCTTGGCAATTACCCACCAGGGTCATATCTGCCCATACTATTTCATTTTGGCAGAATTTTCAGACACAACTGCTGTGACACAGAATGACACACACTGGCTGGAACGACAGCTCTTAGGACATTGCATTCATCAGTCATAAGTTTTTATCCCAGCTAAACACAGTTAATTTCTTAATATTATAGTAGCGACTTGGACAACAAAGTCTGTGAATTAGAGAACTCTGAAAACTTGGAATAAAATGCAGAAATGTTTTTTCTGGGTCAAACAGTGTCCTTTCTCTGATGTGTCATGTTGAGAACCTGTAGGAAAAGGTGTAATGGACAAAGACAAAGTGAATCTTTCCTAACAGACCTTCTCAGCTTTTAGTAGCAAGCAACTTAGCGATCTCCTGAGCTAGAGCTTGAATATGGGCTACACTTTCTGCGCAGCTGCCATGGACATACATTTTTTTGGATGCCATCTAGAAGCAAATTTCCATGCACCAAGTGAAAAAGAAACATGCTGTTCCTGCTTGTTTTAAACCTGACACCAGGAACTTCTTCAGAAGTTCTTTCGTCACCGAACAGTGAATAACCCTCCCTTTCTATGCACTGCTTACAGTTGTACAGGTCATAATTCAAAAAGCAGCCCAGGTGGATAAATTCACCTGCAAATTACCTAATTGGGATTTTGGTAACTCTTTTCCCCTCTAAATGATTGTTGTTATTTACATTTTGATTTTGGTTTCAAATCAGCTTCATCCGACTTGGCAAAAGCTTCTGCTGTGCTTAGTTTCCAAGGAAATATTTGGGTCAAACATAGCAACCAGAAGCTGCTGTTATTATTATTTAGCAAATAGTCCAAACCTTTGCTCTCCATCCAAGCATCCTTCAGACTTTGAAGAGTTCGGAAATCTAATCCCACACTAAAGCTTTGCAAACAATCCCTCTCTTTATAATGGGCCAAGCCACAAAGCCAAATCCAATCATGCTGAACCTTCGCGTTGCTCAATACTTGATGCGAGCTCCAATTGCTGCCGTGTGTTTCCATCTCTGTTATTCGTTACTGCTGTTATGCTGTACCTCCTTCTCCCTGTATCTGTAGGAAAATGCATCAGACCAAAACCAATGAGGCTTTCTAATGCTGTTGATGGTGTTATTGCAGAACTGTATCCATTAGGTACCTTGAGGCTTATTAGAAGCATCTGGGAAGTTATCCATCAAGGGTGTTGACAAAGACCCCTGAGATTTCACCCTTTTCCTCTCAGACAAGCCTCTTTTAATTTTCTTTTGGGTAAACAGCTCCAATACACCTCTGCTTCATCTCTAGCCAAAATATCACACATGAGGTAAACATACCCTGTTTATATTCAAAATTTTGCTTGGCTTTTTGTTTTTGTTTTGTTTTGTTTTCCCTCCAGAATTGCACAATAAAAATTTAATGATCCTCTGCATATATTATAGACATATATGGAGATCTATGCTGCTTAAAAGTTAAGCGTAAGTGTTCAGTTCATAACAAATTGCTGCAGAGGTTTACACTGCCCGTAAAACAACACTCAGCGTGGGGCAATGGTAGCCAGGAGGAGGCACTTACCTTTTGCTGTTTAGGGATGTGACCCACTTTAACCAACATTAAATGGAAATCCAACCATTGATACAGGCAAAGGGGTGAATTAAAAAACATAATCAGTGCCGTGTTCCTACGTATGTGCATGTCCTTGATTCTTTCTGCCTTCTTGCTCTATGACTTTCTAGTTCTTGTGCCTTTTGGGCTTTTCTGCTAAAGGCTTTGAGTTTTCTGTAGGCTTCTGGGAAGCTGTGACATCTTGTTGGTTTTCCATTAAACTCTCTGGACTATGTGGCTTCATCTGTTCTGCTAAGGAACGTTCTCTAGCTCTGGGGCCAAATAATACTGCTCAGACTGTGTCCATATAGCTTATTTCACTCACCCCAGAACTGAGTGGTCTCCTCCATGCTCCCTAATGGGAATAGCCTGAGGCCTGTGCTCTCCTCCAGACTTCTGGGGCATTGTCTCATCTCTGTCCGCTGGCAAGAGACAACACATCACCAACTCATGTTGACACTGAAACGGACTGGACAACTGCACAACTGTGCTAGAGACCATACCCTGGCATGGATTATTCTGCTGGGATAGATGTATACCACACCTGCTGTAGCTGTATGAGCTGGATGAACTCAGAATGTTAGCCAGGGGTCCTTCCAGTCAAATGTTCCTCTAATTTTACCTAAAGAAGTTTAGTTATCGATGCACAGCTGAGTCTTAAAAGGGCAGTACCAGATTCTGATATCCATTACTTTAGAGCAAATCTGGGAAAACTGTCCTGACCAGCTAGCTGAGGGCACAGTTTGCCATGGGAGCAGATCAAACAACTAAGTCTGAGGTACATAGAGTGGTTAATTGCTCTACAGCTGATTCAGAGCTGGCATTTGGCCCCCATGGGGAGCTGACAGCAAACATGGAGCTGGACTGCTCTCGGCAGCAGGTGACACTGGGATGGGTAGGTGAATGCTGGCATGGACCTTGCTATTCAGGACGGCTGCTCTTGGCGTCACTCTCTACCTCCACAGCGGCAGTGACTTTGGCACTCCACCTACCTTGAGGACAGCACCTTACCTGTAACTCTGCAACCTTACAGGGGTAATCTGCAGCAATTCAATGTTACTGAGAAAGAGCTTCCTTTGGCAAAGGCCCTAAAAGATGCCACAGCTTGGAAGAGAGATGGTCAACAGAAGATGACTTACCCTTTGGCACCCAAACCATCACGCTGTGGCATTGATTGAGGCTAATTCAGGACGGTAAGTAGACAAAAGTCATCAAGACCAACTGTTGAAGTCAGCTTCTCAAAGTATAGCCATCAGTTATCTGTGGCAGCAAGACTGTCAAGGCAAACAAGATGGCAATGCCAGAACAGCCACCTATCCCCCTTTTCCAGCTCTCTTCCTGCCTTCTTCCCATATTTCCTACATCCAGAGCATGCCGTGTTCTAGCTCTTAACCAAACTTCAGTTTTGCTGGGAAGCCTGAGCCACAATCTGTCTTTGATGCCTCCCAAAAGACCCAGAGACCTCAGCCTGATGTGTTTGGCTTCACGCATCACATTCATGTAGCACAGAAGTCTAAGCCAACATTGCCGAGCTCCAGGCTGTACAGTTTGTGAAGACGTTTAGTTTCGTTCACCATAGAGCTATTCCTCTGTCCCAGTCTCCCTCTGAACTAAACTAGCAGTGTCACTAAGCTAAATGAGTTTAAATACACAGCTTTTTGAGACTGCGATGGCGCAAACTGAAATCTGGCTAGCAACAAACTTTACCCTCCTTCATTACTACGCCTCGTCTTTGCTTAGTCACTGCTTGGTGTCAAGGGTTCGTTTCTCTGGAACAACACGTCTTCTGCCCTGAAACAAAGCTTCCTTGTGAAGAGACGGACGCTGTGAACAGAGACGCCCGCCCAGCTGGAGGGTTCAGCTCCGGGGGTGAGGGCTGGACAAGTTCTGTGCAGAACAGACGCTTTAATACGGTCCTCTCTCCTACTGCAAAAGTTAACTCCCTGCAAAGCATAACCCTTTCTGTATTTCTTGCTGGGAGCTCCTTTAGCATCAGCACGGATGTCCACTCAGGGGAATTATTTGCTTTTCCTCTATTTATCTGTTTTTCTGCCAGACAACGAAATAATAGGGGTTAGCACTCCCGTCCTTGACTGGTTGTTTATAACAAGCCAGTTCCAGCTAAACAAACTCTGGAGGAGATGTGTATATTTTGCAAGACCTCAGAAATAAAGAATGCTGACAAAGATACATAAAACCCTTGCGGGAGACTGTACCCTTGGCCAGGGAGGGGTGACTACATTTTACGCTCTGTTCCTGGACAAACGCGTGGCGGGACCATCAGTGAATAAAGACCTACGTATAAACAGCGAGCAGGATATACAAATGCATTTCCATTATCATTTCGACTTGACTCCATCTACCCATAATTCAATGGCTCCTGTTGCTATAGCAATGGAGTGCCTCACCATTTTCATGTATTTTTCTTCACAACACCCCTGTGTTGAGGAGTTATTGTCTGCACCTTACAGATGGGGAAATGAGGCACAGCAGGAGGGGTTTTAATCCCCCTCTTTTAGCACCTAATTGAAGCAGTGGGTTCATTTTGACACCCCGGCTCACGGCAAGGAGGGAGCTAGACACCAGCACCCCAACCCTGACATGTCCCAGTGTCTCCCCGCTCGGGAGACGCGGGAATTGCAGATGTAAGGTGTTTTACCAGTTAAAGGGAGTCTAAGTACAGTGCTGAGAGACAGAAAATCTTGGCCAGAGGATGCTAGGAGATCGCCGGAAGACCACAAAGTTGAATACTGAGCCAAAGCAACCCCTCTTACCACATCCCTGCTTGTTCAGATACAGTGGTACCCGCATGCCTGTGTATACTTAGACCTGGAGGCACCATCTCAGGGGGATTAACTTGCGGTGACATCCCTCCTGTTAGCTCCCATCCCCTCAGTCTGGGGTGCAGTGGGAAGTTCCTTTTAAACCCTCTCTTTCTGGGCAGCCGTCCCATCTCAGCCCCTCGCTGTAGCGCAGTAACACCGATTACCACGCACACACAGGGCCCGCAGCTTTGAAAGGACAAGACAATGCACTGTATGAGCAGGAAGTTAAACTACTTCCCTCAGTGTCCAACCCCGTGCCATCCCAAACTCAGTAATTAGCATGTTCCCCCCTCTTTTTTTTTTTTTCCTCCACAGTGGTTTTCATAAAATCTGAAGGTGATCCTCCTGGAACGTAGCCGGGCTGCTCACAGCTGTAATTTGCAGAAAGAACATCTCGTTTATACCCCTGGTCCTGGGAATTTAGTATTTCTGTTGGGATATGAGGACTGTGGCTGGTCACTCTGCCTGGCAGGATGGCAGGCTGAGCATCCCCATGCACGGGGACCCACAGGCTTTGCCATGTCCCATCTGTGCTGTGGGCACAGCACAGGGAGGACCATCCAGAGCTGAGCCATCTCTCTCTGGTTTTCCCCTTTGCGCCTGTGCTAGTCTGCTCTCTTCTTGCACCTCCGTGCTTGTCCGCTGCATTTGACCACACTCCTCCTACGTGGTTTTCCGCTCTAACCAGTTTCTCTCCCATCCCACCCTTCCCAGTCCCAATCCTCACTGGGGATGCCAATTACAGTGCTGACGACATGGACGTCCGTCCACTAGCCACTGGATGGAGACCACCGGTCTGCTCCACAAAGGCTGTCATCTGCTGGTGCTGTTTAATTTGCACTGAGCTGATGTGCCACTCGACCATCAGTTTGCAGGCACACAGGACACTTCAAGGCTCCCGAGAGGTTTGGGCATCTTAGCCACTGGCCTGGATCTTGCCTCTTAAACAGGCTGGAAGAGGGGAAGGAGCACATCTGGGTTCAGACCAGCCACCCATGCAGGGACACCTAGTACAGTTTGAGATGCCCTGGAGTATCTGAGACATCTGCATGGTGCTGATGATAGGTATGACACAGCCTATGGGAGACCCCTGCCTTTTTTGAAGTCAATAGGACACCAGGTGGAAAACCTTGGGGACCTCAGAGGGCATTAGGGAGCCAGGTAGGGCTGATTGGTGTGACCACAGTTGGGTATTTAATGGAACAGGAGATGGTCTCAGGCATTGCAGCTCTGGCAGAGCATGCAACTCCTGAGGCATGTATGACACCACACTGACGTGTTAGACCCAGAGGACATCATATATGTCATTATCTACCTGGGGGTGCAGTTGAATGGAGCTATTCAGCTGCTCAAGTGTTTTAGAGGGAGCTGAGTTACTTTCCAGGCTCCTTGATGGCTCCAATAACACTAACTGCCACAGGAGCTTGGGTACCTGGGGACACGGAAACACGTCCTGGTATCAGTTGGAGGGCTCAGACCCACACCAGTGGTGCCACAGGGGATGCGTCTGCCACCAGGCACAGCTGGGAGGGAATTTCTTACAGCTGAAGGGCTGGGCTGGAGGGAAAGGAAGTTTCAAAGGATGTCAGGAAAGGAGGGACAAACTCAAAGTCCAAGGCATTTTAGGAGGACCCAGCTTCTCACCCAATGTCCATTGCTGTTCATCCAGAGAGACCACTCTCTGGGCCAGCCCCCAGCCCTGCTGCTAGGGTGCTGGGTCACTCAGCTGCCCCAGTTTTACAGCAGGGACTTCACATCGCCATCCGCAATGTCTTGGCCGCACTGCCCTGGAGAGGACAGCCTTTCTTTCCCTCTCCCAATGCAGCAGGGTAGCGGATCTACCACAGGCTCCACTGCTATCCAACACAGAGCAGCGTGCGAGAGACACAGCACACCAGGCAGGCAACACCATCCTCCCCCCAGCCACCGGGTCCGAGCATCACTTTAATCATGGCTGAGGGCATTCCCATTCCCTGGAGGAATGAGCTGGGTGTTTTTCAGGCATCATGCTTCATTAAGTGTTTTTATAGCATTACTTTGCAGCTGCAGGGTGCAGTAAGCGTGGGGCTGCAGCTCTGACTTGCTCATTAGCGCAAGGACTCTTACACACATGGCTCGATGAGACCCGGTGATCATCTGGGCAGGAAAAAACTCAGAATAACATAAAATTAGGAGTGGTTGTAAGTCTGGCATTTGGGGAGTCCTCTGAACTGTCTGTCATCCTCAGATGTTCACCATGAGGGAAACTTAATTAAAATGAGGTGTTGAGAGGTTGCTACTCTTCTCTCCAGAGCAGCTTACTGCTTAATTGGAGAAAAAAACTGTGCTCAGTGCAGTGGCTTAGTGGAACAACCAAGGCTCTTTTGCACAGGAGGTCATATGAAAAGAAAGGCTGAGGGCAGTGAAATATATTTTACCTGCACTGATTTCAGCCTGCTCTAAGGATCAAAATGCTGCTGGTGACAGTTTAGTCCAGATGATGAACTGAAAAATTACACTTGCACTTGGTAAAATGTGTGGCTGGGAGGACAGAAACCCCCTCCCTTGTCGTGCTCTCCTGTTTTGCTTGCAAGTGCTTGTGTCCTGCAGAAATCTCTTTCCTGGAAAAAAAAAACCACAAACAACCCTCTGACAGACCAGATGCTGATGCATCGTGTCTGTTCCCCAGGGGGCTGACTTTGGTGGGATTTGGGCATGAGTGGGGGATTACAGGGCAGCCCAGGGACCAAGCTAATCCAGTGGAGTTGCTTTCCAGCCTAACCAGTTGGAAAAATATGCAGGCTACCAGCAAGCGAGCGCTCTCTCGTGGGCTACGCGGGGCATGAGCAGAGCATGTGTCAGCTACGTTGGCTCAGAGGTGATTAATAAAGAAAATAAAGACTGTGGAAGAAAGACATGACATAAGCCAGCACAGCAGTAAAGTGCAACCAGATGTCAGGTTGTTTTGATCTTCTCCTTGAAGAACCAAGGAAGAGGGAAGGCAAATAAGCCCCCCAGTGTCAGAGCCACTTTTGGCACCCGCTGTGCTGCTTGAGGCCAGCTGAGATGAAAGGGAAGATCCAACGTACCACATGCCCCTGGCTGGGTGCTGTGAACTGCAGTAGCATGTAGGACAGCTCGCCGCAAGGCACAGACGTGCTGGGTTTGCTCTAACTTCCCCCATGTCGGGGCTTTGGCAAAGCAGCCAGCACCTGAGGATGGCAGCAGGATCAGGAAACTTTGGGTGGGTGTTTTTCCACCCACAGTGGTGAGAAGGTGATGAACACATGGAGGAAGAAGGAACAAAGATGATGGATGGGAAGAAGAGCCTGTTAATTGGTACATGATGGGTTGCTCAAGGCTGACTCATGTCTCTCCTTTTAAAGTCTTGCAGCCATGCTTCTTATCTTTGCTGTGTGGGAGAAATGTTTTGCCTATGGTCTTACAAAAAGCCTGTGACAAAGCAGGAAACCCTGAAACCAGTTCTCCCACCCCTTGGAGTACCCTCCACCTCTTTGGACCTGCCTTCGTTACCGTGAAGAACGTGCAAGTTACTCTGCTTGCATCGCACCCACATACCCATCTCTGTTGCATCTCATGGCACAGGAGCTTTCAGAAACTAGAATCGCCACCAGAAAACCCCAGGAAGACAGCTGGAGCCTTTTCCAGCCCAGGTCCCATACATGGAGCTGAGCTAATGTGCGAAATGTTGGTTCTTACAGTTAGGCGTATCCTTAAGTACTTCACTATATTGAGGTTCGTGCCGGTCCAGAAGAACTCCTCCTTGACCTTTCCGCTCAAAGGTTAATGCTCAGATGTTAGGATAGAACCAGAACCAGAGTTTGATACTGCTGTGGATGAGCATCTTCACTCTGTCAGCTGAGTACCTGATGGCGTATTTACGCTACTCCTTGAGATCCTCCCTGCCACTCAGCCAGATATGAAATCTTTCGGCAGATCCTCATCTAAACAGTCTAGTGCTCAGGAAAAAGCTTAAATTGCTCCATATGGGGTAAAACGTGGCTTGCACATATGTCTATGGTCTTAGGGAAGAAGCAGAAGTGACAGGTCCTTGCTGCACCTGCTGCATTAGGTACTCGGTATTTCAGTCACTCACAGTGATGCTGATCCAGATGCAGGCTTGGAAGCGTTTCGTGCTCTTTAAAACACAGGAGAAGGTAATGCCAGCTCCGGTATCTTATTGTATAAGACTACATGGTCTGCTTTAGAGACAGCTGAAGAAGGTAAAGTGATAGAAGAAAGGAGGCAACGACTGTGTCCCTTTTTCACAGCACAAAGCCGGCAGTGCTAGTAGGAAAAGGCAAGCTGCCCTCCCCGTTGCCTTGCCCCTACTAAATCCATCTGAGCAGGAGGCAGTCCTAGAACCTGGAGAAGTGGTTTCTCACCAGACCTCTCTGTTTTGCACGCCTTCGAGCACTGCAAGTCTCACAGAGACAGTCTGACAACGATCTGAGAGGTCAAAGGAGACCTGGCCTGTCCAGGGTTGGAGTCTGGGCTCAGATCAGATGTGGGACTTCTTGGTCTCCCATGGGGAGCAAAGACCAAAGAAGCTGGATCCATGGAAAGTCAGGACTAGCCCATCAGAGCCAAGGACAGTTTAGGAAGGAGCTTTCGTGACCCACCTCTGATAAATCTCCCTGCAGCTCTCTCTTACAGATCCCTGCAGACATTCGTGCAGCCTGGCCTGGCCACAGGCAAGCCAGGTGGTTCCCGGGGCAGCAGATTTGCTGCTTCCCCAGACCGGGATGTTGCTCTTGCCTTTTTGTCCCATGGCTCTTGAGCATCCAAGATTTCCAGTCTGGCTCGCAGAGCTCTCGGCGATAACTACCCGTGCCTCGTGTCTGCTACCCATCCACAGCCGCGCTGGAGCTAACAGAGCAACACACAGTCAGCCTGAGAGGCTTATCATTATCAGCTTAGGAGATGTAGGTCTTCAGGGAATTTTAATCAGCAGAGACACTTTCACACCCGAAGAGACAAAGCTATTACCAATTCCCTTAAATGGGCACCAGAAGAGATGAGCTGCAGCTCTTGGGACTCTTCCTCTGTTCATCCCAGCCGAAATAAACTGCTCCACGAACCGCAGCAATGCCATGCTGGTGCCCGACTGCTAATGCTCCGGCTCTTCAGCAACAGATGTACTTTGAAAATTAAATTTCTCTGAAGGATTTCCGTTTCCATGAGGAACATGCTGTTTATTTCTCTCATGGCTCTGGAAGGGACCCTTCGAGATGGCCACCCTGAAAAGCTGTACCAGGACACAGCAGGCTACTGCTATTTAAGAATGCTCGTCTGTCTTCTGGGTCAGCGCTTATTTTCACTGGTAGTTTTGATCTGTTTTTTCCTCTCCCTCTCTCTGAGGGCATGCCGCACTTGCCCTGCTGTAGCATACCATGCTGTGCAGCAACAGATAATGGAGACTTAGCGAGGTGTTAGCCTGGATGTGCGTGTTTCACATGAAGGGATTAATGTCTGGGGGCTTGTTTGGGACTCCTGCAGACTTCGGGTTTGAAATATGGCAATGTTTACACTGGGATTTATCCTTTGTCTTGCTTCCGTCAATGTCTTCATTAAATAATTCCTTTAAAAAAAAATAGTCACATGGTTCATATGAAGATAGATAAGAGCAATTGATTATTTTATCCCCCCCCTCCCCCTTCTATGGTTAGCTGAATTGCAGGTATTGTTGGTTATTTGATGGCTGGGTGGCAGTTAGGAGTGATTGTTTCTATACCCCCAGGAGGCAAAGAAAAAGAGACATTGGGGATGCTTTGCTCTGTTATCTCTGGTCTTAGCTTTACTGAAGAGTTAAAGCATGTATTTAACAGATGTGTCACTCTAGCTGGGTTATCTGAGTTTGAGTAGCACTGCAAAATAGCCATCTGCAACAGTCCGTGTGGTTCAAATGTCCCTTGGCAATAGTCATCTCAAGGGTTGTCTTTATGAATGACAATTAAAGGGCATTAAAAAGTAGGTGTGCTCTGAAACTGGGTACGTTGACCCTTGTTAAGTTTTGTGCAAGCTCTGGAAACGAAGTGAAATCAAAATATTTCCTTCAGAGGGGGTCCTCAGAAAGGCTTTAAATACAGTTTTAAAAACCTCCAGTAGAAATTCCTACAGATTATCTTTTCTGCCAGTCTAAACCAGTCTAATTCCCATTAAAAGCAGGGCACGGAGAGGAGTAGTGGGAAGGCTTTGGCAGACCATGGGCTTTCCATGGGAAAGGGCTTTGCAGGGAGTCAGCAGAGCCAGACTGCAGCCAGGCGGTGACTCTCCTGCCACACTGCAATGCAAAGCTGCAGCCAGACACTGCCAGAGCAGCCCGGAGGATAGAGAGATATATACTGGCATATATATCTATATATCTATATATATGTAAAACTGAAGCAGGAGAGATGAAGCCTTCAGATTGCTGAAGGCTGCTGACTGCTAAGACCTTCCAGCTACCCAGGAAAGTTCATACCTAACTCATGTTCCATATTAATCAATTTATTTATTTATTTATTTATTTTCTGTAACTCCCCATTATGGATGAAGTGGTGTTAGAAAATGGGGGTATAAGAAATTATTGCAGATGCTGCTGGTAAATTAATAAAGTGTGTTGCAACAGGAGAGCTCTTACATAGTAGAAGCTGGGTGTCGGGGAGCCCAGATGCTGTCAGACATGTCATGGACGTGCAGCTCAGAGCCCAGGGTGGTTCCTTTCTCTCCTCCTGTATGATCTTCTGTGTAACATCTGGTAGGCCACGCAGAGACCCTGCCTTAAAAATGCTGACCTAAGTCCTACATGGTGGAAGTCCACAGTTACAACAGCGGGAACATACCTCTTGGACCTTGTTTCATCCCATACTAAAAATAACATAAAGCTTTGGGTCTAGCACACGCATTTCTTATGCAGCCTAGGCTAGATAGCTCAACTTCCTAAGAAGTCCTCAGTTTCTAAACCTTTGAATGGTGCTAATGCTGCTGTTCTACCACCACTTATTAGCTAGATGTTTGGGTAGCCTGATAACAGGGGACAAAGATACATATTGTTATAGGCAAGGTGAGAGCTGCAGGAAGGTATAGCATCAGTGCTGTCCAGTATGTATGGACTCTGCTGTAGTTCAGTATCCAAGTTAATGTCTCTCCAGCAAACATTTGAAAACTCGGATGTTTAGATAAGGTTGTAAAACTGGCTATTTTCTCCAGGCTGCCAAAGATGCCAGTAGCTAGGAGAGACCTATTGGGACAGGAGATGTTTGGCGAATATTTCCTCCATGGGGTTTATAAAACCTTGGTGTAAAGGAAATGCAACTCTGCGTCATGTTCGAGCTTTATTTTAGGGAGCAATGCCATTTATCAGATCTGGCAGGATCTGATGAATGCTTCAGTGAAGTTGTGGTGTTGTGGGAAGGTTTGCAACATAGCATAGGGTAAGTCATCATGCACAACATCAGCCAGCCATTCATAAGTCAGTTGACGCATTTGGAAGTCTTGTTACCATTCACTGTGAAAAGAGTTGGCCAAAACCCATCATTCTTTGTCTGCCAGAAGATTTAGTGTGATTTTTTTTTTTTTTGCTGCACTGCGATGAAGATAGATATTTATTTTTTAAATATCCAAGGAACTGCAAGCTTCCTGAACTCTACAAGTGCAGGGTGGGTTTGCTGTTCCCCTCAGGTTTTCTGCTAAGGCCATCAATGAAATTGTCATTGTCGCTGAGCTGCTGTGGCTGGTTTCCAGGCTTCTCCATGCAGGCCAGGCTTGCAATGCATGTAACAAACACTCATCTGCTTTCAGCTTCCCTGCCCATAAGACAGACCTGCTTGATATCTTTATTCCCAGATAAGACACCCAGCAATTACTACTGTCTCCAGACATAGATCCAGACTTGTGAAGTTTTTTTGAATCTGACACATTTAAAGAAAAACCTTTTAGACAAGTTGGGCAAATGCTTTTTCAATTAACACCACATGAGACACTCCATCTCCTGCAGTACCTGGCTTTAACTTGCTTATTAAAAGTCCAGCCTTGCTAAGCCTCACGTAAAGAAAATGATGAACAGTAGTCACTTCTTAGGTTGAATCATAGCTGGATTCTAAGAGGTCTGGAAGAGTCCCCTGGAAGAGCAGCTTTTCTCTATGTGTTGCTATATAATGAGCTTCTGGAGATGAGGCTGTCAAATTAAACACTCAGGTTTTGATGCCTAAATAAATACACTTACAAATACCTCATCCGGTGTCATGAGACTGTTTCCTGCCAGCTCTAATATTGACTATCCAAACTACCTGCAACATCATATATTCCACCAATGCCACTGCCAGAGACTTCAGATCTCACAGGCTACAAAATCAGCTTCCAAGAAAATCAAATAAATCTAGCCATTTTGGGAAAGAAGTGGACTCACTTGAACTTGACTCTACAGGAATCTGCTCTGATGCGAACCAGATAATCTGGAGAAAAAGGGATTCCACGTGCTGGACTGCAACTTGAAAACAGGATAATGTAGCACAGCAGGACACTCCCTCCAAAAAAAACCCCAGCCCCACCAAAACCATGGGACATCAAACCCTTCTGTGCTGCATGGCCAAGAAACTGGCGTCAGATTGGGTTGACATCAAGCGAACTCAAAGTCACGGAAAGGACAAAACGGAAAGGAACTTGTAAAGAATCAAAGGATGGAGGTTAACTAATGCCAGTGAGGCTGGAGCGATAATAAATCTTGTCAGTCTGACTTTACATCATTTTTGTGATCGAGTCACAAGTCTGGCATGTAAAGGCAAGCGGTGATGTTGTCTTCTTAAATGCCTCCAAGTTGTCATCCTACTGAAAGACGATATTGAGAGAGAAAGTTAGCGCTACATAGTCGGCATGTTCACATCATAAAGAAAATAAAAAATGATTAACTGATATTTTGAAATAAAATAGTAGATGAGGAGCCTCCTTCGGTAGTGTTTTCTAGTGAGGCCTCTGGGATCTTTTTTTTTTCCCAGTGCTGTTCAATAACTGTATCACATTATCTGGAAGAAACAGAGAAATCATTATTCATAAAACTTGCAGATTGGTCTGGACCTCTCATTAAATGGACATATTTGAAAAGTATCCACTAAACCAAAACCAGACGGGTTTGTATACATCTGGGAACAAAGAATTCATACCACACTTCCAAAGCAGAGGTTTGCATTACGGAAAGCAGAGGTGGGCTTGAAAGCAGTGATGCTGCAACTGTGTTCATCTGAGCTATAGAATTAAAGTGGAGAAAAGTCAAATTTGTGATAAAAAATGCCATCACCTCTACATTCAGCATTAAGGAGTGAGGCTCATTAATGGCTACTGCTTTTAATTTAGCAAAGAGAAGGAAAATTAAAAACGAGTGTTAAAAGAGCGTTGCAAGGATGAAATCCTGAAAACATGCACTACGGCAGAAGCCTTAAGGAGCTGTTTATTTATTTTACTCAGAGGATGACTAGGACGTGAGCTAATTATGGTGTGCAAATGTCTACAGGGAGGTGACATTTACCGTGCTTCCCGGTTTTTTGTTTCTCAGGCAAAGGCAGAGTGAGAGCCAGTTTCAGGAAGCTGAAGTCAGACACACTAGATGTTAAGTGGGTATTTTTAATTTTGACGGTAATTAACAGTTGGAATAATAGACGTGGGAACCTGGTAGATCCTCCAAGGCTGGAGCTTTTAATTAAGGCTCGGAGGACGTGAAGAAAGGCTAACGTGAGCATTGCCATGCTGCTTTCCCTCGATTTTTTCTATAATCAGTGGAGATATGAGACTTTTCTGCAGGGAGAGCCAGAACAGGAGGCAAGCCTTTTCCCTGTCTCTCTCTCCTGGCCGCAGAGGGCTTCCAGAGAAATCACCTTTATTCAGCCGTACCCTCTGGCATAATTCCTTACAAAACACGTTTTATTTCCAGGATGCTTGAAGAGCTCAGAGCAGCAGCAGCAGCTCCTGGGAGGCTGTTTGGCCAGGCTGATGTGGGAGGTCAGACTGAGAGAGTAGAGCACCCTCTTCTGCTCTAAAAATTTAAAGCAAAGCGACGCAGCTGTGGCTTAACCTTCCCATGGGAAAGGTTATGGCTGTAGGAAGGCGTGCATCTCAGTTCGGTGAGTACGGGAGGGTGTTGGGAATCGATCCGATGGTGTGCAAATAACACAGCGCTGCAAACAAACCTTCGCCCTGTGATGTGGTTGTTGCAGTAACGATGAGCTCAAGGTGTGAGAAAAAAGCCAGGTTTGGAGGCATACGCAAGGTTTTAAACGTTAATGTTAATTCCAGCCAGGTGAGTGACCTTAATAACACTTTTTTTTTTTTTTTTTTGCCTCAGCTGCTTGATTTACCTTGCTTGTTTATTAGTGAGGCAAATCAGGCAGTGCCGGGACCTGAGCTTGTTTTGCAAAAGTCGGCGTGTTATCCCCAGTCCTGGATTCTCTAAGCATGGGACGGATGTGGCAGAGCTATTTGGGATAACCAGCTTTTCCTATGCCACTGTTACTACTTGATTGCAGGAGGGTCTTTTCTTTCTCTGGCAAACAAGAAGCAGAATAAAAGGGAGCAAGTGATAAAAGTTTCAACCCACTTGGCTGTAAAAAATATGAATTGTTAAGGGTCACAGTAATTATGCTGATAAATAGCCCTCCAAGTGGATTACTTTTTCATCTTTCATTGTTGGGTGCCTGACCCACATTTTTTTCAACAGAGGAGATTTTAAGGCTATAAACATTCTCTAGAAAGGAATCACTGGAGTGTTGCAGCTACTTCAAGAGATTTGGAAACTGCTGACCCTGAGTGAAATTAAACTGCAGTACCATTGTCAATACTGAAAGAAATGAGACAGCAGTGACCATATGATATATGGATAGAGATGTAGGTATATTTGTATATCAATAAATCAAACTTTTAAGTTCAGTTCAAAAAATCAGACTCCTAGCTGCAAAAACTTTATTTAATGTCATGCTTTGATCAAAACCCAGTGGCAAAACCTAATGCACCAGTAGCACACAAAGCAACGTTCTCAGTTTAGGCTTGACATTAGCGTGTCTTTTAGGCACTTTCCAAATGCGAAGTAATTTGGTAATTCCTGATAACCATCTTGAGTTGTACCAGTCCTCAATGAAGCATGTGTCCAGGAACCTTCCTGGATCTGGGCCGTGTAAGGAAATCAATGAATGGAAGGAAATGAATCAAATGAAGGGAGAAAGCTGCTCTCCCCACTGCATTTGAAAGACTTTGTGGCTTCCCATAATCATCAGTCATGAAGAGAGAACTTCTCCTGAACACACACCAATGAGACGTGTATAATTTATATGATGTATTTGAAGTTAATACTGCTAAAAGGTTGAATTACAAATGTTTCCCCCTAGACCACAGACGCTGGTCCTGTGACCTCCGTTAAATTATTGCAAGGGACTTCTTAGCTAGGACAGGCGTGGAGCTATTCCAGGTCTTTCCAGGATGACAGTTTTATTGCCAGGTCCACCGAGGAAGGAAGGCGTACGGGAGTGTGGGGCGGGTTACTGGAGGGCTCAGCTGTAGGGATGTATCTAGAGGACTCAGGGAAATAACCAAGAACATTTTGACACAAGTATAAAAATTTCTGTGTGTGTCGTGATGGGTACAAGGAAGAAATGGGGAAAAGGGGAACGTAACACATCAGCAGGATGGTAGAGCCCGAAATCAAATATTCTGCTTACCCCAAACCTAAAATAGCTCTTGTGCCTGCTGCTTACAGGGCAGAAGAGGAGCTATCCCTGCTGCGGTGCAGAGAGACTTAAGGAGCTGTTCTGCAGGGGCAGATCCCAGGAGCTAAATCCCACTAATCCAAGGGCAGAGCTTTAAGATGCCATCTCTACAATTACTAAGTTAGACATGAGTACGTCTCTGCGCTGAGGCAGTTCAGAGTAAGGGAGACCTGGAGCTCTGCAAGACCTTCATCGAGGAACTAAGGGCTTGGTAGGATGTACCCTAAGTCGTGAAACCCTGGAGGGGAAAGATAGCCCTCACCAAAAGGGACATAGGAAGCTTTTGACACGGCGTGGAGGGTTGCAGAGCACCCACCCAGTTGGAGTGGCCCATACAAGCAAGAAGTGGAAGGAGGTGGATACCCAAGTGCACTTGCAGGGCTGGCTGACCATGCATCGCCTGTCCTTGAGGCGGGACCCGTGCCTGAGGACAGCCGCTGCCACCGGTGAGAAGCTGCTCCGCTGGTGGGTGGCTCCTTCTGGAGGTCTCTCTCCATCAGGCTAGAGGACCTGCGGGTGCATTTACAGCACATGCTGCACTGCGGTGCCCTGCGGTGCGTGTCTCGGTGGCTGAGGATCCAGGATGAAAATACTTCACCAGTAATGAACAGGTAAGCTGGTAAGGGGCCTGCTATTTCTAGAGCACAAACCTGCTTGGATCGGCAAATTTTCTAAGCCACAGGGTGACACTGCAGATGGCGGGGAGACTGTTGTGGGTTTGAGATTTCTGTGCCTGGCTGTGAAGGGTGAGGTTGTTATTCCCAAAAAACCCTATGGCTCCTAGTCTTTAACCAAGAATATTTTAAGCCAAGGGTGAACACAAAGCTTTTGCCATGACAGTTATTTAACAGTTCTCTATCTAAATTCAAATCATAATCCTCCTTTTCCCTCCTTTTGTGATTACCTGTTTATCCACCTTTCATTTTGCCAGGTTTAAGACACTCTGCCATAAGTTGTCCTTGAAAAACCTTCTCAGAAAGTTTTAAAATCACATGCACATACATGTGTATCTCTAAGTATATGTTTATCTGGTTCTATTTAAGAGTGTGTGTGTTTATTTATGTTTGTATGGGCTCTGATTCATATTCAAACTCACTGAGGATTTTGGATTGGCAAAAGTTGCTGGCTTAGTGCATTTCACCTTTTTATTTCCTTACAGGCATGTTTGTCTGTGTGATTCGGGAATTACCCTTCCGAAGAACCAAAACCATAATGGATCCCTAATATCCATGATAACATATCCATAATATCCAGATATCCATGTATCTGCAAACAAAGCAGACTCACTCTTCACTGCCTGGTTTCAGAATATATTGCAAAGCATTTTAAACTGTTCTTATAAGTGTGCATTTAAGGGTTATGGTACGTCTAAGTGACAGTGGTTGGACGCATGTCTGCACGGTGCAGTGGCTTGTGTAGTGCATGTCCATGCGTCTGTGCAGGGTTTTGGCACCTCATAGACTTGCACCTTGAGAACTGTTGTGTAATTTGGGCTGACTCAGCCATATCTACGTGCGCTGAACACCATACGTATACAGGAAGGCAAATGTAATCTACTTTTCTTCCAGCAGCTGGTAATGCACTGCCTGGCTTCCTGAAGAACTCGTCGCAGATCTACCCACCTGTAAAACGATGTCATTTCTCCTACTGTGTCCTAACAGCTCGTTCTGGGTGCTGTCAAGGCACATTAGATTGCATCAGTTCAACACTGGGAATTCATTCAAGACATTTTTCCAGGCTCTCTATTGGCTGCTGTTGGGAATAATCCTACTTTGCTCTCCAGCACATTGTTCTGTTTTTAAAATTGGACTGCTCGGGCCCTGGAACTGTGACCCCTTCTTTTCCAAAGCCTTTCCTCATGTGGCTGCCAGGTTAGCAGTGGGACGAATAAGCAAAGATCCTTCACTAGATCTTGGCCACAGGCTGGATTATGTGGTCCTGCAAGAAGAATGTGAGACATCAAGAGCTCTGGTTAGATTCATTGACTTTGGAAAGCTTTCCTCAGGTTTCATAGGCCCTCTGAACCCCGGCTTCTGTGAGGTGGCTACACTTTTAGGGGAAAACTGGAATAAAGCCATCTTCTCATGGATGTGTATCAATTATAAACTGGATTCCACCATCCACCACCCTACATTTGCAAGGACCCTGCCCTCTCCAACCCGAGTTTTGTTTACAATAATGAAATATTTTAATTGGGCTCATGTTGGCATCATTGCTTCCAATGAGGATATTTGGATGGACACAGCCAACAAGTTAGCAAGTGCACTCAGGAACCAGGGGCTTCCGGTAGGTATTGTTACATCGACGCGTAAAGGAGAAAAAGGCATTGAAGACACCTGGAATGAGATTAAAAAAGTTGACGGCATTAGAAGTAAGTGCTTTGAGTCTCATTCCTTTTTTTTTTTTTTTTATTTTCTCCAGGGTAGGACTGCATTGTTCTCCAATAGGCATAATTTAGAGAATGATATTTTGAAGTCCTTTAAGTCAAGCAGAATGTTATCTCTGACCCTAACGGGGCCAGGGCTTCACATAAAAGAATGCTGGGCATTTTGTATGTGATGGAGATAGGGCAAAATGGTCTTCTACAACATGAAAGCCTGGTCCAGCTTGTCTGAAAAAGTAGTATTTAGTAGACGGGTGTCTGTGCTTGACCCTGTCAAGTGTAAAGAGGGATTTATAGGAAGGTTTTATATTTATGGTGTTTTGGGTTATGGATTATCAAAAATCTCATGCTTTGATGCTGTGTCCTTGCTACCTGTGTTCAATGAAGCTATCAGAAGTGTTACACACCACACACTAAAGCAGTGGAAGGGCTCTTCTTGATGTACAACACGTAGTAAAGAATGATCTTTTTTCTTTTGAGAAAATGTGGGAAAAAATGTAATGTTTTTCTGGTTCAGAGCCTTGTTAGGAATTCTGTGATGGAGCTCTGATCCTGGATGTACAGTGAGCACTGTGAATCCGGATGAGGATGCATTTTAGCCAAGACTTTGACTTTTATGCCAAAGACTAACAAGGGTAGCAAGGTGCTGTCTAACTTGGAGTTTTATCAGTGCTCAAATCTATGCTTGAGACCAAATCCACCTTGGGTGGGTTCATTCCACCACCATCACAGCTCTTCCTGTGAGTTAGAGATGATGGGCTCCTTTCATAATCAATGGAGAGAACCAGTCCCACTTCAAACCTGATTCATCTGACCAACTTAAGCTCCCTGCTATAGTACGGGATGAATCACTGCCTAGGAGTACCCATTTCTCTCCTGTAATTCAGCAACCTGAAAATGCTGCTGTTCATTTCAGCTTCTACTTTGCCAAGGATGCTTTTTGTCCGAAGGAGAAAACACAGCTATGCTAGAGATCCTGCTCCCTCCCGATTTCGTAGCAGGCAGATCTCCTTTGCAACTTTCCTTCCCATCATTGCCCTACTTTGCTCCTCCCACCAACTGAGTTTTGAAATGCTGTCTTGGATGGAAGATCAGGAGCGCTTCCTTTCATGAAGGGTCCATGAGCACCATGGAAAGCCTGTTAAACAGGTACACCTGTATTTCAGCTCTCCCCACCAGACGTGGGAAACCTGGCCCCATGGCGTTTTGCAGGCAAAGGCACAGACTCTGTGATGGCCAAGCATGGACCAGATGTTGAAACACAACACAGTGCCCAACCTAACATCTGGATACATGGCGACAGGGTGAATGGGTGCAGCATGGGCACTGCTAATGGCTGTGTGGTATTTGTCAGCTCAGGGCACACAAAGAGCAAGCTCATGTCTCTCAGACAATGACAAGAATCACCGTGACTACCCATTGTGTTAGTCCGTGCCTCACTTTTGTCAAAATTTCTTTCCACTCCTCCTTCTGTAGGGCTCCAGGAATGAGTAATGCTCACAGCCTCCTTTGTTAGGTGTTGCAGACCTCCAGAGGTTGAACAAGATTGGTGTAGCTCTCAACTTCCTCAGCACATAACATCGGTGGGGAACCATTAGAGTTGACCTGATACAGCATTATTTTACAGCTCTTTTACTGGGGAGGAGGGAGCTATTTGGTGTTGAAAACCCCAAATGGATTAACGCTGTCTGCCATCCTTGTGTTTCAGTTATCCTCCTGTGCATGCATTCTGTGCTCATTGGAGGGGAGGAACAGGCCACCTTGCTCACAAAAGCTCTGGAAATGGGACTAGCAGATGGAAGATATGTCTTTGTTCCATATGACACTTTACTGTACAGTCTTCCTTACCAAAACAACTCATTCAACATCTTTAATAATGACAGCAAGCTCCAGGAAGCATACGATGCTGTGCTGACTGTCACACTCGAGTCTGGAGAAAGGACTTTCTCTGATGCATTCAGGGAAGCTACAGAAAGTGGTGAAATAACCAGGGATTTGGAAGCCACCCAGGTAAATATTCTTTCTCTCAGGCTTTTCTGGAACCTGGTAATGGGAGACATGAGACAAGCAATAGTTACAAAGTATGGGTGAGAGACCACCCAGACTCTATGCTTTAATTTTGAGGAAAATATGGTGAAATTTGGATGTGATCTGCATTTGTTTGGAAAGAATATTTCTCCTGGATGTCTGGCAATCTAACTCGGTTGGTTCAACTGCAGGACCGTGCTGGGAATTCAAGAGAAAAGGGTTGTCTCTGAGGTTCTCAGATTTGGTTTGCTATGTGCTAACTGCAGTAGACCCAAGTTGAAGAGGTGTCTCCTAAGGTAGATAAAGTCCATGGAGTTTGTAAGGCACCAAAATAAGATGTGCACATGCCTGAGAATTTTGGGGGATGCGACAGACAAACGAAATACTGAGTCATAGAATTGCCTAGATTGGAAAAGACCTATAAGACCATCTAGTCCGACTAGGATGTTTCTAGAGGGAAATGCTTAGGATCATTGCTGCCTCATTCTTCTTACTATAGTCAAAGTTATTGTTTGTCAGCATAATTATCTAAATGTCACCAATAGCCTATAAAAAAAAACCAGATCAGTTGCTACCTTGTAGACCTTACAAGAAGAACCGGGGAATCTGTCATACTGGTGAAGAGATGCAGGATTCAGCTGAGCTAATCTTCAGCTCTCACTATGATCTTTCAGAAAATTACAAGTACTTTTAAGGCATGATTTGTCAGATCTGCATGGATGTCTGCTTTAGGAGGAGATGAATCATGCCTTGAAAGCATTCAGTTCTTTCCCTTCACCATAATGAGAGCCTAGGTTAATTATATTGAGTGTAGGGTTCTTCATCGTAGGTGTCTACGTCTGATCAATGAATCCCACCACAGATGTGGCTCCCAACAGCACTCCTCATTTTATCACGAATGTATGGCTATAATCTCTCTTCACCTACCAACTGTGAATGACCATGTGATTGCAAAAGCCACCATCTCTATTTTTAGGGGAGGGGAAAGTTATAGGTTCCTAAGTCAAGTCTGGCACAAAAGGGAGAAATGCAAGGAGAAAAGGCTCTGGTACCCCAGAGAACGAGTTTGCTGTGGCTCTCCTTTGTGATTTTTACATCTTAGGATTAAACAATGTTCTGACAAAGAGGACGGATCCTTTGGGCATGACACTTTTTCTGCCTGGGTAAGGAGGCAAGCCTCTGACTTTGATCTTCTATTTGTGGGAGATGTTTTAGCACAGTGCTTTGAGGCAGCTTGTGATAAAATGCCAGCTGAACATCAGGCTCAGAGTCTTTGCTCCTCCCATGTTAAAGCAATTTTACATGGTTTTAAAAATATTTTGAAATTGTATTTTGGGAAGCAACTGTAAGAAAAGACAGATATTCAAAGTCACACATATATTGGGTCGATCCAGAGCTACCTTCAGTCTAAGATTCTTCAAATCCATTACTCTGTGAGCCTTAAGGCTCAGGTGTCTCAGTTCTTGAGTTTACAGCTTAGCCAGTGGGACATCTGTTGCCATAGATCTCAAACCAGAGGTTGGCAGCAGTATATCCTGACCTCAATTTCTCCTGTATTTCTAGGTTTCTCCACTTTTTGGAACAATCTATGATGCCATTTACTTCATGGCAAAGGCTATAGACAGCGCTCGAAGGACAGGAGTCAGAATCTCAGGAGCTAACATAGCTGAACACACAAAAAACTTCAGTTTCCCTGGATTTAGTCACTGGGTAGAGACAGACAACTGTGGGAAGGGGATGAGCAACTACGTGATACTGGACACAGATGGTCATGGGAACCAGCTCTTCCCGACCCACTTGCTGGACATGTCTTCAGACTCTGTGAAGGCCCTAGACCGGGCCATTCACTTTCCCAGTGGAGCTCCACCCAAGCCAGACTCCAGCTGTTGGTTTGATCCAGATGTTCTCTGCACTGGAGGTAAGAAAGACAAAAAACCAGGGTCAAATGGTATTGGGTCCATGCTTCTTATTTATTTCATCTTTTCTCCTACTCCAGAGGAGAGCACGCCAAAGAGAAAAAACAAAACTCAAGAAATTCCTATAAATACGACCAGTCATCATGCTGTTCGTAATGGGAGCCCTATACAGAGATCCCACTATTGATCCACAAGATTCTCTTATTGCTTGTTAGGTCAATACGGTTGTTACCACTGTTGTGCGCTGGAAAGAGTTTTCCAGGTCTAACAGACATCATCTGCCTGTTTTGACAGCAATCAACATATGCCAAAGGCTTCATCCAGCACCGTGTCCCTGTCCTTCTGAGGGACAAGGCACTAAGAGGATTTGCGTTGAAGACAGCCTAAGAGAGCTGCACAACAGGAGATGCTCTCACCGTCTCTCCTTGTTAAGCCCAGCTTCTTTACCCAGTTAGCTATGCAGCTTTAAGGGTCATCAGAGCTCACCTCAGCAAGAAAAGATGATAATCATTACTCAGAATAATCTGAGTTACTGTAGACAACAGAGGTGGTAATTGAAGACACAGGGGCAGAGATATCCGTGTTGCTTCCTGCGTGTGCGAGACTGGGCACTGGTTTTACTTATTATTTTTAATTTGAGGCAACTGTGGTGCAGTTTTAAAGTCTGCAGGGAAACCGAAATCTCAGGGTAGGATACTTAGCCTCCACTTGACATATTTACTTATAATACCAAGCATTTACTCCTACTGCTCCAGGATATGACTTAAACAGACAAAATTAACCACATCTACGAAATATTTCATTCAGCAGCTGAGAAAAACATTCCCCTTGGCTCAGCCATACCTGGTTTAAATCAGTGTCTCTCCATGGAAATTGGAGATAAACTGATCTTACAGCAGCTGGCAAGCTATAGAAGAGATAAATATAATGCTACCATATATCTAATTTTGCACTGCTACTAGCAACAGCGTAACAATTTAGCATCCTATTGCAGTCTATGGAAAAATCCCACTGATTTTTAAAGAGATCACATTTTATGTTCACACCTTACAGAAGCATAAAGCTCTAGGCATTTGTCAGTGAAGTGGTAATTTATTATTATTACTAATATTTCAGAGGCTGATTTTTAGGACTAGAATTAAATCCAGGCCCCAGTCTGATTTTTGTATGGAGTTAGGGTTGGAGTGGGGTGGGATGTGAAGCTGCCAGGCTGCTGTGTTCACACACACACACACAATGTGTTTACAGGCACCACTACCCACAACCAGCATTGCCATGACATGGTCAACACAAATGGCTTGATCCTGTTCTTACTCACCACTTAACTAGGCTCCAAGCTTGCTACCAAATCTCACAACCCCAGCTCCTGCACACATACAAATGCCTCCTCTGGTAGATGGTCCAAACCTGTAATTCCCTCGCAGCCAGCTCTCAAACTCTTTGGTCTTTGTAGGAGCTGGTCTCCAGATTTGTGGTCTCTCATGGGTTGCAGGCTCCAGGATTTCTTATCTTACCTGTTGGTTAGGTTGACGTGAAGTCTACAAACGTCACATGCAGGCAGAGAGCACACTCACCCAGGAAAATAAATGAGGAATAGGGGTTAAGAAGAAGGTAGGACAGATTGCGATGATCAGATGCAGCATCTGGCTGGAAAAATGCACAACATGCTTATGTGTGACCAGCATCCCCATCATCTCCAGTATCTCATACTTGAGCATCCCCACCCCCACCCCTCTTTCCCCATTTTTGTCCCTTCCTCTAAACGTCCCATAAGAAGTTTCACATACTCCCACAGTCCCCTTAAAGCATCCCCTCATGAGTTTAACACAGTCCTACAAGTCCCCTCAAGTATGCCGTAAGTTTGCTCTTTCCCATCAGCCCATGATAACCTTGCTTTCACTTCTGATTAGTTATAAAGTTCTGGTTGAGCTTCCTCAAGGCTTTGCATCCTTCCTGCAATGGCCCATCCATCAGTGACATGAGCGCGCTGGTCTTTGGTATTTCTTTCGCTATCTCCTATTCCTTAGGCTTTGCTTATCTGGGTGTTAATTTTTTACTGCTCTTGTCCTTTTACTGTCTCCTGTTCACCCCAGTGAATTTTGTGCTCCAGCCAGCTCTTGCTCTCAGCTTTTCAGATGCTGCTTCGGTGAATGAAATTGGATTTGGAGGTTTTCCAGCTGTGGAAGAGTCCTCCTGTCATGATGTGTAACTGTGCCCCTCCTTCAAGCAAACAATATGATCAGGGAGAGACCCTTTGCTGTTCCTTGGTTTTCTGCACTCCCTTTCAAGTACCATGTTACCTTAGAGTCCTCTGAAGTATGGCCAAGCACTTTTGGGTTATAAAATGCAATGATAATAAGCAAAAGAATTTCTTGGGGGGGGCGGGGGGGGCTTTCTCAAAGGAGATGTGTTCAGACAGCAGAGTCTCTGGGGGCTACCTGAGGAAGCTTAGGAGACAGCACCAGTAAAAAAAAAAAACCCTGATTGAATATAGAAGAGAGCATTAACAAACTCCACATTATTCCTACCACATTGTGGTCTGGGTTACAAATTGTCTCTGAAAATGTTAGAAGGCCATGCAGAGATGTGAGATGGGACTTTTCATACTGCTACACTTCATCACTGGTTTGTCCAGGAGGCATTTGCTCCGTTGTCCAGCAAGAAAACCAACCCATGCCACGGTGACAGGGCTATTTAAAGCTTATTCTCACTTTAGTAACAAGTTTCCTAGCAGGCGACCACAGCCCCAGAGCACTAGGCCTCCTGCAAGTCTGCCTCTAAGCTGATACAGTCATTCCTTTTCTATGGATTTAGCATTGTGCAAGACCTTTATGGGATGTGTCCTGGCTTCAGACTCACACCAGTCCTTCCGGAGGGGGACACATGTTTGGCAGGTCCCTTGCCTCCTAGGGATGAACACTGGGTTGCTGTCACCTGCTCTTATGAGGACCGCAACGCTCTGACTTTGTCCGTGCATGAAGGACAAACTGTGTCCTCCAGGCCAGCTTGGTGTCATCTTGCTCATTCCTGTATTCAAGGTGAACACCTCCTGGAGAAAGCTGGTTGTGTCTCCATTGCACTTTAGTGAAGTGAAACCTTGGTCTACACCCACACTGTCTGCAAGGTGAAGAAATGGGTGTGAAGTATCCACTCTACTGTGCCTGGATTTCTTCTCAGATGGAGGCATACAGGGCTAGTTCCAGGCTGGAGCATGAAAGCAGAGTGGCTTCTGATAGAGAATCATAGTATCATAGAATGGTTCCAGTTGGAAGGGACCTTTAAAGATCATCAAGTCCAACCCCCTGCCATGGGCAGGGACATCTTTCACTAGAATCATAGAATAGTTTGGGTTGGAAGGGTTCTTTCAAGGTCATCTAGTCCAACCCCACCATCTAGTCCAGTCCCCCACTAGACCGGGTTGCTCAAAGCCCCATCCAACCTGACCTTGAACGCTTCCAGGGGTGGAGCATCTATAATTTCTTTGGGCAACCTGTGCCAGTGTATCTGTGAGGACAATCAGGGACTGGGGCCCTGGGCTGAAACAGAAATTGAGTCCAAACCCGGCAGGAAAATTTCAGCTAAAATGCTCTGTCTTTTCTTGAAAAGGGCATCGATTTTCAAAAAGGCCTGCAGCTTTCACTGGGAAGCTCTCAGTTTCAGTGCTTGCAAAAAGGCCTGTGATTTAGGTGCAAGCATGCCATAGAGTTATGAACCTTTTATCAACCCAAATTTCTCCATGCTTGTTTGTGTTTAAGGATCTCTGAATACAGGTAAAATAAAACAGAAAAAAAAGAGAAGACACAAGAGGCAGAGACAGCAGACAGTTCCCGCTGGAATTTAGCTCATCCACTCATGTCGGCTTTCCTTAGCTCTCCAGCAAAGACACGAGCAAAGTATCTGTCTCCAGTAGTTTCTGTTGATGGCCCCGTTAGGGAAAACATCAACCTTCTTCTCTTCTGCTCTTTTCAGCATTAGAAATCTGCAGCAGGGAATGAAAATTCCCAGAAGGGCTGGTGACTCACACTGGCTGTCAGTTTGGTACCACTTGATAAAGATTTTTCAGTGTTTCAGTTCCTGGAGAGAAGAGAGTCAAATGCCCAAAAGTTATGAACTTTGCAAAAGCTGCCTCTAAAACTTAATACTTCCCTGTGAGTCCAATCTTTATTTACTTGAAGAAATACTATTTTTCCACTGATCCAGGGCTCTAGGTCTGGTATGGAAAAAAGCGCAAGGAAATAAATGATTAAAGTAGTTGCAGTTTCACGTAAATAAGGTCAGTAAGTATTTGTGTATTCACAAATTAACATTGCATTCTAGCATTCTTCTGGCTGAATATTTCACTTGGTATTCTAATGGTCTGATATTGATACTTTGCATTTTCTTTTCCCCTCTTTGCGCAGGGATTGAGCCTACAGTCATGATTTTGGGGTTAATGCTGATATTTGCCCTGCTGGTTTGTGCTGTGGGCCTGGCTTCTCTCATCAGGTGAGAATTGCAGTACGTATTTGATTTGGTGCCACTTTTATCTTCTGTGGGAGATTTGCACTTTAGCCAGCAGTTTAGACCATGTGAACACAAAACAGGTTTGATTGTGGGCTTGGCTCTCCAGCCACATATCTCTTCACTTTATGAAATGATAGTGGCTTGAGTGCTGCGGGCACTGGTTCTGCAGTCTCAGAAGCAGCCATTTTGCCCTTAATCCAGTACAGGTTTGGAAGAATGTTGCAGTCTGTTGCTGGATTAGCTGGATGATGGCTCTGAAGCATTAGGAAGTTGACTACCACTTTGGAAGTGCAAAGTGTGCCATACAAACCAACAACAGGAATCTTCTTTAAGAACATCACGGTGGAGAATGAGTGGGCTGCCATGTTAAATGTCTTTTTCCTTATTCCAGATCATTCTTTCCTGGATTTCTGTCCCTGATATAATCATGTTTCCTATGAAGCACCTAGGCTGACTCTCTTTACTTTCTACATGTACTAAAGAGAAAGAGAGAGACAATATCTCTGGAGAGGGTTCAGAGAAATTAATTAGGATATCTCTTTATTACCAAGTCGATGCATTCCCTGGTTTGAACTGGAGTCCAGCTCCCTGGTCATTCACGTTGTGTATATATTAGTCTGGGCATGGGATTTTTAGGGCAGATGAAGTAGTCTGCTGGGGAAACGACAGCTTCCAACAATGGCATAGGTCACACTTGTGTCCTGACGCTATGTCCAAGGTGGACGTGAGGCAGCATGGACTGGGTGGTCGAGGAGCTATGGGTTGCTCTTTGGCAAGGACACTACAGCCATAAGCTAAGGTAATATGCTCCAAACTGGCCCCTGGAGTAATCTGACTCTCATTATTGATGTCTAGATGGTACATGACTGAAATTAGAGTGAAATTAGACTGAAATGAGAAGGCATATTTACTCATCAGTAATGAGTTCAGCAGAGCAGGGTTCCTGGATTTTCCCATCCAGCTCTGCTTCCAAAATCATCGCAAAACATGTTTTCTCTCCACTCCTGAATCATCCCTCCAAACCCAGATGATATAAGGCCACCCAGCAAGCAACACTCCAAACAATTTCCCTGCTTATAACACACAGCTGCTTCTGATACCTTATAATTGCAGGCACTGAGGAGGTTGCCTCCATCCACCAGCGCTTTAAAGCCCTTGGCCACCAACCTCTACAATTACGTAAATAAAAGACAGTCTTTCTGCCTACTCTACTTGTAAGCTCTTCCCCAAGTACCAGACTGTGCTTGGGAAGGCTCAGTCATGAGTAAAGATGTATGGCCATCTGCAAGGGAAAAAAAAAGTCTAGCATGACTCAGACAATAATTTATGTTAGGGAAGGGCATGTCTGGAACTAAATTTAAACCACAGCATGGTCCGAGTTCAAATGTGGGAGCTCTGGTCTTAGCTCTGCCAGGGATCCGCTGCATGACCTTAATTATGAGTCACTCTGCTCTCTGTGCTTTGCTTTCAGCAGAGGGGCGCTTTTCTCCATGCTTGGGAGAGAGGACATGACTGACTGAGCAAGGTGAACAGTACAAAAGTGATGAGTTTTTTGCATGAAGATGAGTTGGGTGGCTTGGGACAAAGCAGTTTGGGAAAGATTATAAAAAGTCATCCCAGGTGATGCCTGTGGCCATATGGCCAAGGCTCCCTCTGAACTCCAAAAAGCTGTCTGTGCTCTTCTAAAATGCCTGGAGTGGCACATGGTGATCTACGGATATTTTGTGAAGTGGATTCCTTCTGCAGTACAGTTAGCAAAAGGAATCCTATTGCCCACCTCATCAGGAAAAGTCTTAGGTGTGTGCAGACCAGACATCTGCTGTAGTGTAAACAAAGTTCCTCAAACAAAAAAAGTGACATTGAAGGCAATGGGGGAGCTTTCTTTTCCCTTCTCTGTTCCTGCTTGATGAGTTTTTGGCTGTGTAATAGATATAGTGTGCTTTGTGTTCAGTGTTAGACCTTGACATCCATTGAAATAGTGGGTTCAAAATGATGGGGTGTGACTTCTGCCTCTTCCCTGAGTCCATAAAATGGCCATGTGGTGGGTATTAGTGTCAGATATATCCCAGCTAAAAACTAACAATGAAACTCTGGAATATTTTGTATTGATTTGCATGAAGTGGATGTAAGCCTGGTTGAACTATCCCATGAACACATAGTCCTTGACAGTGCACCATTTCTTGTTGTGGTCTCTTCTGCCTTGCAAATTCATGAGAAGTTTGGCAGACAGCAGGATGCAGTCAAGCACCAGATAGTGTCTTTGCTGGTGTGACGACTATACTGAATTTTCTTTCTTGTCCGTGGCAATTCTGCAGATCTGGTAGCCTATCAAGGAGTGCAGAGAGTCATCCCTTGGAAAACAGGCAGCAGCATCCTGTGGAGATGCCAGAAGCACATTTGTCCTGTATTACACAGTGCGTGATAGACATCCCATCTGGCTCAGGTCCTGGAAGAAGTAGATCTGAATCAGCACAGTCCTCTTCTTGATCTAATTACTCCCGACCAAGAGGAACAGCACTGGTTCAGCAGTATTGCTTCCAAGACCTCCACGCAGCATTGCGCTACGCCACACACAGCAAACTGCCCATCGCCTGTAGCTTTTCCCTCTGTACAGGCTTGCAGTCATTACAAGGAGGTATCTTGCTGTGTGCTTTATACTGCACCATGCTACAATGTAGAGGTTCAGCCAGCACATTTTGATGATGACTTGCGTCCTGGTAGCTGTTATAAATTACTCGTGGTTCAGTTTCAGGCTCTAAGAAAGGCTGGTGTGCCTGAGAGCTGTTTTGCTCACCAGCCAGATTGGCTGGTCTACTAAACCTTATTATTCTGTCCTAATGGAGATTTATTCGGAATATGAAAAATAAAACCAAGCAAACCAAAGTATGCATTACATACACATCCAGTTCATATTTGTAATCAGATTGACTCAAGATGTCTATTTGTGATGAGACCCTTTGAGATTATAGCTTTTGTTGTCTGTGAATCGGATAACCCTGGCTGTTTTTGACTCAGGGGATTTCAGTCCAAGTCAGGACATCACGGTTTGTCTACTGCTTTCACCCTTGTCCATCCCTGCTGCCACACCACATGCTGCACTTTCCTCATACTACAGGGAAGCGAGATGTAGGGGACTCAGAGTTGGTGTAAACTGGTTACCTACCTACAAATGATAACTGCGGGTCTCCAAATCTCCCAGGCATAGTATCTTGAACAGCCAGCTATTCAGGGGGCCTAACAAGATAATACTAACCTTGGATGACCTCGTCTTCATCAACCCAGAGCTACATAAAAAGGTAAGTCCTTCCACTCCTGAAAGTAATCTGGTGGGACACTCCAAGACACGTTTGCTCTATGGTATTTTCATACCCATGAAGGCCTGGGAAGGTCATTTACTTCTCCATGCCTCATTTTCCCCTGCATATCAGAAAACTTCCCGTATACTGAGTGGTTTTGAGTCTTGGATTAGATGCACATGCAGCGTCGAGCTGTTATGCTGATGTAAAACAATACCCTTGGTTGTGTTTATTCCAACAGCCAGGGCTAATTCTTTGTTCTTGAGGTTGGATGGCGAAGCATAGTTCATGTCCACATAGCTAAACCATCTTACCTTCTAAAATAGAGCGTCTGCATCCAGACTACCTATTGGGAACCGTTCCCGACCTGTGCTGGCTCCTGCCCAGAGCTGGGGCTCTTCTGGGGGAGTGTTATTTGACACAGGCCAGAGCCGTGGCCAGGACTGTGCCAACGATACAGACTGCTGTGGAAGCAATCCCTTCGCCTGGGTCACTGGCACGGATACAGGTTTCTTGCCTGTGTCAGAGAAGACCCTTCCCTGTGCCTTGCTCAGAGAGGCACCTGCCTCTTCTGGTG
The DNA here is from genome assembly GCA_034782735.1 of Sagittarius serpentarius. Classification (NCBI taxonomy): domain Eukaryota; kingdom Metazoa; phylum Chordata; class Aves; order Accipitriformes; family Sagittariidae; genus Sagittarius; species Sagittarius serpentarius. The sequence continues at coordinate 24,256,277 of JAVKLA010000026.1, forward strand.
TCTCCCCCAAGCCACTGCATTTCCATCAGCTCAAGTGCCGCTGCAATGTTTCAAGGCACTAAAGAGGCTTAAACAGCCTTTTAGAGGTATTCAGAGAGGCGAGACGGGAAGTTTGGGAGGTTTGGGAGGTTGCTAGCATGGGTGAAGCGTATGGCCCGAGGCAGAGCTGGAGTGGAGATTTACATCGAAAGGTGGTAACTGTCTTGCACCTGCTTTCCTCGCCTTCCAGAGGCTGACCTTGGACAGTCTGACTGATGCAAACAGCGTAGCAGCTGACAGCAGAAGCCTGAAATCCATAACTCGCTCCTTTTCCTTGAAAAGCGCAGCTGCCACCCATGAAACCTCCAACGTGGCTTTGTATGAGGTAGGCAGGGACGTTGTGCAGCCTTCTCCCACCGCTTCTGTTCACCGAGCTGCTCGCGTGAGGAAAGTCTTTGGCTGCAGTACTATAGGTCCCAAGATGGGAATACTTCTGATGGACCCTAAGGGTGAAAATAAGTTACTCCTAAGCATGGACTTAACTGTATTTAAGGTGACTCTACCCCGACCCTCACCCTGACACTTGGAGTCATGCGGGGTGGTGGTATTCGACATCTGTATGTAGCATTGCCAGGTCTGGTCCCTGTTAGAGATGTCACCACCTAAAGGCACCATGAAGAACTTTTCTTACAAGACAGCCTTTAGGTGGTGACATCTCCAATAAGGACTTTTCTTACAAGACAGGATCCAAATACATAGACTAAAGGCTATCGAATTCCCCCCTGTGCCAACAGGACTGTATGGAGTTTAAGCAGAGGCAATGGGCAAGAAAACTCACCCCATCCATCAGTTCTTTCCTAAAAACACAGCTTTTTGAAAAAACGGCATAGCAATTTTTCCTGAAAAGGGGCAAAATAAACTGGATCATTAATTCCAGCGTTACTTTCCTTTTTAATCAATTTATCGTTGTTTATCAGATACTAATACAGGTTCCAGGTACGAAGTTCTGGTCCAGGTGAAGGCCCTGCCTTGCCCCATTTTTTTGCGGGTTTGCTGTGGATATTCTTATTCGGGTGCAGCATAGAAAGAATCTACTGCCAAGAACATTGAAAATCCCCAGCCACTTTCAAAGTCAAGGAGCTGGAATTCACACTTAGGTCCCAGTGTTAGCTGTTCCTCAGAAACTTGATCTATCATTCACCCACCTGTATTGTGGACAGGGAGACTGGGTGTGGCTGAAAAAAATTGAGACGGGAGCAGTTCACAATCTGCGGCAAAGCTCCACCAGCATCTTGAGGAAGGTAGGAACAGGGGATGACGGGGCACGTGGAGGGAAGGTTGCTCGGGGGACTTTTGCGACCGCCGGGTGTTTTTATTCTCCTTGTCTCCTGTTTATCCATTGAATCACACGTCACGGCTGTCAATGAGGCTCGCCCAGCGAAACCTGGTGGAATGGACCATGTACGATTGCATCTGACAAACTGACTAATGACCCATGTGTCAGAGTCAGCAGCTTGCAAAACCCCACCCTGGACCTGCCACTTCAAAGGTGGTGCAACGCTGAATGTACAAGGAGACCTTGTCTGCAAAGGCAGAGGGGTTTGGAGGAAATCACCCCTGCCTGTGTCAGGGCACGAAGATGCACTGGTAGCTATTTTCACCTGTTATTTGACAGTGCGGCACAGACACGGTTGTGCATTTCTTGGGGGTTTGCTTTGTGTCTCCAGCTAAGGTGCCCGTTAGTTTATTTTTAGTCTTCGATTTTATTATTATTACTAAATGCCAAGCAAACACATTTATTTTACAAATTCAAGGCCATTAGTTGTTGGCAGCTACTGCTAACGTAGGAGTGGCATTTTTATGCACATAACTATAACAAATTTACCAGGGCATGTCTCCAAAGACACCATTGACGGATGACTTTGGATCCTCCAGGCAGGTATTGCTTCCAGATCAGACCAGGGCTGGAGCAAGTCTCCACACGTTGAACTCAGTTTACCCCAGAGAAGCCATTTTGTCCTAGTGAAAGATCTGATCCAGCTTGTCTAAAGAAAAACAAATTTCTGTTCAGTTTGCTTTTGCTATCTTGCTTTCTTTGTCTTAATGGATAGACTAAGAAAAGCAAAGCTTAAAAAGAATGCAGGATAGCTGAAAGTAAGCAGCAAAGAGGTTGGTTTCTTCCCCACCCTTGTGTGTGAAAGACTGGGAGTACAAGAATGATAAGGACTTCTAATGGTATAAAGAAGCGGCTGAGCAGATATCTGGCTCACTTGGTCTCGCTGTGATTCACCATCTTGTTTCAGATGAAAGATCTGCGTCATGAAAATGTCAACCTGTTCCTGGGTTTTTTCTCTGACTGTGGCATCTTTGCCATAGTGACAGAGTACTGCTCCCGAGGAAGCCTGGAGGACTTGCTGAGAAACGAAGATATGAAACTGGATTGGATGTTCAAGTCCTCTCTCATGATGGATCTAATTAAAGTAAACCCATTGCTCCTGCTGGGGCATGACCTGCATGTGACTTTTATATTGACATAGCTATTTCACCCATGACTTTGGGATTTTTATAGTAATGCAGGGAAAACCAATGTGAATGTAATTATACTGGTATAGAGAGTCTTTAATGGAGACCTCTTATTCTTGTTTTGTTACCATCTGAGAGAAGCACTATTTGGGGTAATAGGACTACATCCACGCAGCAGGATGAGAGGTTAAAACTACACATCAGGCTGATGTGAACTGATCACCTAGAACAATGAATTCTGTGACAAATTCATGCTTTCCAAAGGCCCTTTCTTGTCATAAATCAGACATGCATCCAGTGCAGAATCAGACCTTAGCCATCTCCTGTCACAGGACGGCTACACATGTGGTCACTTTAGAAGAGGGTTCACACACACTTCTAATCACGTCCCATGTATTTTCGTACCCTAATAGTGAACTACCAATCTGGGACAGGTGGCCTACAGGGGGTAGACTGCCAGAACTGTTCTTACAGCCCATGATCCACCTTCTGATCCTCCTCAAGGGAGCTGGGTAAGGGCGTCCAGCTCTTAATGGCTTCCCTTGACCTAACCATTGGGAACCACTGATGACTACCTTCTTAACCTTGTCTAAAAGTACAACTTCTGAGTCCTAGGGCTACCGAGGGAGGCAGCTGACTGTTCTTAAAGCTGCCAGTCCTTTCCAGTATTACTTTAGGGTGCAGATAGCCCAATTCTTGTTCCTAATCCGTTTCTGAACTTTTCCCACAGTTTCATGGGCTGATCAGCACTGCATTTGACGTAGAGTCAATGCTATATTTGATGCCATCCAAGGTGACAATTTGGCTTGGTGTCTCTGAATGCTGACAGATAATATAATTCTTAAGGAACAGCCTCAATCTTTTCTGTGTTTCACAGGGAATTAGGTATTTGCATCACCGAGATTTTGCCCATGGACGTCTCAAGTCTCGTAACTGTGTTGTGGACGGCCGGTTTGTGCTGAAGATCACTGACTATGGTTGTAATGAGCTCTTAGAAGCACAGAAATGCCCATATATTCAGCCACCCCCAGAAGGTATGTGCCATAAGGAAATAATTTTTTTAAAATATTTGTCCATTGATTTAACAGATGCTTGTCCTAATGCAATTGCAGGCCAGTGGCCACGTAAGGATTTTTGTGCTCAGTCTCATGACACCTGGTTACCTGTACACAAAGCATTGTTACAGGAAAGGATAAGCAAAGTTTTTTCAGAATTCCTGAAAGTGAACTGAATAGCAGAGAGCCATGGTAAGGAAAAAAGATTTTATTGTAAACAGTGACAGAACTTAAGCTTGTAGTTGGAGAAGGATTTAAGTGCCCCTGTAATCTGATCAATCCTGAATTTCTGTGACGGGTGGAATTGGCTTCACATCCTTAGCCCCAACCCTATATTTGAAGTTTTAGCTTAACCCAAATGCAAAGAGCCTTGTTTTGTAAAATTAAGCCATCTGAAACACAAGATGATACGGGTCTCTTTGGAACAGGTCCTCTACATGCCAGTCACCAAAGCTGCCACATGACAGTCCCACCACTTAGGGACAGCATCTCATGGGACCAGGTTTGGAGACTTTGACAGGATTTCTGTCACCTGGCCATTGCCTTGGGGTCCCTTTGGTATCTCAGTTTATTCTTGAAACCTGGTTTCAAGCAGTATGTAGTGTTTTGATCCCTCTGTCACAGGATTTGTTTCCTACATGTTTCCAGTGTCTCAGATAGGGCAGTTGCCAGAAGACCTTCTCCTCCTCCCTTACAAAAGTTACATATATTGCAGTAGCTGAAATGTTCCTTATTCCCATTACTCAGAATGCACAGTTACCAGGGTAACTTGGATTATAAAGGCTGATCGTACTTCAAACTGCCACAAGCTGCTTTTACAGAAACTATTTTCATCTAAGAAGAACTACAGAATATATTTTATTATATTTTATTAACTGTTGTTTTGTAAAAGAGCAACAACAACAGTAACAAGAAATCTGGGCTTCAGTGCCAGCATTTTGTCTGAGTGATATTTTCAAACAAAAAGAAGGTGTTAGTGCTTTTGGCAATGGTGAGAAGAGTTCTTATGCAGATTTTCAAGGGTGGTGTTTTAGCATGTAAACTGTTAGTATAGCAAAATTTTTTTACAAGGTAGGGTGAAATTTGGAAGATTCAAATTTTTTGTCAGGATGGAAGTTTAATATTTCCAACACATCACAAGGAGTAAAAGACTTGATCCAGTAAATAATGAAGTATGTTCCAAGCTTTCCTCAAATGACTGAAATGAATTGTTCATTTAAGCACTTAATTGGCGATAGTCTGACCTCAAGTGTAAGAAACGTGATGCTTTTGATTATTTTAGAATTGCTCTGGACAGCTCCTGAGTTACTGAGGGACCCGGACATGCTCAGAAAAGGCACGTTCAAAGGGGACATTTACAGCTTTGCAATCATCCTACAAGAAGTGGTTGTTCGGGGTCCCCCATACTGCATGTCAGAACTCTCAGCTGAAGGTAGGCAACTATTTCGGTACAATTTTAAGACTATACACAGAGTGCTCAAAAAACATCTGGCCAAGCCCCTTGGGTAAAACACTAGTATGGAAATAATGTCCCAATCTCATGACCTTTCTTAGTGATGAAAGGCTGGCTTCAACAAAACATCCATAGTAAACATCAAAATGTGTAGTTCTGATCTCAGCCATGGCACATGACTCATCACTGCTATCAATGGGGTTGGGGCGCTGGGTACCCCCCAAGATGACTCAGAGCTGGCCAGCAGTTGCACCCCTGCAGCACCTCCAGTTCCCTGTCAAAACTCTGACTTTTCATCATGGGATGGGGTGAAATCTGGTGGCAGAATTTCCCATAGCTTGGAAACTCCTTTGCTTCCCACTCATCAGCCATTTTTTGAATGTCATGGGGTTGAGGTTTTTGAACTGGACCCCTTGCTAGCATCCTGTTTTGTCCATCTGCCCATCTATTTTTCCTTGACTAATTCCCATTTAAAGAGGTTCTCTCTTCAGCAGAGGTCAAAGTCATACATCACGACCCCACTGACATATATAAGGTGGCTTGTATCAGAAACAGCAAATAGGTGAACTCCTTAGGAACTGCTCATGGTGCAAGTCTCGTTAGTTCAAACTGTGTTGTCCATGCACAGGTAGAGCAAACACACTGCAGTCAGGGTCAGGTCACAAGCACTTGAACAGGGAGGAGGTGAGAACAATCAAAAAAGAGCTGATTTCAGTGAAAGACCATTCTCAACATGTTTTAAGCTGGACAGTCACCAAGTGGGGTATGGCCATTCAGTATCTGCCTGTTCAGCACCTAGAAAAATGGGGCCCTGAGCTTGCTGCACCCCAAGCTGCCGCAACAATGCAATGACAATGACGATTATGATGTAACCTGCTCTGTAATTTAGATCTGGACCTATGATGTAGCCTATGATGTAACTAGCAGGTGTCCCCCCACCTAGTCCCCATGGGGAACCTCCAGCAAATGTTGCACATAGTGCACTCCAGTTTCCTGACCTGATAAAGTGACGAATTTCTACTTATTGCGTCCTAATCCTCAAGGAGCTTTCACTCGTGGCGTGAACTTTCAAACCATCTGGGGAAGTCACTTCCCCTTGGCTGCCCCTGGAAATATTTGGGCCAGGTGCTTTGTTTAATTCATTTGGTGGAGACTGGTGGGATGAGCCAAAGAGCTTTAAAGTAAACTGTCAACACTGAAAAGTTTGGGTACTCACAGTAACAGCTGTGGAAATGCAGGGCTCCTGCCAGAAAGAGGGTGGTTTTCGCTCCGTTTGACTGCTCTCCACTACACAAAATGAGACCTTCAAGTACAATCACTTTGGGTTTTTTTAAGCAGGAAGATATAGTTCTATCTTGCAAACCCCACATTTCCCTCAGGATATTCTTACCAAGAAATACCTAAATTGAAGTCAGGGTTGTGTCCAGACTTCGCACTCCCCCATCCGTGCTTCAGCTGTCAACAAAACCTGCAGCTCTGCTCTTTCCCTGTTTTATCTAAAACCTGCAGATTCAAGGACTGACTTCTCAGGGTTTGAAAGACCAAGCCCAGCTCCTTATTAGTCTTATTTCACCTCTGGATAGGGAGTCACTTCCCAGATGATGTTTTGAACCCAAACTCCCCCCCTTAAAATTCTTTCCACTGTCTCTGTTCCCATCAACCTCCTACATACTGGTTCCCAGTTAACGATGAAGCGTCAGAGGCTGGTATCCTTCCTGTCTGGCTCAGCCATAACCCTGTGCTCTCTTAGAGGACGGCAGATCCTAATGGAGGGAGTCAGAGGCAATTTCATTAAATACAAGTCTGCAGGCTCACACATCCATCACAACACGCTTCCCACTCTTCTCTTTGTCACAGAAATTATAAGGAAAGTGAAGAAGCCCCCTCCGCTCTGCCGCCCAAACATAGCCCCTGAGTCGGCCCCCCTGGAGTGCATCCAGGTAATGAAGCAATGCTGGGGTGAAGCCCCCGAACGACGTCCAACCTTTGAGGAGGTATTTCATAAGGTGGGTGAATAAAGCAGCAGGTGCAATCCTTTGTTTGTACTTGGCAAGAAAGTGCATTCTTTTTCTTTAAATGAGCCTTTAAATAATGATTGAAGAAGTCCCAGAGCTCTAGTCTTGCCTTTGCTATTGGGTTATTTTATGGGTTGTGGTGTCTGGCTTACACCTTGTCCTGAACTTGGGCTGCCATGGCACCACCGCATGGGGTGTGAAGCAGGCTGGACGTGGGCTTGATGTCTTCACATCCGCAGTGTACCTGCACAGAAGGTCTTACAGAGATCAAAGATCTGTAAATTATGATAGCGTCTTCAGATCAGTATTTTTTTTGATCTTCTAAAGTATTTAAAAGGTGATTAACTTAAAAGAAAAATTCACCAAAGGCTCTTGAACACAAAGATACAACATTTGGCATAGGAGGCCTCTGAACTGCAGATTGGTGGAGGCTGGGAGCATAACCCGAGGAAATATGACTGTACCTGAGCCCTGTTTGAACAGCTTTCCCAGACATCTCTTACTGGCCAGTCTTTTGGACAGGTGATGGCAAAATAAACCCCTTTGCCGATCCAGCAGTACTGTTCCTATGTTCTTAAAAGGTCAAAGCAGGTAAACCAATATCCATAATTTTTACATTTCGGTTCTATGAAACTGGGAATAATTTTACACCCATGTGACTCCACTGTTGAGTCTAAGGCAGCTTCTGAAGCCACAGATTATCCAAATGGTCCAGAGGCTCCGCTTCAGGTCAAGAGGAAAAAGCGCAACTCAGCGAGGAGCGGGGGATGGGAGGTGGCAATACACATACACGCCAGTGTGCAAAGGTGGATTTAAAAGACCATTAATGCATAAGCAGGTTCTAAGTGTTGCTAATGCCCTGAAATTTGCACCTCTGAATGCAAAGAGCTGCAAGTTACCCTAAAGGTTAGTCACGGGATAAATGAGGGTGCAAATTTGCAGCATGATAGGACTCCACAACAACCGACATACATGTTGTCATCTCATGGAAGGTGGTGTTTCACTTAACTCTCACTGAAAGTTCATAGAGGAGCAACATGCTCCTGGCCAGCTTCCATAGTTACTGATGCAAATTCACCCTCTAGTTTGCCTTTTTTGATGCAAATTCACCCTCTAGTTTGCCTTTTTTCCTTTATTGTTGAACTCTTGCCACTGACAAAGTCAGTCGTTAGCATTGTCTCTTTAAAATAAGTGTTCGCTTTTTGTTCCTTTCCAAACTTGGAGTGCTACAATGGTGTAATGAGATGGAGAAATAACTCTCCAGTTTGATTTTCCAGTTCAAAACCCTCAACAAAGGGAAAAAGACCAATATCATTGACTCAATGCTCAGGATGCTTGAGCAGTATTCGAGCAACCTGGAGGATTTAATCAGGGAGCGGACTGAAGAGCTAGAGATTGAAAAACAGAAGACAGAAAAACTACTGTCACAAATGCTGCCCCCGTAAGTACTGGTACTTTAGATGGTAAAAAAACCCCATAGCTAGACTGGACAAAACTGTTCCCCAGAAGTGAGCAAGACTGCGGAGCTGACCTCCAATTTTGGCAAGCTCCTTGCAATCAAAGTAAGAAACCTTAATCAATGCTTGCTATGGTCATATAGAACCTTCTGTTTAGCGGAAGATCTTTTGAGCACAGTAAGACAAGAGTGTCTGAGCTCTTGGGCGTGTGCTACAGAAGGGTTTGTGCCCTGTCATCTTTGCTTGCGTTGTTATTTCAGATCAGTGGCAGAAGCCCTCAAGACTGGTGGCACTGTGGAGCCGGAGTATTTTGACCAGGTGACCATCTATTTCAGTGACATCGTGGGCTTCACAACCATTTCAGCCCTCAGTGAACCCATTGAAGTAGTTGACCTTCTGAATGACCTTTACACGCTATTTGATGCTGTTCTTGGAAACCACGATGTTTACAAGGTGAGGAGTACCTGGGCATGAGGATCAAACTGTCTGTGGGTCAAACGCTCATGTAGTTTTAATCTATGTCTCTTTTCCATCTTTTCCAATTTATTTATTTATTTATTTATTAATATAATGGTATTTGCTAGGTGGAGACAATTGGTGATGCCTACATGGTTGCCTCAGGGCTCCCAAAACGGAATGGAAACAAGCACGCGGCTGAGATAGCCAACATGTCCCTGGACATCCTCAGCTCAGTGGGAACATTCAAAATGAGACACATGCCAGACATCCCCCTCAGGATACGAATCGGGCTGCACACAGGTAGGCAGCAGCACTCACCTGCACCTGAACATCAAAGAACTCCTTTGCAATTGTATTTCCAGCTTTGAATGCTTTCTCCCTGCCTGCCCCAAAACAAGCACCCTTAGAAGATGCTTTAAAATCTTCCATAGCAGCAAAGGCATTAAAATGGAAACACAAATCCTAAGGAGGAAAGTGGCTCGGTATCATTTGGGGGGAAATTGTGTATTCTGTCACAGTCAGGAGCTAAATCAGACATGTTAGTCACAAGGGTTTTGTTGTAAGGGTGGCTCTTTGATGTGCCGTAGGATCTTCACTGGTGTGATATGGAGACATCCAGTGATGTTTTTGTAACTCTCTTCTGAAATGAAAAAACACAGAAAAACAGGCATATAGAGTGAAAGAATGAAAAGGTTGGGGAGATTTATTTCAGGTAGGACATAACTGGAAGAATATGTGATGCAGCTATTAAGGAGAAGCTATGTTATAAAGAAAGTAAATTGTCTCTAATGTAGAAGTCATAATCTATTCAATTAACAGAACAGTGGCTTATTTAAAAAGAAAAGAGGAAGTTCTTTTTTTTATACACAGCGTAATTAAACGAAAAAAAAAAGAAACCAAACCAAACAAACCCCCGGTAGGACTGCAGTCATGTAAGTGAATGTATGACTGGGATTTTAAATGGAGGAAAAGACATCCGCTGTTATCATAGAATCAATATTTTTAGAAGAGATGCAAACCGTCGTAATTTTATGCCATAGTCATCCATTAATACATTTTTCCCAGCTGTTTATCACCAGACTTCTTGCATCTTCCTCTAAAGTACCAGGTACTGCCCATTGTGGAAAGCCAAGCAATGAAGAAGATCGTCCAGGAGTCTGAACCGGTATTACAGGGGTTTTTATCCTTCTGCCTATCTGACAATGTCCACATTTTTGCAGCTTGGGCATGCAAGTGTTTTACAGAATTCAGTACCCCGGTCCCTGTTGTACACACTGGGAAACAAAAGCAAAGGAAGTATTTCACCCAAAATATCCCAAGAACAGAGCTGTGACTTGAGTGGACTGAAACCCAGTATTTCTTATCTCCTAGACCATATAAGTTCTTTTGGAATTATCTCTGAAAACTCATCTCCCTACTGTTTTCTTTGCAGTTCAGGGGTCTTAGGTGGCCCTTCACAGGAGTCTAAAGTGTTAAGGAATGATTGCAGGAGCAGTGTGGGTGTTATACTCTGGCAGAAATTAGATGAGACTATGGCCCCATTTTGTCTTGTCCAGAGCAGGTGTCTCTGGAGCACCAGCAGCACATTTTCAACACGGGAAGAGGGGAATTTGGTGTGCAACATCTGCTGCTGCCTGTTGACTGCAGTTCTGCAACACGTCTTTCATGCACCCAGCCAAAAATCTGTCCCTAGGTGACGTGTATGGGGGGTAGTTACATTTTTGCTTGTTTTTATGAGCTCTGGGTATTTGGAAAGCAGCGCTGCTATGAGCTGTTGTGTCGGGTGTGAGAGGAAGACGGGAGGAATTGCTGCTTTCTTTCTAAAGGTGCAGAAGCCAAATCCTGTTTTTGCACAGATCTGGCAACGTCATACTGTCATGGGAGCAGCGAGAAATGCGTGCTCCAAAGCAAACCAGCTCTCCAAGCCACCAAGCTGACAGCAGAGTTTGATTAACCCTAGACCCCCTTTCCGCTGAGGAAAGAAGCATGAAGAGGGAATCACCAGCATCATGAAAGCATTGAAGAAGCGCTTGGGGGAGAGGAGGGCTTGGCTAACACATTCACTGTCCTGGAAAGGATGGAGAACGGGTGTGACCACCAGTTTTGCGGGCCAACTGCTCTCTGGAAACTGGTGCCAAGAAGAGCTTGTGATCCCCTCTCTGAAAAAGCCATAAATGCCATTTAGGCATAGGCTTCCCATGTCCTTCCAGTCCCAACGGAGAGCTGCGCCTCTGGGAACTTATGCTGGCCCATGCCCATGGTCCGCTTGTGGCAATGCATGGGTAAGGTGAAGAGGACAAGGCGGCCAGGGTTTGGTCCGCAGTTTCTCCCCTGCTTTAAATGTACCCTGGAGTCTTGGCTCTCCTCTCTTGACTTGACTGCATGTCCAGAAAAACTCCGCTGACTCAGCTGTTTCCACGCCATCCATGTCTGGGCTGGAGCTGGACAGTCGGGGAGAGTGGTGGTGAGAAGACAAGCTTTTCCACGGAGGCTAAAGAGGATCTGTTTATCAGACAGGCTCTCTGGCAGGCAGTCCTGCACTTCAATCGAGCTTATTAACCTCTGTGGCACCACTGATGGTTGTTGCAGAATCTTAGCCAGCACAGCTCACTAACTGACCCTGAAAGCCCTGGCAAAGAGTCATTTCAAAACAAACCAGCAAACCTGTATAATTAAACAACCAGGCCATAACGTTCTCATCACAGGGTGTCTGGTTTCCTCTGAAACTTGTCACTGTGGGAGATTTATTGCTGGAAGTTTTTGTTAGCCCTTTGCTGAAGCTGTCTAGACAAGGGGGAACACACACAGGCAGCGAAGGCAGTGGGTGAATTAACTCCTGGATGCTTTCAACATGGAGAAGTCCTTTGGACGTGCTTACACTGTAGGGCTGGTTTTGAACCAATAACTTTCTGCAACAGGAGGACAGGCTTAAAAGCAGTACTCCAGACAGACAGTCTCTCTCCCTAAAAATCTTACCTATCCTAGGCTGTGAGCTTTGCAGAAATGATTGGATGATTGCACTGACTGAGTAGGAAACCTAAATTTAGGCAGCCAGGTGGAGGTGTTTCCAGGAGTGTTAGGGAGCCTGTGCTCATTTTTCGTCGGTGGAGATCTGGTGGACATGTAAGCAGGCCCTGGAGAGCTGTTCAGGTGCAGGAGTGGAAAAGCTCTCAGGGCTCAGTTGACTGCATTGACTTGGCCTCCACCAACTACAGTAGGAGCTCAGCTGCCTATATTTGTACTTCTTAAAATGGAACCAAATCCTCCTCAGTGAGGGCTGTTTTTTTGACAAGAACCACTTTTTTGTGTCCTTGCAACACCTATTAGAGGAGCTTTGAACCTTACGGAGATTTCTGAGTGCTGCTGTCATGTCACCACCACAAGATGAAGAGAGACGATGCTATGTGAGTTAGTGTTTTCTCAGGGAAAGCTCTTACTGAAGCATTAATTAGAAAGTCTCCAACAAGACCCTTTTTTATGCATTTGTCACATTAGTGTGCACACATTAAGGACCAGTTAGGCAAGTGTTAGGTCCTTGGTCCAGTAGTGTCAACAGTGCCTTTACAGTTGTGCTATAGAAGTGCCTAGAGACTAGACCCTGAAAAAACTTCCTCTAGTGGATATAGCTCTTCTCCTGAAGAGCTTGAATCAAATTAGTGAGTACTGATAAGGATGGGAATTAAATTAGGAGAGATTCTGAGGAGCAGTGTCTCATCCAAGGTTGCACGGCACATTGGCAATAAAAAACCCCACCATTAAATCAAGTTCTCCTGTTCTCCAGCAGTCCCTGCATGCTCTATGTGACCCAGACATGCTGTTTAAGTCCTTATAATATTTTTGGTATGAACCATTCTTCCTCTGTTGTTTTTTTTTTTAATCTTTAAGTAAGCGATGCTTCATCAGGCAGAAGATAAAATCTGTCTTACCTCTCAGTTTTCATCCTCTGTGTATTATATTAAAATCCTATTACTTTGACTCTGCAGCAACAACTTTTCAGAGGTCAGAGCAAGAGGGGTTCTTGCAACGTTCCCCATAGCTTTCAGCTATGGAGTTGCATTGTCCTTAAGATGTATCTGAAAACTATATGAAGAATCAGGTTTTGTAACTAAGAAGGCTAAAATCACAGTAAAATTACATTGTCCTTCTAAATTAGGCTACTATATTATTATTATTATTATTATTATTATTATTATTATTATACAATATTTTAACCTACAACTTTTTATATTACGAAAGACCTTATCTATAGCATCATTTTAGATACTGTTGATGATGTACTATGTTCACATCTCTTGTAACCTTGCATGGGAAAAGTTTCCTAGATGTCAGTTTTGCTAAATCTTAACCCAGAAGGATCATGGAATTGAAAAGGCAGGCAGGGCCTGAAAAGACCTACGACATAAATGCATCCAACGGAAAATACAGAGAGACCTGTCTCTTTTCTCTGCAGGAAGCCCACACCTCTTTACATTGCTGAGAGCATTCTCTTTTTTTTTTTCTTTTTCTTTTTTTTTTTGCATTTATTTTGCAAGCCTGGTATTTTAAATTGTGGGTGATGAAATTTAGCATCTCATCCTTCAGAGTACAGTCCAAACATTAGCTAAGCCAAGTGCCCCAGATGACAATTGTCTATGCTGTTTGGCTGTCACACATTTTATCTCTGTGTGTGTGCATGTTTGTGTGAATTCTGCACACATACCTCTCCCTGAGAACTTGGCATCAGTTCTTTGGGAGCTACTTTGGAAGGGAGTGGATCTCATCTAAAGAACTGGAAAGAGGAAAAATAAACAGTTTTTGGCTAGACAGGCGAGCTAATGATGTCTTCCTTTCCAAGGAGAGGACACAGGGTGGTCCAGCGTGCTGCCAGCATCTCTGGACTTCCAAAGCTGATTTTCAATCCTGTTTCACTGGGACACAGGGCATGTCACAGGATCTGAACTTTAGTTTTCTCGGATGGAAAAGGAGGTCTTTTTAAAATGAGATTGCTATAGTACTTGAGCTTCCATGAACTGTGAACAAATTTATCCCAGATGATGATGAACTGAGGTCCTACCACACAAGACCTTTCTCAGGCATAGGACCACAGAATCACAGAACGGTTTGGGTTAGAAGGGACCTTAAAGACCATCTCTTTCCCACCCCCCTGCCATGGGCAGGGACAGCTTCCACCAGCCCAGGTTGCTCAAAGCCCCGTCCAGCCCGGCCTTGGACACTGCCAGGGATGGGGCACCCACAGCCTCTCTGGGTAACGTGTTCCAGTGCCTCACCGACCTCACAGGGAAGAATTTCTTCCCAATAGCTAATCTAAATCTACCCTCCTGCAGTTTAAAACCATTACCCCTTGTCCTATTGCTACACATCCTTGTAAAAAGTCCCTCTCTGGCTTTCCTGTAGGCCCCCTTTAAGTACTGGAAGGCTGCAATGAGGTCTCTCTGGAGCCTTCTCTTCTCCAGGCTGAACAACCCCAACTCCCTCAGCCTGTCTTCACAGCAGAGGAGCTCCAGGCCTCTGATCATCTTTGTGGCCTCCTCTGGACCCGCTCCAACAGGTCCGTGTCCTTCTTACGTTGGGAGCCCCAGAGCTGGACGCAGCACTGCAGGGGGGGTCCCACCAGAGCGGAGCAGAGGGGCAGAAGCACCTCCCTTCCACCTGCAAGCCACGCTGCTTTTTATCCAGCCCAGGATACCGTTGGCTTTCTGGGCTGCAAGCGCACATTGCCAGGTCACGTTGCGCTTCTCTTCAACCAACACCCCCACGTCCTTCTCCTCAGGGCTGCTTTCAATCCATTCTCCGCCCAACCTGTATTTGTGCTTGGGATTGCCCCGACTCATGTGCAGGACCTTTTGCTTGGCCCTGTTGAACTTCATGAGGTTTGCACGGGCCCACCTCTCAAGCCTGTTAAGGTCTCTCTGGATGCCATAAAACACCAATGTGCGATCCAGAGCAATGCTTAATTTTTGATCGCTTGTAGCAACCACCAAGGCCAATGAGATCGTCAAAAAAACCTTCTCCTGTATTCCCAAGCAGGTTTTGAATATCAGAGGAGAGGACGAGATTTGTTTGTCCGCAAGCCCCTTGATTTGTGCGGTACCATCTGGCTTACACAGATGATGTGTCTTTCAGGGCCTTGCGTGGCAGGTGTGGTGGGGCTTACCATGCCACGCTACTGCCTCTTCGGAGACACAGTGAACACGGCATCACGAATGGAGTCCACGGGCCTGCGTGAGTATCTGGGACAGTCCCTGGGGTGGGTGGTTGAACAAACTTCTCAAGAAGGGTGAAGAAATGCGCATCTTTAGTTATAAACATTGCAACTGAATCAGCTCTGAAGAAAGGGGCAAGTCAAACTTCAGAATTCAAAGCAGCCTGAAGAGGAGGGCATCGGCTTTGCCATTGTAGATCAGCCTTTAAGACCCTGCCTTCCAGCTCCAGTCCTCTGATTTGGATCCCATGAACCAAAATCAACATGAATCTTGCCCTAGATTTCTCCTACGTGGGTTGGATCTTGCTTTCAGTCAGCGATGAGAACCGTTAATTCAGAGCTGTTCTTGTACAGTAGAATAATGCACTTACCTGTCACGGCCAGCACGAGGCAAGGGCCGAAGCACATGTGCGCACTGCTTCCATCATGCATGGAGAGACAGAAAAGCAGACTACATGCAATGATGTCCTGCAACATTAAGGGCATCTTTTGCGATGGCCTCATTTATCAGCAATAACAACTCCACGAACAAGTGTTGGCAGGTCCTAACAAAATCCTTAAGCTTCCCTTCCTCTTCAGGTTTCCTTGATGTCTTTCTTGATGGGTTGATGTTCATGCTGTTTTTTTCTTCAAGGTCTTGCCTGTGTTTTCCTGAGGCTTCCAGTTATAAAAGCACAGTCTACATGCACAGGGCCAATATCTGCAGCAGATAAGACAGTACCATCATCTCTCAGCTGGTTCTTACTGTCCCATGGCTGGAGACTTCTAGACATGTAAAAAGAGCTGGTGGGAAAGAAACATTTACCTGCTTTTCAGTCATATGTGTACACAGATCTGCTGTTTGTTGCTGTCCTTAGCTAAGACATGGATAATGCAAACCATAGTGGTTGAACTGTGGATGACACAGTGGACAGCTAGGGACAGCAGGGTCTGAGCGCAGGATGCGTTTTGAATTTGCTTTTGATGTTCAGGCTGTCAGTACAACATGGTTTCCAAAGGCAATGTCTCATACATTGTAATCCTTGATCTCTGATCTCCCTTTTGATATTTTCAATAGGCCTAAAAAATTATCTTTTATGGCCAGTTTACAAGCTATATGAAGTCTGTGATAGTTAGTATTAAAATTTTGAGGTCATGCCAGGCTAGAAATATGCTGCCGTATATATGCCACATTGGAACTTTTTCATGCTTTCATACAACCCTTACATTTCTAGCTCCACTGATTTTAATTAGAGTAATTAAGACTAACAATTAGGCTAATCATTAATTAAGGAAAATTGCCTTTCTTGTGATTATGGCTGGCTTATTTTAAGAGGCATGCATTGCGTTTGGAAAGCAGTGGAAAGGAGGAAATACTTTGATAGAAGATTTCTAATGGCAAGACAGGTATCTGAAGAATCTCAGGGTTTAGACCCTTGGAAGTGCAAAGTCCCACTGAGACTGGAGACAGCAGAAGCACTGCAGATACAAGAGCATCATTATACATTAATAGAAATGTATATAGAAACACAGTAATAGGAAGATTGTAGGCTAGTGTCTCAGAAAATGTAGCTCAAAGCCGTGTGGTCTTCCTCGGCATATTTGACTGATGTTCTTTCTAATTATTCTGCAAAAAAAATTAATTGGTTCATCTCCATCCTTCAAGGGGGAAGGGAGTGTGATTGACGCAGTCGAAATAAAAATGCCACAAAAACAAGAACAACAAAGAAAACTATTTTTGGGGAAAACGTTTTAGAAACATTCCCTGGCTGGTTCACACCAGCAGAAGAACAAAAAATTTCAGTGAGTTCCAGCAATGGCTGTAAAACAAACCGGGGGAGATGGGAATTTAATAAAGATAGAATCATGGAATCATTTAGGTTGGAAAAGACCTTTATGATCATCAAGTCCAACTGTTAACCTGACACTGCCAAGTCCACCACTAAACCATGTCCCTAAGCACCACATCTACACGTCTTTTCAATACCTCCAGGGATGGTGACTCAACCACTTCCCCGGGCAGCCTGTTCCAGTGCTTGACAACCCTTTCAGTGAAGAAATTTTTCCTAATAGCCAATCTAACGCCCCCCAGCGCAAGTTGAGGCCATTTACTCTAATCCTAGCGCTTGTTACTTGGGAGAAGAGACCAATCCCCAACTTTGCACTTTTTGTTCATGGTCTCTTAATGGCATTTCTGGATGGAACCAGTTACTGAAAAATCCAGACGGATCTAGATGCACAGCCACATTTTCATTATGTCCCCTTGCAAACTCCATCTCTCTGCTCTTCATCCCAACTTTCAAATGATGTTGGATGTCTGGAGCAGGGCAGTTGGTTATCTTTCTTTTCTTGCTTGCTCCCTAGTTACACTGTGGCAATAGATAAAAATGGCATTTTTGATTCCAGCTGACAGTGTTGCTGGGAAAAAACACTTACCGTCTTTATTAAGAGCTGGACTTCTACACTTAGTGTGTTTGGTATCCTTCTCCAGGACGTCCCCAGTGTAGATCTCCTCTCATCCTGTGCTCATTACAGCCCTACCTTGAAGGATCCATCCATCAGCACCAAACTTTACGTAGAGGAGAACCACACACCTGCACCAGCTACACGCCTGCATGCTTTGGAGCATTTTTCCTTGACAGTATGAAGCAGTGGGAATTTGCAGCGTGTGTGCAGTCTAGTGATCCAGCTGTTTTGCTTTCTGTTCCCAGCTTACAGAATTCATGTCAGCCAAAGTACAGTGGATACGCTTCGGAGTCTGAATGAAGGCTATGAAATCGTACCTAGGGGAAAAACAGAACTGAAGGTAAGAAGGCCAGGGCTGCGTGAAATGCTTCACAGGGGAATCTTCTTGCTTAAGGAATTTTCATATTAAGCTCTCGTTTGGCCTTCATCCACCACTCTTCTGCTGGATCCTTCCCAAATTGTCCCCATCGGTTGTTTCAGTTCATGAGGTAACTATCGAAGGACCGTGGGATCAGGCAATCAGCTGTATGTGCTGAATCTAAGTATTTATTTAGGACTCTATTTAATCCACCCTTGACAGAAGCTGCTGCTTTTCACAGTGTCCAAACAAGACAACACTAAATAATTCAAAACACCGCTTCTCCCCTTACATAGTCAATAGACAGAAGTAGGAGGTTTTCTTGCCTAAAACACCTACAGTAAGAAATCTGAATATGGCCTCAGGTCCCTCAACAATCTTCCATGACAAGTGGAATCATTTCCCCCTAGTTTATATGTCTGCAAGTGGAGATCTGAGGTAATTATTCCAGGTTAAGTCAATGGAAATAAACCTTTACATAGTTAGTGGAGATAAACTGACACTTTAGGAAATTATTAACCTGACTTACTTTCAGGGTCCAGTTTATGTGAAGATGAATGTCGCCCTAGAAGTGTCTGTTTTCCTCCACTCCTCCAGTCAAGGCTGACTGACTCTGATATAGATGCCTACAGTTCATCAGGTGCATCTCGCCTTAAAAGCGGAATCATCAGTGGTGGGAGAGGAAGTTATTATTCTGATACTTAACC
Source organism: Sagittarius serpentarius (assembly GCA_034782735.1). Classification (NCBI taxonomy): domain Eukaryota; kingdom Metazoa; phylum Chordata; class Aves; order Accipitriformes; family Sagittariidae; genus Sagittarius; species Sagittarius serpentarius. The sequence goes on from JAVKLA010000026.1 coordinate 24,274,930, forward strand.
CAGCAACAGTTGTAAAATCTCTCAATTAATGATGCTAGTGCTGCCAAATAAATGATTAGAGATCCTGTAGTCTCCCATTTCTGTTAAGCTGTGTAGTTTCAATGACCCAGAACATGATGGTAATTTGTAGATGACAGTTTGAATGAGGCCTCTTCTTTTAGGATAGCGAAATTCAAATCATCCCTGAACCATTGTGAAAGAAAGCCCAAGATTTCCAGCCATGCTCTGTCTCTGGATATATATGAAGCCCTTAGAAACCCAGTGGGAAAGTTACATATTGAGCAGAGGGTGGTCAGAAAGCTGCTTTTTATCTGGATTTTGTTTTTATTTTAGGGTAAAGGAGTAGAAGACACATATTGGCTAGTCGGGAAAAAAGGCTTTCTGAAGCCCTTACCTAAACCTCCTGAAATAAAGCCAGGGTAAGTGTGACCTCATCACTGTTCACCACATTCATTAAAAGTCCTTGTTGGGGTTCACAGGCTGAATAGCTGTCTTTCCATGTTAGCTGTTTGAAAAGTCTGCATCATTTTCCTTAGGTGACTTACATTTTCAGGCAAAGTATTGGGTTTCAGAAGTGATGCGGTTTCTTCAGCGCCTCTCCTTAAACACAGTTCCCAAGAAGTGTCATGGAAACTTGCTGCTTCCTGCCCTGTAGTCCCTTGGAGACTGAGCACCAGGGAGTTCCTTCCTTAATCTCCTTCCTACTCTGTGTGTGTATGGGAGACACACAGGCAGGGATACTTTCAGGTCTCTGGTGACATCAGTGTATGGATGATACTCAGATTTTTTTCTCTCCGCCAAACTCCTGCAGAAAACACCAGCTTCGTTCACCATATAAACGTGTTTCTTCCCTGCAGCACCGTTCATTCAAACAGAAGAACAGGGAGACTTTGTGTTGTAAAAATATGGCACCGATAGGTGATTAGACTTAATGATGTTGCCTCCATGCAAGCGGCGGTGAGAAAAGATTGAGCACTTGAAATTCATTAAGCCATTTTGTAGCTTTGCAATGCCTGACTTTGCGAATGGAGTACTCCCTGTTCAGCCGTCACACGCTGTGTGCCTGGAAAGGATGTTGTGGTCAGGACATAAGAAAACAGGAGTGGGATTTTTTTTGACGAGAACAGCGTAGCCACCCACATTAAAGCTAGTCAACCTTGACTCCCTTTGTAGCCTACAAAGAGAAATATGTGCTCAGAGGTGTGATTTGACTGGCCTGCTTGGATGTCTGTATTAGAAGATGAATCGCCCTTGCAAGATGCCCGTTTTTTTGATTTTAAAGAAGTCCTACAGTGAGTAGCTCGGAGACAGATGTCTGACAGCAAGCAGCGTCTGTTTTTATTTTGACTCTGACTTCACCTGGGCAATCTTGTTCTAAGTTTTGCCTCATTTCCTCTTAGTAAAACGAAGACGGCTTTTACCTCTCTTTGCAGAGAATGGTTAACTACTTGGGGAGTTGCATACAGGGCAGTCCATGTGCTCAGCGCCCTCCCAGAGCTGTCTTGGAGTAGCATGAAATTAAGAGTTTTTTGGGGCCATAACTTTTAAGTTATGTGGGTGTCAATCAGGGTGGAAGATAGAAGGTTACTGGAAGATAATTTTGAAGGACAATATTTCTTAGGCTTGGAGGCATTTTATTGTTAATACTTGATGGAAATGAGCTATTCAGTAGTATGTGTTGATACCAATGATGCATTATTAATGGAAAATATGAAACTTGGAGGAGCTTTGCCAGATTAGCAAGATGGGTTGTCTTACCATGCAACCAAAGAAGCACCAAGACTTCTACTTTCAGAGTAGGTTCTTCTCACCCTGGTGTTACCATCTAAAAGTCACGTGTTGGGCCTCTGTTGACTGTTGAGGTTCTTCCCATAATGCTCAAAGAGCCTATCCTCTGGTCATATGTGCCAAAGTCAGAATTATGCAGGCCCGAGCTGTTTCTAAACATGGATTGTAAATGACAGAAAATACATCAGGTCCAGGGGGACAATAAGAGGAGGCAAAAAGTTTTCCCACATACCCAGGATGAGGGGATCTTGAGCACCATTGTGCAACCTCAGAAGAATCCACCAGTAGCACCTCAGAGGGGAAGGTGATCATCTCCTCTTGCCCCAAGGCCCTGATCTTCACTGTCCTTTTGCAGTTTTTCTGTCCCCATAGATTGTCACACAGCAGTTGAATGAATGTGAAAGTAATCAGAGGAAAAAGCAAAGTTATATGAAACTGAATCTGTCCTAGTGAAGGGTCAAAATGAAAGCTATACCCCATAGAAGTCAAATGGCAGAAAGAAGTAACTGGAGGTTCAAGCAAAACAAGTATTCAGAGAACTGCGTTGTGCACAGGCTGTGCTATTATCAGAGAGGTATCAGACATGGCATCCGATTTTTCCAGTCTTACCTTGATGGTTCAGTTTTATGCCAGAGGCTAAAAATTGCTTCTCTGTTATGTCTATATGTTGGCCAATATGGTAGTTTGAAGACACTGCCTCATATACCTCTGTAGGAATTTCCTCATCTGTAGGCTTTTGTGCTGAGGAAGGAGGTGCTGAACAAAGTCCTCTTCTGCTCATGTTTTCACTCTGTCCTGAAGCAACTCATCTTCTGTTTAGGTCTTCCCTTTCTATGGGGTCTTGCACGACCCAGTCCCTCATATCTGGTGAGATCAGTGGGCGGCAGCAGATTTTCTCCTCCAGTAGATAACAGCAAGGGACACATTCCTCATCACTTGATTCTTCGTGGCTCACTGAAGCTAGTAACCTCCTCTGAGAGGGCTGCTGGAGACTTTCAGCCCGTAGTTTGGCTTGCTGCCTGAGCTCTTGCCTTAGACCACCACAGGGAATCACACTCTTTAAGTATTAAACAACAAGGAAAGAGGATTTATTTCAGTGACATAAGCTTCAGCTTCCATGTTTCTTACTGCCATGACAAGTCATAGCCCTTGAGATATGGAGTATTTCAGGCCTTTGCTTGCAGTGGTTTGTGGAAAACAGCAGATAACATTAAAAAAGTACTAACTTCCTGTTGTTTCCCATGATGTAAAACCCATCAGCCAATCAAAGTTGTAAGCACAGTCCTTGGCATGAGCATTTCTTGACATGTGAAGGCAATTTTCCAGCTCTGGTAGGCGGTCATGCGAAGATCTATGATCAAGTAGCTCACAGAGCTGTTCATAGATGTCTAGGGACAAATCAAGCTTGATCATCGTACTGTGCTTGCAGTAGTCTTGGCACCCCAGACCTGGAGAACAGTCCTTGACCTTTCAAAGGTGAGTTTATGTGCAGGTTAGAAACCAAATTTTAGCAAACTTAAAAATATGGAAGAGCATCTAATTATGTGATTGCATTAATATTAATGGTCCAGTAAAATACTGTGATAACAACCCCTTCTGGTATTGCTGAAATTGCTGAGAAAATACATCTGATTGCCTGGTAAAAAATCTCAAGCCACCACCAAATGACTAACAAAGGAACAATTCTTGCACCTACGTAGTTTGAACTTAATTGATATGCACCAACCTCTCTGTTTAATCCCAGTTACAGACTTATTGGAGGCATTAGTTGGAACATTCTCATTGATTTTCATTGTCTGCACTAGGCTTTCATACATTTACAGTTGTGTAAGGACATGCAGATAAATGTACTTTACTCTTAAAACCCAGGTGTTAAGAAGAAAGGTAGTTCAATTAAAAGACCTAATATGCTTCTTTTACCACCCCTGCTTTCTTCAAACCATACATAAAGTCAAATTAACTAAAAGCCTATTCTTAATATTAACCCTACGTGAAGCTGCTCAGGGTCTGTGTATCTGTTTTCAGAAGTAAAAAGCTTACTGGAAATCAAGCAAGAAACCCTTCAACTTCCTCTTGTGGGATCCAGCGGAGGTTCAGTAGTAGCCCCAGGACACAGGGAAAGTGCAAGTTTAATGTCCAGATTGCTCCCGCCCCAGAGAATTTCCCTTTTTCAAAGATAACCTCCTTTTTTCTGGGTCTGGTCAAATCTCAATTTTACCTCCTTTACATGGGAGCTTTAGGTTAACTTTGTATCCCATAGAACAGGGCAGGCAGTTCAATATGCTCCTTAGTCCTTTTCTTGCTCCAAGGCAAATTTCTACACGTTCCCTAGCAGATGTTTTGCCTTGTGATGAATATTATTTCCCCTTCTTCCTTGCAGCTTGTTAGAATTTGTATTGCTGCGTCTCAGGATCTTGTGGGTTGGGGCTCCATTGTGCAATAACCACAGAAGGCAAAGAAAAAAGCTCTCCGCAAAGAAAAAATCTCTCCACAAAAGCCTGATAACTGCCACAGGAAATAATAGCAGATCGGGGTGGACGTAGAGAAGGTGTCACAAAATGATGAGACAGCAAAAACAAGCATGCTGAGCAGCCAAGCAGCAGCCTTACCTGTAGGACGGATATTTTTTTTTGGAGATTTCACAGTCAGATAGGTTTAAAGGAAGGCTGTGAGGTTTCTTTGAGGGGACACCGGGAGACTAGTTTAGGGGCTGAAGAACAGCCATGGAAAAAGCACAAAGTTGCTAGTTTATAAATGTGGGATATTAGAAGTTGGTGTCCTGCAATGCTCTGGGACAGGCAGCACCTTGTCAGCACTGGCGGAGCACTCCTCTTGTCCAAAACAGCAGAAAAGATATGAGGTTATACAAATCTAGCAGATACAAGCCTGACCTGGACTAAATCACAGATGCATTTGGCAAAGCACTGAAAAAATATCTAGCACTAGGAAAAATTCAATAGCTAATGAAATTCAGGAAAGAAACCCAAGAGCCAAGATCACGTTCATTTGCAGTTCCAAGGAGATGAGTGATATACTCAGTCTTTTGACTTTCCAAATTTGACCATCCTGTTTCAGAAATCCTTTGCTCTGGTACTGAATACAGCACTTTCAAGCAGCAGAAGCCCTCTATCCCAGGAGGTAGTTTTATCTAGAAACTTTCCCTTTCTAACATTATTTTATATTAGCTATGGAAAGTTAACTGGAGGGGAAAAAAAAAGAATACAATTTATCAAAAAAAGAGATCAAGGGTCCTCTCAGGGGTTTTTAACCATGAACCCAATGCCCAAGTAAAGAACGTACAAGAGTTTGGGATTTTTATTATCAAACCCAGACCTCTTCTCTTGTATGAAATCATGCAGTAGCTCTTAAGTCCAGAAGGGCCAATAAATCATCGAGCCCACCACCATCCATGACGATAAGTACAACCTGTTATGAAAAAATCACTAAAACCCGAAGATGCAGCCAGGGATAGGAGAGAGGTTTTGGGGCTCTCATATCCTCATATACATGAGGATCAACTCTGGAGAAAACACTGAGATCCTTGTTGGAAGATGAAATGGGTGAGAAGCAGTGAAAGATGCTCAAAGAATCCATCCCTCCAACACCAGATGAGAAATACCTTTTTATGAGCCAGGGAAAAGACACCCATTAAGACAACATGGCTTTTTCTTCTACCCAATACAAGGCTCTCATTGCTTTGTCTATGCTGAGGCATCCTGGCAGGACGGGAGATGATCTGTAGAGAGTTTCTGCTGTTGCTGCTGATGTGTCTTTCTTGGGGGATAAGTAAAAGGATTTCCATTCAGGCTCGTCTTTGAAGTTTTTCACCCAGTGCACTTTAAAATCAGAAAGAAAAGAGCTGGTGGAACAAACAGCAGTGAAAAACTTTTGTTGTCCTTACATAGCTGGAATTATACAACAGCATCACAACATTTCATAAATAAACTTTATATAACATATAACACAGTTATTTGGGGAAATCAAAGCATCCTCTGGCTTGTAGGTTTGATCACTCAGTGTCAGGACAGATGCTTTTTGCTTCACAATCGATGCTTTCTTTTCAAATCATTTCTGAGCCCCTAACACAACAGCAAAATGAAGAAAAAAGAATATTCTGGTCATGGCTATGGCATAATACAGGTGAGAAAGGGGAATTTTTCTCTGAAATCTGATTGAGGGGAGAAAGGGAATGAAAGCCAGTGACTCATCTCCCTTTGAACAAGGCTGGCTGACTTAGAATGTGGTTGCTGCAGCTGATGTATTTAAACAAGCTCTTTCTGAGCAAGCTGAGGTTTCTGGGAGAACTGGCTGGAATATTAGCTTAGAGAATTACTGCTGATAGCAAAAAACCCTAAATGCAGTGTTCAGAAAGGAAGCAAAATCAGGTAGTGGCATTGTTTGGCTGGAATACGTGATTCAATGCATTACCCTTTCTCCCACGGGTATTTCTGCGGGTTTAGGGCCAGGTAGCTCTGACACTGTGCTCAGGACCTGGCTGGCTTTATGGATCATATTCTGGCTTGCAGGTATGGCCTCAGGCATGGCTGAGGTGTGCCCAGATGTGCCCGGATGTGCTCACTAGTTTCTCCTTTCTCACCCAGACAGGCTGAGAGGTGAAGAGGGAGGTGAAGGTCCCTTTGAAGAATGTTTTTGCAGAGGGACAGAGAGAGCAGCAACCAGCAACTCAACAGCAGGAGAGGCTGTCTAGGGCAGGTCCTGACCGCAGGAGTCCATCTGAGGGTGTTTCTCCCTGGGTCTGCCCACACCTCCTTTGAAAAGAGAAGCAGGGGGACAAGTGACAAGCGAGCTGAGCTGGCTGAACAGGAGCCAGCTTGAGTCTAGGAACATTTTTAGGGTGTTGCGCCTGCTGTGTGGGCTGGCCAAGTGAGATCTCTATCTCATCAGTGTACACTTCTCTCCCTCGTGCCATCTAAACAGGCTTTCTTGCTACATAGCAGCCCAAAAGCTCTTCTATGAACAACAGTGCTGAGGGACAAGAGGGAAGAGTACTTAGGAGAAACCATCTCAGAGCTGCTTTTAGCCTCCTCTGCTCCCCAGCAACTGTTTCTACAAAGCTACCAGCCACTTAAAGTAAGAAAAACCGGAGTATGAAGAAATGTGGGTTAAAATAAAACAAACCACCTCAGAAACAAGTAAACCCAGAGACACTCCTGACTGGTTTAAAGACAAAGGTGTGTGGGAAGCAGTCAGCGAAAGAGTTCCAGGGCTGGTTGGAGCAGGACCGCAGAGCTGAGATGTAATGGGCTGCCCAGGATACCTCCGTCTTGCAACAGGGTACACATTGCTCCAGCATACAGGTTTATGCAAAGCGAGGATGAGAAAGAGAAAGAGAAAGGAGGGCAGAGAAGACTATGTCTGCATCTTGAGCCAGGTCTTACGGCAATTTGAGTTGCAGTTGTTCTCACCAAAGGGCACAGAGTGGCCAGGTCAAAAAGATGCTCTGTCTCTGGGTCTGAGCCTTTCCCCCTGTAACTGGGAACTAGAATTTGTGCTGGCTGCCTAAGGTTCGAGCCAGGGGCTTGTGTTTTCAGTGCTCAGAAAAAATCATTGTAACACACCACATTCAGAAAAGCGAAGGCAAATTCCTTGTCTGTCCAGGGAGCTGGGGTGCAGGACCTTACAGTTTCTCCTGCTGGCTTTGGAAACAAGATGGTGAGCAGAGAGGACCTTGGTAAAATAACAACTGACTTCAGATGGAGGGGTTTGGCAAGAGCTTGGGATGGAGGGTGCAGAATCAGCCCTCTCCAGTTGCTCAGATATTAGTGAGTTCAGGAGCTGTGTCAGTGCTGTTTGCACTGGATCTTTCTTCTTGTTATTGTGCCCTGGATGAAGGTCAAGTCATTATCAAATAGTTATTTGATACTTGTGTGAGCAGTGTTTGGTAGTGGAGCTCAGGCAATCTGATACTGAGCTTGATCCCCAAATACCCTGGTCAGGTCTTCACCTTCTGTGGGTCACAACCTGCTGCACTGTTGTGCAGAAACAGGCAGCAACCTCCTCCACTCCCCTGTGGATGAAGTCCTGCTGGGTGGACTCAAAGAACAAGCCCCTCACGCTTCCCCATGTATGGCTGCATTTTGCTACTGCTTGCGTAAAGGGGCTGGAGACAAAGGATACCCCTTCCCCCTCCAACTGGTAGGATTTAATCTTATTCAAAGTGATTTACCTCTAGCATAGGCACCTCCATCTGAGCTGGTCATCTTACACATCTTTTAGAGTCAGTGCAGAGAAACAGGCACTTCTAGGTGCAGCTCTTCTGCCCTGCAGAGGATATCTACTTTGGGATAAATGCCCACTGTGGTCCGGCAGTGCCGGCTTCCCTCCACTGGCTCAGAAAAGAGCCCAAGATATTTGGCTTAGATGGAGACATCTCTGTTGCAGATAGCTAAATTTAAGGGATGTGAATCCCACCTGAGTTGTAGATTCTCTGAAGAAGCCATTCCTCATTCAGCCCAGCAGGTTTATATCCTCCTGGCTTCCCTGTTCTTGGGACCCAGTCCCAAAGGCTCCAGCACTCATGGGAGGTCTTACAAACAGGGATCAATGGTTCTATAGAACGGGAAGGTATTCCCAGATCTGAGGATTTAGGTAAGGCATGGAAGGACAGCTTGGTTAGACTTCTCCATTTGTAGGACAGAATTGGCAAAAGAGCTGAAACTTGACTCCCATCTCCCTTGGGAAAGGCTGTTAAATTTGTGCTAAAGTTTCAGGGAAAACTGGCTGTCTCTAGGGACAGTTAAATAGGATTTCCATTTGGAAATGTGTCCATAGCTTTGAGAGATGAGAGTTTCTGAAAGCAACACCCCTGGAAGACCAAAAGGCACTGAGGCAGCAGCTGAACTAACTGAAGGCAAGATCTTTGCAGCAGTTTTGTTGTGCTCTTCCCTTTGATGAGTAAGGGGGAGGATCAGAGGAATAATGGAATAATTCTGCCAGGATTCATATTGTCTAATAGAGTCTGGATACAGACATGATTGATAGATATACAGTTTGTGCTCCTCAATCAACAAAGTCATTCCTCTCAACCTGGGACAAGTGTCTAAGAAGATGGGCCAAGAGCCCTCTGGATGTGCCTGGTTACACAGATTACAAAAGATGCCTGTCTCAGAGCAGGCACTTAATGTCAGGACACTTAAAATTAAATTAGCTAACCTCACCCTTTGCAATAAATTGAGCTGAAGTAATACAAGAGGGGAATATATAAAATCGGAACCAGACCCAATATTTGTTTTCCTTTTTTGCACCAGAAGACACCTTTCACTCCGTCTCCATTACGGTCTCTTCTTTATTGCAGATGAAACTGAACTGGTTCTTTCTCTAATGGCCTACATGTTCACTGCAGGTGTAGAGCTCATGGGTTACCCTCGGAAGAAATTGCAGAGTTCAAAAGGAGGAAAGCTGAAAAACTCCTTGGCAAAAGGGCCTAGATCTGAGGTAGTAGCTGTAGGACAGTCCCAACGTAGCTCTGCTATTTAGTGTCTGCTTATGTGTTATTTGTCCGCACTTTGCTGGTTTTAGTGTCACGCCCTTTTTTTTCTGTCAAAAATATGTATTATTCTTTTAAAGTGTCATATTCAAAAGGTGCTCGGAACAGCAGCAAAGCTGTCTAAAGATAGTAATAACCTTGTTGTGTGATTTCCTAGCAAAATTATGACTTGTTATCACATTCATTCCTGAAAGACATAGAGTATTACTCTGTTTACCTGCAGTGTATTATCGATCCACTGGATGTCGATGTGCACTATGCCAGGAAGAGCCCAGTCCATGGTAAACACAGAGATAAAGCTGGAGTTCAAGCCTGGAAGAATCCAAATTGCCTATTGTTGCTTTCCTCTAATGTGTATCTCCTGCCTAGTGTAATTCTGTATCTCATGACATGAAACAGGATGCAGCCCTGTTATTCATCACTATGGTGCCTACTGGTACGAGAAAGAAATGTGGATTTAGGATGATTTGATCAGAATTCGGAAGTTACATGGAGTATAACAGCATGACCTGAGGTACCTGATCAAATGGGTGCTACCAGAGCAAGGCTGGCATATAAGCATGCACACCCACACATGCACATAGAAGGTCCGATGTCCTGTGAAAATGCTGTATGTTTGTTTTTTTCAATAATATCTCTGAAAGCAGCAGCAATGCTTTTGCTCAGTGCCTCTCAACTAACTTTTACTTAATTTCCATTTTCTTAGAAAAAGGCAGAGGTGGATGAAAGCCCAGAGTGCCTACATATAGGCAGGTTGCAAACCCCTAAGGTACACCATAACAAGCTGATAAATTACTCTAAAGACTAAAGCTCCATCCAGTTTTCTTACAAGGATAAAACCCAGTAGAGAACTTCTGGCTGTGTTCCTCTTTTTCAACCACAGCTTTTAAAGATTCAGGGGTGTTACTAGGCTGTTTTGTCTCCCTTATGAGATTTTAAAATTTTTGTCTAAGGCTCTCCCTATTCTAGGAGCTGGGCAGAAATTCTTCATTTAAAAAAAAGATTTAAATATGGGACACACTGTGCAGAGACCTGCATAAGCACTACCATATGTGAACACTCGCTGCTAAATATAAGCTCCAAGGCACAGAAGACCACCCTGCTGATCTACACCTATGAGCACAAGCTATTCTTCCAAGGCCAGAGACAAAGAGGATCTTTCACTTGGGTTAGCCCTGCTTGAAAAAAACTGCACGTATACTGATACACAACAACATTTAGTATGTATATCACCCACAGACATAGACTTCTGCACGGAAGCAAGGCTGATTAGCAGTACATTATAGAGAACAGAAAGTCCTTATCAGCCCACTTGGCTCACTTCATGGGAAAGAGCAGAAAAATCAATAAGGCGTTTATACCTGGAGCATTTCAACAGTCCTAGTTCAATCATTCTTGTGTGCATGAAGCTTTCTGTGGAGGCAGTTATGTCCTCAACAGCCACTTGTTCCCACGTGCCTACCTGGTGGTTTAGTGATGTTTCCAGTCAATCTGTTTTAGACATATATAAAGGGAATAAGCCATCAATAACCTTTTTTTTTTGATAGCAATAAAGAAATGCTATACAAGGATATCAGGTGTAGTGATCTATCTTCCATTCACCCAGTTTACAGTCTCATTAGTCTGGGACTGTAAAACGTTAACAGTCTCACAGAGCTCTTGTTGCGATAAGATAGGGAAACCCATCTTGGAGTATTTATGTATTTTGAAGGATACATCTGGCTTGGAGTCTAGAGGAAGGCCAAGACACTGCTTCTGATGCTCAGGAAGCAAATCTTTTAACCTTGAAAGAGTGACTGTGGACTTGACTCTGTTGTCCTTGGCGGACACCTGTTAGAAGAGAAGTGATGGTTCTGGCCAAATCTTGATAAAAATGTGCAGCAAAGCATGAGGAACACCAAAGCGCACCTCCAGTTATCTGAAGATAAACCTCTTGCTATACCACTAGTGATCCTTATACTTTGTCCTTCAGTAGGATCTGTGATCTTAACATGGACCTACTAACCTACTCATGCAAGTAGGATTCAGCCCCAAGCACCATGGTTGTCAGAGACACTTGCGCAAGGCTGGCAGACGAAACAGCAGGTGAAGACCACATAGGATAAACCATGGCATCTCAAATACTGCTAGACAGTATCCTCAGGCAGCTGAATCCCACCTCTAGCATCTTACAGTGCTTCTGGTATGGAGAAAGGGATTTCTCTCTTTCCTCCAAGGCCCAGCAGAGAACTGTCCCACAGAGAGGTCAATGACTCCCTGTGATCCCTAGATTGATCTCGCTTTGGAGATAAGACTTAGACTCCATGCAAGTCAGTCCATTTCATTGTGCAGTTCAAAGAGGCGAGATTTCACCCCTATGTGATTGGTAGCTGTTGTATTTATGGAGGGATCCATGGTGTATAAATCTTACTATCACATATATTGCTCTTTGCTGACCTTTAGATGTATAAGCATACAGGTAGTGTGTCCTGCATGGACAAAGGACCAGTCTGGGATTACCTAAAAGTACTGAAGCTCGATTTTTAAGTTATTTTCTCTCCCTTTTTTTTTCCTCAAGACTTTTCCTCTCCCTCTAGTCTGACCTCTTGTCCCATGAACTCAGCTTAGTGACAGGAGATCTCTCAAGGTTCTTTCTTGTTCAGGAAATACAGTAAACACCCAAATCATTGCATCTTGCTGGCCAAGCCGTAGACTAGCAGGTGTGACTCACCTTCAGTTAAGATCTGAAAGCTCATTTGGGACAAGGTTTTTGATGAAGGTTGTCTCTGTCCTCAAAGGTGAAGCCCATGCCTACACAGAAACCCATACAATTACAGCGTACTCATTCAGCCCCATTGCAGGGATAATCTGAGATGATTTTGCCCGCGTGGTCTCTCCAAAGATTAGAACTGCAGAAACCAAACACTCATTTCCATTGATGTTTTTCCCATCATTTTCTTTCTTTTCTTCCCCCTTTCTTCCACTCTAGCAGCTACTTCTCCCTTGGTATGCAGGGGCATCTCCCAGCCACACACTGGAAGGCATATCTTCTTCATCCAACACCAGAAAGGCCTAAATTAAAAAAAAAAAAAAAGAAATTTCTTTTCCTTGTTTCCTTAGAAGTTGCAAAACATTTGGGATCATCTTTGACAAGGGCATCAGCTCTTTCTCATAAAGTTCAAAGAATAAATTTTCAGGGTGGATCCTCCACTGAATCCTAAATCCCATTGGGCTTATACATTTGGGTGATTTCTTAAGATTCAGAAATTTGCCTTTAGATCTCTTTCCTGTTTTTTGCCCTTGGCTGCCCTTGGTCTCCCACTGAGTGTGAGAGTGAAAGGAACATGATGTGTGCTGAGTTTGGAGGTTCTGGCTCTTCTCTTGTTTTATCCAGATTTAATAGCCAGTCCTCAGGCACAGGTAACTAGACCATCAAACACCATCTGCAGAACCTTAGGTCAAATAATAAAATACAATTCCCTTGAATGATAACAAAAAAGCATTAGATATGTAGTGCTACAGTACAGTAGGTGTCAGAGTGGTCAACTAATAGCATCTGGTTCTGGTGCCAGTGCTATTATCTGACTTTGTTACAGTCTGATATATATACTTTGAAGTATATTTATGTATTTTATAGATATCTAATCAATACTTTAAAGACAGCTCATCCTGTGCTGTCATTAAGGGCAGTTTCATTAGGCTGATTAACAGTTCCATATTAATAATTGTTCATTAGTGTGAATAGTCCTTGGGCCTAATAATATTCATTCCCCTCCTTTCAAGACCTCATATCTTACACTCTTGGGATAGAATCACAGAATAGTTTGGGTTGGAAGGGACCTTTTAAGGTCATCTAGTCCAACCCCCCCCACCATGGGCAGGGACGTCTTCAACTCGATCAGGTTGTTCAGAGCCCCGTCCAACCCGGCCTTGGATGTTCCCAGGGACGGGGCATCGACCACCTCTCTGGGCAACCTGGGCCAAGGTTTCACCACCCTCAGCATAAAACATTTCTTCCTAATAGCTAATCTAAATCTCCCCTCTTTCAGTTTAAAACCATTACCCCTTGTCCTATTGCTATGGGATCCCTGCTTCATGTAGTCAGTTTTACATATATTTCTATTCTAAAGTAATTGCTTGTTCATTGTACACAAAAATGGTGTGTATAATTTAAAACTATATATATATAAGTATAATCACAACAATTTCTCAACTATTTCTTTTTAATAGCTATATAATCACAATGGTGTTATTGGTATGGGTTGGCATTTGGTTCTTTTTGGTTTACAACAGCTGGAATTATGTTTTCTTCTATTATACACAGTAAATTTGATTTCATATGATGCTTTATGTAGGACAGGACAGCTGCAGAGTTGAGATCTACCTAAAGCCCTGCCATTCACTCAGCTTCTGGCCTTCTACAAGTCCTTGATGTTTGTTTTGTCTCTGGAACGCTCATTATGTTATAATAAATTTGTGCCCACCGACAGATGGTGGAACCTGGGCATCATGGACACTTGGATCATCATAGCGAATGATCCTCTTCAGCTCCATCACATCAGATTACTAGCCTGTATCTCGATGTAGTCTCTCAGCCCGCCTTTTAAGTACTGGTACTCAGCAGAGCTCATTCTGCCAGGAGCAGTGCCAGGCTAAGGCAGCAAAACCACACCTGGATCTGAGATGGATGTCAGGGCTTTCTGGTTCTCTGCTCATCCTGTCTTGGGCTTGGTGAGATCATGGGGCTGTCAGAGCAGCTGGGCCTTCAGATTTCTCACTGGTGGCAGTGAATGACCTTAAACCCAGAGAAGTCCAGCTGATTAACAGGGAATCTCTTTTATTACCAGCGAGGGGCTTTATGAGGCTTGTGATGCACAGTTAGGAATGTGTTTCAGGAGCAGCTGAAGCCCTCTGGTTGTTTTTATGTAAATGTAATTTACATTTGTAACGTGGATATCCTTGGATGAAAGCTCTGAATCCCATTAACCCATGGATCAGCTCCAGTGGCTGTATGGTTTACTGGGACCACTGCCTCCCTGCAGTTCTCTACCAACATCCCTCCTTGCCTGATGCTTCTTGATGGCTTTGAGAATGCCTAAAGTTTCAGCTTTGTCTGACACAAAATGATGCAAAACGAAAGGCTATTCCTTAGCAAGCAGGGTTGCTAACTCCTCCTCTCTTCTCTGTTTTACAGCCAGAACTGGCCAGATGTACTGACCAGGAAACTCAAAGCTGTCCTGAGGGGCACAAAGAGGACACTGACAAAAGCAACCTTTAAAGAGCTGGGGAGCATGAAGGAGGCCGGAATAAGCACTGAAGAGGATGAAATCTGAGAAGAGCACAGCAAAAAACTAGTAAGATCAGGACAGACACCTTGAAGCCAACCCAGCAGAGGAGCTCACACCCTCCATTTAATTCCCTTCCAGCCAAAAGCAGTTTAATTGATGGATCCTCTTACCTCTTGCAGAGGGTGAACCTGAGGAGGCAGATGAATCCTGACCATCATCTTATGTGAAACTGGGCTCAGAGTTGTATGCGTGCGTTTTTGGCAGGGCTCCACCGGGGAGGAAAGTGACGGTGATGGTAGTGCCAGCCCTTCATCAGCAACTGTCACAAGGATGAGCCCAAAGAATATTTTAGCTAGGTCTGGGTGGCAGCACAAACATGTCCGGCTGCACTTGGGCCTGGATTCGAACAATAATGCCAAGTGCTAAAATGGTTTAACTGTTTTGCATTAAATAGATTTGTTGTTGTTGTTGTAGGAAACTCTGGTTTCATGAAAATCAGTGCGATTTAGAAGAAAATGGTTTTGACAACAACAAAAAATATTTTTTACTCCCCCGCAAGGGGAAATTTTGAATCAAAATGTTTTGTTCCTGTATGTCAATTTAAGCTGAAACATTTTCTTTGAAATTGACATTTCAGCTGCAAATGCCATTTTAATGCTATTTTCAAACTGAAATGAAACAGTTTGGTATGAATCAATATTTGTTTCCAAATGCCAAAATGTGATTCTGCTCAAAATGTCAAAATATGTCATCTTTGCAATTCAAGATCTAAAGTGGAAGAACATTTTGTTTCGCTTTATACACACACACATATAGCATATCTAACACATTTTACACGTTTCATCCCAAAGCAGGATGAAAATGGAATGCCAAGATATTGGAAAACTGAGATGCAGAGAATGACATCCCACAGTTCCGTTAGCTGAGTAATACTAATAAGATATGCATTTTCTGTCCTGCAAAAGTGGGGCTCAGGGAATGAAAAGTACATCACTTAAGCAGTGCAAAGCCTAAAACATGTCGCTTTTTTCCCTTCACAGTCTCCAAGTGGTCTCAAAGGCACTTGTCTTCAAAGTAAACCTCCAAGTGGGTAAAAATACCTTTCTGCAAAGGGCCAGCATTCAGCCTGTAGGCACTTCTCACAAAGCAGACGTCATCAAGGTCAAATAATTTTGTTGCTGGCCACTTCTTCTTCCAGGTTTCTCACTCCTGTTCAGCATCTGGCCTCTGACAAACTTCTGGGAATTGTTGTTCTCTCTTCTGCAAGGCTGAAGAGAACAGCAGATATGGTAATTTAATCAATGTTACCACCAGAAGGTGCTCATTGAAAACACGGAGACTTTTCTCAAGCTCAGTTTGAGCTCTTCTCATCAGAGCAACCAGAGCAGATTTTTGTCATTCAGATGATAAATAAGAGTCAACAACCACTTGCCAAACCTTCTTTGGTTATTGCAAATATCTTTATGAAATGAGGCAAGTGAGACTCCACAAAGCAAAGGAAGATTCTATTTTCACAACTAAGTCACTGTAGCAAGTATAAAACAAGTGTACTGTAAAAGTAAGAGGTGTTGGGAATATGTGAAAGGTGAAAACAGAAGGGAAATTTGTAAATGTTCTTTAATAATGAGATTTTACTCTGTGGCACCTCGTTTTGTGAAAGAATCTTTCGCCTATTTAGTGATGAGAGTTGATATTCCAGGGGGAGAAGTTGGCCCTGAAACACATCTGTCAAAAGGTTCATATGACACTTGAGCTGTCAAACAGGGCTTAGGAAAGCTTTCACCTTCTGCGCTGTGCTCACCCACTGTTGCAAATTCATTTAGGAATCAAGTCCTATGCAAGAGACGTGGGCCAGGCAATTCTGACAAAACATACCTCAATATACAGTTCCAGGGAGGGATGTTATCTGGATTGGCCTGTGCAAACGTGAGTTTAAAATCAAACAATTTCTGTGTAATTCATGTCTTTTCCATTATTTTCCCATGTTTAAAACATTGATCAAGCACAAATACAGGCTGGGCAATGAGTGGATTCAGAGCAGCCCTGAGGAGAAGGACTTGGGGGTGTTGGTTGATGAGAAGCTCGGCAGGAGCTGGCAAAGTGCTCTCGCGGCCCGGAAAGCCAACTGTATCCTGGGCTGCACCAAAAGAAGCGTGACCAGCAGATCGAGGGAGGGGATTGTCCCTCTCTGCTCTGGTGGGACCCCCCCTGCAGTGCTGCGTCCAGCTCTGGGGCCCCCAACACAAGAAGGACACGGACGTGCTGGAGCGGGTCCAGAGGAGGCCAGAAAGATGATCCGAGGGCTGGAGCAGCTCTGCTATGGAGACGGGCTGAGGGAGTTGGGGTTGTTCAGCCTGGAGGAGAGAAGGCTCCGGGGAGACCTTAGAGCGGCCTTCCAGTACTTAAAGGGTGACTACAGGAAGGCTGCAGAGGGCCGTTTTACAAGGACATATAGTGAGAAGGCATGGGGTAATGGTTTTAAACTGAAAGAGGATAGATTTAGATCAGATGTAAGGAAGAAGTTCTTCAGTGTTGAGGGCGGTGAGGCGCTGGCCCAGGCTGCCCAGAGAGGCTGTGGGTGCCCCATCCCTGGCAGTGTCCAAGGCCAGGCTGGACGGGGCTTTGGGCAACCTGGGCTAGTGGAAGGTGTCCCTGCCCAGGGCAGGGGGGGTTGGAACGAGATGATCTCTAAGGTCTCTTCCGACCCAAAACGTTCTGTGATTCTATGATTCTATGATCAGTGCTGTTCTGTTACGTGGTGGTGTGGGTTCAACCAGTCTGACTTTACGTCTTGGCTATAGAGAACTGGAAGGTGTGGCAGACAGAAAGCACCTCCTCTCTGTGAGGGACAGATGATCTCTCCCACTGCTCTTGGTGTGGTATTTCCGTGCAAGTGAGTGTTACATCAATGGGTTTTGCTTGGAAAGGCCTGTATGTAGTCAAGGCTGGCCTCCAAATGAAAAGAAATACCCACAATGATGGGCAAAAGGAGAATCATCTGGGTAAATATAGCCCTGTAAGGTACAGTCTGAGACAGACACTGAGGCAGGACCCCTAACAGTCAGAGGAGGGAAACAGGCACTTCCCAGGAGTGTTTCTTGGGCTCGTACATGTGGATACCTCTGTGTGTGCTGGGTGTCGCAGCTCCCGTTACAGTTAATGGAGATCAAGTCGAAAAGTCCAAGGAACCTAATGACTCAGTTGAGCCTAAAATGGGTGCCTACATCTGGCTAGCACAGTCACCCCTAAACTTCACTGACTACTGGAAGGTCTCCATTCAAGTGCTGGGAGCCTAGTGCATGCAGATATACCCAAATGGAGATATCTGTGATACAATTCAGCTGCTGAAACACAAGCGCTTAATGCCATTTAGGATGCCCTAGAGTACTTACAAATCCAGACAGGGCTGATAAAGAAGACACAGGATCAGAACATTTTGCAATGGCAGCTGGAGGCCAGACAGCAGACTCTAAGATCTGAAATAATACATGTATGTTTAATAAGATACGCCTATAAAGTTGGGTGTCTTAACCCAAAAGTGAATCCCATCCTGGATATCTGCGTTCAGATGGATGAACCATGCCCTAAAAGTGCTTGCCATCGACTCTAATAGGAGCTGCATTGATCAGCTCAGGTGGAGAAACCTACATCATGGATGAATAGTCAAGTTGGATGAACCTCACTCCCACATAGATATATCACCACTGGGTCAGAGGAGATGCTGGACTCCCTGACCTTTTCCCTGGGTCTGGAAATTCTGACACTTGGCTTGTCTCGATGTGCTAACCCTCTCTGAAACACTTGTTCTTCCCAGTACACAGGCAAAATGGATGTAAAGGAAGATACATATGAGCAGAAAACATAAAATCTGTGAAGCGGCTTGCTCCCTGAGAAACTTCTCATCAATCCATTTGGCTGGTAATGTGACAGTGAGCAGGAGGGACAGCGACCTTCTGTTCCTGCTATGTGTCAAATTAAACATTTGTAAATGCATGAGGAAAAAAACCCAACTTGCCTCTTCAGTCTAACACTATGCATATATTCTCCTTTCAAAAATGTACACATATGTACAGATACATACATATTTCAGTTTTGGGGTACCCAGTTTTTTATTTCATACTTACCCACTAAGAATAATCTTTTGAGTGTGTGTTTTTGTTAGCCCAAGAAAAGACAATTTTAAGAAAATGCTGGGCAGCCAAAACCTGGATTTTCCAGCTGAAGACGATTTAAATAAGAGGATTTCAATCTGCCCTTCTGCACAGTTTTTGGCTTCTTTCTTCAGCCTCTAGTCTTCTAAAATAAACAACATTCTTTGAATTTATTTAAAAAAATAAAATAGTAAATCTGTGGGAAAGAGTAGCAGAGAAGCAAAGTTCTAATCACTGATGACTTCAGTAATCCCAGGATAATTCTTAATTCTCTTTGAAGCCAGTGGTATTTCTTTCCTCTTAATTTCAACAGGAAGAGGCCAAGGACTCATCTCTGAGTGTGATAACCTCTACCGTTAGAAAGCCATAAAATATATTTATATTTTCCTGGCATTGTTCTGTTTAGACAGGTTTAGGTTTACTCATGCGATTTCTTCCCATACTGGCTGTGATTACTGTATCAGGCTCTTTTCTTGCTATTTTGCTCCTAAAACTAGTGTTTGGATATTGTAATGAGGAAGCCGGGGGCTGGAAGCAGCAAATGTAAATTTTGTAGCTCCGCAGCAGGCTTCTTAGGTGATTATGGGCAAGTCACTTGGTGGATTTCTCGGATAGTGAAGCGTACACTCTAGAAACCACTATCAACAAGAACCTACCATGTGATTGCAAGAGGTCTTACCGCTAACGTTACAGGGTGAATTTTAATGTAATCGTGCAAACCCGCTGAGAGCTGTAGAAGATGTTATTTATGCACAATATACACTGTCTGAATATAGTTCATATTTCATACAGTATTTTTAATGGTGAATTAAAACCAAATGCCAATAAAGATCCTTGGAGACCTATCCCTCCACCTGAAAGTCTTTTTCTTGTTTGTATATTTACCTTCAGCTTCCTTATCTTACTTTTCAGCTCTCTGTGCAGATAAGGCCCCTATGGAGACCCCTGTTCACATATTCACTCCATTATTCTGTAATTTAGAGGCAGGTCTCAAAATATGCAAGCCAGCAGCAGGACAGTCAGGCAGAGGAAGTATGAAGAGTTGTGGAAGAACCCAAGGAAGGTATGGAGCAGCCACAGCGTGGATGGGTATCCAAACAGCTGCAAGGACCTATGTCTGGGAAAGTTTCCCGTGACAGGGGGTACTAAAGCAGGGAGGGGGCAATACCACTCCCCACAGCACATTACTCACTGGAAAATATCAAGATGCTTCTCTGGGGTTTGGGACTGCAGCCAGGTGAAGGCAGGAGTGGGGCTGAGGGTAAGTCTTCTGCAGCATTACCCCTCTTTGAACTCATGAAACTATGCTGTCTCTGTCCTGACAACATCATGCAAAAACATCAGCACGTCCGCCTTCCCTGAAGCTCTCGTTGTTTATCTTGGCATGGTAGAGAGGTGTCCTTCAGTCATGAGGTCAGGGACAGCTCACAGCCAGCATAGCAGGAGCCCACCCTTCCCTGCAACCTTCCGTCCTCACACCAGCAATGGGTTTGTCCCTTTGTTGAATGCATGGGAGGCATCAGGGCAACTCGCTCCCTTCTATCGATGCAATCAAGAACGTGGTCTGGCAAGGTCCTGTGCACAGGTAGACCCTTACCCCCCCTTCACCTACCCACTCACACACTAACAGTGGTCATCGGCTGGGTGCAAGTCCATGGGCATCGCTGGTGAAGGTGGGCTAAGGATTTCCTACCACTGTAGCCACACGTCCTTGCATTCTCCTTCGGTCATGCCAGAAAGTCCTAGTGTGACACTTATCACTGACCTCACCTGTGTTAAAAACGATCATTTGAATAAAAGACTAGGTGGGAGAAGGCAGAGGAACTACAGCTCTGCACACTCAGTCTGCAGCCATATGAAATGGTGGCCTGAGATAAAGCTCTTGCAGGCAAAACTCAGCCTGATGAAGAGCTATAGGATTGCTTGGTCAGCTTGTGAGGACAGTGCTGTAGGATACAGAGAGCTTGATGTAAGAGGACGTTGGGTTAGCACACAGACTTGGACAAGACCTCCCAAAACGCACCGAGAGCCATTGCATTCAGGATGATTCCCAGACCCCGGGTCATTGCAATCCTTCCTGCAGCTGGTGGGAGAGCGGCAGCACGCAGTGCTCCTGGGCTAGCGACTGCTGAGACAGGCGAGCATGTGAAGCTTTTTAGTATTTGTCCCACACCAGGGTACTCCCCTAATCGTCTCCTTATGACGACAGGAGAGGGTTCCCTGAGCTGATGAAACCAGCTCCATGTTCTGTGCAGCGTAAGAAGCACCTAACACTTCTCCTCTGATGCTCGTTACTTTACAGCTGTTGGTGTTAAATTTCATTCACCATCTTTTTCCTCATTCATTAGAGCTCCTCACAATCCTCCCCAAGTGTGACTTTGTGATATCTGCAGATGTCAGTATTGTCCTTTCTTCCCTGACCGAAGTCTCTGAGCACATCTAAATTCTGCTAAACAGCGCAGGACCCAGGGGGGGACTGCGAGGACCACCCACAAAAGTCGTTGCACAATGAATTCTGATCATGCAGTTCTTCTCTTTGCTTCCTGCCTCCACATCAGTCTTGATTCATGACATTTGCCCTTCACTTTGTCATTACTTGGTGCAATATGGTTTCCTTTCCTGCACAGGACCTGTTTAGGATCTCCTGAAAGTCAAGAGAAATTTTATCAGCTGGTTCTCTTTTGTTGACTGCTTTCATTGTCACATTAAAATTATTTTTTTCAAAGGAATTAAATCCCCCTTTTACCATTATCTCTTCTCAACTTGGGGCTGTCCAAGAGCCAAACTAGATAGTACAGACTGCAGGCACAGTTAAAAAAACTGTACAACAGACTCTGAAAATAAATACACTCGTTTTCACAAAGCTAGATTTCTGAAACATTTTTCATTAACATACACAGAGAAGCTCAGGGAAAGTTGATATAGGGCCAAGGACCAATGCTGAAATATGTTATATCTACATAGGCCTGATGTCCAAATGAAAACCACAATACGATACATGAAATTCCAGTTGGTCTTGAACAGAAGGCATTTATTAGCGTCGAAGCTTTTTGGCTATTGTGTTTAGAATTTGCCAAGTTGCGAATGTTCTGCAGTTTTCAAATGGAGAACGGTCTGAGTTTCTAAGAGTTTGTTTGCCAGACACCTCAGCTGCCGGGCTGTCTCAGTCGCCCATTCCAGCCTTTTGCTGCAAAGCAACCCTGGAGGCAGATGTCTCAGATCCAACCGCCCCATCCAATTTCCTTCTTTATTTATTTGTTTCATTCAAAAGCTGGAACTGAAACAGCATTTCAAAATATTGAAATCCTGCAGGAAACCAACTGACCTTTCTCCATGCTAGTCAGAAAACTGCAGGCAGGAAGAGAAGGCAGCGAACAGACTCTGCATGGCTGAAGCTCCAGTCTTGAGGTCTTTGCTCACCGGGAGCAGTGCACTGTCCGAACCTCGTGCAGCACCGAATAGTAACTGATGGCAGATGTACTGCAATTAACTGCTTTAATAGCCATGGCTTACTGAATATTTCTTCTGCTGTAGTACCAGAGGGCTTTAACCATGGATTGAGGGTCTGATGCTGTACAAATTGCTTACACTCCTCTATATGCGAGCTCTGCTCTGGTACATTATTGCTTTAAAGAACAAACCTGAAAATTGTTCATCTGAACACTGCTGATTTTAAAGGAAGTTCAGGCTTGGCTCTGAACATGCGTTTTGTGACTCAGGGCTGTTTGTAATAAGAAAGCATCACAGGAGCAGAGCATTCCTTGCCAATCCTTGTTTTGAGCCGTCTGTGAAATCTTGGCACGGTGTCCCAAGAACACTGTGTGGAAATAAAGCTTTTGTTTAACCTACTTGTGTGGGCTCCCCGCGGAGGTGATTGTCTGCCCAGCCAAATCTGTAACTCTAGCTCCCCAAACACCATCCTCGCATAGAAAGAACCGGAGGGATTAATCACAGGTTGTTATCCAAACAAGGTGCCAAAGTTTATTCATGGGGAGATGTCGTCCAGGTTGCTCCGGTTGACTGCACCCATCAGGACTGCAACACAGTCAAGACAAGAGGGAAATGTGACCCGATAATCATGGTGGGTCCAAGCCTCAGGTCCAGTCTACAAGGTGACCCAGTGAATGCTGTTTCTCACACTACGGAGAGGACGAATCAGCCTGAAAACACGCTCCTCTCTACCCCTGCTGCTGTAGCTCTGTCCTGGTGGCTGAGCATTGGGAAGAGTGCAGACTGTCCGGCACTGGTGTGTGTGGAGAAGGACAGGAGACACAAGAATAATAACCTCCTGACCAGGTGAGCTTGGAAGACAAAAAGGCCTTCATTTAGGTGGGTTGAATCTGCCTTGGTTGCACGTTCAGACACTGTTCTCCACATGTGCCCAGCCAACAGAAGATGGGCAGGTGGAAGGGAACTGAGAGAAGAATCTCCCCAGGTGGGGAGTCCTCTGGCTGTGGTGGGACAGTAGGTTTCACATCCTGAGAGGTCTCCAGCAAATCATTCCCCATGTCTGGAACAACAGGAGGCCCTGAGCATTGAGTGCAACCAACATTGCATGATGCTTCTCTGGACTTAGAAAAGGAAAAGCACAAATGGTTGCTCCTCAGAAAGCAATGGAGATACCTGCATGATTAAATGACACGTGCTTGACACCCTTCCCTGGCGCTGGAGCCAGCTCGTAAGCTGCCTTCCCTTCCCAAACACCCAAAGTACATGGTGGTGCTTGTTGGTCTAGAGACCACTGGTGGTAGCAATTTAACAGTTGAATCCAGCAGCCAGGAACTGGTCACTGGTTCAGATGGAGTTACAAAGAGACAGAAGGGCAGACAAGTACTGCCATGGTCACTGGACAATGTGTTATAAATAGTGGATCTGGATACTATGCACATCACCTCCATGTTGCCTAAGGCTACATGATTCCAGGGATGTGCTATGCCCATCCTTGTACACGGCTTTGAAACACAGTCCAAGGCAACTATGAAATCAGGATAATAATCTATAGAAGGGTTTGCAGATCCCAAGGGCTCCAAGGGCTGAAGGCTGTTTTCCCAAAGGGGAAAGACTGTAGTTTCACTTGGAAATGCTGAATGGTGAATGATGGTGTTGAAATGAGAAGTTTCCCTGGTTCATGTCCCTCTAGACATAGACAAACCCCATCAACAGGAATACAGCCTGAGAAGCCACCTTTGCTGTCCTTCCCACTGTAACAGGTCATCCAAAGGGAAGAAGCTGGGAACACCGTTTAGGCAATACCTCTTGCATTTGTGTAAGTCCTGAGGGGTGCGATGTTAAACACACTTGCCCTCACTACTTTATGCCCAGGTGCTGGATACGTTTGTAGGAGGTGTGGAGGGCTGCCTGGCTAATCCCTCTGCTCTTTGCAGCTACAAGGGGAAATGAGTGGAAATATGGTGTTGAACCCTTGCTGAAGTGAAAATAAACCCCACCAAAAGGCTGAAGGAATCTATGTCCTCCAAGCTTTCAGCCCAGGGCCACCTTTCCCTCTGTGCCCTCCTGCTCACCCAGACTGGCATTGTGTAGGGAAAAGCACATCCATGCTGCGGCAGTTATTTTTATGCTGTCCTGTAATTCCTATAAGAACTGGTCCTGGAGAAAACATTTTGCTCTTGATTTTGTACAGCTCACCCAGTTTCAGTGGGGTTTATTTATAGAAAGGAGAAGGACACATGAAGAGCTCACTCATCTCTCCAAGCTGGAACAAATATTTAACTATACTCCTATTATTTTCATGCTGAATTATTTTAACTGAACTAAATTTTATCACAATCACGGTAAGGTGGAAAATCTTCAGCATTAAAAAGACCAGCTACAGCCAATAACAATAATTAGCTATGACTCACATCTGTAACATTCAGATTCAAGATACAATTCAGATGAAAGCATTTTCTGCCATATATGTCAATGCAGATGTGCATGCATATACATGTACATATACGTATGTGTATATATGTGTATATAAATATGTAGGTATGCATATAAATGTATAGGTATGCATGCAATTAATCAGCAGCCATTCACCAGCAGAGGGCAGGCAAAGTATACGTAAATCAGTTGTCCTGCGTTCCCCGCACAGGTCAATGAGCGAATTGTTCCGCGGCCAGAAAGGTAACACCAATGTTTTCTTTGACCATGTCCAATGACTTTCTTATCCTGAATCTTGAGCCTTACAACAACCTCATGTTGCACAATGTGCTGGCTATTTTTTGTTGTTGTTGTTGTTTGCTTGTTTCGTTTTGTTTGTTTGTTTAGAAATTCTCTTCATTTTTCTCTTCATTTTTCAAGGATGAAATGGGCTGAGCTGGAAGTGGTCCACCATGGGGTGACCACAGGGAGTGTCACATGTGAAGGGTGAGAGGGTTCCTCGGTGCTGTTACTGCAAGAGGAATGGATATTGGCACGTGTGTGTCTGGAGAAAGGGGAAGGTCAGTGAGAGCTGTGTGCCTCCGCTTTTCATTGGGCATAAGCTACTATTATTCCTTTGCAATCAGTGGGTATTAGCTGATGTACGGTAAAAGGACTGGTCCCTTCTGGGGTGTGTTAAACATTTATCAAGACTGTCTTACCTGACAACTAAACCCAACTGAGATCTAAATCTAGCAATGCTGAGATGAACCAATAAGCAATGTGGCACCTCTCATAGTCCTGAGTCCTAGGAGCAGCTTATTTCATCCCTTAAGATGTGAGTGTGCTAGCAGGAACATGGACCTTCTGGAAAGGCACAGTGAGCAAAGAAAAGCTTCTCTTCTTTTCAGTCGTACTCTGGAGAGGATAAAAATACAAGAGTCTTGACACCAGAAAGTAAATCCTAAGAAGCACACTCCTCCAACCAGGAGATGCTTATGATATGGCACAGAGAAACCTTCTAGATATGATGGGTCATGAGACCTATAAGGGTCATTGTCTAAAACCCAGTGCCTTTGACCTGAGGAGGAAAAGGGACATACAGTCTAACCCCAGAAGCTGCATGCCAATTTGCCAACAAAGATCTTTGCATTTGTGTACAAGGAGATGCTTTATAGGGGTACAGAGTCTCCTCCGGGCAGGAATCCTGTCCAGGGCTTTGCTCAGTAGGTTGATAGATCTCAGAGCAACAACAGAATGACAGAATCACTTACAATGTTTGTAACACATCCAGAAATACCATCCCCAAGTGGCTTCTCCCAAGGAAAGCTGGAAAGTGTTTTAAGTGATTGGTGTGTCCCACCTGGGCTGGAAAGCTGGGATTTACACCAGCAGGAGGTATACCCACAGCCAGCAAAAAATCCAGCTTTCTGTTTCCTGACTGTGAAAGGGACTCATTTCCTCTAATTTTGAATGTGTGTCTGTGTTAGTCACTCACCACTCCCTTCGTGCCCACAGGAGAAAGTAGGAGTTCCTTGTGGGTGACTCATCTGCTGGAGAATAAGATGAATCATGAGCAAGAAGGGCTTCCATTTCCCTCCGTGAGCTGCGAAGGTTATCAAGATCAGCAGTTCATTTGATAGATGCCGACCTTGCAGATGTCTACATTTGATCAGAGATATCTCGTCTTTTTCACCTATGACGTCATTCTGGGGTTACAAATTGGTATAAGGAAAAGGAGACCAGGAGTTTACTCAGCTCTTCAGTGCTGCTGCCATAGCTTCTTCTAGCTGTGCTTGACAGGGAGCTGATGATACATGCTTGAGCATAATTATCTGTGCTTCTGTGTTCTCCGTATTTCACCATTCCAGTGCACTAAACTTCCTAGTGGAAATGTAGCCTGTGCAACGGCTCCGAAGTTTTTGCTCAGTGCATCCCACCTCTGCAATCTAGAAGGAGATGTTTAGCATCAAATCAAATTTTCAGTGTTTGGAAAAACCAAACCCCCTGCTTCATTACTTGGTCCAGAGGGGTTGTTAGATGGTACAGTTACCTTTCTCCTCCAGGAGTACGTTCCACCCGAAGCACTGTACACAGGGCCTGCAATGATGTACTGTATCAGAACAGCAAGGAGCATGCTCAGGGATTAAGCCAGGGTTTCAATATTTTTCCTTTATGCAAAAAAAAATCCAAAATACATCATTGGGGGTGGGAATTAGACTATTCAAGAAAAGCCAAAACACTGCGTAGGAAGCAAAGACATTTTGGAAATAACCCAGAATCCAGCTGTGGGCTATAAAAAAAAATGCTTTCAATAAGTGATGACGTAGTGATGGATCAAGGGGCTATGGGAAGGATCAAAGGGTTTAAGGAACATGACAAAAATAGAGCATTTCTAACACATTTCTTCTCTCCCCAGGATTATGATTGCAACCTTCTTTTTTTTCAGTGTTTGCCTAAAAAATCAGTATAGAAGGAGCAAAAGACGGGGCAGATCACACTCTCAACCAACTGTGGTGAAACCCTTTTCCACAAGAGCTGAAAATTACCTGTTTCATTATCAACTTCAAGGCCTTGCAGATATAATCCCAGTAATCCCTTCACTATAGCTTCCCTGCAGTAAGACACCACCTACCCAAAGTAAACACGGTGAAGAGGTGGAAAGAGAAGGGACAACAAAGAGGGAAAATTGATTATTTCAATTTGTTGATAGCTTAAAGTCATTTTCACAAGGTCTGAGTCAATAGCAGGGACTGAAAACATCAGGGAGAGACCAACTGAAAAGAAGGAAGAAGAACGGATGATATTTCACACTTTGAATTGAGTAGGAGATCTAAAGTGAGAAACGTGACCTTTAACCCCGTGAGCACTTCAACCCCATTAGCACAGAGCAAACAGTTCTGCAGCTTGTTTGGCACCACCCGATTCATAGATCCTCTTGCTATTGCAGTGGCAGGCCAAGATATGAGAAATATTTGCAAGAGAAACCACATCAGTCTCTGGTTTGCATTTCAAGATAAACCAGATTTGTCACATGGAGTACAGTTTCCTGAACCTGTTGATAAAGCTTGGGACGTTTCAAGCACAGGCTAGAAGACATCCCTGGAGATGGTGGGGAGGGGGGCAGACAAAGCCCAGGCAGACTTGAAAAATCTGGGTTGGATGCAGGCTGCCTCCGACCATCAGAGCTGGCAGGGCAAGTGTAAGGCGGAAGGTCTCTGACCTTATTTCTGTCTTCTCGAGACGCTCACCTGGCAATTTTGCTTGCAAGCCATATCTCAAAGTCTCACTGGGCAATGGTGTAAGTCTGAGGGCCACAGGCATTGAAAAATAAAACCAGAGGACCCTGGAGACAGTTTTGGCCCCCCACAATCCAGACACAAATTCAACTTGCCCCATTTCAACCCCCAAAAAACAATGGGACTCCCTGAAGCTCCTGTGATATGCTTTCTCTTTCCAGGGAGTTTTGCCCTTGTTTTCCCCCTACTTTTTCTCTTACTGTCTCACTGTTCCATGTCCCAGCAACCCCCACATCTGGCCATCATTTCCTCCCCAACTGTATTTGTGTTATCTTCTGTGGTGTCTCACTCTGCAGAAGACCCTTATCAGCAAAGTCACCTCATCTATATCCTGCGGTGGTAACTGCCCACGCCGGGGGTTTCAACAATATCTGCCATCCCAAGCGATGTACAATGTCCCTCAAGCACTCCACAAATGTCTCGAGCACTGTTACGTGCATTTTGCTCTCTTGTTCAATTTTCTAGCGCTGCCTGCCTAGGCATCAGGCAGAGCCTGGAGACAGGCAGCCACCCAAGAGTAACAAGGCGAGCCAGGACTATGCCCATCCTGCAAATCACTGCATCGTGACGTGGACACAGGTAAGCCCTTCGTAGCTAGTCACATCTGGCTGGGTGGGTGTGGAGTGTCCCAGGAGAACCAGACATGCATTCTTTTACTCTGCTTTTCAGATTAATTTCACAGCTACTTGGGTTACTGGTAGCTGGTTTGGAGCTAGCTAAGCTATGTCTCCTTTGCAGCTGTAAGTGGAGCTGGCTGCATCTTGCAATGGCAAGGTGGACCAGAGGAAGGTTATGGGGACTAAGGGGGCCCTGGTCTGGGGAGGTGCCAACAGCAGCATCTTCCTCGAGTTCAACTAAAGACACAGTGCCTGAGACCTGCAGGCACCATACGATGAGGCTGAGATGGGACAGGAACCGCAGCTGACCTGGTGAGTAGGACAACACCCCCCGTCCTGCTCACCACCAGCGTCAGCACCAAGGCAAGCACGTAAAGCATCATCACGCTCCCAGCGGCAAACTTCCCTGAACAGAAGCAGGAACAGAAAAAGAGAGGCCAGAGTAAAGCTCTTGGCCCTCTTGTTCCTCGTGTATTTTTTTAAAAGAACAGGTTATAATCGGAGCTGGAGGAAATGGAGCATAAATATCAAACTTTGTTTAGTCTGGGGAAATATCATTTATAATTAGAGATGGGCATCCTGTTGACATGATACAACCTATTTTAAGCGTGAAGTGAGCACGTGGTCAACCTCTAATCTTTTGCAAGTGATTAAAATCTGCTTTTTCTTCTCTTCCTGGCTGGTTTCTTCTCTCTTTCTTTTTTTTTTTTTTTTAGTGTAATTTCTAAAAAGCAACTGGGCTAATATCAGCTCAAGATAATGATGCTTATACTGGCAGTGATGTCTTGGAGCATCTCAGTAACTGGGAGTTTTGCTTTCTGTTCGCGCACTTCTGCTTGTCTCCATGCCAGCCCCACCAACCAAGCCTGCTCACCTCTCCCACAGAAGAGTGAGAACCCCATGAGGCTTGGAGGAGTTGAGCCTACGGCAGGACACAGCCCGGGGCTGACTTTGTGTGACTGATGTGTGGCCCTTTTTTTGAAGTAGGATTTGCCGGTTGCCACATCCTGCTGTCCTAGTGTGGAGGCGTGCAGGATTTGTGTATGGCAGGTACCAGCAGAAATCATTGCAGGACTGGTGCTCGTAAGCAGTTTTGGAGGCATGATGCTACAAGTCTTCGGGGTGTGGCGTCCCTCTTAGTGTCCTCAGGTTCTTTTGTGGGGTATGCACGGATACATCGACACTGTCAGCTAACCTGGCTCCCCACATTGAGGGTTAGGTCTCTCATGGGCACCCTTCCCCACCAAACCAGCTCGTTCCCTCCAAGCTGGGTGTAGTTCTGGGGTTTCCTTCAGGGCCTGCATCAGGTTTGACTACTTCTGCTCCACAGAGTCCTCCTACGCTATTCCAGAGGGCTTCGCCTGCTGTCCCCACATCATTCAAGGCACTCTGACAGAAATAGTGAAACAATGACTTCAGGGCTGTGGGGTCACCACCCAGAGCGGGATGTCTGAGTGCTACGTACCTGGACGTAGCCAACTTGCTCTAGAGAAGGGCCAGGTCTGTGTGGATCTGGCCAGGGACTGCTCCCTGGGAAAGACATCTTCAGTGGGAGAGATGCAACTGGAGAGGCATCAGCACTCAGGTGTCACTGGGAATCAGCCATAGGTTGACCCACGTCTTCTGCAGCCCACACACCAGAGATGGAGGTCTAACAACAGGAGGATCTGTGGGAATAACTCCTTCTGCTTCCATATGAGCCTGACATTTAGTGTCAGGAGACTTATCCTTTCTGTGATAGCCCATTTTCCTATTAGCTAGCCACGCACCACCTGGAAAACACAATGGAACCCCTGTCTCTAAGTGGCAGGTCCTCAGCTATCCTCCAGGCTTGGCTGCTGTGACATCAGGTTGGCCATCAGGTTGGCCTGGCGGGGTGACAGGAAGGGAGGCAATACGTCCTTGTGCCTCGGTGAACTCTCTTTGTGGGTCAGTCCCAGCCAAATAAGCTAGCACAGACTAAGAGGCGAGTTTCGGCTTGGGTAGGAGGTGTATATCAACACATCAATGTCGAGCTCGTGCCAAACCAAACAGTGCAGCCGTATTCACTAAACATGGTGCCCCAAGATGGAGCGATAGCGGACAGCTAGTTTAGGCATCGCATGGGGTTGTCGGGGTCGTACAGCTTTCAGCCCATAAGCTCACTCCTTGGTACTGCCCTGTATTCTCGGGATCACCCGTGTCCCATGAAAGTGCTATTCTGAGGACATCAGCAAGGTTTTAGGACTGCTGTACACAAGCAAGCTTCTCCATAGGATCTGCTTCTGTTGCCGAGACAAATCAATGAGAAACCGTTCACTTACTAATTGTTAAACCATTTGGCCTATACTAAATATACATAAACAGCTATACATTTACACAGGCAATGGCTATTGCAATAGTAAAATTGTTATTGTTTACTTCTTTATCATTGTGTACACGTTTCCCTGTTACATATTTATTGCAACAACGTGAAAAAATATTTACTCCAATATTTAACGAACCACGTCTTTCACATCTGCGGATGTTTTCCTCTGGAGTCTCCCTGTATGCTGCAGATCTGAAGTTATTCTGACTCACAGGAGCTGGTGTGCTGCAGTAAATGAACAGTAACCTGCTGCGAAGAAGCAAAGCCTTGGAGCTGGCGTATGTTTAGCAGAATCCACAAAGCTGCTTGGCACATGCTTTAAAAGGACGTGGCTTTTATTGGATTTTAATATGCAGATCCAGGAAAGCGGGACAGAATTGATACTGTCCAGGAGAAGGGAGTCAGCCCCCCATTTTTTTTTGGCGAACATCACTGACCATCATTGCACATCTCGGTGCAAAGCGGGGAAATAACACGATGCTGAAGCTAAACCTCTCCTCTGAGGGGGAGGTCACTCTGTGGAGGTGCTCCTCGTGCACCTAAGGGAGAAGGTGGGAGGTTTGCAGCAGTCCCTGGTGCCTGTGGAGTGGCCCAGGGGAGGTCGGGTCTTGGCTGGTGAAGCCAAGACTCGGTTTGGTCCTAAGACACCCCCTCAGGAGCTGGCATAACCCCGTCAGAGGTTTGTACTCCTGCAAACTAATTCGTGGAGCCAGTGGACACCTGCCCAGGTGTCAGGACACTTCTAAGCAGAAGAAGACAACACGGGCAATGTGCAGGTCTCCCACCGATTTACACGAGAGCGTTTCTTCTGAAATAAAAGGGAGTTTCACACTCAAGGAAAAGAAACAAAAATCCATCCCGTTGCCCTTTGCAGAAGGCATTTACGTTATTACCCATTCAAGCATTAAATTGAATTTACCCTTTCCCCCAAGGGTGCGTTCTACCATCCCACTGCTCTGCCACAGAGACACACCTGAGCTGTCGGGACACCAAACGCGACGTGTTTGCCCTACTGCGATGCTTCCCTCCGATACACCCTTTTCCTACACACCCCATCCTGCATGGACTTGGAGTTTAGGGTTTGCGGCCAGCTCAGTCCCCATCATTTACCCCAGCCCCGGCGGGCGCTGCCCCCAAGAACCTGAAAGCGCTCGCTCGCATCTGTGCGACAGGCACGGCGAACTTCAGAGACAAGCACGTGTCCCCGAAGCCTGTGGAGGGGATTTTTTGTGGTATTCACAGACTGTTTCATGTGTCAATACGAGAGGAGCGTAATTACCAGCTGAGAAACTGCAGGAAATAAGCCAAGGTTGAATGAACGAAATGGAAAATAAAGAGAAGCGCAGAGGACACACACATTTTAAAACTATTACGGAGGTATGTATCCACGTGCTCGTGGGAGCCTGGGAATATATAAGAGCTCATGACTGCGAAGGAATGAATTCAAGGACCAGTCTATGGGGAGTATTTTTTTTCCCTGTGACTTCAAACTTCTCTCGGAGCTCGCAGAGTTTTAGTCAGCTGGCATGCAACAGAGGTACGACTTCCCCAAGGAAACTCTTCCTCGGCTTGCACTGGAAAGGCTGCTGGGAGAGTCCGGGAGGCAGAAGGCTGCAAGCAGAGGCGAAACCTCCTCCTCCTCCTCCTCCAGCCACAGAGCAGGTACGTGGAGACGCGTGCGAAACCGGGAGCCTGCTGGAAAGTTGAGCTTTCGACTGCGGGAGAGATGGGGGCTCTGGTGACTTAGAGCTGCAGCCTTTAAAAATAACACAGATGAGGAAGGTACTGTATAAATAAAATATATTGTGTTTATGAATAGGCTGAAGAACTGACTAAACACACTGTGTAGATGGCTCTACCCACACAGCTGTATATTTAATCCATCAGGGACTTGCACTGCAGCGAGTTAGATCCTTTACGTTAAGGAGGCACCGGTTAGTTTATAACAATGCAGTTGTCATACGCCTGCTTTGTTATTATTCTCCGTGTTTACAGTAATGGAAGATGGGGAGATCGTTTTTTTTTTTTTTCTTTCTTCACAGGACTTTAGTCTATTTATGGTGTTACTGCATTATAGCACTCTGAACCAGGAGTGCTGCAGAGATCAGCATTGTGCGCTGATTAAATGCTGCTTGCCCAACTCTCCGACACTGAATCTGGATATAGCCTTGGGCAAATCACACAGTCCCCAGGTAAAATGGGCAAAATGCTGTTTAGCTCATCTGCTCTTCTTACTATCAGCACTGTCATTGAACTCTCCCTGTTGGAGCACAAGGTGTGAGATGGCAGGGTTATTTTTCTGCTCTTAAGATCCTGACAGCTTGAATGTCACCTTGGGCGAATGATGACTTACTGATAGGGTTTTGCTGCATCTGGACTGTTATCATGAGGAATTAACGTTTAGACAATATTTGGAAATAGTAAAGTTGTAGAAAATCCTAGTTTATACAAAAGTCACAGATAATTTTCTAAAGCCAGACCCTGTTGTATGATAAAAGTACAAATATGTTTCCCTTAAATAGAAGTCAAAGTCTGGCTTTCCACAGCAGTGGAAATTTGGTTTTTTTTATTAAGAGGTAATCATTTCAACTTTAAAATCATCTTATTATTCTAAAATGCTGAAACCTATCAGTTTTCAATAACAAAAATTCGTAATTTGTCATCTCTTTTTAAAGCAGATGGTTACAGCTTAGTGACTATATCAGTGCTTTGCCTTTTATTAATACAATGATGGATGGATTCGGGGGGGGTATCAGTATCATGCAAGTCAAATCTATCAGAAATGATTTTCCTCGCTTCATTTTATCTCCTATTGGAGCATATAAATTGAGGACACCTTTTCTCAAACACTGACTGCACTGTCAGTAAGAGAAAAATTGCTGAATTAAAAGCTGATTTTTCTCTCTTTGTGCTGCACTTAAAGCTGGTGAGAAAAGATCCTGCTTTGGTTCCTGAATTTGAGTTTCCCCAGGAGTTTTGTTCTCCAGGGAGAGCATTTCATGTTCAGATAGCTTAATCTGCAAATGCCAGTACATGTCATTTTTTGTTGATGGAAGTGTTTTCATTTTCCCATGTGCTGCTGTCCCTTCGCCCAGCCCCTCGCTCACAAAGTCTCCAGGCTGGTGGGTTTCATCCAGTTCTCATGCTTTTACATTTTCTCTCCCAGAGAGAGAAGTAGGAAAAAAGGTGAATAAAGTAGGGAAACTGGCTAAACCTTGTGTGCCCAGTTAATTGGAAATGTTAATTTTTGGTGGGGAAATGCTGTTGGCTGAACACCTGATAGAGGTGCACATGGAGCGAGGACAGAGAGGAAAGGAAGGCAGCAGCTTCAACAGACAGGAGAAAAGCTGTGTTGGGGTTACAGGAGATTTAGGGGTCCTTATTTTGATATGTGGACTTGACACCAGAGAGGCAGGAGGTTGCATCCGCCCATGAGAGACCGAGCACGGTGCAGGTGGCATGAGCAAACAAAACCAGGAGAAGCTGCTCCTGGAGATGTTGTAGGGTCTCAGGAGCTGGAGCCGTGCCTCCTTCACAGAAGTTATGGCTTAGGATGGCATGGGCTATTTATTTTTTTAATAGGGTTAATATTAATGTTGTCTCCAGCTCCCTGGTGGAATGAATCACCAGGGAGCTATTCCAGTCAAAAGGGAGCCAGACTTGTCCCGCTCCTGCCCTTGCAGTTCAGACCCACTTTCTAAGGCGGGAGCTTGTTTTGTTTACTTCTCTGGAGAGTTTGATTCATACGGCTCGACACAGGACTCGACCCAAAAGCAGTGCCTTAGAAAGCAGCAGCGTTATGGATGGACAGACTCCAAAAGGTCTGGAGGTTGAAGACGCGTAATCGTCAAGACATATTCTTGTTTATCTGAAACCCTTGGGAACCTGCAGCAGATGACAGACTGGCTCGTGAGAGCCCGCGGCGGGGATTTGCTTCTCCTTCTTGCCCTGGGCTGTGCTGGGAAGAGGGTTTGGAGGAGAGGAGAGGTCTGATGAGGTGCCCCCAACTTCGGGTGACATAGGGTGAGATCCAGCTGACGTTGGCAGAAACCGAGCAGGCAGCGATTGCTGAGGAGACCACAGGAAAATCAGGAAGGGCCTGAATTCACAGAGTCACAGGTGCAAACCCTTGGGCATCAGTGGGATGGGACAGCCCTTGCTTTTTTGTGCAGGTGGGCAAAAGAGCTTGGTTCTCCAATCTGACCTGATGGAGATGACCCAATATCTGTCCGACGGAGGCAACCCTTGCTCTGCAGACATGGCTACCAAGCACATGCCATGCTCCTGTTTCAACAACACTTTTAAGTTGTAAACGGCTGGGCAGCCCAAAGCACAGAAATACTGAAAATGGGAAGTCAGCCAAATGCTTTGGGGTCTTTGAAACTATTTGCTGTCAGATCCCCTTTAGGAAAGGGCAAAGATGGTAAGGACAGCACTGATCTTTCCCAGTGCAGCTGGTGTCCTCTAAGGCTGTGGTTTTAGTGAAGCAAAGTCCTGAGCAGCAGAATCAGTGCATGCCCTTCCCTCCTGCTTTGGCATTTGTTTCTGTCCAGGCTCTTCCTCACAGTTCAGCTGGCACAGCTGCTTGGCCACTCGGTAAAACAGCTTGAGGAACAGAGCTGGCTTTTTAAAAAGCACAACCAACAAAACCCCTGCTATTTTTACCCCTGCAAATCCAAACTTCCCAAAGTGCTCTGAACATCCCGGTGTAGAAAAATGTGATGCTGCAGTCATCCAGGGCACTTGCTGCTCTGCATTACAGGCATGGTATTTGTATTCCATCTCCAAATCAAATGAAAATATCCTATTTCACCAAAAGAAAAACATTTTTTTCTTTTCTTGAAGACCTCAGATATTTGAGGTTTTCCTTGTGAAAGTGTCCGTGCGTTGCAAGTGTTACTGCACGCTGCTGACAAGGCGAACCCTAAACCCAGAGCATCCAAAAGGCCTTTAAACCTGTGGACACCACAGTGGTCCCCAGCTTCAACATGAGTTTCCTTCTTACCCCAAGGGGATTGCAGATGGAGGGCTTGACTCTCGGGAGCGTGCCAAAGGGATCAAATGAAAAACAGCGCTGCAGCCAGCCCTGACCAAGGGAAGCTCAGACACTATGTGCTTGGGGGAAGGTGATCAAACCTAGTCTGATGAGAGTCCAGTCAAGGGGAACCTGTCCAGGGTTGTGATCATCTCACTGGCAGACTGTGAGCTAAATGGGGATTTTTCTATCCATCATGCCCTCTCCTGCCCGCACGCATACTGCCGCCTCTTCATCGCATTTATGCCTCTCATTTCAGGGTGCATTGCAAAGCAAACGAGATGCTAAGAGCCCAGCTCTTTGGCGTATTATTTCAACCATGGGAAAAGTGCATTGCAACAGTTCAGGCTTGTGAGGCTGGGAGAAAGCAATGAAGAAACCTATGTAAAGGTGGGTTTTGCAGAAGCAGGACTTAATTAGCAAAAGGAAGGGAGGAAACCAGCAATTAGACAGCTGCTCCAGCCCTAGAGGGCAGCACGAAATAATAAATAAAAAGCTGCATTTACAGGCAATCTGAAATAATCTTCTGCAAGACAAAAGCACCCCTTTTGCAATGGGAAGTTTTTAGTAGCGTGTCCAGCAGATTGAGCACTACGTACTCGCTGCTGAGAATTCAGCAACTCATCCGGATGCTCAGACCCCCCCTGCCTTTATCAATCTCCCTAATTCCTGCCTCGTGCCATGAAAACCCTTCAACTCAGGTGCATTGTAGGTGACACGGAACCCCCATCCTGCCAGCAGACTGCTGTCACGCTCTGATTAGTGGGACCACTGCAAAGAGAAAGAGTTATTTCTTCCAGGACAGGTTTCCAGATTCTGGGCTTTATATTTACCAGCCATGAACTTGAAACCTTTAATCCTTAAGCGCTCTTTTCCTAACGATGCAGAGAGTGATTTAGGTGCAGGGGTGGGAGGCTGCAACCCTCCAGGAATGTAACTCGCGGACACAAAACCCTAAAGTAAACACGCTGCCTTGCACCACGCATGCAGCTAAACAATGGCATTGGCAATGATAAGTCTCTTATTCCTCTGAGCGACTCCATGGCCTGATCCTGACAGTTCCTCTGGCAAAAATCCCCCTTGTTTCTCAACGCCTGCCCTGAGCAAAGGCTTCAGGATGTCGCACAGTAGCTGACTCTGTCCGGAGCACAGCGGTGGCTAGGACCCAGCAAGAGCCTGGAGAGGAGTCCGGAGGAAGACAAGCAACATAATTTAAAGCAGACACTGTCCCAAATAAGGTTATTTCCCTGAAAAAGCCTTCATTCTGAAGTTACAAGTGAGCCTCTTGGTGTCCTGAATGGGTGAATGTGAAGCTGAAGAACAATTTCATCGGTACCAGGACTGAACCAGTTTTGAAGAGCTGGATATGCTTTTTAAAGACATGATAAGCAGTGTTTGGGGATGCGAGAAGCCCTTGAACGAAGGTAAATGTGAAATATTCACTCTTTTTAGCCCTGAAGGCTCTAACTTAGCAGCAGAGTCCTGTGTGAAAAAGGATCAGAACCTGGGGGGTTTGGTTTGTATTTGGTGTATTCTCTTGTATTTAACCTCTCTTTGACACAGAATGTCTCTGTTAATTGTCTAAGCAGTAACAAAAATTACCTTTGGGGGAAATTTGGAAGGTGCTGCTATTGTTAGCTACAAGTAACATCTATAAAGTGGTTTCAGGGTTAATATTGTAATAGAGCTGGAGGCAAATATTGTTCTAGAGTGAGAACTGGGCAAACTGGCATTAAACCCTGATTATTCCATGGTTTCAAATATGTCTTGGGGCAAATCACTGCTCTTCTCTGCCTTTGCCCTTCCATCTGTTAAGTGGATATGCTGACGTGGTTTGGGTACCATGCTTTTTCTAGATGCTAAATTATTTGACCCACTTAATAAGACTCCTTGGGGGTGTTACTCACTGAAATCACCTGGATTTTTCAGCTGGGGATGGGGATGGGTGATTCTGAAGTACCGTGGTGGAAAGCTGTGACATTGAATGGGGTTCAGAGCTCAATCCTGCTCTGGGGTACGCTGGGATTTTTGTCACAGCTGCCAGTGGGAGCAAACTGGCACTGAGCATGAAGAGGCTTCAACTCTGGGAAAGCCTCAGAGCTCCTTTAGGCTGCATTGCTGCTACGGCTGCTCCCAGACAGTTTTTTGCAGGCTGTTGTTAGAGGCATCAGTGCCAGTGCCAGCAGGCAGGGTTGGGTGGTGATGCTCTCTGACAGCAGGGCAATGGGGGTCCTGTGAGCCCCGAGCTTTGTCCTGGGAGAAGGTGGTGGAGGGCTGAGACCTGCCCAGAGGGCAGAGAGGAGCGGGGGACACAGCGCTGTGTCACCTTAGGTGTTGCTGAGGAGGGTCTAAAGGTTGTCCAGAGAAAACCTAGGCAGGAAAAGCTCCTCAGCTGGACAGCTGAACTGAAAACCACCTTGGGAAGGGAATCTCCATGAGCAAGGAGGTTGTGCTGTACTGCAAAGGGTGGCTTACCCTCCTCTGGATGGAGTTCGTGTGGTCTCATGTTTGAAGAGACCACCGGGTTCTGGTGCTTCAGGGTGTGACAGCCACCTTAGAAACACCTTGACGGAGAGCATCCTTGCTTCCTATAGATCTGTCTTATGCAGTAAGCCATTAAATTGCATTTTTGTGTTCAAATACATCAATTTCCCAGTTGCTTTATAAACTTAAAATTTAGGAAGTTTCAAAGCACGTTAAGACTGTGGATTGTGTCAGGTTTGTTACTTAAGAAGCAAAGGGGCCATTTTTTTTGCACTGGCGGTGCGGCAATAGCAGACATGGCAGAGCACACGGGACGCACACTGTCCGTCAGGGTGGTGCCCTGTTGTGGGTAATATCCATGGAGATTTCCTCAGCTTAATTCATTGGATCTAAACAGAAACAATTTCCATTTTAGGGCTCTGAGTAAAGCCTAGTAATCATCGGTATGTTTGTCTTTTCTCTCAATTCCAGCAAACTAATGCCGGACGTTAAAACTCATTTTCTCCTCCTTAGAGGAGGCACCCACTCCTCTAAGCTGGGGAAATGAGGAACAGAGGGGGAACGATAGAGACATTATAGATGGTGGTATCAGCATTTCCTCCTTCCATAGGATGATTTTGGCGTATTTTGCAAACATTAATTAAAAGAGTCAAGAATGAACATCCATGGTCTTGTTTTAGAGGGAGGAAAGAGACTTCTGATCCTGCTGCTGATCCCCAAAGACAAAGTGCAAGCTCTTTCACCTTGAGGTCCCAGATCATGATCCATCACTAGTTCTTTCCCTGAACTGGAAGGAATGTGTAATCTGAAAATAGAGCAGCTGTGGTCTA
The DNA here is from genome assembly GCA_034782735.1 of Sagittarius serpentarius. NCBI lineage: Eukaryota > Metazoa > Chordata > Aves > Accipitriformes > Sagittariidae > Sagittarius > Sagittarius serpentarius. The sequence goes on from JAVKLA010000026.1 coordinate 24,314,117, forward strand.
AGCCGCCCCAGTTTCTCTCTTCCTAGTACACAACTCTTTTCTCTGGTTGGGAAGTGGAGGGGTGGGCAGGTTCCCACAGTGAACCTGTTGGAATTGCTGTTCAGCAACTGCCATTGCTGCGCAGAAGCACGGCAATCCCACCAGCTGGGAATGACCCCATCTCTTTTGTTTCCAGCCTCCTGATGCTCTGTGGGTGGAAGCTGCTGAGTAATGGTACGTTGACGCCGGCTGTTGGCGGCACATGTGCAGAGGACTGGCGTGCGTTTGGAGCTTGCCAGATGCAGGCTTGCTCCTGGAAAGACTTAAGAGCAGTACTAGCTAAGCATTGCTGCGTGGCTTCCAGTTGGGAGCTGGCATGTGTCTCACCAGCTCTGGATGCGGGCAGGACCAGCTCAGATCTGACTGCCAGAAACCATACAAATACAAATACAAATAGGTTTGGCATGTTTGCGACAGAGGCTGTCATAAAGAAGTGATATCTGGAGCTCACATTAGTGGTGACCACAGCCAGACCTCATCCGTGTCCATCTAGAAACAAGCCGTTTGAAGGACGAATGCTTTCCCTTGGTTTCATTTGCATTTTTTTCCCACTGCCCAGTGACAGGCTTCCCAGTGTTGTTTGCTCCTTTTGCAGTTATTTCTATGCTCTTTTCTGGAAGTGCTTTCCAAACAGCTAAACTCTGATGAATCCTTCATTTCACGCAAATCCTTTCCATTTTAGATCTGCCTCTTTGTAAGGTATTTGCTTTCAAATGTGTTTAAAAGCCTGCCCATACCTGGGATGTATAAAATGGAAAGCTAACATTTGGATAAAAAGTTCTCAGTCCATTCTTTAAGCTGTTTATATTAACTCAACAAATCTGGATGAATGTGTAAAAGCTCTTTGACACTGTGGGATGAGAGGAGTGGAAAATGTTGCGGATGGGAATGGAAACTGTTCCCGATGCTTGTTGTTTCTGAGTGGCACCCGTTTGCTTTGCTCAGGACTTGGCAGCCGAAAACTCCAGCCCAGTTGAAAGTACCTGAGCTGCCTCTATAGGGGAGTGAAGGTAACTCGGTCTTCAGTGGTTGTCTTTCTCCGTGATGCCAGACACACTGTCCAGCTTGAGCATCTGGACTTCATTGTGCAGCCAGGGGATCATCTAGGTAGCAGCTGAAATCACACTGGGGCAATCCCATGAAATGCCTTGGACCTTCCTTTCAAGTCCTCATATAAATCTCTCTTTTTCCCACCAGGCTCAAAGGGATGCAAAGGTACATAGGTAGGTTGTAAGCGCTGTAGGCTCGGAGATGGGTTAATTTATTGCGCTGCATGTGTGCTTCTCCATGTTAGACGATGATCTGGTGCCAGCTTTCACATGCGTCAACCACTATGTCACATCTAAAATCTGACCATAATTACTTTTACCTGCAGAACCATGAAACTGTACATCATCTTCCTCCTGGCAGTGGTGAACCGAGGGACCTCTAACAATCAGCCCACAGAGGGGATGTCCTGTGAAATGGTAAGGCAGTCTCCCTACTCAGGGCCCTTGAGATGCTGGATGAGGTTGGGACCCCCTTGTTACAGGCACTGCACAAATAGCTGTGGTCTCTGAGAGGGGACCCCCCCCCCGCCCAGGACCAGGCTCTCCGTGATGGCAGAAGTGGGCTTTGCTGGGTTAGCGGATGCTCAGCAGGCTGTTGTCAGGCTACGTCCTTGTTGTAGTGACAGGACATAAAAGGGAGGGGAAAAAGAAGGGTCATTATCTCTGTTTTTTTTCTAAGGGGGAGCTGGTTAAAAGAAATTTGACCTGATTTCCGCAAGACTGTACAGGGATTCTGTGGCTGAGACAGAGAAAGAACTTAGACCTAAAATCATCTCCTTTATATCAGGCCTAAGTTCTTTGTGCTTTAAATAAAGCATCTTCTGTGAAATACATCTATACCAACCCTTTTGTAATGTCAGGGAGGCTGACCTCCTCTGCCCTGACACAGCATTGCTGCCAGGGAAGTTGCACCTGACTTCTGCTGGAGGTAAAAGAAGTGACAAAGCCTCTCGCTCCAGTACAAAATTTGCTCCTTGAATTTTTGCAAGCACCTGGTACAATATTATAAATGTTATTCACAGCTGAACTTTCTCCCTTCCCTATCCAAGTGCTTTTGACTGTAACAGGCTGTTTAAAAATACTTATCTTTTTTTTTTTTTCTGAATGTTGAAGCTGTTCAGCACAAATCCTCAAGAATTTCCAAAATAGGGAAAAAAATAATTTGCTAGCTGTACACATCTCCCTTATGGGACTCATTCCATTCCTGCCCACCCTGCCGTATTGCTGCACTTCCTGAATTCCAGAGAAATTAAGACCTAGTATATATAAAAAGAACTTGGGAAGGTGACTGGGTAGCTCAATTCATTGGCTGGAGAGGGAAGACTGATGAAGCCACTGTAAACATGACAGCTTGAGTCCCATGTATCATAGTCACATGAAGGCTGGGCGAGACACGCAATAATCCAAGAAGATACGTCCCGTCCCATTTCTTGATGGGTCACAGATCGGGCTGATTGCTGAGAAGTAAACACATGCTTGTTTCCACCACTCCACTGTAAACTGCTTTCATCAAGCCAATAACCCAAGGCTCTACACAACTAAGCTGGGATAAATTCAGCCCCAACAGAAAACACGCTGCAGGCGGGGGCTGGGATGCTCATCTGGTATAAATTAACAGCTCAGCATCACTAATGTTGATGTTGATTGTCTTCCTTTGCTGGGCGTTTGGTCCCATGGAAGGAGGAGGGTGTAAATCCAAACACAGTTTAAAGAAAGAGCGAGCTACCGGATTAGCTGATGGGTCCATTGAGAGTCCTGCTTACTTCACATGATTATTTTTCATCACAGCCTCACTGTTTTACTTGGTACTTTCCCTGTGGCAACACCTTTAGAATAGCAAAGGCTCCAAAATGGAAACTTTCATCCCAGATTTTGCGGAAGAGGCGAGTCAGAAACCCGTGCCCCTCTTTGACTCACCGCTGGTGCTCCTGTCATTGAACCAAAGTCTCATGAAAGAGGTTTTAGGAAGGAAACAGTCCCTACCAGACCCCTGACACGGGCATGAGCTGCGCTGATTAGATTATACAAGTTACTGCACATCTACCTGGCTGCGACACAACAAGGCACAGCTTAAATGTCAGGAGGTTCTTCTTAACTCACGTTGCCTTCCAAGGAGAGGGGCTTCAACTAGTTCATGTTGTGCCTCCCAAAGAAAGATGTTTCTGCTGATTCATGTTAACCAGCAAAGGAGGAGCTTTCAAAGAGTTTATAGAAGGGAAGGGGTTTTAGCAAATTATATCTTACCTTGCATTGAGGTGATGCAAGAACATGTGCATAACCAGTTATAGGTCAGCTGACATGTGGTACCTGGGCAAATTACTAAGGTTTGGTTGTGTAGTTGAGCCTCTGCCTGGGCAGCTCCTCTAGAGAATGGGCCTGGACACTGTGTAAGTGCAAGTCAGCGCCAAGAGGCTCCAGCCCAAATTCTTTGGTTCAAATGCTCACAAGTTGATAAAGCAGAACACGAGTGGAGGCTTGAATCCAGCTGCTTTGTTTGTAGGGCTCTTTCTTACTAAGGTGGGTGGCAACTTCCACTCAGTGCTGAGCAGTGAAGAACTGGAGTCAGAATCCAAACGATACTCAACTTTTGAGCTCTTGGGTCATTTTTTCGCCAGCAGCTGAATGGGACCAGACACCGAAGGGACCAAGTGCTCCCCACCCAGCAGTACTTCTTCCCAATGGACTTCAAACAAACCAGTGGCAGCACCGGCAAAGATGATGAAGTCAGAACATAAGCCCAGCAAAAACCTCTTTTCCAGCCTCAGGCTGCCAACCCATTGGGCTATGGGGCGGGAAGAGGGGAGATACATGCAAACAGATGCTGTTTGCTCCATCCCACTGAGACGTGCTTCATATATTCTTCCTAGTGCTGATGAGAATGAAATTCATGCAGTTTGAGCCTCGGGGGAGAAAAGATGGTGCAGAACAGACTAGATAAGAAATTCAGTAAGGACCAAAATAGTCATTGAAAAGGAATGAGAGTGAAAAAAAAAATGGGATGGGAAATGTTATAGGAACAAATGGCAGACATCGGGAGGTATAGATTTTATCAGTCCCTTTTATCACTGGGAGGGTTCAGTGGATGTAGATTAAAGGCCCAATCCTGCAAGTTATGTGGTGAACTGGGACTGACCTCTCCCCCATCAACTTCAGTGAAAACCAGCCATCTGGCATCGATGGGAGTTGGATCAGGACTTTGCTAAGATGCTCGGCACTTGTTGAGATCTGGCTCAAAGTGTGGGAAGAAACCTGGCATCTGCCTTAGGCTGCAAAGCGGCTGCTGCTTTTTCACTCTGGCTTTTTGTAGCCTTCCGGCTTCTCCTTCTTCCACAAACCAAGCTAGAAGAGACTTCCTGCTCTGTTATTTGGGCCCCAGAGCTAAGTCCAACTCTGTGCACATTTTAGCTCAAAATCAGCAACTCTGCAGTGGCTTTGCAGGAAAGAAATAATGTCAGGGAGAAGCCAGAAAATGCCCTTCTCTTTTTTTCTAATTTGTTTAGCTGGGGGAGATTTGAGTGAGTTGGAGGGAAAAAAGGAAGGGGTTCAGGTTTTAATAGGCCATTTACTTGGGATCTTTGGGAAAGACGTATCATGGGAAGGACTGTGGAGCAGCCTGTGTATATCTCGAGTTTGGATGAGCACTTACATTTCTCTGGCATGTTTTTGTGCAGTCTCCAGAACTCACGTGATGCAAAAGAGATTCACAAGATGCTGACTATTGCCCCACCTCTCCTAAACAGACCTGCCACTTCATTCACCTAAAAGTTCACATGAAACAAATGGATTTTAGTGGTTTTTACTTTTAATGTTTCTTTAATATCTGAAAAGCTTTGCGTCATGGAATCTGGATTCTGCTTCTCCACAGCAGTTAAGATTCAACAGATTTTTTTCTTCCTTTTCTTTCTGATTTTTCTACAAACAGTACATGACCCAGTCACCCACATTCGTAACAAGAGTTTTCCTCCAGTAAATTAAATGCTGCCTAAGCCTTTCACATTCCACTTCCTCCTGCTGCTATATGTTCTCCTTAATAACAAGATACAGCTTGACATTTATACAAGGATGATCATGTTCATGTTTCCAATATTCCTTATAAACACACACTCCAAATTTTGCTCTGGACACAGATTCAGTCCTAGCTGCAATTAAACAGACGTACATCTAGAAGATGAATTTTACTTTCACACTTGGTTTTTTTCTCTACCCTACTGCTGAGAATTGGACTGAAAAGGCATGACCCTCACTGCACGTCACAGCTTTTTTCCTCTCAAAGGCTGGCTTTACATAATTCGTCTTTTCCCTGTTGTATCACGGGTGTGTTGTGTGGGTGGTTTCGTAAGATGTGCTCCCCATACAAGAAGAAGGGAACAGTTGCTTTAGGAAAAGGATGAACATGGATGGTAAAAGCAGCTCGAGTTTGGAGATTTGCATCAGAAATGTTTCAGCTGTTGAATGTTGTTTCAGTTGTTGAATGGCTGACGTGATCATATATCTGAGGGTGTCACTAAGAAGGAGAGAGAGATGGGTTTTGTCCTATAGGATCCCTGTACATTTCTCCACCTCCTTGCTTTGGGACCTATGCTGCCACCAGAGTAAAGCTCTTCTACGTATTACTTACTATTGCAGGTAGAGTTTGCAAAATCTAATAAAGTGATGAAGCTGAGAAAATTAAACATCAGAACAAAAGTGAGGAAATGGTACTTGACTGCAATGGAAAGAGGGCAAAACTCTTTCACTTGGGACTATTAAAATGAGCCTGGGAGAAAGGTACAAAAAGGAGAACATTTAGTAGGTATCACATGCAGATAAAAATCTCTATTTGTTGTAAGTCAGAATTGTCTTTAAAATGAAATGAGTGCTGTTAGCTGCAAAGAAGCATTAGGATTATTGTTCTTGCTGTCTGAATGCTCAGAAAAAATAGTGTGATCAGCGTTTCAGCAGAAGGATCTGCCTGGATGCTGAATGTTGTTTTCTTTACATTTCATGCAAAGATGTTTTTCATTTGTCACGTGACAACCCCTTTTCTCTCTTTTTCTGACAGGCAAACTCGCAGGCATTTTGCCACAACAAAGACCTCCACCAAATCCCTCATGAGCTCCATCCGAATGTAAACAAAATAGATCTGTCTGGAAATCTGATTCAAAGCATCCCTGAAATGCCGTTATCATTTTACACTTCCCTCCAGTGCCTGGATTTAAGCTCTAACCAGATAAGCTTCATCACGCCCGGAGTCTTTGCACACATGACGAGTTTGCTGGAAATAAATTTAGCCAACAACCACTTATACCAGCTTGCTCAGAATGGGACAGAGGGGATTGGACTTTTACCCAGGGTGGAAATACTGGACTTGTCCCACAACACTCTGTACAATGGGATGGCTGAGTATTTCATTAAACAAGCTCCAGCACTGCGGTATCTTTCCTTGGCAGACAACAGTATTATAATGATATCACACAAGATGTTTCAGGGATCTCCCAGTCTTGTGGAGATAGATCTTCAGAGTAATATCATCATGGAAATAGAAGAAGGTGCTTTTGAGACTCTAGTGAACCTTTCCAAACTCAATCTTTCCATGAATTCAATTACTTGCATCTCTGATTTCAACCTCAGGCAGCTGGAGATACTTGACCTTAGCAGGAATAGCATTGAGACCTTCCACACCACAAAGTCAGATGATGAATATAGCTTACGATGTTTGGATCTGAGTGAAAACAAACTGCTTCACTTCCCAGTCTTTCCCCAGGTAAATAAGCTGGTAACTCTCAATTTATCAAAGAATTTAATCCAGCTCACTGCTGAATCCCCTCATAATAAAATGGACTACATGGAAAACGAATGGCTAGATGCTTCTTTTCATCTTCTTGATCAGAAGCAAAATAGAAACAAAAGTTCTCTTTATCTATCCCAGCTTGTATATTTAGACTTAAGTTATAATGAAATCAAATCCATTCCGGATGAGTTCTTTGAATCAATGTTGTCCCTTCACACCCTTAATCTCAGTAAAAACTGTCTTCAGGCATTTGCAGTAACTTACGACAGCGCATTGATCTCCCTGACTGTCCTCGACTTGAGCTACAACGCTTTGCAGAACCTTCTCCTAGATGCTGGCACGTTGTCCAATTTGAAGGAGCTCTATATTCAAAACAACCGTCTTCAGACCCTGCAATTTGATATCTTCTCAAGTCTTCCTAGCCTCAGACTGCTTAATCTACAGAGCAATAATATCAGCCTTTGCAGCATGTACTCAGGATTAGCTAAGCAAAGACTTGCCGGAGAGGAAAGTGGTTGTGTATCATTTGTTGATTCTCCTACTCTTCGGTACTTGTATGTAGCCGACAACATGCTGAACATCCTACCAGCATACACTTTCTACAAGACTTCTCTGATTGTCTTGGATCTCTCCATGAATCCCGGACTGAAAATAGAAGTTAAAGCATTATCAGGACTGGAAAAGTCTCTGGAATATTTGTATTTACATGGCAATAGCCTGATGGATTTAAATATTGACTTGCCTTGTTTTAGTCACCTTAAACATTTAAACCTCTCTGAAAACCAGCTGAACTGGCTGCCTAAATGGGGTAGTGGCTCTCCACTGGAAGTTCTGGACCTACGGAACAATAGGTTTAGTACATTACAGAACAGCAATATTTTAGCATTAGAAAATTCCCTTAAAAACTTGTATCTCACTGGGAATCCACTCAACTGCTGTGGAAACATCTGGCTGTCATCAATGATCCAGAACAAAAATGTCCAGATCCCCAACGTGGAGCACTTAACGTGCCAGTACAGTCAGAACTTCGGGTACCAGGAAGAAATGCACATCGGGAACATTAGACCAGAAGACTGTGAAAAAGAAGATCTGAAGAAAATCAACTTCCTTATTATATTAACATTTGTGTTGGTTTTATCTGTGATCATCATTGGCGTGGGTTCATTTTTTTGCTTCCGCAGGCAAAACTTTAGCCATCAGTTTAAAGCATAGGAACACAAAATGCCTTGAAAACCGAAGAAACCAGGTGCTACACTGCCGGTGTGTAGAAAAGAAGGGTAAAATTCTCATCTTTGATTTTTAACTGTGGATTTTAAGACGGTTTCAAAGCGCCCCTGAACTGCACCACTGTTGTGCTCTGGGTTGCAGGGACTGAAAGGAGAATTTGCCGTGTTTTGCACTTGCTCCATTCACAAGCAGATCTGCTTAAAGAGTTTATACAGTGGTAGAAGAGGCCACTGTAAAGTCCTGCTGTTGTTTTGAGGGATGTGTAATTTAAACCAGACCAAAAGAAAAAGCCCTCTAAGGCCTTGAGACTTTTCACTAAGCTCAGAGATACTTCGCGATGTCACCTTCACGGCAAGACTTTATGCAAATTGAGCATTGTAACTGAATCACCTTCTTATGACAGTCACTGATGACATCAACTGAGTAGGAAAGCCCTTCTGAAAGATATGTGTCTCTGTGAGATATTTTGATTTGGTCTGAGCTTTGCTTTTTCTTAACTGGTTAGCTCCTAACCCTCCCTAAACTGAAATCATACAAACCTACACCAGGGTGGGCCAAAATACAGTCTTTCACTCCTTGAAGTTGGTTGCAAATCTCCCATGAGTTCCAAACCAATGAGAATTTATCTAAAAAAGGAAATTACAGTTTGCGTCTGCTGAGCTCATGGGTGCCGTTTAGAAAATCTGCGGCTGTCCATGGGAAACAAAGACCTTGGTGGTAAGAACCTCTTTGGATACCTCCCTTTGCTTGTAGGATGATGCTCCAGCTACTGGGGCAAGACATGAGAGGTAGATGAGGTCAGTTAATCTCGGAACTTAATACCCACACAGGATGTAAGAGAAATCTCAGGCGTGAAAGAGCTGCACTATACGTTACCCAGATCTGCTCAGAAGGTCACAGGTCCACAGTTCAACTCAAAGAGAAGAAATTTGCCCCTCGTGTGCAATACGTATTTAACTGGGTTTAATGTGAAGAAATTCATCTCTGGGGTGAACGCTTTTTAAAAGAAAAATCTTGGAGAATGAATTTCAACTAGCTAACATTGGACTGAAATGTTTATATTTCTAAGGAAAACTGTTGGGAACTCACTGCATACAGTTGCATTTCAATGCCAAAAAATAATATATCTGTTTTTAAAGGTCACAGGAGGTTAGCCAACAAAAAGGTGTTGTAAAGATACCGATGTGAAACAATACACAGGGAACCTAGTCCTGGGCCATTATTCAGATCAGATGTCCACTGTATCTCCCTAAAAAGATATTATGGTCTAGAGGACTGGCTGCAAGAAAAGTTATGTGGGTCCTCATTCTGTGATGGGTTTAACATGGCCAACCTGTTGTGTTGCTAAAAGCTGACACTGACATATGTTATGTCCTGTACTCTGACAGAAAATCCACCCTTTTGAAGTGAAAAAAAGCTCATCAACAGTGGGAATCTGACCTACCAAAGGGGTTCAATGGCTTCAAAATGAGCTGTATCAGGTTTTTGGTTAATGCCAGGAACTGTACATTAGGGCACATAAGAGAAATAGAGGTCAAACCAAAACCTGCCCAGGTAAATAACTCAGAGTCAAATTGCTGCTCCATTTCTGTTTCTTCCAGCTAGTGAATGTCAAAATTAACACACTACAAAAGGGTGTTTAATTCTATTTTTAAAGCAGTTATGTAAGAAACTGGCTGGTAGTTTTCATTGTGGAATTTTGTACAATAAAAACACCTTTGAATTTTGTAAAAAGCACAGGGTTGTGGATATATTAAAGCACCAGCTTGGAATGCTCCACAGATGAAAACCTATGTCTTCCTATTTTTCTATGGTGTTCAGACTCCACCTTAGATCTTTACCTTCTGGTCCTGAAGCAGGGACAGCTGCTCCATATCTTAGAGTACCACCAATGGAGAACGAGGAGCTCTACTGAAGATGTAGGTAAGCATTTGCACAGTCAGCAGCAATAGGGCCTGATCTAACATCTGTAAAAGCCAACGCTATCCATTGGCTCACGCTCTTATTCTTGTAGGAGAAAGTCTGCACAAACAGCAATCCCAGGGATTAGTCGGAAGCCTGATGCTGAAGTTGGTGAGCTTTTCCTTTGGTGTGAAAGCAAGCTGAGCTGTGCGCCCAGACGTGGGCTAATTTAGCCACACACTGAGTTCATGTTGAGCATGGCAAGATTTTATCTCCTTCTGAAAGCCAGTATTAGCTTGGCTGCCATGACTGGAATTAGTTAATAACCTGATGACAGAGCCAAACCCATTTAATTAACGGTTTTAACACTGCTTTTGTTTGGCTCTACCAAAAGGAAGTCCTTGTTATTACTAAACATCTGGGACTAATTAGACTTCCATTGACTTCCCTGGGAGCAGAAACAGCTTTCTCGAGGAATAAGCCTCAGGAATAAAGTGCAGCATGGCTCATTTGGATTTCTCTGTTAGCGGCATAAGCAACCGAGAAGTGACATGAGCCCACTCCAGCCAATTATGTTATTCTGGAAGGGATGAGGAGCATGAGGGAAAGAAAATATGAATAAAAGAGCAAAGAGAGGGAAAGCAGAGAGAAATGGGAGCTCTGTGTGACGTTATTGCTCAAAATAGGAGCACAGAGATGACAACCCAAAGCACCTGATCCTGCATCAAACGTAACCATTACTCACACATTACGCATCTTTCCACCACTCAGCCCCACTGTCCTAACAGATTGGTACGATACAGGTTGGCTGGTTTGAGTCTAATTTTGCAACTAAAATTTACACCTTCATTCACTGCTTTTTCCTAAAGTCCTTGCAATAGCCTCTGTTGATGCAAAGAGAGCTCATGCTGCTAAACCAAGGAATATCCTTCTGGAGTTCTGGGATACATAGTACAGCATGTGGGATTTATGCAGCCAAAGCAAACTTTTTTTTTAATTGTTGCATGCAACAAGTGATTTCTTCTCTGGAGCTGTTTGCATGGGGCAGGACAATAGATCTCCTTCGAATATATCCTACCACACTTTGCTATGGTTTGTTACCCCAAAACGATCCTCTGCAGTGGGATCAGGTAGATATAAGTACTGGAAGCACTAGAAACACTCCCAGAGAGAGTCCCTAAAAGTTCAGCAAGTTATGACTCATGTCGGCCATCCACAGAAAGTCAAGTCTCGATTTCCAAAGGCGTTGGCTTTTCCTGCAAAGCCAAGACAAAACAATGCCCTAGCAGAGTACCAGAGCCTCTGGCTACAGACTTTTCTTTAGGGACCCTGCTCAGCCCTGAACTAGCCGTGGTGGATTAGTATAAAACCCAGTAAGCGCCTCCTAATATGTTGGGAGCCCAGAGCTTTCTTGTTCCTGCCTATTCCCCATGCCATTCAGTACCCTCTTACTTGCCTGGGGAGAAAAAATCCAAACCCACAACCTGGATACCCTGTATCTCCCCAAGAGAGAAAAACATGTCTTGCTTTACATGGCAAGGTATTCTCTGGCCATGTCTATTATTTTCCATAAACAATTGCCTATTCTGTTTGTGCACACGTGTGCAAAGGCACAGATGCACGCAGGCTAGTATAAGAAATACATCGCTTCAGGATTAGCTTTGTTTAACCTAAATTAGAACAGCCTGTACTAAATGGTCTTCTATAATAACAAACAGCCCATGGTGCTGGTGCCTGCGGATTCCTATTTCGTGCCTGTCCATGTAAAGTGATTTGATCAAGGTTTTCAAAAGTGATCAATGATTTATTTCAAATGCCTGTATTTGCAGCCTGCATCTTGCCAACCCTGAAACAAGTCTGATTTTCCAGAAAACTGGGTCCATCTCCTCTCAAAACCAAGGCTCTGTAGTATGTCTTATACAAGCCCCAGAAAAAAAGTGAGATTCTCCAGATGAATCTATAATTCTTTCACTTATTGCTTTCTAATGATATTTGCCTGCTCTGTCAGAGCTGTGTTGAGCATCCAAAGAGCTGAAACACAATAAAGCTACCCTCCAACACCTCCTCTGCCCTGTAGTCTGCTCTCAGAAAGACCATATTAAATATCTCCTCACTCACAGACCAATCATTCACCTGCTGCGGTGGCTTAATTTGAGTGAAAGAGGAAAACTATGCATAAGGAAAGAACAAAAATTAAATCTAGGATCTGCAGCTTTCTGACAATGCTGCAACTATCCAGCCGGAGCAGATTTTGGTCTCATGGGTCATGGATTGGTGAGGGTTCAAATAGATCTTGCCAAGAACCAAGAGGAAAGGGGGATGAGAAGGGCTGAGAGCCATCAGAGAGCTCAGGGTGAGTGATGGGAAAAGGAGAAAACAAAGTGTTGGTGTAACTCCCTCCGGGCAGTGGAGAGCTGAAAATACTCCAGAGGAACAGGCAGTAACAGGTACCTACCCACATCTCCCCAACCCAAGAGGTCAGAGGACATCTGAGAATCTTCAGCCTATCTCTTGTAGTGGAAAAGGGAGAAGAGAGCCTAGGAGAAACATAATAGAGGAGCAGAAATGAGGGATGATAGAAGAAGTGAAAGACAGAAGGGAAATGGAGTAGAGAAGAGGGGTTTAGTACAGTTCAGCTCTTCATGATGGGTAACTGTGGTGGGTTGACCCTGGCCGGGTGCCAGGTGCCCACCAAAGCCGCTCTGTCACTCCCCCTCCTTGATGGGACAGGGGAGAGAAAATATGACAAAAGGCTCGTGGGTCGAGATAAGGACAGTTTAATAAATACCAAGAAATGTAACTGGAAACTGAATAAAATCCAAGAGAGAGGGGTGGGAAAAGCTTGGCAAAGAGGCAGTCAGAGCGGAGCTTTGCGGAGCAGGGGGAGACACGGGTACCTTGGCTAGGCGACATGTTAGCTGCCTGCAAATACGTGACACGTGTAAACAGAGGAGGGCATTAGCTCACAAGGGGTGACAAACAAAAGTATATAGTAAATAGGGGAACAGGGTGAAACCAGAATGGGAGGGAAAAGAGACTGAATAAGCACAGAACTTTCTGAGGAGGGCCCGTTGGGCTGTGCAACATTCTTTCGCAAGCAAAGACATTTGGAGGCTGACGCAACATGATACTAAACAAAATTTTGGCAAATACAAGGGAACAGTCCTGCAACACTGGGAGAGTCACTTTTCTCCCAAGCTATTGATCATGGCTGTTCTGTCACGTTGCAGAGCCAAGCTAGTTCCACAAATTTCCTCCTCCTGTCCATTTTTAGCAGACGTTGCATCAGACACACATTTTCCAGTTCATAAGCAGTACTCTATGAAGAAACATTCTGAAAGGTGACAACAGAAGAGATTCCTGTTTACTGTTTCTGACTTTCCCAGAAAATGGAGTGGAGAGGGGAGTCCACGGTCCTGGAGACAAGACCAGAGAAGGAGAGAAATCCATTTTCAGGCAGGAAACCCACCAAGAAGAAGAATGTTTGGGACAGGCAACTGGGCAGGAGGCATCGGGTGGCGGGAACAGAAAGGGAATAAGCACAGCTAAACCAGGAATTTGGAAGACAAATGGGGGAGGAATGGTCAGGATGAAATCAGAAGCAGAAGCAGAGAGTGCAGCATTACAGGGCAGAAATAAAGGAAAGGAAGGCTGCACACTGCTTTAAGCTACATTTCCGTATTTAAGCTGATGGGACAGAGCCTTTACCGTGTTTGTGGATGACACCAAATGGTGCAGTGGTTGATATGTTGGGGGTAGAGCTGCTATTCAGAGGGACCTTCCACATCAGAGCAATGGTCCAGCAGAAATTTCATGATGTTCAGCAAAGACTTGCACCTTGGACAGAACAAACTCATGCAATACTCTAGCCTAGGGACAAGATGATTGGAAAGTAGCTTTGCAGAAGAGGACCTGAGGGTCTGGGTGAACAGCAAGTTGTCCATGAATCGACATCATGCCCTAGTGATAACAAAATCCAGCTCCATACTGAGCTGTATTTGCAAAAGCTTAGTTAGAAAGTCAAGAGAAGTTGTTCCTCCCCTCTCTTTGGCACATCTAACACCACATCTGGTTGCTGTGTCCAGCTGTGGGCCTCCCAGTGCAAGTGAGAGATTGACAAACTGGAGTGAGTCCAGCAGAGGCCACCAAGATGGTCAGGGAGCTGGAGCATATGGTATCTGAGAAAGAGATGGAGGGAACTAGGCTTATTCAGCCTGGAGAAGAGAAAGGCTTGGGGGAAAATCTTTTATCAATACTGGAAGGGCAGTTACAAAGAAGACAGCATCAGCTCCTTCCAGGAGCATTCAGTTAAAAGACAAAATGCGACTGCTGAGAATTGCAACTGAGGAAGTTCAGACTGAACATAAGGAAAAAAGTCTTCATAATGAGAGAGGTCAGACTGGAAAATCCTTGGAGATTTTCAAAACTCGTCAGGGCAAGGCCCTGAGCAACCACTTCTGACAGCGAAGTTGGCCCTGCTTTGATCAGGGACTGGAGCTCTCCAGAGGCCCCGTTCAACCTGAATTATTATCAGAATATTTGCAAAATAAGAACAGATATCCTGGTTTTGGCTGGGATAGAGTTAATTGTCTTCCTAGTAGCTGGTGCAGTGCTGTGTTTTGGGTTTAGGATGAGAAGAATGCTGATAACACCCTGACGGTTTCAGTTGTTGCTAAGTCGTGTTTAGACTAACTCAAGGACTTTTCAGCTTCTCCTGCCCAGCCAGCAAGAAGGCTG